>CM075884.1:3694914-4294914 GCA_038021265.1 Cyprinella venusta | reverse complement strand
TTTACTGCCATAGTTATTAACATATAGTAAGGCTAAGCATGATGTGTTGCCTAATTGCAAGTTTCAGAAATGGTGACAACATTTTTTTTTCCATCATTATTGAACATCATTATAGGAGTATTAGGTTGAATGAGTTAGAATTAAATGTTTTATTAATCATTAGACATTAGGAAAATAAATTATGCAAGTACTTTTACTTTTAATACTTAAAGTAAATTTAAAATCAGGTACTTTTTACTTAAGTATGGTTGTCATTGTGTTACTTCTACTTTTACTAAAGTAAATATTATTTATCTGGTTATTTGTACTTTTACTTTTATTTGTACTGAGATTCAGTACTTCCTCCACCACTGCCAAACAAGAATTGAACTCTGAAGTGCAAACGCACCCTATATTGGAGCACTTGCCCAGACAGCTATAGCTCCAACTAATATTGTTCCAGTTATCTTTATAGTTAACGTACTTGGTGTGAACTTGACTTAAGACTGAACAGAGGCTGTGCTACGTCTGGTGGGCTTGCAGGCATGTTATGTACATAGTCACGACTCACTTATGTCGTTGTTTGACTTAAAGTCAGCAGAAACTAGTTGGTAATCAGGAGTTTGATCATATCGTAACTGCACATTTTTCATGACTCAGAGCAAGCGCTCTTTAGTGCAATGCTGTACCAGAGTTGGCGTTTTACTGCCACTAGTGTTCATTTCTGCTGGAAACGGCAATGAAATGTATGTATAGGCAAGCTTTTTATGTTTGTCCAATGAGCATGTTGTTTCCATGTTATTGGAAAATGGCTAAAAATGTAAGATGAAGTGATTGTAAGGTACCTCATCCTGCCCTGTCATACCACAAAAAAAGCACCCCCCCCAAAAAAAAAAAAAAAAAAAAAAAAAAAACAGTGCATGCATGCATCTCCACTGCCTCATCCTCGCTTTGTTGCCATGGAAACCTGAGGATGAAAAGAGTTACTTGTAGATTAAATTAGATATTTGAAGTACAGCCACCCTTCAAAACACATGGCGAGAAAAAAAAGTATAAGCTCTTTGGATAATATTCCTCAAATTCGCGTATATAGAAACATTTTCACCCAGTCAGCCTTTGATGGGCTTTAGGCACATTGATCAAACGCTTCACTGTCTATCGATGTACTAACAAAGTCGCTGAATGCAGCGTTTTTTCACCTCTGTTTATGATAGAGCTTTCAATAACATATTTATGAAACTGTGAAATAAGAACATGAAATATGATTTTCCTCAGCGGCGACTCTGAGTAATGGAAACGATCCAGTTGAGTCATCTGTCACATCTGCGTGTGTGTGTGTGTCTTCGCCAGACTACTTTGTGGAAAAGCAGCAGCCTTTAGAAATGTTTCAGTCTTCAACAGATGACGGGATGACATCCCAAACCGGTTGAGCCGATCGCATGCTTGAAGCCGGTCAGTGTGTTCGTGAGTGAGTGTGTGTGTGGGTGCATGTTTGTGAGAATGTCTCCTTTACAGATGGCCGCTCTCTGAAGGAGATTAGACTGGCTAGCCTTCCCTATGACGGACACGGACAGAACATCCCAATTCCCTGAAGGAACGAGCAACTAAGATAGCAGGCATCCAAACCGAGGAGGCAGGAGCAGACACATAAACTGTTTCCCAGTCTGTCTCAATCAGAGTCCACTGAGCAGCCAATATACAGTGTAATTTATTGTGCACCTTGTCTGCTGAATGAGGCCTAATGAATCAAGGAATTAGAGAGTTTATGGGTGGCAACAATCTCTGTCCCACTGCTTCATTATAGCACACTGAATTGCATGTCTGGTAATGGACAGGCTTGGGGAACGACAGTACAGGAAAATAAATAGCCTTCTAAACTAGGCAACTTAGAAATATAACGCAGTTAAGCTAAAAATACGCTCTATCAAAAAAAGAACCGTTCTATTGATCCACTTAACCAAAGTGAATCAGACTTCCTACAGATATTTACGGAGATCATGTTTGGTTTATGCCTAATTGAAAATCTACGAGTGCAATGACACAGAAAACCCAGTAAAATGTAGCTTGTAACCGGGAAAGCTGCTACCAAGAACTTTCAAGTCATTATATTACTAAAATAGTCTACTTACAGCTACTTTCAGTTATTCCCTATAGAATACTTGGAAAAGCAATACATAACCAGAATATAAAATGTTTCCTGGTACAGCTGTAAAAATGGACTTTGATCATGTCTTGTAAAAAATGGGACAATTTTTAAATGTAAAACAAAATAAGTATTGTTAGTACACTCTCAGAAAAAAAAGGTACAAAAGCAGTCACTGGGGCTGTACCCATTTCAAAAGGTTCAAAAGGTACACTTTTGTACCCAAAGGCTGCATATCGGTACCTTAGTGGTACATATTAGCACCTAAAATGTACATATTAACACCTTAAATGTACATATTACCACTTAAAATATACATATTACCTACTAAAATGGACATATTAGCTCATGAAATGGACATATTAGCACCTAAAATGTACATATGAACACTTAAAATGTATATATTAGTACCTAAAATGGACATATGAGCTCCTGAAATGGACATATTTGGGTAACGCTTCCTTTTACAGCCCAGTTACCCATGTAAATACTATGTACTTATTTTAGTAACTACAATTACTGGGTAATAACTAGTACTAACCCTGAACTTACCCCTAAACCTAGGCATTCACACAGAACACATTTTCGCACTTAAAAAAAAGTGAGGCACAGGGCAATGGAATGAAATGCAACGTCTTTTTATAGGTTGTATCAGCGATTTCAGGCCCAAACAAAAACGATCACATTCATCTAATCTTTCCTAACGATCCGCTAGCTGCCCGCCCCATAAGCAGGCTGAAATCACGTCTCTGTAGGCAGCCTAGGCTCTGAGATCTGCACACAAAAAACAAATGGGAACATCCACCACTTGAAATCAAAATAAACAGTGTTCTAACCAATCGCCGACAGGGACGGGTGATGTTTGTTGTTGTGCTCGTTCACAGTGCCTGCACACGAAGTCAGAGCTAAAGAATAAGCCAGCGTCTATCAACCTTATGCTATCAACGGTCCAGATACATTTAACATGGAAGAGCAGGGCTCCTGGTTGCACTGGTGCTACCAACTTTCTCAGTTGGTCGCACCAGCATATGATTTGGTCGCACCTTTTTTTTTTTTTTTTGCTACATGCCATGGGATTAATCAATGCATGCAAATGAATAGTGGTTTTAATGGACCAAAGCTAGTAAAGGCTTTCTGGGTTGCAGCATAAAGACCTGTAATATGTTAATTATCATTGCCAAATTTCAGGATTTTCATGGATTTTATTTTATCTATGGATCTACCTACCTACCTACCTACCTACCTACCTACCTACCTACCTATTAACATATTTCTATCAGCATTATCTTTAAAAATCATTAAACATTCAAATGTATGCATTGCATTTTAAAATATTACAGTATTATAATAAGCTAATACAGATTTTTCGTTATCAAAGTTTATAGTTGTAACAAAAATCAGAAATCTCACACTCCTTACCTTCTGCATTTTATAATAATTTCTTATTCCTCAGTCGAGCAATTACTCTCATCTAACCACTGAAAAGACATAGGAACGGGCAGGCTCTTTCGTGAGACATTTTCATTTTTATATGCCTTAGTTTGTGAATTCGTAATCGGCGCGTTTCACAGTGTGCAATGTGCGTGACGTCTACGTTCGTCAATGAATAAACTGCACGTGTCTTGCGGAAGAACACTGTAGCCGGAGCTATTTCTCTCCATCAATGTCTATTGCGAGTCACGCAGGCACCGGGAAACTCCGCATCAACACTTATTATAGGTATACCGTCCAGTGTTGCCAACTTAGCGACTTTGTCGCTATTTTTAGTGACTTTTCAGACCCCTTTAGCGACATTTCTTTCAAAATGGCGACTAGCGACAGTTTTAGCGACTTTTGGACAAACCTCAGGAACGTCCAAATGTTCCCAGTACTGTCCTGCGAGCGCGAGCTCTTGCTTTCTCCCTGTCTTCACTCTCTCTAGCTGCGTCTCCCCATTCATTGAATGGCCGAGAGGAGCGCATGGCCGCTGGCAGACGGACTTTCCACGGACTTATCTCTTATCTGCTTTTCTTTTGTTTTATATTTAAATGATTTAGTTTGATCATTTTCCTTTTTATTTATTTTCTTGTGCTTGTTGTTATTACTTGTAACCGTAACACTCACTATCACAGAACTTAGTTCATCCGGTTCTCTAATTCTCTCAATTCGTTCCACATAGGCCTATAAAAAATAATCATTCACAATATTATAGCTACTCGTTCTATTGTCTGACAACAAAAAAGATAGGAAATGAAAACAGCTTTATTTGACATTCGGCTATATTATATTAATAGATATAGCGAGAATTCATCTAGCGAGAAAACACACTAGGCTGACAGGACGCAAGTACGACACGATGACGTAATTAATATGCTAATTAGTGTATGACATGATTTGCTGCTGATAAGAAAAATTATAAACATTATAAACATTGTCATTATCGTAATGGCTTTATTGCAATTTTTACTCAATCATTAAGATTAATTAATTAATGAGTTGCCAACTATTTTCTAAGGAAAGTAGCTAAGGCCTTCCCATCACTGGGGTTAATACCATTTACGAGTCTTCCGCTAATTGAGTAATCTTAATTAGGTAGGTTTAGGGACGGGGTTGGGGTAGGTCATATATTTAAATATACAATAATGTAACGTTAAGTCAACGGCGTTCATAAACACGCTGAAAAGCTATTATACGTGTTGATAGCATGCCAGCGCCAAAAATGGAAATACGAAATTGGTGTGTCATACATACATACATACATCAGTCTGAGATAATTGAATTTTTAGCTCATGTTAGCTTAGAAACATGTTAACAAGAAACATTTGAAAACAAGCCCAAGTTGCCTGTGTGCGTATTGTGAGAAACAATTTTGTCTTTGAGTCAGTTTTTATTAAGCGATTAAATCATTAATTGTGAAGGAACGTATTTTTTTAGGTAAACCTCCCATTTTGTTATTGGATAACTCAAAGGGGGTGGAAAGTGAATCCAATATTTTAAGATTTATCAGCGAATCTCCCACCAGACTAAAGATTAACCAGAGCTGCATTGTGTTGGTCTGTAAACCTATTCACCTTCCTTTCTGAAAATCCCATGGGTGAACATACAGCCACACGTGCACAGCGCAACACGCACCCCGGCCTCAACCCTCGTGCTGATTACACATAATTCAACAGGCCCAAACTACGGAGCTGTCGGGATGGAGGTCAACGTGTGTAAATATCTCCACACTTATTAATGTGTCAACGTTCTAATGTGGCCGCAAACAGCCCACCGGGGACCTGTGGTGAAATAAAAATGGGTGGCTGAAACAAGGTTCGCCGCGCCATTATTTTTACACGTCTTTATGACTCAATTTAGACCGTGAGGAAATAAAAGAAGCCCACGTCAAAGACAAGGGTGCAGGTGATTTAGTGTGTGTGTGTGACTGCAATAGCTCTCTCGGTTGGCGTGGGTGTCAGCGAGGGAAGCCTGCTAATGAATAGGGCTTATTTTGATCAGTCTCTTTAACCTTGTTTAACCCTTTAAAACCTGACTCATTAAAAAAATGGCAGAAAATTATATATTTTTGGAAGTTAGATGTTTATTAAGCCTTGAATCAAAAAAAAAAAAAAAAAAAAAAAAATTGCCAAGTCATTTTGTTTATGATATATTTTCTGTATCACATTTGATACATCAGGCTTTTAGGGATTGTTTTGCTTACAGTGTATATTTATACAGTGTATATTTTAGATAATAGACACGAACGGTTTGACCTAAAAATATCCAAATTGAAAATACTGTGAAAACAAAGACACCTACACCTTGGATGCCCTTGAGATAAGCTAAAACATATCAAAAATTAATTTCAAAGTAAACTATCCCTTTATTGGTGCTTTATGTCTGTAATGTCAAATTGCAGTAATGTTATCTACTTTATGACTACCACAAAGTGAAATAAAAGGACTGGAAAAAAGATCTATGTTAAAAAAAGAGAGAAAAACAGTTTAAAATGTTATATGTTTTCAAACTGTTAAAGGCATAATAGATTTTTTGTATCTAAAATATACACTGTATAAATATACACTGTAAGCAAAACGTTCCCTAAAAGCCTGATGTATCAAATTTGATACACTATTTCCAACACGATTTACTTGTAATTTAACAATTAAATTATTAAGTGATTATGCATTATTTCAACTCAGAAAGTGTTCAATTAATTATATCAGGCACAATCCAATATTATTTTTTACCTTAAAGGGATACTCCACTTTTTTTGGAAATAGGGTCATTTTAGCACTCCCCCAGAGTTAAAAAGTTGGGGTTTACCGTTTTCGAATGTATTCAGCCGATTTTCTGATATTTAGAAGAATATCAGTAACCACACAGTTTCTGGTCTCATTGACTTCCATAGTATATATTTTTTCCTACTATGGAAGTCAATGAGACCAGAAACTGTCTGGTTACTGATATTCTTCTAAATATCAGAAAATCAGCTGAATGGATTTGAAAACTGTAAAACTCAACTGTTTAACTTTGGGAGAGTAGTACAATGAGCCTATTTCCAAAAAAAGTGGAGTATCCCTTTAACAACTTGAAATTTGCCTTTATTTTCCTGCCGAAATCTTCTGGCTTGATCCAATCAAAGCGGCCATTTTGAAAAGCTAAAAAAATGCCTGCAGTACAGTGAAATTCCACAAGATGGCAGAAAACACGTATCAACATAGATACAACAGGTTATCAAAGAAAGTATTGCTCTCACCGATTTAATATACGTCTTAGAAACTCGTGTATCAAATATGATACGTGTGGCATTAAAGGGTTAAGAGGCCTGGATGCACAGGTTCCACCGGGGATCGGGTACGCTGTCATGGAAGACGCGGTTGTCTGGCAGAAGCTTCTGTGTCTCACATGAGCACAAAAAAATGCCATTTTTCCCTTCCTAATTACCCAAACAGTCTCAATTAAAACTCACATTTTAAATGCAAATGAATGAGCTTTTATCAAAATAAGTCTCTTTTTTTCCCCCACTACCCAGACTTCATATTCCAGATGGACGCCATGGTTAGGAATTGATTAGTGGTTTTTTTTATACCTCAGAATTTTTGTTTTTTAATACCAAGGTGGTATAATGGTAGCTTGGCTGCCGGGTTTTTAATTGTGTTGCAGCTTTTAGAAGAGAGCCGGTAGCATCTGTAATGGCGGTGACTTACCTCGCATCGGGTTATTTTGCAGTTGTTTGGGAGCTGCTGGGGCGTACTAACACTGGAGGAGAGCGACAGTCAGTAATTAAAATTCTGTTCAGCATGACAACGCTGTTTCATGCCTCATTTTTCACACACAGGAGGAATACACAATCCACACCATGAACACAATAAGTAAATAACAGATGAACACTTACTGTCATAAGAGACATGCAAATGAGCAGAGGGAAATGAAATCACAGCGTGCCGTGTTTAAGGTTTACATAAACGTACAGTTTTACATATGTAACTGTGCAGTTTACACATGCGATTTGGTGTACCTGACATAATGAGTTGACATGGTGATATATGGAATATTCATGATAGGTTTGTGATGATTTGCTGGTGATAAGAAACATTACACACATTGTCATTATCGTATTGGCTTTAATGCAATTTTTACTCAATCATTAAGATTCCCGAAGAATCTTGGTCCATGGTCCTTCCTTGCAAATTGCAAATTTAAGAGTTAAAGTTTTTCTAATTGAACGTTTTATTTTGACAAACTTATTTTTCTTTGGAATAATGAATCGATGAATCATGTGCCACGGTTATGGACTATTATTTATATATTTTGTTCACTTCCTGTTTCCCTGCTTTGTTTAGTTTTGGTTTCCTGGGTTACTGGTTATTTGCTTGTTTGTTTCTATGGTTACTTAGGATTTACACCTGTCTTTCATTATGTTTGTCTGGTATTTAGGGGCTGTTTACACGACATAGTTTTAAAAACAAAAAAACAAACAAACAAAAAAAAAAAAACGTAAAACTTTTAAACGTTTTGGACGTTCATTTTCATGACAACGGCATTTTGGTGGCCTGAAAACGCAAACTTTTGAAAACGATCTCTGTGTAAACTGCAATTCGTTAATCTCTGAAGACAATGACGTCATGCACATGCATATATAGTGTTTCATCGCCATCCATTGGCCTGGCAGCAGAATACAACGTTTTTAGTCATTTTTTCAAATCCGTGTGAATGGGGATCGTTTTGACAATGTACTCACAGGAAACTGTTTTAATCATATCGTTGACGTGTAAATGTGGTGTAAAGCTACACTGTGCAACTCTTTTAGTTTATTCTTAGCTAAAAACACTTAGTTCTTTCAAAAATATATGTGCTCATTAATGTATATTTACTTTGTTCAAGTAATAAAGTATTCTCGTGAGTGTATAATATGCCATTGAAAATACATACGGGTAAGCGGTTCTAATGTTGGTTGACATGTTGCCCCTCCATCTTGAAAGTACGTTAGCCAAAGAGGAACATACCCGTTAATTCAAGCTTCACCTTTCGCGTTTACGTTCGAGTCAACACTCATAGACGAGGTCGAACTGGAAGCCATGTTAATCTTGGACTACATTGGCCACCGTAGGAGTTAAAACAAAATCGGAATTGAGAGGAACAGAAACTAATATTCACTGGATGGTCATATATCTTTTCCCTGCTAGATGGGGGTAAAAATCACACAGTGTAGCTTTAAACGTTCCCTGTTCAGTCCCTTCGGTTCTCATTATTTATTTACATTAGTGTTTCTCCTATGTTGTTCCAGTTATCCTCTGAGTATTGTGCATCATTAATAAAGACTGTCTATTTGTAACTTTAGGCGTGCTGAATGCTGACCACCCTTTACATGTGTTATTTGACATGGAACCATGTGTTATAGTGAACTCATTGTCATGTTCAAGAAACCAATTTGAAATGAGTCCAGCTTTGTGACATGGTGCATTATCCTGCTGGAAGTAGCCATCAGAGGATGGGGACATGGTGGCCATAAAGGGATGGACATGGTCAGAAACAATGCTCAGGTAGGCCGTGGCATTTAAACGATGCCCAATTGGCACTAAGGGGCCTAAAGTGTGCCAAGAAAACATCCCCCTCACCATTACACCACCACCACCAGCCTGCACAGTGGTAACAAGGAATGATGGATCCATGTTCTCATTCTGTTTACGCCAAATTCAGACTCTACCAGAATCTGGTAGATTTCTGGCTACTCTCAACAGAAATCGAGACTCATCAGACCAGACAACATTTTTCCAGTCTTCAACGGTCCAATTTTGGTGAGCTCTTGCAAATTGTCGCCTCTTTTTCCTATTTGTAGTGGAGATGAACGGTACCCGGTGGGGTCTTCTGCTGTTGTAGCCCATCCGCCTCAAGGTTGTGCGTGTTGTGGCTTCACAAATGCTTTGCTGAATACCTCGGTTGTAACGAGTGGTTATTTCAGTCAAAGTTGCTCTTCTATCAGCTTGAATCAGTCGGTCCATTCTCCTCTGACCTCTACCATCAACAAGGCATTTTCGCCCACAGGACTGCCGCATACTGGATGTTTTTCCCTTTTCACACCATTCTTTGTAAACCGTAGAAATGGTTGTGCGTGAAAATCCCAGTAACTGAGCAGATTGTGAAATACTCAGACCCGCCCGTCTGGCACCAACAACCATGCCACGCTCAAAATTGCTTAAATCACCTTTCTTTCCCATTCTGACATTCAGTTTGGAGTTCAGGAGATTGTGTTGACTAGGACCACACCCCTAAATGCATTGAAGCAACTGCCATGTGATTGGTTGATTAGATAATTGCATTAATGGGAGATTGAACAGGTGTTCTTAATAATCCTTTAGGTAAGTGTATTTGTTATATTTAATTGAAAACTAAACATTCCTCTCTATGTTTGTTTAATTAAAACTAGACTTTTCTATTTTATGTAAATAAATATTGAGATTGAAATCAGACTGAATATCGTTGCTAGGCATAAACATGTTTTTGCTCTATCACCTAGCACAGTGGTGTATTTTTATTAACTCAAATTTACTCCTAATCAGATGATCTCTTCTAGGTGTGATTTGCAATAACGGACACATGTAGGCATTTACCACAACACACGACTGTGAATCCAGTGACTAGCTAGAAAGACTGAAGGCAGGCACGCGTGGGTCTCCAGGGATGGTGTCCATGGGGCTCGTCCATTATTGTCAGTCAGTTATCAGTGTTTCTCCCGGTCTGTGAAGGTCTCAGTGGAGTAGGAGCCCACAGTCTCCTCAGCATTTAACCTGGGCCTCCACACTCTCAGCTCTTTCATCAAAAGCATCCTGCCTATTTTGTTTCCCAGCACCGCTGAGAGTTATTGCTCGTGATAACCGCAGTTCTCTCTTTTCTCTTGCTCTCTCTCTCTCCACTTGCTGGGATTGTGTTACCCTGTGATATTCTAGCACTCTCTATTAAATATGCATGAACCCTAGAGATGAAATTAATTTTGGGAATGCTCACTTTTGAATGTTCAAATATGCCTTCATCTGCCTTTGTATCAAACCTTGAATGTGTAATTTCATTTAGGATAGAGGCGGTAGATTAAAGCAGCACCATTTTGGCCAATGATCAATGCAACGCTGAAAAAGAAACGCACCAAAAAACATTGATATCTGGTGGTAATTTGGATGAAAACTGGGGTTCAGTTGAAAGTCCTTAAGGTATTTCAGTAAAGACATGTCTGGAATGAATCTAAGTAAATGTTCACCAAAAAAAATCTAATAAAAATAAGTTAACATAATCACCCTCATGCCATTCCAAAAGTAAATTAAATCTTGGCACATTAAGATGTCAATTGCTCTCTCTTGTAACAAACATGGTGTGATCTGTGTAGTATTATTTTAATACCATTAAGGGACTGTCATATTTTTCATTTTAACATTTTTTAAAAACGCACAGTTTAATTACTATAAGCTTTTTACATCTATATTTTTTATTTTGAAATTCCGAGAGCTTAGACTGCTGACTTGTTGCCCCGCTTCCCAATCTGGCAATGAGTTCTCAGGCAGCGTTTACATGAAGATACTTCACGAAACGACTTCTGAGGCAGCATAACGGTTTAGGATACATCTGCTGCCTTCAAAAATGAGTTAGATGAACGGTCTCGTGACACCAGAAGTGAAGCTAAACTTTAGATTTGAACTTGCCTTCCTACCTTGCATCATCCGAAGGCAGCATTTTGAAGCTTTCGGTCATCTCCCATTCCGTCAGTTCTGCCTGACGCATTGTTTTACCATGATGGTGTTTAAAGAGTAGACATATTTTCAGTGATAAACCTCCTAACAATAACTGTTCTGTTAATAAAATCTGGTGACTGTGAGGCCATTTTGGTACAGTGAACTCATTTTCATGTTCAAGAAACCAATTTGAAATGATTCCAGCAATGTGACATGGTGCATTATCCTGCTGGAAGTAGCCATCAGAGGATGGGTACATTGTGGCTATAAAGGGATGGACATGGTCAGAAACAATGCAGAAACGATGCCCAAATGGCACTAAGGGGCCTAAAGTGTGCCAAGAAAATATCCCCCACAACACTACACCACCACCCCCAGCCTGCACAGTGGTAACAAGGCATGATGGATCCATGTTCTCATTCTGTTTACGCCAAATTCTGACTCTACCATCTGAATGTCTCAACAGAAATCGAGACTCATCAGACCAGGCAACATTTCCCAGTCTTCAACTGTCCAATTTTGGTGAGCTCTTGCAAATTGTAGCCTCTTTTTCCTATTTGTAGTGGAGATGAGTGGTACCCGGTGGGGTCTTCTGCTGTTGTAGCCCATCCGCCTCAAGGTTGTGCGTGTTGTGGCTTCACAAATGCTTTGCTGCATACCTCGGTTGTAACGAGTGGTTATTTCAGTCAAAGTTGCTCTTCTATCAGCTTGAATCAGTCGGCCCATTCTCCTCTGACCTCTACCATCAACAATGCACTTTCGCCTTTCACACCATTCTTTGTAAATCCTAGAAGTGGTTGTGCGTGAAAATCCCAGTAACTGAGCAGATTGTGAAATACTCAGACCGGCCCGTCTGGCACCAACAACCATGCCATGCTCAAAATTACTTAAATCACCTTTCTTTCCCATTCTGACATTCAGTGTGGAGTTCAGGAGATTGTCTTGACCAGGACCACACCCCTAAATGCATTGAAGCAACTGCCATGTGATTGGTTGATTAGATAATTGCATTAATGAGAAGTTGAACAGGTGTTCCTAATAATTCTTTAGGCGAGTGCTAATTCAAACTATTATTAAATTCTATGATGGTATCTAAACAATACTTAAAGAACATACTTGAACGGATTTGAGAGTAAAAAATGAGCATAGTTTTTTGCAGCAACTAAAATTTCCATCTTTTCCACACAAAACGAGTGTACTGTCTTCAGAAAACTGGGATATAAGTGTCATATTTTGGACAATTTTAAAGACAGCTCAGTACTTTTGCATTTTTAGATCTCAATCCTGGCTTTTCACTTCCACTGTAAGGAAAAGAGCAGCTTGATCATTGCTCAAAATATCTCCTATTGTGTTCTACAGAGAAAAAGTCATACAGGCTTGGGGAAAAAAGCATGAGTGATGACAGAACGTTAAATTCTTTCGTATAGTCTAAAAACAATCGGACATAACCGTGTCGTTGTTGCCGTAGACTCCAGCTGTGAAGCTTCCTGTAAGTCCCACACTCACTAGAGTTGAGTTCCAGCTTAAAAGCAAAGTGTGTGATTGGTTCCACACACACACACACATTCACTCTAACTACATCTGCATAATTACATTCTGCAGCAGGGAAGTCTCTCTGGAGCCATATTGTTTGGAGACCAGTCAAATCCCCTCTCAGGCAGATAACCCAAAGGCTAACCACAGCTGATTCCAGAAAGGCGTTTTTTTACTCTTTCCCCCTCAGAGTAATAATTGGAAATCCAGTTTACCATCTTTTTATCGATGGCGCGCGCATGAGCCTAACTGGTACCTCGATTGGGGTGCATCAATAACAGCTGGGGTTAGATGTGGCGGGTCGCTAGTAGGCGACCCCTCGGTTCTTATCAAGTAAAGTGGATTTTGATTAGTGTTAATGGGGATTGGTAATGGCCTTTGGCTGTTACATGGACGGTCATGCTTCAAGTCAGGATGCACCGTGGGAGTTGTTTGTTGTTGCGAATGCACACGCATAATTGCTTTTCTCAAGGGCACATAAGCCATGCGTCGCTCTCCTATAGTGTGTGTGCGCGGAGAAAGTCATAAATCCATTCACAGTGTTTCGCAGCCAAGTTTTTCAAGTAATGCTTTAATGCCTTGCACTCGCATGCACCTGGGTGGCACAAACAAGACAGGTTAAACTACATCGGGGCATGGCTTTCTTTTCACCCGCCACGCAGAATGCCAGGCGTTCCTGTCGCGCTTCGCCCTCGCATGCTAATGCATGCATAATATTATTCTTATGAACTGCCAGTGACTTCATACGTTAGCCAGCACTCTGTCAAATTAATGTCAATTCCATTAATGGCGTTGTCCATTTTCTCACCCTCTCCCTTTCACCGCTCAAAGTCTCTTTTCCCCGTGTGGTCGCAGTGTGCCACCGAAAAATCATCATGGATGAAAGACAGAGAGGAGAGAATTAACGTCCATGGTCATTTATCAACAACGGGACCCCAAAAGAGCAGATGAAACTCTGTCCTGAGAAATGTCACTGAGATATTAGGTTTAATATATCAAATCATGAGTCTTCCCAACAGTGCTGAGGCAACACCAGTTCGCCGCCTCATGCTGCGCGTAAACATCGCGGCGTACGATCGGCTTTATAATCTCAGCATGCAGGAAACGGCGAAGCAGCAAAGTGTCGCTAAAGGTGTCGTGATTGATGTCTGGTTTTGCGAGCTATCATTTGTCCCACAATAAAATTTGAGAATCTAAGCAAACCATCAGTTCGCTATCTGCCACATGAGGGATGAGCTCTTTCCTAACTCTGCGTATCCGCGCTCGTGATCGATGTTTCGTTTTAGAAAGCAATGTGGCGAACAGCAGCTGTGATTGTTCAGAAGACAACGCTAGTTTTGATGAATGCTGCCCACCTGCGTTTCTGCGCTAACTCGCAGCTCTTGCTGGATTTGATACCCAAATTGATAAACAAGGGTTCCTACAGGGTCTTAAAAAGCCTTAAAAGCATGGAATTTATGAATTTGGAAATAATACCTTAAAAAGTCTTTAAAAAGTCTTGAATTTTGATATCTGGGTCTTAAAAATTGAGCTGTATGTCAGTGTTAATTTCATTGACGAAAATAATGATACACTTTTCTTCAGCGACATTTTTTCACTGACGAAAACGAGACGCTAGTTTTGAATGACAAAAACTATGACGAAAATCTATTGACATTTTCGTCAACGAAAAAAAAAATAGATGAAAATGTTAGATAGTGTCGATCTGGGAAGCGATCCACTCAGAACTGATGTCCTGTGTGTGTTTAGCTAATGTTAAAACTAGGGCTGTCAAATGATTAATCGCGATTAATCGCATCCAAAGTAAAAGTTTGTGTTTACATAATATATGTGGGTGCACTGTGTACAATTATTTTGTGTGTGTGTGTATATATATATATATATATATATATAAATAAAACACACATGCATGTATATTTAAGAAAAAAATATTATTTAAATATAAAATATTTATATATAATATAAAGTATATATAAATCTATACACAGTATAAACATGACAATATTTCTTAAATATATACAAGCATGTGTGTGTATTCATATATATATAATAATTATACACAGTGCACCCACATATGTAAACAAAAACTTTTATTTTGGATGTGATTAATCGCGATTAATCGTTTGACAGCCCTAGTTAAAACACAACTTAACATTGTTCGGCAAACTTTCGTGTGGCCTACTGAAATGTTTTTATTTTACCTGCTTGACTCATCATCTTTTACCCATTCCACATTTGAAAAATAAATGAACACAAGTTGAAGGATTTTGTTTTTCTTTGCTGGTAGGGATGGGAAATTGGTATTATTTTTTATATAAATGGTCTTAAAAAGGTCTTAAAAAGACTTGAATTTAACTTGAAGAAACCTGTAGGAACCCTGTTATAGCCAACACTTACCCAACCGGACCCAAGAGATCAAAGTTTGTCTGGTTTGCTCGGTCCAGTTCATTCTTACTGGTAGATTTTTAGTTAGAAAAAAAATCAACCTTTGAAAGTGCCTGTAATTAAATACATATCTATGAAGGATGAGGGCATGAGTTAGTCAGGTGATAAAACATATAATTTAGTCACTTTAAAGTTGTTCCAAACCATCAAACCATTTTGAAGAATAAGAGTAACCAAACAGTTGATGGACCCCATTAACTTCCATAGTATTTTTTTTCCTAATGGCGTCCATCGAATGTGTACAACTTGACGGTGAGTAAATGATGAAATAATTAAAATTTTCAGGTAAACTATCTATTCAAGATTTTATATTTGTTACTTTTTAAAGAACTCTTACTACTCTCTAATCCAACTCTCTTGCTTAAAGGGATAGCTCACTTTGAAATTAATTTTTGATATGTTTTTAGCTTACCTCAAGGGCATCCACAGTATTTTCAATTTTGATATTTTTAGGTCAAACCGTTGTCTGTCAGTCATATAATGGAGGTCTGTGGGGTCCACCTCAAAGAGCCTGCCCAGCGAAGTCCAAATTAAACATGATTTAATGACTCGTAAATGTAAGTACACATTGATGGCCTAAGACACGAAACGAGTGGTTTCTGTGAGAAAACTAACAGTATTTATATCGTTTTTACCTCTTGTAACCACAGCCACGTCCAACAGGTCTAAAGGCTTGGGCACTTCGCTCTGCACAAGTGCCGGAAAGCGTTGAAAGTGATCTCTCGCGCGGTTGTGAAAAAAATTCAACGTTGTCTGTTGATATATCGAAATAGTCTTCCATTGTGATTTCCTGTATATCTAAATATGTTTAAATCTTCACAGTGAAAGGTAACGCTTCCGAAATCTCTGTGTAAACAATGAGTGACGTATGAGGCCCCGCGGCCTCAGATCACTTGGACATGGCTGTGGTTACAACAGATAAAAACAATATAAATAATGTTTGTTTTCTCACACAAACCGCTCGTTTTGTGTCTTAGGCCATCAATGTGTACTTACATTTATTAAATCATTAAATCATGTTTAATTTGGACTTCTCTGTGCATGCTCTTTGAGGTGGACCCATAGGTCTCCATTATATGACTGACAGACAACGGTTTGACCTAAAAATATCAAAATTGAAATTACTGTGGAAAGAAAGACATCTACATCTTGGATGCCCTTGAGGTATGCTGAAACATACCAAAAATGAATTTCAAAGTGAACTATCCCTTTAATAAAATAGCTAAATATTTCATTTTGGCCTGTAAAAATGATGCCAGGGCACGTAACAAAAAAACAAAAACTACTGGCTCACCTGGGTCAGCAAAATCTTTCAATTTGATCCCAGTTGATGAATATGAAAAGCGTTGCTCCTTTTCTTCTCTGTTTAAGCAAGTGAAAGCAGATCGGTAATAAGGCTCTTGATACCATCTCCAATAACAGACGAGAAAGCAGTGAAGCGCACAGCCTTAATCAATGAAACATCCCGCGTCAGATACTGTACAGTACAGTACAGCACAGCAGAGATTTGTTCAATCTGCCTGCAAAAAAAAAGCTTCAAAAAGTCCCACATTCATCATTCACGTTTTATCGAGCTGCAAAAGCTGGAACATTACGCCAGTTTATTTCTTCATGGATTTATTCATTCATAAATATTCATCCTCCACATATGTCACACACACACACACATGATTTATCTGAAAGAGAAATATTGCTTTTCTAATATTACACACCGAGATTTATCGTCTCTCATTACCATTGTTATCGCAGTAGCTTTCAAGTAATCTATTTTTACCACTATGGGCGTTCACTATTTACTGCACGGGAATATCATTCGGGATCATACATCTTTCTCCAGAAATCCATATAAGTGTGGAATCAAAGGCAGAAATCTGCAGCACAAAGCATTCTGGGACCCCACATCGACTGAATTAAGCGTCTCTGTAATGGAAATGGTCTATTTTCCGGGGCATTAGAATGATCCGGGCCTGAGTTTAATTGGAGCGCTGTGTTTAAAAGGAGTGATGTATGAAACGAAGTTAAAGTCAGGCGACTCCACACGTCTGAGCTTGATACGGACCGAGGCTTAATCAGTCAGATGAGATCAGATTCTGATTTAAGACGGAAGGAAATAACAAGGGAGAAATGAAATGGTAATTGCTATTGATTACCTATGTGCGTATGACCCCACAGGCCTGGCTTTGCATACTTAAATCAACTTAAATAATTGGATTTGCTAATTTTTGTACGTGTAAGCGACAGTGTGTGTATGGCTAGGACTAGGAAATGCGTCCATGCTCACTTAAAGAAAAAAAAAAAAACGTAAGACTCTTGTGATGAATTACCTAACCTTTAGTTTGTGTTTTGAACATGCACTGGATTTATTGGTCAAGTTTGGTACTTTGGGCATTGTATTGTACTTGATTTTAGCAAGATTATGGGAATGTGATCTGTCTTTACAAACAAATCCTGCACACATGTCATGAGTACACACGCTCCATGATGAAGAGTGTGTGTGTGTGTGTGTCTGACAGAAGCATGAGTGACCATGCTGCAGAACACGTGCTCCCAGCTCAGTTAGTGTGATGATGCACTGCTGCCCCCTACCGGATGCACAGAGAATCGCATCACTGTAGCATAATAGTTTTAATAGGCTTTATAATACGGTCTGCATAAACTGAATTTTGTATGTAAATCGTTTTGTTTCAAAATGTTCTGATTCATATGACTCTGGCCCAAATTCAAATGTCTTTTTTATTTCACAATGGATTTGAGAAGGGAATGGATTTGATTAATAAACATACTGTAAACATTTTAAGAGCACATGTTACAACAGTGCAGTTTCAGTTAAAATGAAGTGTATATTAAAGTTCCCACAGTCATGTGGAGGCATAACAAGGTTGATTGATAAATTAAATAAGTTCAGCTGGTTTGTTGATTCTTATAGGCTGTATTTGCTGGTAATTGTTCACTTAAACAAATCGTCCCAATATAGGATTTTTGACAATAATTGGCGTTTATAATAACGTATAACCGCATCACCATGCACACATGTCCTATTTTCATCTAACGTGCTTACCCACTCTCTTTTAAGGCAACTATGGCCTGTCATTTAGTCGACATGAGACTTGAATCAATTGGATTGAATTGACATTTTAGCTAAAATTGAGTTTGTCTTCACTTTTTGTCCACAAGTGAGTTTGCCGACGCTTTTAAGTTACTGAATGTGGATTGGTTTGAATGGTTACTATGATTAGATTGAGGCGATATGAGACAGGCATTTAGCATTCATGTAAACACTACATTCAGATTCACCAATCAGAATGAATTGAGTTAGATTGAAACAAAAGCTGTGCATGTCAACAATGAATGGCGACTTCAGCTGAATCCCGGACATCGACGGCTGGACATGTCCGGGAAAAAGAGGATGGTAACCGCTACTACTCAGCTTTCTCCACAGAACAAGAGCCTGCTAGCTTAACTTCCAAAAAAAGATGGCCGACACTATGTGTTCATTCTGTGAGTGAGATCGCCCTCTATGGGCGGGTTGAGAACATGCGGGACAGACCCGACTGACCATAGTCTTTAGTCTCTGGAATCCTCTAATAACGATTTTTTGAGGTTTCTGAGGTTTTTTCCAGACAAAAAAATACACAAATCTCTCGTCTCAGAGGGATATGAGAGTGGAAAGCATGGTAATTTGAAAATACTACAGGTTTTCTACTAATACAAAGGTTAATGCTAAATCCTGAAGTATCCCTTTAAAGGCTTAGCAAGAGACATTGACAACTTGGCTTATTACGAGACTTTCTCATGCTTTGGGGAAGTTCTGTTGAGCAGAATGGTGTGTGACATTAATGGAGAAGCTAAAGGCTATGGTCTGGTCCATTATGTCACACTCAAGGCCGCTGAGATGGAAATTAAGAAGCTATAGGAAGCCATTAGAGGAACGCCAAGCGAAGTGAAATGCCAGTCCTCTAAAGAAATACTCCAGACTTTATATGTGTGTGTGTAATCCTGCTGTACAGCCTGGGCAGTGAGGAGCTGTGTTGGGATGTTTCCAGCACAAATGTTGAAGAATTGACTCATGAGTTTGTCTCGTATTCCTCGTTTGAAGATGCCATTAAAGCTATATCAGTAATAATTGGCTATATTGTGAGAAACTGGCCATTGAAGGTCACTTTCTTTGAGAGAGTGAAGAAAAAAGGAAATAGAGCCCCGATGAGAGCAGCCTCGACATTTTAATGTAGTCAATTTTGCCCCAATCCCCTGTGAATTTTCTTTAAGCATCGTACCAATGTACAGAAATATTGCCATTTTCAAATGCCATGGTAATGGGAGAAACAAAGTTTTTCAAAACTTTGAATCAATTGCGTGTCAAAATGATACACTGTTTGGAAGTATTTGAATTGTAAATGCAACTAAACTCAGAACTCAAAACCCAAACACGCATAAAACACTTTTTACAAACCAACTGCAAATGTTAGTCTCTGATTAACTGGTTTAATAAAACAACACATTATACAGACACTTCGATATTTAATGGTATACGATGATTGCACATTGATTACTCATTCAATCAACAACTCTTCCTTTTTATTTGACAAAAATATCATTATAATGTAAAATATATATATATATATATATATATATATATGTATATATATATATATATATATATATATATATATATATATATATGTATATATATATATAAACCTAAGCCGAGATCAAGTAAAAACCATATAAACGTTGGTTGATGGGTTCAAAGAGATCATCGCCCCCTAGTGGAGAACCATGTTTCAAATCGGTTTAGAAATTTGTTTACTGAAATCCCATGACTTTGGCAGTTCATGAAGCAATGTTTGACACCGTCCATTACTATACCATCATCATGATATTTGTATCCCACAATACATACTGTACCACATTATACCACAGAACAACTCTAGTTAAATTGAGAATTACGATTTTCTAGTTTGAAACAGAGATCATGATTCTCCCACCATGAATGAATGAATTGAATGAATGAATGGTTCAATGACTCACGCAAATACTTCACTTGTTCCATTACGGGATGAATAAACGCTTTTGAAAAAATCTCTTGAATGAATGATTCAATGACAAATACATTTTTTAACAGTTACTTGTCAGCCCCCTAATGGCATAATGACGTAATTGATTAAAGGAGTAGTTCACTTCATCCAATATGTCCATGTCTTTCTTCCTTCAGTCGAAAAGAAATTAAGGGTTTTGATGAAAACATTACAGGATTTTCTCCATATAATGGACTTTACTGGTAACCAAACAGTTCAAGGTCGGTTGAATGAAACAAATGACTCAAAAAAGATTCGTTCATTTTGATGAACGATTTTGAACAGGAGAGTCGAGGAAGGTGAGCATGTGTTCTTATAAAACTTAAACTTTTTTATTTATTTTTTTAATGACTGCTTGTTTCGCTAGATAAGACCCTTATTCATCGTCTGGTGTCGTTTAAAGCCCTTTGAAGCTGCACTGAAACTCTCATTTGGACCGTAAACCGTTTGGTTTCCACTGAAGTCCACTGAAGAAAAAAAATCCTGGAATGTTTTGATCAAAACCATAATTTCTTTTCGACTGAAGAAAGAACATCTTGGATTACATGGAGGTGAGTAAATTGTCAGCAAAAGTTTCAAAAAGTTTCGATTCAGCTGATTTTACGATATTTAAAAGAATATCAGTAACCAGACAGTTTCTGGTCTCATTGACTTCTATAGTATATTTTTTCCTACTATGGAAGTCAATGAGACCAGAAACCGCCTGGTAACTGATATTTTTCTAAATATCAGAAAATCGTCTGAATGCATTCAAAAACGGTAAAACTCAACTGTTTAACTCTGGGGGAGTGGTAAAATGAGCCTATTTCCAAAAAAGTGGAGTATCCCTTTAAATAATTAACCTGCAGCTCTAAACTATAGTGGATCATTTTACTGACTCGGATCTTTGAATCTCGTTCATCAAAATGAACAAATCCTTTTTCAAGTCATTTCAGCAGAATGTATTTAAAATGTTACGTCAACAGCCAAATAACCCCAAACACATTTAAATGTTTATCACATTTAGAATAAGAAATACAGTCGGTACCGGATACAGAATTGATTAGTTCATCTTCGGTTTGAGTCTCTTTGCTTGTATGTCACGTAGGCTTAACTGAATGTTGTTATTAGGCTATATAGACTAAACAAATATCTTTATTAAAGTGATTTTCCCCATCAAATTTAAAGTTTAGATCATGACCAACTCTTTATTACCACATTCATATAGAAAATAACCATCATGACAGAAATTGTAAACAATTATAAATTGAAATAAATAAATAAAAAAAGCTACAATTTATGACCCAAACCCCAAAACGTAGGCCTAACTGTTAACAAAACGAAGGGCTTGTTTATAATAAAGTTTGGGAATTATTAACTCATTTATTTGTCCAGCACTGTAACATCATGTCACGTGACAAAAGAAGACCTAATCATTCTGTTTCCAGTCCTGAGTCATATTAAAGATTCGTTCAAAATGAACCGACCGACCCATCACTACTCCACACAGCATTCCTTACATGGTACTCAAAAGCACATGATGCAAGTAAAAAAAAAATAAAACAGGGTTGCATATGTTCATGGTAAGTCTGATAATGTGTAAAATTAAACAGCAGACATTGATTTTCACACTTTATGATTGTGGTCTTTATTGGTCAGGCAAATGTTAACACTTGATGCAATACATTCAAACATCAAACGGTGCTCTAGCAATGTGGACTTAGCCGCATACAGCGCTTGACACCGGAAAGTGGGATTTTTCCTTCTTTCTGAGAACTTCAGAGAGAGAAATGTGCTTTGAAGCGTAACACTACTGCAGACATGGTGGGGTGACAGTGAATCCGTCAACAGGAAAGAGAGAGAGAGAGAGAGAGAGAGAGAGAGGGCATAACACAGTCAAACCAAACTTTACACTCTCCTACGATTAACACTGATTTCTGTAAAATAACAAAGGGTGACATTTTTCCAACACAGTGATGACAAAAAAAACAAAAAAGCGGGCCCGGAGAACAAAAGTGTTGGCGACAGCGCTCGCGGGACAGACGGGCCCGTCTGAAGCGTGACCTTTGAACGCCGCCGATATTTGGATGAGTTTAAATGGCAGCCATGGCCTCAGACTCTCTGGGTCGGTTCAGGGCCACGTGTTCCAGCTGTCCCGAGTCTGACACGTCGTAGCTGGTCTTGTACTTGGCTAGGATCTTCATGAGTGGACGTAACTTCAGCCACCACTGTTCCTTAGGGATTCTGTGACTGAAAACAAAGAGCAGAGGGTCAGATATTATTCATAAAAAAAATTAAAAAAAATGTCATCAGGTTTATGGAAGAACTGTGGTGTGAACATACACAAAGTCAGTCTCATCTTTTAGCTGAACCACAGGCTGGAAAACCATAGCGCGACGCCGCATGCCCAGCAAACAGGCCGAGTCCTCTGTGTTGGCAAACACTCTCCCTACGGGACACACACACGTTTAACACACGCTTACAAAATCACTCTTCTCATTAGACTGTGAGGCATTTCTGCAGGAAGTGTTAACTCGTTCCCTGCCGTTGATCCTTGTTTTCACTGTTATACAGTAGGGGGCGCTATACACACCTTCTGAAATAGTAGAGAATCTCCTAAAAAAATATTCTAAATATTTTTATATTAAATATATTTATTTTCATACTAAATATTCTGGGGGCCATGAAAGTTTTATGAAAATTATCAAAAATGTTTGCGCTGAATGTCAAACTTTAAAAAACAAACAAAAAAGCTGGCAGGGAAAGAGTTAAAAAGATTCGGATATGGTGTCACAGTTTGCATATGAGAATAACTGCATTATATCATTAAATAACAAATAAATGCATGATTTATGTTCAAACATTCACAATAATTACCCGGTCTATTTGCAATAAAACATACTTAAATAAATAAAATGTATCTATAATTAGAAAGATATTACAAATCCGCAAAAAAATAAATAAATAAAATGTATAAACCTATGAAAGCTTGTTTCTGCCACAGGATAAAAAATGTAATTGTTTTTATCAAAGAATTCAGACTTGTTTTGGCGGGTTTTATGAATTGTGAAATATAAACTCGTGAAAAATTGTGAGATGTAATTGTAAGCTAACTCGTAAGTTAACATATTTGACACATATTTGACTTTTTCTTGCAATTGCGAGTTTATATTTAAAAAAATTTGGAGAAAACATCAGAATTGTAAGATATAAACTTGCACTTGCAAGAAAAAAAGTGAGAATTCCGATGCTACGTTCACACCGTACGCGAATAGCGCGTCAAATTCGCGCCTACCATGTTTAGTTATACGCTTGACCACACACTCACCCTCTTCCATACATCCCCGAAGGCCCGTTTTAGGACCGTCTTCGCTCCAGGCGGAGCTCCAGGGGTGGCGGCGAAATCTGACTCTGGCCCAGGACGGGCCACCCTCCCTGGGCTGGCCGAGGAGGTCTGAGGGCATGGAGCTTTCAACCCACATCACGTTTTCGGACTTAGTCAAATTTGACACCAGAATCGCCCGACCCACCATCCACGCCCGCGCTGGGGCTCGTGCCCACCGGGAAAGACGCACCCTGCCTGGGGTGCGCGCTTCAGAAAACCGGCCCGTCTTTTCCTGGAGGTCTCGTACTTCCAGAGCTCCACCGCTGGAGCAGGGGGTGGGGGTGATCTGGATTTTAATATGCCCACCCAGAGTGACTCTGGCTGGGACTCACGATGGTCTGATCACCGATAGGGGGGCCCTCTGTGTTTTGGACCACCACGCTCACCCTCTTCCATACATCCCCGAAGGCCTGTTTTAGGACCGTCTTCGCTCCAGGCGGAGCTCCATGGGTGGCGGCGAAATCTGACTCTGGCCCAGGACAGGCCACCCTCCCTGGGCTGGCCAGGGAGGTCTGAGGGCATGGAGCTTTCAACTCACATCACGTTTTCGGACTTAGTCAAATTTGACACCAGAATCGGCCGACCCACCATCCACGCAGGCGCTGGGGCTCGTGCCCACCGGGAAAGACGCACCCTGCCTGGGGTGCGCTTTTCAGACAACCGGCCCGTCTTTTCCTGGAGGTCTCGGACTTCCAGAGAGGGTAATCTGGATTTCATATGCCCATCCTGGTGTGACTCACAACGGTCTGATGGCTGGTGTGGGGGCCCCCTGTGTTTGCCACCACCAGAGCTCCACCGCTGGAGCAGGGGGTGGGGTGATCTGGATTTTAATATGCCCACCCAGAGTGACTCTGGCTGGGACTCACGACGGTCTGATCACCGATAGGGGGGGCCCTCTGTGTTTTGGACCACCACGCTCACCCTCTTCCATACATCCCCGAGGGCCCGTTTTAGGACCGTCTTCACTCCAGGCGGAGCTCCAGGGGTGGCGGCGAAATCTGACTCTGGCCCAGGATGGGCCACCCTCCCTGGGCTGGCCAGGGAGGTCTGAGGGCATGGAGCTTTCAACCCACATCACGTTTTCGGACTTAGTCAAATTTGACACCAGAATCGCCCGACCCACCATCCACGCCCGCGCTGGGGCTTGTGCCCACCGGGAAAGACGCACTCTGCCTGGGGTGCGCTTTTCAGAAAACCGGCCCGTCTTTTCCTGGAGGTCTCGTACTTCCAGAGCTCCACCGCTGGAGCAGGGGGCGGGGGTGATCTGGATTTTAATATGCCCACCCAGAGTGACTCTGGCTGGGACTCACGATGGTCTGATCACGGATAGGGGGGCCCTCTGTGTTTTGGACCACCACGCTCACCCTCTTCCATACATCCCCGAAGGCCCGTTTTAGGACCGTCTTCGCTCCAGGCGGAGCTCCATGGGTGGCGGCGAAATCTGACTCTGGCCCAGGACGGGCCACCCTCCCTGGGCTGGCCAGGGAGGTCTGAGGGCATGGAGCTTTCAACTCACATCACGTTTTCGGACTTAGTCAAATTTGACACCAGAATCGCCCGACCCACCATCCACGCAGGCGCTGGGGCTCGTGCCCGGGGAAAGACGCACGCTGCCTGGGGTGCGCTTTTCAGAAAACCGGCCTGTCTCTTCCTGGAGGTCTCGTACTTCCAGAAGGGGGGTAATCTGGATGTCATGCCCACCTGGTGCGACTCTGGGGTGGGACTCCCGACAGTCTGATGGCCGGTGTGGGGGCCCCCTGTGTTTGCCACCACCACACTCGCCCTCTTCCATACATCCCCGAAGGCCCGTTTTAGGACCGTCTTCGCTCCAGGCGGAGCTCCAGGGGTGGCGGCGAAATCTGACTCTGGCCCAGGACGGGCCACCCTCCCTGTGCTGGCCGAGGAGGTCTGAGGGCATGGAGCTTTCAACCCACATCACGTTTTCGGACTTAGTCAAATTTGACACCAGAATCGCCCGACCCACCATCCACGCCCTCGCTGGGGCTCGTGCCCACCGGGAAAGACGCACCCTGCCTGGGGTGCGCTTTTCAGACAACCGGCCCGTCTTTTCCTGGAGGTCTCGGACTTCCAGAGAGGGTAATCTGGATTTCATATGCCCATCTTGGTGTGACTCACGACGGTCTGATGGCCGGTGTGGGGGCCCCCTGTGTTTGCCACCACCAGAGCTCCACCGCTGGAGCAGGGGGTGGGGTGATCTAGATTTTAATATGCCCACCCAGAGTGACTCTGGCTGGGACTCACGACGGTCTGATCACCGATAGGGGGGGCCCTCTGTGTTTTGGACCACCACGCTCACCCTCTTCCATATATCCCCGAGGGCCTGTTTTAGGACCGTCTTCGCTCCAGGCGGAGCTCCATGGGTGGCGGCGAAATCTGACTCTGGCCCAGGACGGGCCACCCTCCCTGGGCTGGCCAGGGAGGTCTGAGGGCATGGAGCTTTCAACTCACATCACGTTTTCGGACTTAGTCAAATTTGACACCAGAATCGCCCGACCCACCATCCACGCAGGCGCTGGGGCTCGTGCCCGGGGAAAGACGCACGCTGCCTGGGGTGCGCTTTTCAGAAAACCGGCCTGTCTCTTCCTGGAGGTTCGTACTTCCAGAAGGGGGGTAATCTGGATGTCATATGCCCACCTGGTGTGACTCTGGGGTGGGACTCCCGACAGTCTGATGGCCGGTGTGGGGGCCCCCTGTGTTTGCCACCACCACACTCACCCTCTTCCATACATCCCCGAGGGCCCGTTTTAGGACCGTCTTCACTCCAGGCGGAGCTCCATGGGTGGCGGCGAAATCTAACTCTGGCCCAGGATGGGCCACCCTCCCTGGGCTGGCCAGGGAGGTCTGAGGGCATGGAGCTTTCAACTCACATCACGTTTTCAGACTTAGTCAAATTTGACACCAGAATCGCCCGACCCACCATCCACGCAGGCGCTGGGGCTCGTGCCCGGGGAAAGACGCACGCTGCCTGGGGTGCGCTTTTCAGAAAACCGGCCCGTCTTTTCCTGGAGGTCTCGTACTTCCAGAGCTCCACCGCTGGAGCAGGGGGCGGGGGTGATCTGGATTTTAATATGCCCACCCAGAGTGACTCTGGCTGGGACTCACGATGGTCTGATCACCGATAGGGGGGCCCTCTGTGTTTTGGACCACCACGCTCACCCTCTTCCATACATCCCCGAAGGCCCGTTTTAGGACCGTCTTCGCTCCAGGCGGAGCTCCATGGGTG
Source organism: Cyprinella venusta (assembly GCA_038021265.1). NCBI lineage: Eukaryota > Metazoa > Chordata > Actinopteri > Cypriniformes > Leuciscidae > Cyprinella > Cyprinella venusta. Next base: position 4,267,949 of record CM075884.1, on the reverse strand, counting down.
GCGGCGAAATCTGACTCTGGCCCAGGACGGGCCACCCTCCCTGGGCTGGCCAGGGAGGTCTGAGGGCATGGAGCTTTCAACTCACATCACGTTTTCGGACTTAGTCAAATTTGACACCAGAATCGTCCGACCCACCATCCACGCAGGCGCTGGGGCTCGTGCCCGGGGAAAGACGCACGCTGCCTGGGGTGCGCTTTTCAGAAAACCGGCCTGTCTCTTCCTGGAGGTCTCGTACTTCCAGAAGGGGGGTAATCTGGATGTCATATGCCCACCTGGTGCGACTCTGGGGTGGGACTCCCGACAGTCTGATGGCCGGTGTGGGGGCCCCCTGTGTTTGCCACCACCACACTCGCCCTCTTCCATACATCCCCGAAGGCCCGTTTTAGGACCGTCTTCGCTCCAGGCGGAGCTCCAGGGGTGGCGGCGAAATCTGACTCTGGCCCAGGACGGGCCACCCTCCCTGTGCTGGCCGAGGAGGTCTGAGGGCATGGAGCTTTCAACCCACATCACGTTTTCGGACTTAGTCAAATTTGACACCAGAATCGCCCGACCCACCATCCACGCCCGCGCTGGGGCTCGTGCCCACCGGGAAAGACGCACCCTGCCTGGGGTGTGCTTTTCAGACAACCGGCCCGTCTTTTCCTGGAGGTCTCGGACTTCCAGAGAGGGTAATCTGGATTTCATATGCCCATCCTGGTGTGACTCACGACGGTCTGATGGCCGGTGTGGGGGCCCCCTGTGTTTGCCACCACCAGAGCTCCACCGCTGGAGCAGGGGTTGGGGTGATCTGGATTTTAATATGCCCACCCAGAGTGACTCTGGCTGGGACTCACGACGGTCTGATCACCGATAGGGGGGGCCCTCTGTGTTTTGGACCACCACGCTCACCCTCTTCCATACATCCCCGAGGGCCCGTTTTAGGACCGTCTTCGCTCCAGGCGGAGCTCCAGGGGTGGCGGCGAAATCTGACCCTGGCCCAGGACGGGCCACCCTCCCTGGGCTGGCCAGGGAGGTCTGAGGGCATGGAGCTTTCAACCCACATCACGTTTTCGGACTTGGTCAAATTTGACACCAGAATCGCCCGACCCACCATCCACGCCCGCGCTGGGGGCTCGTGCCCACCGGGAAAGACGCACCCCTGCCAGGGGTGCGCTTTTCAGTAAACCGGCCTGTCTTTTCCTGGAGGTCTCGGACTTCCAGAGAGGGTAATCTGGATTTCATATACCCACCCAGAGTGACTCTGAGTGGGGACTCACGACGGTCTGATGTCGCCGGTATGGGGCCCTCTGTGTTTTGCCACCACCACCCCACCTGCCCTATTTCCAAAAAAGTGGAGTATCCCTTTAAATAATTAACCTGCAGCTCTAAACTATAGTGGATCATTTTACTGACTCGGATCTTTGAATCTCGTTCAAAATGAACAAATCCTTTTTCAAGTCCTGAATGTATTTAAAATGTTACGTCAACAGCCAAATAACCCCAAACACATTTAAATGTTTATCACATTTAGAATAAGAAATACAGTCGGTACCGGATACAGAATTGATTAGTTCATCTTCGGTTTGAGTCTCTTTGCTTGTATGTCACGTAGGCTTAACTGAATGTTGTTATTAGGCTATATAGACTAAACAAATATCTTTATTAAAGTGATTTTCTCATCAAATTTAAAGTTTAGATCATGATCAACTCTTTATTACCACATTCATATAGAAAATAACCATCATGACAGAAATTGTAAACAATTATAAATTGAAATAAATAAATAAAAGAGCTACAATTTATGACCCAAACCCCAAAACGTAGGCCTAACTGTTAACAAAACGAAGGGCTTGTTTATAATAAAGTTTGGGAATTATTAACTCATTTATTTGTCCAGCGCTGTAACATCATGTCACGTGACAAAAGAAGACCTAATCATTCTGTTTCCAGTCCTGAGTCATATTAAAGATTCGTTCAAAATGAACCGACCGACCCATCACTACTCCACACAGCATTCATTACATGGTACTCAAAGGCACATAATGCAAGTTAAAAAAAATTATAAAACAGGGTTGCATATGTTCATGGTAAGTATGATAATGTGTAAAATTAAACAGCAGACATTGATTTTCACACTTTATGATTGTGGTCTTTATTGGTCAGGCAAATGTTAACACTTGATGATGCAATACATTCAAACATCAAACGGTGCTCTAGCAATGTGGACTTAGCCGCATACAGCGCTTGACACCGGAAAGTGGGATTTTTCCTTCTTTCTGAGAACTTCAGAGAGAGAAATGTGCTTTGAAGCGTAACACTACTGCAGACATGGTGGGGTGACAGTGAATCCGTCAACAGGAGAGAGAGAGAGAGAGAGAGAGAGAGAGGGCATAACACAGTCAAACCAAACTTTACACTCTCCTACGATTAACACTGATTTCTGTAAAATAACAAAGGGTGACATTTTTCCAACACAGTGATGACAAAAACAAACAAAAAAGCGGACCCGGAGAACAAAAGTGTTGGCGACAGCGCTCGCGGGACAGACGGGCCCGTCTGAAGCGTGACCTTTGAACGCCGCCGATATTTGGATGAGTTTAAATGGCAGCCATGGCCTCAGACTCTCTGGGTCGGTTCAGGGCCACGTGTTCCAGCTGTCCCGAGTCTGACACGTCGTAGCTGGTCTTGTACTTGGCTAGGATCTTCATGAGTGGACGTAACTTCAGCCACCACTGTTCCTTAGGGATTCTGTGACTGAAAACAAAGAGCAGAGGGTCAGATATTATTCATAAAAAAATAAAATAAAATGTCATCAGGTTTATGGAAGAACTGTGGTGTGAACATACACAAAGTCAGTCTCATCTTTTAGCTGAACCACAGGCTGGAAAACCATAGCGCGACGCCGCATGCCCAGCAAACAGGCCGAGTCCTCTGTGTTGGCAAACACTCTCCCTACGGGACACGCACATGTTTAACACACGCTTACAAAATCACTCTTCTCATTAGACTGTGAGGCATTTCTGCAGGAAGTGTTAACTCGTTCCCTGCCGTTGATCCTTGTTTTCACTGTTATACAGTAGGGGGCGCTATACACACCTTCTGAAATAGTAGAGAATCTCCTAAAAAAAATATTCTAAATATTTTTATATTAAATATATTTATTTTCATACTAAATATTCTGGGGGCCATGAAAGTTTTATGAAGAATTATCAAAAATGTTTGCGCTGAATGTCAAACTTTAAAAAACAAACAAAAAAGCTGGCAGGGAAAGAGTTAAAAAGATTCGGATATGGTGTCACAGTTTGCATATGAGAATAACTGCATTATATCATTAAATAACAAATAAATGCATGATTTATCTTCAAACATTCACAATAATTACCCGGTCTATTTGCAATAAAACATAATTAAATAAATAAAATGTATCTATAATTAGAAAGATATTACAAATCCGCAAAAAAATAAATAAATAAAATGTATAAACCTATGAAAGCTTGTTTCTGCCACAGGATAAAAAATGTAATTGTTTTTATCAAAGAATTCAGACTTGTTTTGGCGGGTTTTATGAATTGTGAAATATAAACTCGTGCCATGAGAGATAAACTCACAATTTTAAAAAAAAGTCACAATTATCTTTACAGTTTTTTGTATTCCGTGGCGAAACAAGCTTCCATATAGACTTGAATATAACTTTAGAGTTACTATTTACAATTACACACCCTGAAGGACACTTTCACTGAGGTCACCAAATCACACTGAATAAAATTCAAATGTTTACCTTCATCTTTATTCATCCACAGGCACAGGGAAAGAAGTAAACACACACACAAACACACACACACACAAAACTAGCTGAAAAAAAATGCAGCGACTCTACAGTATTATTTCAAAATCAAGTAAATGAAGGTCAAGGTCTATATTTAATAACTATAAGTAATGCCTGATCTGTGGTGTACATGTGCAGTCATGATTACACTAACACTGACGGTTACTGAGTGCCTTGTGTACAACAGTACAGGTCAACAAGAAGGACAAGTGGTGGAGGATAATTCATTATGACTCATAACTGTTGTCATTTCTACCTTGTCTGTAGCTTTCGTTCAGTTTCTTGGTGATCCACTGCATGGCCTTAGCAGCGATTTTGGTCCCAAAGTTACGGTCAAATGGAGAAGGAGCACCACCCTAGTGAAAAATAAATTTACACATATTAATTTATTTATATTGTATTGTATATTATAAACTAATTTCTGCTTCCTGTGTAAATGCAATTATCCAACACACGTATAATCTAAACTGATTGCGACAAAACTCTTTGGGCCCTATTTTAACGATCTAAAACGCAAAGCGCAAGTAACTTTGTGGGCAGATGACGACACTGTTGCTATTTAACCGGCGGGATAAATGACTCTTACGCCCACCGCAAATCTAAAAGGAGTTGGTCTGAAGTAGCTTCATTATTCATAGGTGTGGTTTGGGTGTAACGGGAAATAAACCAATAAGAGCGTCATATCACATTCCCTTTAAGAGCGTGATGAACGAGGGGTGCTTGTTCCATGGCGCAATACTATTATAAAGGCGGATTTACCAGACACTTCAATCGGTTCACAGCCGAGGAGATTGATGTTCGACATTGGGGATGGGACAAACCCACCCAAATTAGCTTCAGTTAAACATGCATATAATAATTTGGGTAAATGTGTGAGCTTTATGCCTATTTTTACCATCGTCATCATGAACAAAATGATTTCCCTCGTGTTTTAATAGTTTTCCTTATAATAATGTATCATTTGCTAAAATTAAAATGCATCTGTGTAGATGAGAGAATCATCTACAGTGTAAGTGCGTTATTCACACTCTGTATTATGGCCAAGCATGCACGCTTAAAGGGATACTCCACTTTTTTTGGAAATAGGCTCATTTTACAACTCCCCCAAAATTTAAACAGTTAAGTTTTACCATTTTCGAATCCATTCAGCCGATTTTTTTTTTATTTACATTTAGAAGAATATCAGTTGCCAAACCGTTTCTGGTCCCATTGACTTCCATAGTATATATTTTTTCCTACTATGGAAGTCAATGGGACCAGAAACTGTCTGGTTACTGATATTCTTCTAAATATCAGAAAAATCAACTGAATGGATTCAAAAATGGTCAAACTCAACTGTTTAACTCTGAGGGAGTTGTAAAATGAGCCTATTTCCAAAAAAAGAGGAAATCCCTTTAAAATAGCATCTGAATGTACGCGCAACGCGTCACTAACTTTTTTCTGGTCAGTGGCGCAATTGTTTTCTGGAACTGCAAAATAGCACCAGGGGTTGTTTGCGCCGGATCACGCCTCCTTTTTTTGCGCTGAACCGTCCAGAGAGCGCAAGTTCATTCCCTAGTTTACTTTGCACAGGTGCAAAATACGAATGATACACGCGTCAGTGTATGAAGTCATTTGCTCCAGGTGCAAAATAGGACCCTTTCTGTTTATAGACTAAAGCTGTCCTTGTATTAAGCAATCATAATACTCTTGGTCGTTTCACTTGAATTAGCAGGCAAAAGGAACCATATGTCTGCTCCAGAATATTGATTCATTAGACTGGAGTTAACTGGTTCCTGTTGGCCACTGTGATCTTTGATTTGTGAGTTATGTGCAGTACCTGCTGCATGTGACCCAGAACATTCTTCCTGCAGTCAAACACTCCCCTGCCCTCCTCAGAATACAGCTGATAGATGAAGTCTGTGGTGTAGTTTTCATTACTGTTCTCATTCCTGCATGAACACAAGCACACACACACACAAACCGGCTGAGTGAGGAGTGTGTGTTGTGACTGACGGGACGCCTGAGGCTCTGCTCACACATCTCAATCACACTGACCCAAAATACTCTCATCTGAGCTGAGAAGAGATGAAACATGGCCTGATGCGAGTTAAACATGCATGATAGATAGATAGATAGATAGATAGATAGATAGATAGATAGATAGATAGATAGATAGATAGATAGATAGATAGATAGATTCATGAGATAGATTCATTTTAGATAGATAGATAGATAGATAGATAGATAGATAGATAGATAGATAGATAGATAGATTCATGATATAGATAGATAGATAGATAGATAGATAGATAGATAGATAGATAGATAGATACATGATATAGATAGATAGATAGATAGATAGATAGATAGATAGATAGATAGATAGATAGATAGATAGATAGATAGATAGATACCTCAGGATTAGTCCTCTCTGAATGCTGGTCTTCATTTTCTCTGTCAAGTGCTCGACATTCGACTAAAATAAAGAGAAAAACAGTTCCTTCATTTAACCAGCAGATGGCACTCATGTTAATTGTTTAACAAGTGCACTAAACTTGGCACCAAGTCAAAGTTATATAACCATACTGTATGAGTGATGATCTATGAATCATGTTACATCATTTATTTTAAATCCAAGACACTAGAGGCGTGTGTGTGTGCTAACCTGTAGGTCTCTGATGTCAAACGGTTCCTCAAAGATGTATGCAGCGTCCGCTCCCGCCGCTAGACCACCAACACTGGCCAGATAACCACAGTATCCCCCCATCGTCTCGATGATGAACACACGGTGCTTCGTACCGCTGGCGGACTGCTTGATACGGTCACATGTCTGACAAACACACACATTTAGTCATTTTGTTTCTGTAGAGTTACGCTTCAAATATTGCTAAAGCCCGCTGAGTCACTGTCATATACAGATACATGGCATGCCATGCAACAGCTTGTCTAAAGGCATACCTTAAAATGTGTTTCCTTAGTAACTATCACGATGAAAAATCAGTTTGGAGACATAATATTTACTTTTCAAGGTCAAGGTCTAAGCTTTTGGGAAGACAAACTGCACTAAATGGGCTTTTAGGAGCTTCAGAGCACTTACTGAACAAGACATAATGAAGCACCTTCCTAATAAAATACAATTTATGATGCACAATAACAGCCCTCACACTAAAATGTATATACACCGTACAATTTGTTAATAATGCTGTTTAAACTGACTGAATTATTTTATTGCTGAGTCATTCTTAGGAAACTCCATATGAGTGCTTTGTGTGTTTTTCCATTTACTAGCGCTATCACAATATACTTACAATATACTACACAATATAACACAGTGGAATATCAGCCAATTTGCATGTGCCTATGTTTATTAGTAGAATAGATGTTTTACTTACAATTGCTGACATTACTACGGAGGTGTATTGCATTCACTTGAAGAAAAATAATCTACTCCGTTTTTCTGAATTAATGAGTTAATTTTTCATGAGAAAAAAAATCTACTCTGTTTTTCTGAATTAACAAGTTAATTTTTCATGAGAAAATTTTTTTTGCTCTGTTTTTCTGAATTAACGAGTTAATTTTTCATGAGAAAAAAGTTTTTGCTCTGTTTTTCTGAATTAACGAGTTAATTTTTCATGAGAAAAAAAGTTTTTGCTCTGTTTTTCTGAATTAACGAGTTAATTTTTCATGAGAAAAAAGTTTTTTGCTCTGTTTTTCTGAATTAATGAGTTAATTTTTCATCAGGAAAAAAAAGTTTTGCTCTGTTTTTTCTGAATTAACGAGGTAATTTTTCATGAGAAAAAAGTTTTTGCTATGTTTTTCTGAATTAATGAGTTAATTTTTCATGAGAAAAAAAAGTTTTTGCTCTGTTTTTCTGAATTAATGAGTTAATTCAGAAAAGCAGAGCAAAAAAAAATCCATTAAAAATTAACTCGTTAATTCAGAGAAACAGAGCAAAAACTTCTTTTCTCAAAAAAATAACTCGTTAATTCAGAAAAACAGAGCAAAAACTTATTTTCTCAAGAAAAATTAACTCATTAATTCAGAAAAACAGAGCAAAAAAAATCCATTAAAAATTAACTCGTTAATTCAGAAAAAACAGAGCAAAAACTTTTTTCTTATGAAAAATTAACTCATTAATTCAGAAAAACAGAGCAATTTTTTTCTCATGTAAAATTAACTCACTAATTCAGAAAAACAGAGTGAAAAATTTTCTCATGAAAATTAACTCATTAATTTAGAAAAACAGAGTAGATTTTTTTTCTTCAAGTGAATGCAATACGCCTCCGTATATTATAATTACCTGAGAAACATTTTTTTTTTACCACATGACTCAAATGGTAACACTTTACAATACGGGTGCACTAATATGCATTAATTCATGCTTAACTAATGCACAGATAATCATGAGTTAATGTATAACTAATGAAGAACTAAACCATTAATTAATGATTACTGCATCAGCAACTAATAGAGTCTATATATAGATTAAGTAATACATGAATTGCTATTAATTCAATGTATCATTGTATATTAATTCCTTAATAACATAATTTATTAACTAATAGTGTAAATTAATGTAATTACCATAATTAGTCAAAGCTATGCACTTCAACCTCCAGTTGTCTGATTTAATTAATCATTAGCTAATTATTTGCAATGGTATCAATTACGTTATGACTTTACTTGTCGGGGCACATCATTATTAACTAGTCATTTAGTAAATTGCACATGAATTTGCACTAATAATGAAGTAATTAATCATTTATTAATGCATATTAGAGTACCTGTCATATTATCTGGAAGTTGAAATACAAGGCTTTGGCTCATTCTAGTAATTAACATATTAATTAACACTATTAGTTAAAAAAGAGTTATTATGGAATTAATCCACAATTACATATTTAATTAATAACAATTCATGTATGAACTAATACATTAACCTTACAGACTCTTTTTTTTGTGATCAATATTTTTTTTATTTTAAGTTAAGTTGCCATGAAAACTCTCCACATATTAAAAAAAAAAAATATATATATATATATATATATATATTATTTTAACAATATAATAACAATAATATTATATAAAATTTTAATAATAAAATAATATTATAAAAAAAATTATAATAACAATAATAAAACCTTACAGACTCTTAATTAGTTCATAATGTGGTAATCATTAATGAAAAGCTTAAATAATCATTAGTTACACATTAATTGCATGAATTAATGCTCATTAGTGTACCCGTATTGTAAAGTGTTACCACTCAAACAAAGCACGAGTGTTTATCAGTATATCGATCTTATTTTGGCCATTTCAAGCCAAGTTCAACTCAGTTATAGGAATACATACTAATATTAAGCACATAAGCACTGTGTGATATTTGCAAGCTAACACCATTATAAGACATTTAGCAATTTCAACCCCAAAAAGTGAATGCTAACAATCTTGGTATAGTTTTCTTTTCAAGTTATAATTATATAAATTCCAAAAGTAATGTTTCCTAAGAATGTCCCCTTTGCAGACAGGAATGAGTTTATTTTTTTGTCTTACCTCCACAATGGCATTGAGGGCCGTATCTGCCCCGATACTAAGGTCAGTGCCGGGGACATTGTTACTAATGGTTGCAGGCAGCATACAGAGCGGGATGCAAAACTCCTCATAGTGGGCCCGAGCCTCATTCAGCTGCAGCAGACACTCTAATGCCTTTGGCAGGTCAGCACAACACAGCAGGGGACCACAGGGGAAAGGGCAATGCACAGTTTAGACCAGCAGAGGGAGTACTGGTGCAGGAGCGGACCCTGTAGACCGGACACCCACCGTGTGATGGCCGCCATGGCTTCCGTTTTGGGGGTTGAAGGGAAGAGGAAGGGGGTACAGATGGGATGGGATCGACTTTTGCACTCACATGCACATGGGATAGTCATGTGGCAAGACACTGAAGCGGGACGGCAGGTATTCTGAACATACTGTAGAAGCAGCAATATGATCCAGTCCTGTAATGATGCCTTCGCTACATTTGCATACTGAATCGCGACTGGTATTCTTTCTTAGGTATATTGCATTTGCATACTAAAGTATCAGTATATTTAAGGGATAGTTCAGTCAAAGATGAAAATTCTGTCATGATTTACTCACCCTCATGCCATTATTGCTTTTTTTTACATAAATCAAAAAACACAATGTTTTTCAGAATGATTTATGAATTGTGCACTATATTCCAAACCTTCTGAAGTCTTGCAATAACTTTGTGTGGGGAGGAACAAATTTAAGCCAAAATTTGCTGAAAATCTAAAACATGGCATGCCAAAACGTATAACAGAAGGTTTGACGCCAATAACACATGGTTAGATTAATGTCTCATGTGAATGTCTGAGTTGAGCATTATTTATTGGCATTCAGCACATTTCACAGTGGATTCTTTGGTAAATCAGTCGCAATTTCGGCGCTGGTTTGGAAACAGTAAATCAAACAAATGACTAAATAGTCAACTTCACATTGTTTCTCTTAGTAGGATGAAAATAATCAGTTATTTAAATTTATATCTGTGATTAAATTATATATAGAGAGTGATCAAACAACGCTCCCTTTTCGCTGGAGCTGTCAATCACACAGCGCAAGTTTATCAGTGACTGAGTTTTGGACTCTCTCGCCAAAACTCCCGTTATTACAAAGTCCCTTTTATCTATACTTCTAGGTTATAAATCAACAAATCTCTTAATTACATTGTCTTTGTACTGTTGGTTATTATGAAAGCATTCGTCAGTGTGCAGATGTCGAGTTGCAAAGAGGAGATCACCGCATTCATGCGCTCAACAATTGCCTACATGCTCATCACTGCAACGTTTCATGCCACAATCTAAATAGAATGCTATAGATCTACATATAATGCTATAGATCTAAATAGAATGCTATAGATCTAAATAGACTGCTATAGAATTAAATATAATGCTATAGATCTGAATAGTATGCTATAGTTCTAAATATAATGCTATAGATTTAAGTATCATGCTATAGACCTAAATTGAATGCTATAGATCTAAATAGACTGCTAAAGATCTAAGTAGAATGTTATAGAACTATATATAATGCTATAGATCTAAATATAATGCTATAGATCTAAATAGAATGCTATAGAACTAAACAGAATTCTATAGAACTAAATATAATGCTATAGATCTAAATAGAATGCTATAGAACTAAATATAATGCTATAGATCTAAATAGAATGCTATAGAACTAAATATAATGCTATAGATTGAAATAAAATGCTATAAATCGAAATAGAATGCTATAGAACTAAATAGAATGCTATAGAATTAAATATAATGCTATAGACCTAAATTGAATGCTATAGATCTAAATAGACTGCTAAAGATCTAAATAGAATGCTATAGAACTATATATAATGCTATCAGTGTTGTGTGTAACGCGTTACAAAGTAACGCGTTACAGTAACGTAACTACTTTTTCGGGTAAAAAGTAGTGTAACGCGTTACTACTAAAAATTTGGTAACGAAATGAAGTTACTTTTTAAATTCGGCGCAACGTTACTTTCCCCATGGAAAAATTTTACAGCGACACTTTTTTTCCCAGCTGAGCGCTTGCGCGCGCAATACTCACAAGCTCCACACGGTAGCAACGGACAGAGGCTGTAGCAGAGCAATCATGGCAAGCAAGAAGCAGCCAGCGGTAACTTTTGAGGGATGTAGCTGTTGAAATGTTTTATTTGTTCAGTCTGAACATTTTTAACAATGATTATTAAATCAAACAACAATATTGTTAATGATAAATTAAAAGTTAATTATTTTTTTCAAAACGCTGTAAATCCATCCATTTTTTTTATCATTTTTAGTAAAGTCATTTTAGTAAAGTGTCAAACCTCAAACAAATAACATATGCATGAAAAAACTAATTATTAAAAAATTATCAATAATGATAACGACATATTCAAAAAAGGGATGGGCGCCCCTCCAGCACATGCACACCACATAGCATGTGAGCAAAGCGGTGACGCTTAAATATAGGCTAAGTAAAAAAAACATAAAATAAATATAGGCTATAGGTTTCACTTTTGTATTTAATAATACGTTACTTATTTTTATTATTTCATCTACGTTGAGTAGGCTATGAAAAGGGAACCGCATGAGATGAGTAAGATAGGATCAAAATTCAAAAGCTGCCCAATATCGGAAAATATTTGGAGTGGGTCAGACACGATTTTGACCACTTATTAAGTTTTGTTTTGTAGAAAGCTTGTAAATTTCGTTTGATATAATTTGTATATTCATTTTAATAAATGTTTCATCAACAAATTGACTGGATTAAAACACTAGAAGCAAATATTAGACAATAGCCTATAATCAGGACACACGCAGGTGAACCAGAGCGCGTCTCATATTATGAACCGAAACACCACGATGCTAGTTGCCTCACACACCTGAGAACTAAGCTACAGAAAGCTTTAAATGTATAATTTTAAACAAAACAATTAAAAACGAAAATAAATTGGCAACTCTCTGCGTATGTAGGCTAATTCGAAGTACGCGGCCTACGCGTTTACTGCGAAGATGGCAAGATAAGTAGCCTAAGCATCATCAACTTTGTCTTTGCTGCTGACACTGACAGAAAACACTAGTTTATTAATAAACAATTAAAATGTTTCATGCATAATCATTACTTTTGCTGGTTCTTTGTGGCAAGCTTTATGCATGCGTTGAGATGCGGAATAGGCAATTAAATACGCTCATGGTTTCTCTCCCATTTAATTAAATCAATATATGTGATTACTGATTAGACAAATGGCTTAAATGATCTACTTCTAGTCTACTAGAAAACTAGGACTCATTTTGAGGAATTAATGAACATAAACAAACCTCTGTTCAGAGTGCCGCCGTGCTGGATTGCGTAGAACGCTCATCGAATTCGAGGTTTTGGCTAAAAACAGGACTGGCGCTTATCGCATTTTGGAAAGAAACTGTATCTTGCAGCAGTACATTTTAAACAATGAAATATAGCGATTTGGCATGAAACTTTGATGGAGCAGCGAAAGGGTTCTGTCCACAGCAGAATGACACGACAAACTCATTAAAAAAAAAAAATGCCGTTTATTGCGTTTTGGAAAAGAGCTCTTCATATAGCTTGAAATGTGTACTTTTAAACAAAACATAGGCTAGGCTATATATATTTTTTTCTCAAAATATCATTTTTTTCTTCTCCCTTGATAGAGTGAGTCATGTCAACCCGATCACACTTACGCATGGATTGGTTAGTTTAGTAGTGGTTTGGGGTATTATACGTTAGGGTAGAATTTGTGGTGTGGGGTTCGTGTCGTGTGTATTACACGCAAATGAACTGCGTAAGTGAAAACTCATTTTCACGTATAAATTGCACGATAATACACAATGCGTGCTATAGAGAGGCATTTCTGAAAACTAAGCTTGTCTTCTATATTATTTCGTCCTCCTAGGCTATCAAGACGCGATTCAAGGAACATAAAAGTATACTTTTATAACGTAAAAGTAACGAATAACGTAAAAAGTTACTTTCCAAAGGTGGTAACTAAGTAAAGTAACGGATTACTTTTTTAAAAAGTAACGAATAACGAGCAAACACTACTTTTTAAAAGTAACTTCCCCAACACTGAATGCTATAGATCTAAATAGAATGCTATAGATCTAAATAGAATGCTATAGAACTAAACAGAATTCTATAGAACTAAATATAATGCTATAGATCTAAATATAATGCTATAGATCTAAATAGAATGCTATAGAACTAAATATAATGCTATAGATTGAAATAAAATGCTATAAATCGAAATAGAATGCTATAGATCTAAATCGAATGCTATAGAATTAAATATAATGCTATAGATCTGAATAGAATGCTATAGTTCTAAATGTAATCCTATAGATCTAAATATAATGCAACAGACCGAAATTGAATGCAATAGATCTAAATAGAATGCTAGGAAACTAAATATAATGCTGTAGATCTGAATAGAATGCTATAGATCCAAATATAATGCTACAGATCTAATTAGAATGCTATAGAACTAAATGGAATGCTATAGATCTGAATAGAATTCTATAGATCTAAATAGAATGCTATAGATCTAAACAGAATGCTATGATCTTAATATAATGCCATAAAACTAAATATAATGTGCTTTTTTTCTAACTTGATTTCCCTATAGGCCCATTTAAAGTTTTTTTTTGTGTGTGAAAAAGAACAAGGTAAAATCCAATATATCTTTAAAATACCTTCACACAGACAAGAGAAAGAGGAGTTTGTAAGGACAAGAGGGTGAATAAAATAACTCATTTTCAGCTGAACTATATATGAAAAAGTTAGTTTGGAGCGGCCTGTGCTTTTCTAAGGCTTGTGTTCATTTAAACCTTAAACTATGAAACTATGCAGACAGATTCCAGTTCAGGCTGTGTTATCTAGGGTCAGCGATCTGTTATGACGGCTTAATGCAGTGTGATCATAGCACAGCACAGGCTCAGTCACATGACAACCACAAAAAAGCAGAGCTCGAAACATGCCGCCATCATGTCATCGCCACTTACCTGTTAGCTAACGACTCGCCTTTGCGTTTATCAGCCAAAACATTGAGGGTTAGTGTAGAAATGTTTCAGGATAAATCTCACAAAAAAAACGTCCAGGTCATCTTTCACCCCCAAATCGATAAGGTTTAATAATTGGTGTAATGAAAATTAAGCTAAAATATGACATTTCTTTGTGAGATTCATCCTTCTGTTCTTAATTGCCTGTCATTAGCTAGATGATCAGTAACTAGCGTGGTTTAATTGTGGCTCGCATGCTTGTTAAAGTAATGAATGAAATTAATTTGGTTAATTTTGTAACATACTGTCTACTAAGATGTCTTAATGTGGTTGCTTTGAAGGCAGGATAGATCATTTCCTTAGTATGTCAAATTTTCTAAATGTATGACTCATTTATACTCACAAATGAGAACTGCAGTCATTAAATTGTCTAAAGCTCACATGCATTTATTATTTTAGATTATTAGATGTGCCGTTAACCGTGCTTTGGATGCCTGTATGAAATCAGTTCCCTTAGGAGGTGCCTTCACACACAATCCTGTTTTGAAACTAAAGTTGTGGTCACAATAACAACATATTCGGAAAATATCATGACAAAATTGTCAATGGTATAGATGTATGAAGCAAATCTCACGCAGAAATCACTTTCAAACCAAGCAGGGGTGAGTTTCCCGAAAGCATCGTTAGCCAAATATGGTCACAAGTTTGGTCGTTATCAGCATAGTTCAACGAGTCGGTGTTTCCCGAAACCATCGTTCCGTGGTTTGAACGACAGCTCTGTGGTTAGAGGCATCGTTTCTATATTGCATGACATTTGGATGTAATAAATCCTTATCTTGTGCAAAATAAGCAAGCTGACATTGCAACATGACATCATGGCTTTTGCGTAAACATACACGCCACTTTCAAGTCAAGTGGCGTGTTATCTATACGCATTTGTGCTACCCGCGTGTATGTCTACGTCATTAATGTCCGAGTGATTCCGCGTGTACGTACACGCCGTTAAATATCCGAGCGAAACGAAGCAAAATGTAGATCTACATCTGGACTACATTTTTTTCCTAGGATGGTAGGGGAAGATTCATAAATGGTATTAATCCCACTGACGGGTAGGTTTAGGGACGGGGTTGGGGTAGGTCATATATTTATATATATACAGTAATGTAACATTAAGTCAACGGCGTTCATAAATACGCTGAAAAGTGATTATGCGTGTTGATAGCACCCCAAAAATGGAAATACGAATTGGCGTGTCATACACACGCAATTTCATGAGATCAGTCTGGACATTCAGTGCAACCGGTGCCTTTTATTTAGAATACATACAAATGTAATTACTAGTGCTGTTAAACGATTAAAATATTTAATCGCATTAATGTCATAGTTAACTCACGATTAATCACACATTTTAATCTGTTCTAAATGTCTCTTGTTTTTTCTTTTTGTCCTAATATTTTTTTTTCTCAATGTAATGCTTTTATCAACATGGAAAAGTGGATCGGCTTGCTTTGCGCAATTGTTTTTTATTGAAAACAACGTTGGCTTCAGCCTATGGTTGGCATATGCGGTGTTCAATTTCCACACTAACATTCTCACTTGGAGCATAATCTCTCACACAATGTAACACTGTCCATCAATACAAGGGTGAAAGAAAAACTGACGAGGTCCTGATATTGACGAGGGGGTGGAGAATTCGCATCATCTGTGTGTGTGTGTGCTTGGCCATCATCAAGTGGTATTTCAGACTGGACGTGTTGCGATGATAGCTCAGTTCACAACGACAAAACACAGATAACTTTGGTCTTGTCAATGGAATTTGGCAACTTTTAAAAGTAAAATTTCCATTCAGAATCTTACTGGCATCCATTTCGGCGTCTCGTGCTCGTTATCCACTCAAACAACATGACATCATGACTTTTGCGTAAACATACACGCTACTTTCGAGTCAAGTGGCGTGTTATCTCTACGGATTTTCAGCTATCCGCGTCTATCCGCGTGTATGCGTGTATGTCTACGCCATTAACGTTCGCGTCATTCCGCGTGTCCGTACACGCCGTCAAATGTCCAGTCATAAATGCCATTAACCCCAGTGACGGTTAAGTTTAGGGATGGGGTTGAGGTAAGTCATATATTTATATAACGTTAAGTCAACGGCGTTCATAAACACGCTGAAAAGCGATTATGCGTCTTGATAGCACGCCAAAAATGGAAATACGAATTGGCGTGTCATACACACGCTACTTCATGAGATCAGTCTGACTCAAAACGTAACGTTAACCTTCTATTTGGCCGGCTCGCAAGCCCAAACGAGTGTGTGCAGCGTGCCGGTTGTTTTGTTTCCGGTCTAGCTAGATCCGCTTGCGCTTTGGCCGACGAAGCAGCAAAACGTCCTCGCGTGGCGCAAGCCATTGAAATGAATAGGTTTCATAGCGCAGCGCCACGTCCTGTTGCAAAAGCAAGTGAAAAAATATCAAGTTTGCAAGGCCAAAAAGACCGCTAATCGCGCGATAAAAAATTGACGCCGTTAAAATGGGTTTGCGTTAACGCCGTTAATAACGCGTTTAACTGACAGCCCTAGTAATTACGTCTTTTAGTTTGTCAAAATATTTAAAGTACCGTGTTTGAGGAGTGCGCATGTGCGAACGTGCTCTACTATGTAAGAACGAGCCAAATATTGAGTCTGGTCAACATGACATCATGACTTTTGCGTAAACATACAACTTTTAAAGTCAAGTGGCGTGTTATCGATATGCATTTTGAGCTATCCGCGTGTATCTGTGTGTTTTTACGCCATTAATGTCTGAGTGATTCCGCGTGTATGTCTACGCCGTTAAGTGTCCGAGCGTAAACGAAGCAAAATGTAGATCTACATCTGGGGAGCGATATTTTTTTTCCTAGGATGGTAGAAGAAGACTCATAAATGTTATTAATGCCAATGACGGGTAGGTTTAGGGACGGGGTTGGGGTAGGTCATATATTTATATATACAGTAATGTAACGTTAAGTCAACGGCGTTCATAAACACGCTGAATAGCGATTATGCGTGTTGATAGCGCACCAGAAATGGAAATACGAATTGCCGTGTCATACACACGCAATTTCATGAGGTCAGTCTGGTCTGGTAATAAAGCGAAACAACTTTTTACTTAGAAATTGTCGTCAGATGGCATGTCTGTAATTTATATTTTAAAAAAAATCTAGCGTTAATTGGATCTCAGTTTCTTTAAAAGTAGTTATTAGTTTCAGTTTCTTTAAAAGTAGTTATTACTCCACCACTTGCGAAAACCAACGTGGTTCAACGATACTTTGCGACAATAGGTTTCGAGAAACACTCGCGACTAGCTAGTTGATTTCTCCAACGATGCATCGTACTATGGTAGTGAAGCAGCGAGTTACATATAGGGTTGTCGCGGTAACCGCAATATTGCAGTACCACGCTTCTGACAAGTCAACCGCAGAGGATTGCACGTAACCGCAGCAACCGTGATATTCGCGTTTTTTTATATATATAGAAGTCTATACCCTTCTTGTTTTGAACTTATACATGTGTATTGAATGTTAAACAAGTTCATAATGATAACAAGACAGTTTATCATGGTGATGTGTAGCCTACAGGCTTCACACAGTGAATGAGAAAGTTCAGCAGAGCGCGTGCAATTACCTGCGTCTGTCTTTGAAGTCGTGAAAAGCTTGTCGTGTCAAAGGGAAGCGAAATATTTGTCGCATCATTTTAACTGTTATTTTCCCATAAATGCGCGTCAGCAGCAGCGCTGGTCAGCATCCCACAGCTCAAGAAAGCCGCGGGGAAATAAAATCAGTGAGTCGCGCATTGAATCAATACTATATTGGTCTCTAATAAGTGTAGAAGCTTCAGCGTTGCCCATGTGACGCATTGCTGCTTAGCTGAGCCTTGAAAAGTTGAACCTCAAAGTTAAAAATAATTAACATCTTGTTTCATTACATCTCTTTAAATGAATCAGCTTTTTTTAAACGTGTTCGTTGAATGAACGGGTCAATGACTCGCTCAAAGTCCGTTGTCATAACAATATGCGCGCTGAGTTAAAGTCTTTCAATGCGCATATACTGAAGACGCTGTTTAGTTTCGGTTTTGGTTACTGAAAATGTCCTAGTTTTTGTCCACATCGTAAACTTTATTTATATAGCAACAAATACATATAAATTAAATAAATAAATAAATAAATGGCGGTAATACCGCATATCGCGCTATTGAGCCACTCAATATTACCGCAAGGGAAATTCCATAACCGCGACAGCCCTAGTTACATATTTGTACGGGAAACACACCCCAGCTTTCTGTTGGTCAATCTCACAAAACATTAGAGATATAACAGGTTGAATTCCTGGTGGTAAATGTGACCGCACCTTTAGGTTAGGGAAAGCACTGCTACTTCTAGCTTGGACTGGTGTAATTGGCTGATAAACATAAGGCGGAGCCCGATTGGCTTGTAAAGAGAAGGCAGAGCCTCTGATGTGATTGGCTGGTGGGTGGCGTCCCCCAGCCTCACTTACATCAGTGATAGCGTTCAGAGCCGTGTCTGCGCCAATGCTGAGGTCTGAGCCGGGCACATTGTTGGAGACGGTGGCCGGCACCATGACCATTGGCACACACAACTCCTCATAAATCCCGCGGGCTGCTAACAACTCCATGATCCCCAGGTAGGCCTGCAGGGCAGATCCGGGGATTTAGTGGACCGCTACCGTCGCTGGGAATGAGGATGGAATGAGGGAACAGACAAAGAATGAGAGAGAAAGACGAGGCAAGATAGGGAAGGAACCGAGTGGAAAGCCATGGCCATCACGACGGAGAGCATGAGACAGAGGGTCCACTCCATACACACACTTCAATTAGAAACACTTGTTTAAAATACATACACACATCCTGATGATCTCTGTATAGAAAGAGAGAAGATGAGCCTGAACTCTGCAGCATGAAATGACTTTGGAAAAGCAGGTGAGCTATTCTGCAACTGAAAGTTATTGTTCAGCCTTGTGTCGTTTGTCATCTCAGCTGTGTGAATGTTACATTTCCGACAGCTGTAAGATAACCAGTTCCTGCTAAGATGATGATTATCACCTCATTTTTGAATGATTTTAGATGTTCATTATGAAAAAAAGAAAGGAGCACACAGGGATGAAGAGGGCAAGCAACTTAACTAAACTTAGTCATGGACTTAGAATTAACTTAAATGGACATAAAATTGAATGGACTTAAAGGGATACTCCACTTTTTTGGGAAACATGCTCATTTTATCACTCCCCAGAGTTAAAAAGTTGGGTTTTACCGTTTTCGAATGTATTCAGCCATTTTTTTTTTTTTTTTTTTAGAAGAATATCAGTAACCAGACAGTTTCTGGTCTCATTGACTTCCATAGTATATTTTTTTCCTACTATGGAAGTCAATGAGACCAGAAACTGTCTGGTGACTGATATTCTTCTAAATATCAGAAAATTGGCTGAATAGATTTGTAAAACGGTAAAACTCAACTGTTTAACTCTGGGAGAGTGGTAAAATGAGCCTATTTCCAAAAAAAGTGGAGTAAAATTGAGAATTAAAAAAATAATAATTTCTATATATATATATATATATATATATATAACATATTTTGGATTTATGATATATATCATAAATATAAAAAAATATTTAAATTTAAAATAAATATTAAAAATATAAAGAAAATGTAATACTATTTTTCAATAATTTTCAAAATATTTCAGTAATTAATATAAAATGCAAAAATAAATGTAAAATCTACCTTATAATAATTATATAAAATATTAACAGCAAACACATTACTTTTTTTAATCATTCATTAAAATGAGCACCTTGTCAACACACTAAAAATGACTAAAGTCCAGGCTGGAAAACATACCTCAAATCCTCCGATCACTAACAACGCATTGATGTTATACTTCCGCATCTGTTCTGCAATTTTTTCAATGTACTTTGCAGGAAGCGTTCTGGGAATGTGAAAACAGTGAAGCACTTAGCACAACACAGCACATTACCGTCAAAATCGACTGAATTATTACTGAAATCTGTAGGCAATATAAACTTTGTATGGGATAAATACCGTTTAGTTCCCAGGAGGGATCCACCCTGGCCCGTCCATCCTCCAACATCGGCCCATTTGATCTCTTTTATCTGAGAAAAGAGAGCAGAGTGTATCAAATGTGTTGGACCAACATGTTCATTTAAGGGTGCATTAAAACTTCAAAATGCGAATGAGCAGCTTAGTTATGGCTCATTTACACACCATTTTCAACTAAAAACGGAAAACTTTTTATGTGTTTTGGATGTTTATTTACTCGACAATGGCGTTTTTGTGGGCCTGAAAGTGCAACGAGATACCATGATATCGTAGCCTGGGTTTCCCCATAGTGATATCATTCACGCTGCTAGGCAGTCTGGATACCATGGACCAAATTTTTGCCTCAGCGAAGGAACCAATCACAGAACAGCAAGACAATGATGATGTCTATGTGACAAACCAAAGCAGTTTGTTTATACCTATGGATCAAACGTGGCAATAGACGTGAAGTTACCTTTCGATGCAGACTTTGATATTGTTTTAAGTAGTTTAGAACGCAAATAAATATCTGACTTTTCTTTTGCTTTACATACGTCATCTGGTATAATTGTGACGATTGGCTATGAGCGATGTACAGGCACATTTGATAGACATTCATAGCACCCAATAAATTGCTCTGGGTATTCGTAAACCACGCCTCAAAAAAAAAAAAAAAGAAAATAAACATGTGGTTTCCAGACCACGTCTCAATCTCAATGTTAGCCAGG
The DNA here is from genome assembly GCA_038021265.1 of Cyprinella venusta. Taxonomy (NCBI): domain Eukaryota; kingdom Metazoa; phylum Chordata; class Actinopteri; order Cypriniformes; family Leuciscidae; genus Cyprinella; species Cyprinella venusta. The sequence continues at coordinate 4,246,774 of CM075884.1, read as the reverse complement.
CTAATGATATTGTGTATCCAGAGCAGAGGTATCATCAGCTAGCCTATCGATATCAAGAGGATTTAGCATTTCCAATTTATGTATTAAATTATTATTATTATTAGGGTAGGTTTACTTTTAATATTAAATAAATATTACAATTACTGTAATTTGCCCCGCAATAATTTCATAGTGCATAGTGCAAAAAAATGAAAAAATAAATTAAGACAGTTATATACAGGGTTCCTACAGGGTCTTAAAAAGCCTTAAAAGCATTGAATTTATGAATTTGGAAATAATACCTTAAAAAGTCTTTAAAAAGTCTTGAATTTTGATATCTGGGTCTTAAAAATTGAGCTGTATGTCAGTTTTAATTTCATTGACGAAAATAACAATGAAAACTTTTCTTCAACGACATTTTTTCACTGACGAAAACGAGACGCTAGTTTTGAATGACAAAAAATATGACGAAAATCTATTGACATTTTCGTCAACGAAAAAAAAACTAGATGAAAATGTTAGATAGTGTCGAACTGGGAAGCGATCCAGTCAGAACTGATGTCCTGTGTGTGTTTAGCTAATGTTAAAACACAACTTAACATTGTTCGGCAAACTTTCTTGTGGCCTACTGAAATGTTTTTATTTTACCTGCTTGACTTATCATCTTTTACCCATTCCACATTTGAAAAATAAATGAACACAAGTTGAAGGATTTTGTTTTTCTTTGCTGGTAGGGACGGGAAATTGGTATTAATTTTTTTATATAAATGGTCTTAAAAAGGTCTTAAAAAGACTTGAATTTAACTTGAAGAAACCTGTAGGAACCCTGTATATACCGTTATCAGAACGTTGAAGTAGGATTTATCTCATTGTTTTTGAGCCAAAAACAAAGCTAGTCAGTTTTTACTTTATTTTCTGTAAAAAAAAAATAAAAAAATAAAAATGATTTCTAAAATAATGTAGAAACTTCTTAACTGGTATAACTCTTGCACAAAGTTGCTTGTGTGAAATTCACTGAGTCATCTTCATGGTTTAAAACAAACAAACAAACAAACAAATAAATAAATAAATAAATATATATATATATATATAATTTTTTTTCTTTGTTTTTTTATATATTGTTGTAACATTTTTCTTTATCACCAATTGCCAAATGATTGACAACGGTTCCCTTTTCCTGTGATAATAAACGTAAATATTAAACAAATGATTAAACAAAGTGAAAGTTAAAAGTGAAATTATAAATACAGTATATATATATATATATATATATATATATATATATATATATATATATGAAGAGGTGCCAGTGTGTATGAACAGTTTGGTATGGTTTGGAAGACGTGGATAATGTGGTTTATCCATTTTGCACCACGAACTGGAGCTAAGCAACAGTTTCCTAAATTGAAGTAAGTTTGACAGCAACAGAACTTAAAGATCAACCTCTTTTGCGTTTCTTTTTAAAGATGAATTAATGCAGCATGAAAAGATGAATACTGGTGAATATTTTATTAAGGGTTGGAGCAAAACTCTGCAAGACAGGGGAACCGACGTTGCCCATCCCTACCTTAGCGTAATTTATTTCTTCAAATGGAAATGCAAATGGGAAAAATGTGATCACCACTCATGTGCTTTCTAAATGCACTGGTTTATTGGATTAGACTGAAGAGATCTTAATGGAGGTCAGCCATGGATGAGACTTCTCTTAGCAAACAATAACTCGATGTTGCAGGGCAGTGCAGGAAATAAGATGTTAAAAAAATATTCATTTTGAAGCTATTGATAATAACACATGGATTTGACGAGACACTGCTTACTCTACCCAAGTTTGTAATCCTCCTTGCGCTTGTTCAATAAGACGATTAGTGGATCATGTCTGTATCTACACCAGGGCCCAGCTTATGTAATGAAATTAGATGCTCTGTGTTTATCTCCATTTCTCCAACAGCTCTCGGCATAAGGCTAATGGGATTACGCATCGCCCCCTACCAGTACACAGTGGTACTACAGTGGTAAATTGGTTTATGTTAATCCAGTCGTGCTCTTCGTCAGAGCAAAGAGCAGCAGTGCAGGGCTAGAGGTGGCGACACTGCTGTCTGTGCGGCGCTCATGGGTAAACGTGTTAATGTACCTTCTGCTCTTAATGCTATTACAGAAGCAATACAATCAGCACAACTGGATGTGAGTGTTTAATACATCGTTTGTGTATGTGGCCTGTATAAAGAAGCTTTTTATTTAAACTTGATGGTAAAATGTGGAACATGATGTGCACACAACAAAACTTGAATGCCATATGAAAACATGAATACTACCATTAAAAAGTTCGTTGTCGGTAAAATCTGTTTAATGTTTTGAAAGAAGTCTCATATCCTCATCAACGCTGCATTTATTTGGCTACAAAAATACAGTAAAAACATGTATGCTAAATATTTATATTAGGGCTGTCAAACGATTAATCGCGATTAATCGCATCCAAAATAAAAGTTTGTGTTTACATAATATATGTGGGCGTAGAGTGTATAATTATTTTGTATATATAAATATACACACATATGCATGTATATATTTAAGAAAAATGTGTTCTTAATATATCAAATATTTATATTTATACATAATATTAATTATGTATAAATATTTATAAAGTATATACTTTCAGATTTTTCTTAAATATATACATGCATGTGTGTGTATTTATATATAGAAAATAATTATACACACTACGCCCACATACATTACGTAAACACAGACTTTTATTTTGAATGCGATTAATCGCGATTAATCGTTTGACAGCCCTTATTTATATACTTTAAAATGTAATTTAATCCATGATCCTGATTTCCTGCTCAAAAAAAAAATATCAATGTTGAAAACTCATTCTGCTTAATATTGTTATAGAAATATTTCGTGACATTAAATGTATTTACTATCTTTTGATAAATTTAATGTATCCTTGATAATAATAAAAATATTAATAAAAAAATAAAGTAAAAAAAAAAAAAAACATTGACCACAATCTTTTAAATCTAAAGGAACAAATGTTTAAAGACATGTAGTCTATAGGCTCTATGCACAACTGCACTACTTCCTGAACTTCAGCCAGCTCCTTGTTTCCTGTATACCATTATTGGACAATTTGATTAATTCAGGTGTGCTTGACCTCAGGAGTCACGGCAACAATAATCAAACACACCTGAATTAATCAATGTGTCCAATAATGCCAGAAAGGAAACAAGGAGCTGGCTGAAGTTCAGGAAGTAGTGGAGCTGTGCATAGAGCCTATTAACCTAACATACCCCCTAAACAACTTTTATTTTAAATTTTATAATACACACTAAATAATACCATATTTAACTTAAAAAAAAAATGCTAATTCATCAATGTTTTTATCATCCACCCTACTATTTAACCTCTTACTACATTTTATTATACTTAAAACACACATTTGGCCTTTGACATTATAAACAGTTTCCCTTTGTGGTCCAAGTGGGACAAGATTTAGTTCATATGTAAAGATCGTTTGCGTTTCATGTGTTACGACCCCCATAAAACATTGTGTTTAAATCCTACTGGATGATTCTTAAATACTGGAATATAAAAGTAAATATTTGTTTACCTGTCCCTTATAGAATCCTTCAAAACCGTCACTGACAGCAAACATTTTGTGTCCCTCGGAGATGCCCACTCTGACAGCCGAGCGCACGGCTGCGTTCATGCCCGCCGCGGGGGCGCCCACGTTCAACACAGCCACGTTATAGTTGCTCTGAATGGGGGAAGAAGACATAACATTGCTTATTACGCTGACAAATATGTCAATATATTACATTTAGGTCATTTCTCGAGCATTTGCTTGTACGAGGCTTCAGCTATATTACTGACTTATGTTCAGTTGTCTATAATAAATACAGCAAGCGTCCTGTTGGATACATGTGGGCCTTAGCAAACTAAAATGGTCATATTCATTTATATAACTAGCAGGTATGTCTATATATTTGTGGCCTCATGCTTCTTGATCATCCTCATGTTTTCGTGTTTACCACTCAATGCCTATTAGGAATTCAACAATGTTTCCAAACCAGCCGTTGGCATTCATCAATCTGTTTTCCATTCCAACAAGCGAAGGGTAATTTGGTCTTTCGTTAACTCGACACACAGCCCGGAGCATCAGAGAATGATTATTGACTAAACACTTCTGGACAAGCCGCCCTTTTGACTTTTCTGAGCAGCTTTTCCATTCAAGACTCCTTTTCTCTACGCAAGGCTTTTAGAAAAGCAACTGAAAAGATACTAAGCATCAACGCGTCCCCAAAAATAATCCATGATGCTAGTGTATCATGGATGCTCGTCATGGCATTGCTATGTAGTTCCTATGGTGTTCTGGGAGATTGCCCAGTTCAAAAGAGTCCATTACAAAAATGATATGATATGCTGGTCTCTAAACATAGCTTGCTTCCTTTAATATGAATCCCTATTGTTGTTTTCTCAGTTTTATCATTCACTGAACATTATGATTCGGATCACTTCGATCACTAAAAATAAATGCTACAAAAAATGTGCCCTTTAAGGATATAGTAGCACTGAGATAATATTAGCTAGAGAAGAGAGCTAAAAATAAAGAAATATTCACGCAGGATGTGTGACAGGACTAATTAATCTTGGTTTCCACTGGAAACATCTGCTAGGGGTGGGTGTACTGAGGGTTGTGGATAGTTAAGTTTGACCCAACAGCATGCTGATGTCAGTCGACAGAGGTGGTGTTGTGTTAAGATGGGGTAAACCCGGGTAAAAACAAACGGCGTCCCTCTCACTCACGTGTGGAAGTTCAGACTCTGGTTTACGGTGAGCCAGCAGTTTGTAAGTCCTCAGGTTGTTCTCAAAGCTCCTGCATTTACACACAAACATATACGTGTTATTCTTATATCTAATACGATTTAAGAGTTATATTTACTGGTTAAAATGAATACGACAAACACACTACCATTCAAAAGTTTGGGGTCAGTAAAAAATGGTTTTAGAGGATACATTAAATTGATCAAAAGTGACGTTTACATTGTTAGAAACAAAAATCTCTTTTGAATAAATGTTGTCTATTCATCAAACAATCCTGAAAGTAAACTTCAACACTGATAATAAATGTTTCTTGAGCATCAAATCATCATATTAGAATGATTTCTGAAGATCATGTGACACTAAAGACTGGAGTAATGATGCTGGAAATTCTTTAAAACTTTAAAATATGTTAAAATAGAAAACAGTTATTTTTTGGTGCCCATTTGGCACTAAGGGGCCTAAAGTGTGCCAAGAAAACATCCCCACACCATTACACCACCACCACCAGCCTGCACAGTGGTAACAAGGCATGATAGATCCATGTTCTCATTCTGTTTACGCCAAATTCGGACTCTACCATCTGAAGGTCTCAACAGAAATCGAGACTCATCAGACCAGGCAACATTTTCCAGTCTTCAACTGCCCAATTTTGTTGAGCTCTTGCAAATTGTAGCCTCTTTTTCCTATTTGTAGTGGAGATGAGTGGTACCCGGTGGGGTCTTCTGCTGTTGTAGCCCATCTGCCTCAAGGTTGTGTGTGTTGTGTCTTCACAAATGCTTTGCTGCATACCTCGGTTGTAACGAGTGGTTATTTCAGTCAAAGTTGCTCTTCTATCAGTTTGAATCAGTCGGCCCATTCTCCTCTGACCTCTAGCATCAACAAGGCATTTTCGCCAACAGGACTGCCCCATACTGGATGTTTTTTTCCTTTTCACACCATTCTTTGTAAACCCTAGAAAAGGTTCTGCGTGAAAATCCCAGTAACTGAGCAGATTGTGAAATACTCAGACCGGCCCATCTCTTCCACGCTCAAAATTGCTTGAATCACCTTTCTTTCCCATTCTGACATTCAGTTTGGAGTTCAGGAGATTGTCTTGACGAGGACCACACCCCTAAATGCATTGAAGCAACTGCCATGTGATTGGTTGATTAAATAATTGCATTAATGAGAAGTTGAACAGGTGTTCCTAATAGTCCTTTAGGTGAGTGTATTTCACTGTATTTTTGATCAAATAAATGCAGTCTTGGTGAGCACAAGACTATTCTTTCATAAAATCTTAAATCGTACCAACCCGAAACTTTTTAAAAGTAGTGTGCATGCTACTCGCAGTCAAAGTTAAACTACAGTCAAGCTACTAAAAGTAGCAAAGTATCAAACTAAATGTAGCAAACGGACCTGCCACGTAGCCGAACTGCCTCTTCAAATTTCTTCTCGTCCATGGCCTTCTGCACCTGCTGAGTCTAAAAGACAGAAAAAGTACTTCCATTAGTATGATATTGTGACATGTATTACAGTATGTTGGGGTTGAAGTGATTTGTTGGAAACACTGTCTGGTTCATCAACATCGCAGGAAAAAATAATAAGTTCCGCAAAGAATCTGAAAATAATGTCAATTTCAATTAATATAATTGAAATCAACCTCTCCAGAGATATTTTATTTAATTATATTTTTGGTCCCACTTTATATTAAAGCTACACTGTGTAACTCTTTTAGTTTATTCTTAGCTAAAAACACTTAGTTCTTTCAAAAATATATGTGCTTCATTAATGTATATTTACTTCGTTCAAGTAATAAAGTATTCTCGTGAGTGTATAATATGCCATTGAAAATACATACGGGTAAGGGGTTCTAATGTCGGTCGCCATGTTGCCAAGTACATTAGCCAAAGAGGGACATATCCGTTAATTCAAGCTTCGCCTTTCGCGTTTACGTTTGAATTAACACTCATGGACGAGGTCGAACTGGAAGCCATGTTAATCTTGGACTACATTGGCCACCGTAGGAGTTAAAACGAAATCGGAATTGAGAGGAACAGAAACTAATATTCACTGGATGGTCATATACCTTTTCACCACTAGATGAGGGTAAAAATCACACAGTGTAGCTTTAAGTGACTTTAAGTACTATACACTTACATTGAAATGAATAATTTGATACAGTGGACTTATTGTGTACATATGTTTTTACATTGTACTTATATTTTGAAAATACCTGCATGTAATTACAGCTGTAATTAATTTATGTAATTACATTTGTAATTACACTGTTCCCTCTTCCCTTACACCTTAACCTACCCTTAAACCTATTCATACCACCACACCTGACCCTAACCTTACCCGTATCACACTTCAATAGCAGCAAAAGTGTTATACAATACAACCTGAACACATAAGTACATTGTACATATTTTTCGATGTAAGTGCATAGTACTTAAAGCCACTTAATATAAAGTGCGGGTTTTTTTATAATTGAAAAAATATATATAATTTTATTTTTATTTAATTATACAATTGCATGTTATTAAATATTTAAATGCAAATAAATATAATTAACTTCAGCTCATAGGGGTGCAAATGCCAGAACGATTCATGAGTGCGGCAGTAATGCAATGCTCTCATTCCTCTGCTGAACTGCATGAGCGTGGATCTTTATTATCACAGCACTAAACCCGATGTGGCGTCTGTCCAAGCCTTACCATCTGCACACACTCCATGAGGGGCAGCCGCACAGACTGGTTCCCACACAGAGACACCACGCAGGCTGGCGTGTTTGCAGTGGTCTCAAGCAGCGCCAGAACCGCCTCCACACCCATGCGACTGGCCTGACAACAAACACAGCATTGCAATCAGTAGTGCTTTAGCCCGCTCAAATGCAATCTTCACTTTATGCATAGAAATAGTTTCATATGACAGAAAATTCCATTTTAAATCACCCTAGGGATTTACATGTGGTTTCCAACCAGCACTGAGAATGCTTACATAATGTGTTCAATAAAGATATTTATCCAAGATATGAATCCAAGGGTTATTATACCTTTCCTTCTGTAAGTGTTGTTTGTGTTAATCGACAGCATGCCACATAATACGTACATAAACATAATGTTGAAAATAAATGGAGCACTTAGGAAAGAAGCGGTCTTTCTTTTCCGGCTTTATTTTTTTTCTCAGTTCCCCAGAGTGCACTTTAGAGCAGCGGAGAAATTGCAGTGTGTGGACATGAAATCTGTTTATGTAATGAATGTAAGCTCCCCACAACCCTCTGTTTTTATCCCTAAGAGTTTCTCACCAGAATCCTGTCAAATGCCGAGGGGGTCCCTCCTCTCTGGACATGGCCCAGGATGGTCACACGCGTGTCGAAGCCCAGACACTGAACCACCAGCTGGAAAAGGAAATAAAGACTTGAATTATAGGAATCAAGGGGATTAAGAGGTTTTAGGTCATATTTTGTCAACAAAACTTCTTGTCCATCACGCAAGATAACATTTAATTCCAAATAAAGCAAATGTCTATGAGCATTTTGAATTTTCAGCCCAACATAATCATCATTACTTCATAATGTTTATAAATCTTATAGTAATATATGTATATATATATATATATATATATATATATATATGTTAAATGTTATGTGCTTTGTGTTAAGAACAAATCACAGTTTAATATAGTCCATGAGTCGTATAGACCACTTTATAACGCGTATAGTATTTAAAAGAGCTGTTAACCTATAACGCATTTAGACGTTAATGAGTGAGTAAATGATGCCAGAATTTTAATTTGTGGGTGAACTGTTCAATTATATGTTTTGCTGAATCTGATTTTTTTTTACAGTATAAAGTATTTTTTTAAAATTTTTTTTTACAGTATTTTATGATAAACCGAAGTACAAGCACAGAAGACACAAATCAGTCATAGTACTACATGCATTTTGCAGAAAGATTCACAAGAAAGCTGCAACACACATGCAAATTAAGAGATTTAGCATTAATTGGTGAATCAGTACAGCGTCCCATGCTAGTCAGTAAATTAGAACCCATATTTTAGCGGTTAGTTTTAGAGATGGTGTTAAACATAAAAAAATTCAACTCCTGCAGGACCTTTTTCAGGGTGATGAAATGTTCTTAGTTTCACTATGAATAACATGAACAAAGAAAACATAATTGTTTCCACAAGCATGACTAAAACTAGATTCTTACATTGTCTGTCTGAAGAAAATTCCCATAATTCTATAGTATTTATTTTGTCCCATGATAAGGCTTATGGTGCGTTCACACCGGATGCGAATAGCGCGTCAGGGGTGAATGAATTCAATGTTAAGTCAATGCAAAGATGCGTTATGCGCGTAAAAAATTCCTGCGGTGCGAATGAGGCGTAGAGGGCAGCGCGGAAGACGCGAATGGCGCGAAATGATTGTCTGGCTCGTTAAGCGCATTACGCGTGAATGATTTAGTTAGTGCTATTTGTGCATTCACGTGTTTGACGCGAATTCGCGTCTGCCGCCTGAGTTGAAAAATCTGAACTTTGCCGTCAATTCGCGCCACGTTAACCAATCAGGATCCTATAGCTGCTTGCTCACGTGGTGAAGTATCTGGATGCTTCAATAAATTATTTTGTAACAGGACTAAATGCATGGTGAGATTATGCACAACAAAGCAAATATTTTATCACTTAAAACTTTATTTCTATACAAGACATGTTCATTTTGTATTGAATGTTATTCATTCCATTCGCGTCACACACGTACATTTCGCTTCAAACTTTTCTTTTTACGTGCGTCAGTTTCACTCTTGACACGCGAATTAACACAAAGTGGTCAAGCGTCAAACTAGACGCGCCAGGCGCGAATTTAATGCGCTATTCACGTTCGGTGTGAACGCACCATTAGGCTCCCACACATGTACAGTAGTTTATGATATTCTGGAAAGTTACTTATTTTTTGTTGTGTCAGTTGCACAAATAAAGTGGGACAATTTTAGCTATTTGTGTTAAGGAATAATATGAGCAATGCTTATAGTAACTCTTACCTAATGTTTCTTGTAACGCAAAACATTCTAAAGAAAAGAACAGATAAGACTGAACTGTAAAGCACTACAAAATGTGCATGCTCCTGCTTCGGGTATCATTCAAAACACTTATGCACTGATGCCGTGCAGTAGTTACAGTAAGTAGAGGATAGCCATAGCTGGTTATGGTCGAGGTGACCACATGTGCCTTACCAGAAAAGAGTGTGGGTGTGTTTAAGCAAACCACACAGGACAAAGCCAGAGAGGGAGCACACACAGAGCTCAGAGAGGTCAGGGATCAATGCAGGAGCTGGATCTTTATACACCATGTACTTACATTCTTTACATGTTCTGAGGTAATGGGCTGGTTGTTACGATCAATCGCACCTTCAGCTACTATTATGATATTCAGCCTTTTCATTCCTGCCCGTTTCTATGAGGGTAAGAGACAGGTCACAAACTGATGACAAAAACAACGGGAGGGATTCAAAAAGCTGGAATTGAGGCTGCAGAAGTGGCCCATGAAGTAAATAGACACTTGCTGAAACACCATTTCTAATGAAGCAACTTTTGCTCAAGTTGCTCAAAGTAATGACAGTGGCTTGCTCCATGCAAGACTACCTTGCCCAGATCTTTAACCACAACACCACATGACCCAGTTAAGGTGCATTCTTTCTAACAGCAATTCAATTAAATTGTTCACCAAGTCGCTGTACTTTTGGTCAGGGACTCCAAATGGCTGCCCTGCCTACAAGTTGCTATATTGTTCTATGTCCCAAAGTCGATGTACTGTTGGTCAAGCCGTTTCTGTACTGTTGAACATGGTCACCAAGTCGCTAAACTGTTGTTTGAGGTCCTCAAATGGCTGTGCAGTTGGTCAAGGTCTTAAAGTCAATATACTAATGGTCAGCAAGTTGCTGTACTGTAGATCAAGGTAACCAACCCACTGTTCATATTCTATAGGTTGAGGTTACCAAGTTGCTATACTTTTTGTCGAGGTCACCGCATGGCTGTGTTGTTGGTCAAGATCTGGAATTGTTTGCCAAGTTGCTGTACTTTTGGTTGAGGTTGCCAATGCCCTGTACTGTTGGATTGAGAAGTTGCTGTACTGTTGATCATTGTCACCAAGTTGTTACACTTGTGGTTATCATCACCAAGTTGCAGTACTGTTGGTGGAGATCTCCAAGTGGCCGTCTATATAATGTTGGTCGAGGTCACCAAGTTGCAGTACAGTTGGTCAATGTCTACAAGTCACTATACTGTTTGTTGGAGCCATTATTTTGAAGTGTATTTTTTGTTTGTGACACTAGAGGGCGTATTAGTATTTTGAGTATATTTAAGTGTGGTGATAATGAGTAACAGGTGCGCTGATGGAAGGTCAACAAACTTTTTGACCGTGCTGTGCTATGTGGAGAGTTGGATTGTGCTCATGCCTGTTTGTTTGAATCAGAAATTTTGGTTTAGTGTTTTATTTTCGTTTATTTTGTTGTTTGCAATGCCAAATGGACAATAAAAGGATTTGGCTTATCTGAAATTGATTCTGAAGGTATGGACATTTATTTATTTGATTCAAGAGATAAGCACGCGCCAGAAACAGACAAATGAAACCATCTGCGTCACTACACTGTTGTTCGAGGTCCTCAAATGGCTGTGCAGTTGGTCAAGGTCTTAAGGTCAATATAATATTGGTCAGCAAGTTGCTGTACTGTAGATTGAGGGAAGTAAGTCACTGTTCATTTTCTATTGGTTGAGGTTTCCAAGTTGCTATACTTTTTGCCGAGTTGTTTGCCAAGTTGCTGTACCTTTGGTTGAGGTTGCCAATGCCCTGTACTGTTGGTCAAGGACTACAGGTGGCTGTGCTGTTGGACAAGGTTTTAAAGTAGCTATACTATTGATTAAGAAGTTGCTGTACTGTTGAACATGGTCACCAAGTTGTTACACTTTTGGTTAAGGTCACCAAGTTGCAGTACAGTTGGTCAATGTCTACAAGTCACTATACTGTTGTTGGAGGTCCTCAAATGGCTGTGCAGTTGTTCAAGGTCTTAACCCTCTGAGACCTAAGGGTATTTTTGCAATAAATTTTCCGTCTGGTGTCATTTACTAAAAAAGCTTGTAAAACATCAACCCTTTGGTGCATAGACAATTGACACACCTCTTTGTTTTCAGGACAAATTGAACTTTCAGAATATTTGTGTTACATTGATGTCACCTTAATGTAAAATAAGTTATGGGACCATAAAGACAAATGAAAAAATAAATCGGAAATGGAATCACTCAAATATTTATTGAAATCACACACAAATAAATAAAAGCTAATCAATTTTCCTCTGGAAAATAGTTTGTTCATGTCTTTGGAGTCCTGGAGCACAGGAATAAACATTATAACTTGTACAGAACCAAAACTATTGACATTTTTCCAAAAGAAGTCCAGGCGATTCACTGATGCCAAGCCTCAAAACAGTTCAGCAGTCACACAAAGGTCCACATCAAAGGTTTTGCATTTCTATTTTATTTATTTTTTTATTTAGTATGTACTTTTTATTCTTTTATAATACATTTATACTGCTATAATACTTTTTTACAGTAAATAAATAAATTACACTTCAGCTGGGTCTATCCTGGTAATCTAGTTTCTCATCCGTCAAAAAGCTCTGTTCTCCTGAAAATCCATCATCCTGCAATGCACCAAAATAGACTAGCGCTTTATTTACGTCAATTTCGCAGTGTTTCTCTGTGAATAGCGCGTTTCCGCGCGTCTCTATCTCTCTCCACTATATCAGCGCTTGCTTCATGCGCAATGATGACGCACACCAATGTTTACGACGGATCAGCCTGTAATTGGTCAAAAACCATCACGTGAACACATCACGTGATATCCAGAATGGCCGCTAGCATCGAGCTAGCGGCAAAAATGACGGAATATTTATGAATTATGAACTTCAGGGGTATCAAAATTGACATAAGCGTTTGGATTTATTGCTGAAAACCTCTGAAAGGAAGCACAAGTTCCAGGCTGGATAGAAAACCTTCTGTAAAGGCTAGAAAGACACCAAAGACACCCCCGTGATGGCTAGCTCGTTAGCTTTCTGCCGAAAAAAACGGTAAGAAAATCGATAAATCTGTCATCGACTTATGTTAACTTTTATCGGAGGTGACGTCTGGCATCGTCGACGATGCCGTCGGGCTCAGGGGGTTAAGGTCAATACACTATTGGTAAGCAAGTTGCTGTACTGTAGACTGAGGTAACCAAGCCACTGCTCATATTCTATTGGTTGATGTTTCCAAGTTGCTATACTTTTTGTCGAGGTCACCACATGGCTGTTGTTGGTCAAGGTGGGAATGCGCCAATGCCCTGTACTGTTGGTCAAGGACTACAGGTGGCTGTGCTGTTGGACAAGGCTTTAAAGTAGCTATACTGTTGATTAAGAAGTTGCTGTACTGTTGATCATGGTCACCAAGTTGTTACACTTTTAGTTATCGTCAACAAGTTGCAGTACTTTTGGTGGAGATCTCCAAGTGGCCGTCTATATAATGTTGGTCAAGGTCACCAAGTTGCAATACAGTTGGTCAAGGTCTTAAGGTCAATATACTATTGGTCAGCAAGTTGCTGTACAGTAGATTGAGGTAACCAAGCCACTGTTCATATTCTATTGGTTGAGGTTTCAAAGTTGCTATACTTTTTGTTGAGGTCACCGCATGGGTGTGTTGTTGGTCAAGGTCTGGAATTGTTCGCCAAGTTGCTGTACTTTTGGTTGAGGTCGCCAATGCCCTGTACTGTTGTTCGATGTTCTCAAATGGCTGTGTAGTTGGTCAAGGTCTTAAGGTCAATATACTATTGGTCAGCAAGTTGCTGTACTGTAGATTGAGGTAACCAAGCCACTGTTCGTATTCTGTTGGTTGAGGTATCCAAGTTGCTAAACTTTTTGTCAAAGTCACTGCATGACTATGTTGTTGGTCAAGGTCTGGAATTGTTCGCCAAGTTGCTGTACTTTTGGTTGAGGTTGCCAATGCCCTGTACTGTTGGTCAAGGACTACAGGTGGCTGTGCTGTTGGACAAGGTTTTAAAGTAGCTATACTGTTGATTAAGAAGTTGCTTTACTGTTGATCATGGTCACCAAGTTGTTACACTTTTGGTTAACGTCACCAAGTTGCAGTACTGTTGGTGGAAATCTCCAAGTGGTCGTCTATATAATGTTGGTTGAGGTCACCAAGTTGCAGTACAGGTGGTCAAGGTTTTAAAGTCATTGTACTGTTGTCCAATGTCTCCAAGTGTCTGTGTTGTTAGTCAATGCCTTAAAGTCACTATTTTGTTGGATCAAAAAGTTCCTTTACTGTTGATCATGGTCCACAAGTCTCTATACTTTTTGTTGGTCAAGGTTTTAGACTGCACTTGGTTACGCTATTGGGGAAGGTCTTAAAGTTAATATACTGTTCATCACGGACAGTTAAGGACACCAAGTCACTAGTCATATAATGTTGGTGTACTTTTGACTGAAGTTGCTGTGCCTTTGGTCAAAGTTTCAAAGTCACTGTACTTTTGGTCAAGGCCAGCAAGACTAGTGGATTGCTTTTTTCAAATGCTTTAGGCAGTTTGCCACTTTACCAAAGATCTTTGTCGATTATGATACCTCAAATTGCCAGATCTTGTAAAAGAATGATTTGTGCACCATTTATCACTTTCAGTGTGAAAGCCCTTGTACATCGTGTGGCATGTGGCAGAATTTGTAGCTTGTTTTGGTAACAAGTCTCCAGGTCTTTTTAGAGTTTTATTGGACATGGACAACTGCAGTTCTAGACGATTCCAGATTTTTGCTCTCTCCCTTTGAAAACATCCAGTACTCACATCCTTGACTATACTAGAAGTAATAGCTTTTCCATGTCTGTCAATGGCTCCTTCAGCGACTATGATTATGTTCAACCTTGAACCTCTGGATCGAGTCTAGGGCAGTGAACACATTTGTTCCACAAAAAAACATAGGCATGTTACAAACAGAAGAATAAATTCTGGAAGTGGAAAATTAATTCATTGTACACAGATGACTCTGGGATAAATACCTTATTTAAACTGTAAATATGTATGTATAACCTTTTTTTAAGTAGTGTGTCTTTTTTCAAGTAGTATGACTATTTACATACAGTAACTGAGGAAGCTCTAGCAAGTAGTGATGGAAAGCTATACATTTCAGTGAACATTCTACTTTATCATATTCATCTAATTTATTAAATAAGCAACAGTTTTTAGAATCACTTAGACAAAACTGTGTACAACCACAAGCATATTTAATGGTTTTGATGATAAGAAGTATATCACATGTAGATTTAGTAGACACTATGTATTTTTGTTTTACCGCAGAGAGTTTTTGACACATTTTCTCTTCCCAGCCATCCTCAGGGGGCATTTCAGGAATCAACACCCAGTCAGCTCCACATGCAAGGGCGCTCACCAATGCCAGATAACTTCATACACAAGTGCATACAGATATAGAAAACAGTGTCTGATTTGACAGTAAACAGCATAATTTCACCGTTAAAATGCAAAAACCAAAACAATAATATGTTTTGAACAAATCCGGTGCAAAATAGATTGTGCTAATATGTAATAATCTTACCCACAATGCCTGCCCATCACCTCCAGCACAAATGTCCTCTGGTGACTGTAAACCACAAAAATATTATCAGCCAATAAATGTGAATCACTCGAAATTTAGCAACAACTTGCACAACTGCTTTGTTATGTGCTGTTGATGTACCTCTGAGCTGTAGTCATGATTGCATCCACCACCTCAATGATTCTGTGGAGGGCTGAGTCTGTTCCTATTGTCATGTCGGTGCCACAGAAGTCATTGTCAATAGAGCCCACCATGCCCACAATGTGAAGAGCGGAGTATTTCTGAGCCGCCTCCTCATCAATCAGATCTATATTAGGAAAAAAAAAAAAAAAAATGCAACATGAAAGCTCATAAGATCAAATTCTTAGCATTTGAAGCATATCAAATAGCATATCGATCTGTTTGATCTTTATTTTGGGCTAATTTAAGCCTAATTAAATAGTTACCAATATTTTTGTACGTGAAAAAAAGCAACACCCTCAACAAACTAATTGTATTTCTATTGTGTCGTCTGCAGCTCATACTTTGCTGGACCAGCTCTGCCAGCAGGCCGCTCCACTCCTCTCTGAAGAGATTGGCCCCGGTCAAACTGCCGTCTCCTCCAATCACACACAGGTTGGTGATCCCCCTTTTCACCAGGTTATGAGCCGCCTTCAGACGTCCCTCATGCGTGCGGAAATCTTTGCATCGTGCGCTGCCGATAACAGTCCCGCCCTGAAACACAATCACACAAAATCTTAACCATTGTAAACATGAGATTGAAAAGGTATTGGCCCGTTACTTGGTGTTTGCTGAATGATCAGAGCACCCATTGATGTTTAAAGCTACACTGTGTGATTTTTACCCCCATCTAGTGGTGAAAAGGTATATGACCATCCAGTGAATATTAGTTTCTGTTCCTCTCAATTCCGATTTCATTTTAACTCCTACGGTGGCCAATGTAGTCCAAGATTAACATGGCTTCCAGTTCGACCTCGTCCATGAGTGTTAACTCAAACGTAAACGTGAAAGGCGAAGCTTGAATTAACGGGTATGTCCCTCTTTGGCTAATGTACTTTCAAGATGGAGGGCGACCAACATTAGAACCCCTTATCCATATGTATTTTCAATGGCATATTATACACTTGCACCTTTAAGATATTTGAGACTTTTATGCAGCCTTGAATTCATGGGGCCTATGAATAGTAACCAATAATCTTGTGACAGAACGAGTAGAGGCATGTATAAGTGCTCTGAGGGGTCGTATGATTCTCATCACACTCACCACTTGCAGCATGCTGGACACACTCTCCCATTTCGCCTCCTTGATGTTGTCGCCTCCATCCACCATACCCTGATAACCCTGCAAGTCACACACACACAAACACATAAACAAAATCCTCCTATCCTTCAATGACCTCTTAGTCACCAGAAATGAATTCAATTCTCCAGGTAATCGTACGAAGCAGCTTACTGGGATTGGCACGTAATGTTCTAGCTTGGCAAAAACATGGCTTTGTGTTTACAATATGACTTTACATGGCACAATCTTGATATTGAAGATGAAGTGTGTAGTTTCTGCATCATTAGCAGCACTTGCAAACACTTGCCTTAGCAAACGATTTAACAAATGACACGATTCACCTTAAAGAATGAGGGTGGAAACAGGAGAACATGGATGTGTGGGTTTCTTCACTGAAGCCATTGCATAAGAGCACAGTGGGCGAAGGTATTTGGCCAATCACAGCCAGACATCACTGGGCTTACATGGAAAATTCATGTTTATATGAGGCCAGGTATATAGGCCTTTAACTCAAAAGAGTTCTGCTATTCCAACAACTCTGTAGTAGATTAATATCATTTATAATGCATGACTTATTTAGCCAAGAAGGCTGTGTGTGTACTCATTTTACCTCTTGGGTATTAACATTTTTATATTGGAAATAAATGATTGGCCATTTGGAAAGCCTGAACAGCAACATCGAGAGCCATTAGACCAATATGTTACACAGCACTGACATAGACACTAGTTTGTCTTAATGTTGATATACAGCATGTAAAGACATACCAGTCTTGGTATCATCTGAATTCTGTATGGATGAACTAGAGACTGACCTCATGAACGAAGTAGACTTTGGCTCCTACATAGATTCCCATACGGACAACAGCCCGAACAGCTGCATTCATCCCTGGATATAGAGAAACACCACACAAATCACTTCATAGAGGGATATCTATAGTATTATACTAATAAAACAGGTTATAAACGGCTGTTTGTTTAGGTTTGCGCTTGATATTGGAATGTGAGTATTATTTAAATGTATTTGTACAGCATATTATAAAAAACTTTTAGGGGAAGTCTTTTTCTTCCATATTTGGTAAACTGTTGCTAGCCTCCTACTGTAATAACTCAAACAGACTTCAAACTTAAAGTACCTCTCTGTGTTAGCAGTGGGTGGGAAATATAGCTTTCAATGTCAATACATGATGTCCATAACGTTAAAAATGGTTAAATCTGCTTTAATATCATTTGCTAAATTTGTGGTACTTGAAAGAGCTTAGAGAACTTTAGAGAAAAACTGTAAAAAAAGGAAAATAAATAAATGCAAATAGGATTAAACTAACTAAATAAATCTGATTAAAATAAAACAATAAAATTGTTTGTATTTAAATTAGGGCTGTCACAACGATTAATCGCGATTAATCGCATCCAAAATAAAAGTTTGTGTTTACATAATACATGCGGGTGCACTGTGTATAATTATTTTGTATATATATATATAAAACACACATACATGTATATTTAAGAAAAAAAATATTTATATATAAAATATTTATATTTATATATAATATAAATTATATATAAATCTATATACAGAATATACATGAAAATATTTCTTAAATATATACAAGCATGTGTGTGTGTTTATATATCTAAAATAATTATACACAGTGCCCCCACATATATTATGTAAACACAAACTTTTATTTTGGATGCAATTAATCGCGATTAATCATTTTGACAGCCCTAATTTAAATAAACATAAATACATAAATACACATATGATAATAGAATAAATAAATACAAATTATTAAAATAAATGCATATATTTTATTTAAAACAAATAAATTAATACTATTGATTAAAATAAAGGCATATAGACTACAAAAATTGAAATAAAACTACATTAAATAAATGAAAATAAAATTAAAGTCACTAAAATGATAAAATAAATAAAATGTTATAGATTTGATTACACAATTAATTAAAAAAAACTTGATTAAAATGATTCCATAAAAAAAATACAGATAACAACAACAACTAACTAACAAACATTCATTTTTCACAGTATTTCAGAGTATTCATTGGGTCTTTATACATTAATTTTTTTAGCTGCCTTTCAAATTTTAGGATGGTGGTCCCTTGCACGTGTATGATCATATTTGGGGGTTTGTGGCAAACAAAACTGAATAGCCCCCGTAAAAAGTAAAAATCGAAGTTTATCTGCAGAGAAATCTCTTGTGAATAAAAGACTAAGCCTATACACTGTGCAATGTGTGCATCTAAAAAAAGTCTTACAGTCAGAAATAATAATAGGCTTAAAAAGAATATACTGTACTTTTATAAGGGAGTGACTGAAATGGTGTCATAAACTAGATTTTAATTTCTAAAGGAACTAGTCTTTGCAATGTGGTTGTATTCTGACTGCGTGAAACGTGACTTTGGTTTATGAAGGGGCGCGCGCGTCGGTCACATGACTCAGATTCCTGTGACGTAACTCACCGGCTCAAACGCGGCTCCTCACGTACGCATCCTGTCAACGTGCTAAGTTTAAAGTCCCATAATTCACCTATTATTTACGATATAGGCCACTTAATGAAGAAACAAACATGACTTTTAAAAGCACCTGCACGCGATAAAAACAGGAAAGTGACTGAAACACGCAGCAACTTCCTGGTTGAAGGCGAAACAACTTCACATCAATGATTGACAGACAGACACGCGATATATGAGGTAAAAGACATGACGGTTATTCATATTAAGCAAACATAAGCAAGCGTCAGAATATTTAAGGCTCGTTTGTGGCAGTGAAGATGACATACTGTGCTCTTAGTGAAGGTCACGTGATTCCGCAATGCAGTGACATGCATTTGGAAATGCTTTTTAATCACATAGCTATACACACCTAGAGACGTAAGTAAAAGCTCCCCGTTATCTGAACCCGTTATGACATGAATTAAAGCTTTCACTGTCATCTGTGATGTAACGTTAGCAGGATGCGCTCATATGTATTTAGTGTGTGATTTGCATCCTCACCATCATTTTCAGCCTACATTAGCCAGCCTGAACAGCCCGCTGTGGTGGATCTAAATAATGACAGATATTCCTAAGCCCTAAACCCGATGACCTAAACATCAACCATGTGTCAGTCAAGCGCATCACAGTTAAAGATACCTATATGACCTTGTGATTAACTGATGGTTAGCCATCAATCTCCCCAGGCCCTCTAGGGCCATTTCATCCATCCTAACGATAAGCAAATCGAAGTATGAGGTTCTAACAAAGTTGCGTTGCTGATATAATGACGGAGCACTCCATTTAACAGTGATAACAGTGAATCTCTCACTATAATAAGTACCATCAGCATAAGCATGTCCCTGCATGAACATCAGATGTCATAATGATACGGTATAGAAAACATTCTGAACATTTCAATAGAAAACAACACTGATAATCGCGAGTCAAAGTGATACAATATAGGAAAACGATCATGAGATGTCAGTGAGCTTCCTACTGTAACGTTACCTTGAGCATCTCCTCCGCTCGTCAACACTGCTATAGATTTCCCAGCGCCCGTCAGGTTCTCAAAGAACTTCTTATTGTCTGGCTGAGCCATTTTCCCTTTTTTAAAAAAACTTACAATATGTTAAAATAATATTTAATATATTAAATTCTATATGTAAAGTGCCGGTTGAGGTACTCTATCCTCCCCTCTCCTCTCTTCTCTCACTTGCGGTCTCCTCCTGTACGTCCTCTCGTCGACCTGCATCAACAGTTTCTGTGACTGACGGCTTCTCAGCCAATGGCTGAATAGAACAAGAATTCTTGTCAGGATGTTGACCAATAGTAGACGCTCTCGGCGACGTTTCCGTGTAGGAAGATGATGTGGGCGGGACGATTGTTTTGCATTGGACAAATATGGTCCGGGAAAAAAATTCCGGTAACGGTCAGACGCTGTCAAAGAGCATAATAGTTAAAATTTTAATTTACGGTAAGTTACACCTATATTTTTTTTAACCGTGCAATTAAATTATATATTAAAGTTAACATGGGCATGATTACAATCTTGCTAGTCGTTTGTGTAGCTTTTAAACCGTTATTTTTAGAGTATGCTGTCGTCTGTTGGTTAGTATAAGAACTGCAAGGGAATGTGATTGATGTTTCTAAGAATGAAGATTCTAGTGTAGGCTATTCTTTCAACTGATCTCATGACAGTGACTTTTTAGATTTGTTTTATTCAAAATATTGTTAATATTTAAAAACAAAATATTCTTGTATTCATTTTTCCTTTTGTTTCACTTAGTACCATAATACACATACATAGGCTATCCCCAGTTTCACTTTTGCTGACAATTACCCCCGTGTCATCCAAGATGTCCATGTCATTCTTTCTTCCGTCGAAAAGAAATTAGGTTTTTGATGAACACATTCTAGGATTTTTCTCCATATAATGCACTTCAGTGGGAACCAAACTGTTCAAGGTCCAAAAGACACTTTCAGTACAAACTGCAAACTGTTCAAAGGGCTTTAAATGATTCCAGATGATGAATAAGGGACTTATCAAGCAAAATGATCGCTCATTTAATAAATTAATAACAAAATTTAAGTTTTATATGCTCAAATGCTCGCCTTGCTCTGTTCTGTGAAGCACGTTTGTGACTCTCCTGTTCAAACTCGTTCATCAAAATGAACAAATCTTTTGCGTCATTTGGTTCATTCAACGAACGAAAGGAACGAATTGACTCAAAAAAAGATTAGTTCATTTCGATGAACAAGTTTGAACAGGAGAGTCACAAATGCGCATCTCAGAACAGAGCAAGGCTTAAACTTTAAAACTAAAACTTAAACTTTTTTTTGTTTTGTTTTTAAATGAGCAATCGTTTCACTTGATAAGACCCTTATTCATCGTCTGGAATCGTTTAAAGCCTTTTGAACGGTTTGCAGTGAAACTGTCTTTTGGACCTTGAACTGTTTGGTTCCCATTAAAGTCCATTACATGGAGAAAATCCTGGAATGTTTTCATCAAAAACCTTCATTTCTCTTTGACTGAAGAAAGAAAGAAAGAAAGAAAGAAAGAAAGAAAGAAAGAAAGAAAGAAAGAAAGAAAGAAAGAAAGAAAGAAAGAAAGACATGGACATCTTGGATGACATGGGGGAATAAATTATCAGCACAAGATTTATTTATTTATTTAAAGTGAACTACTCCTTTAAGTTAGTCCCAAACTAAAATGTATGTTTGAGCTGTTTAAACTGAAAATATTTTGCGCTGACATATCTTAAAGCATCACTGCCATTGTTTTGTCTCAAAATGCACACTATGTTTTTTTCTAAGGCACATTTATAAAATGTTTTTATTGAACTAAGGCCTAATCCTGGCTTAATTTAAGCCTTTTCTGTGAGACTATTGCAACAGTTTACATGCATTTTGTTTGTTTGTTTGTTTAATATACATACTGCATATTTATATTCAGTCCAAACACCATATTACAGAAGGATGATAATTGTAAGAGCTCAACAGTTTAAGGTTTAAAGTTAAACCATTCCACAAAACAGCTGCAGAGTATAGCCTAGTTCTTTCCCATCAGGAAGAAGATGAGTTCTAGGATGTAATTTAAAAGGCCATGTTGCAGGTTAACCACCACTGTTGATTAATGGGTACATAAATCACTCAAGATATGTATATAATTTTTTAAAATGTCTCAAATGGTCTTAAAGACCAGTTTTACACGTTTCTGGTATTAACGTTTTTTTTTTTGTTGTTGTTTTTTTTCTTATGCAGTTCGGTGATGACGTCACGTAGGCTGTCTACAAAGCAGAAGGTTGGTGGTTCAATCCCCGGTTCCACCTGACCAAGTTTAGGTGTCCATGACCAAGGTTCATTTACCATTTTTAAGATAATTTTTCGAGCCATAAGCTCCCCTGATAGTTTGTTATCTATACAGCCCATGTAAGAAACTGCTTCCTTGGCTTCAACATTACCTCCGAGTACTCTAAACCGGAGACCATCCTAGGGCTTTTAGATTGTTCAAAAGAACATCATACTGAACGGTATCAACTGCCTTTTGCTTCTGCACCAGATTACTCGCAATTGTTATGAAGAAACTATTTAAAGTATCTGCCACCACTTTTTTATCATAATTTTTTATCAATATGGACCCATTAATATAGGCCTTTTTTACCTTTTTTTTTTTTTTTTTTGCTCAGGGTTGTCTTTTGCCCCCAAAACCCTAAGAGTTTCCCACAATTTCTTGGGATCCTTTTTATGCTTCTCAAGTTTAGACATAAAAAAAAAAATGAAACATGATTTTATTCATATTCTTTTTTTTTAATTATTTTTTGTTCAAGTACAGATCATACCATAGAAATACATTACAGAGAATATGAAGACTCACATTTTAGCAGTAAAATATATAAATAATCTAGAATATACAAAGTACACAAACTCACACAGCAACTGTTCATGGCTCAAAAATGTCACAAATTTTGTGTATTACAATATGTGCATTTCATGACATAATTCTATTTTAAAAAAATATAGTAAAAAAATACATAGACCTATATCAATCAACCTTACATCACACTAAAAAACATAGATTTGAAACATTTAGCATATTATGTACATTTTCATAACTTTCTTTAAAAAATATGCATACAATCAAAAGACATGCATAGAGTCTCTAACGGCGCCTTCTGACGGAGCGTTTCTCCAGCCTCTGAAGAATCTCTCTCAGTTTGGAATTAATGATTTCCCACGCACAATCTGAGTGGGACTGAAAAAAAAATAGAAATACATAGACATTTAGACAGGTATAGATAGATAGTCAGCCAGACAGATAGATGCAGACAGACAGACAGAGATAGAGATAGATAGATAGATAGATAGATAGATAGATAGATAGATAGATAGATAGATAGATAGATAGATAGATAGATAGATAGATAGATACTCTTACCTTTTTCTTAAGAAAAGCGTCTAATTTGTTGAAGCATGTGATCACAGGTTCCTGTTCAACATCGCCAGAGTGATGAACCTGCCGGAGAAATGCAGTCAGCGTGATTATCATGATGACAATACGCTGTGTGACTGTATCATAACTTCTAACACCACGTCCTGTGATTCTTACGCATTTGCTCAGGGTATGACGGGTGTGACGGAGAGCATCAATGAACACCCCTGGGTTCCGATTCTCCCTGTACATTGTTTCTGCTTTCTTGACAATGTCGACTATAAGGACTGCATTATGATCCACCTGTGAATATCATTGTATTATTATAATTGACTTATATAAAACACCTATATTAAGAAATATACAGAAGGATTGCAAATGCACAAACCATATTGACCAGGTGACGTGGATCACACAGACTGTCTTCTTCATAATCAAAGGCACAATCGTGTGATATCGCAGTGCCCTTTGAAAACACAAAGCATATGCGTTCAGTTCATGTTGCAGGTTTAATTGAAAATGCATGGTTATGGACACTTACCATTGAGTTTAAAGACTGAATGAGATGGTCCCAATGTATGTGTCTTGTGCACTCCTTATGGGCTTGCAGGAGAGACATGGACATGCAAATGAGGATGATTCGAACCCAGACCATATTTCCTGAAAGCATGGAAGAACGAGAATCTTCATCATTATACACTCTTGTTTTAACCCAATTTTGGGTCAAATATAGACAAACCCAGCTGTTGGGTTAAATTTATTAATTGCGTTTTTTAATCCAACATTTGGGTTTGTCCATACTGTATTCGACCCAAAATTGGGTTAAAACAACCCAGCATTTTTTAGAGTGTAAGAATCATTTAAACACTCCTGCAAAATGAGTGTAAAAAGTGTATTTGACAAGAAAGTGCTCACCTTGTGTTGTTGTTCTGCTTGTCAGGAGATGCTGAGATGCTGATGTGACACTGCTGTTCTGCTGTGCCTTTTATAGCTCGAGGACTGTCACCTGCTGCACCACACCTGCCATTCTGGGTCAAAATGAAACGGGCCAGAAACACTGACCACACCTGTCAGGTAAGGTAATAATGAAACAGGACAGATTTTTTTGGATGCCCAAATTCTGGTATTCCTCAAGGAAGTTCCTGTCAGTGGAAAGTGTGGGGGTGTTTAACTGATACTGTGGGCGGCACTTACACGTTAAATGTTTTTTTCCAACATTTAAATATGATTAGTGTTATTTATTTATTTGTTTCTTTTTCAAACAACCTTTTAGTTGACTATTTTATTAATTTATTATTCATTTAACTTATTATTATTTTTTATTAATTTATTATTTAATAAAAAAAATAATAATAATGCATTTTATTCCTAATTTAATGTCTTTTCTAAAACCCAAAGCGCCAAGCGTATTTATATTCATTATTTTATATTTATTCATTTACATTATTATATTTATATTTATTTTATACAGTAATTTATTGAATTTATTAAAATTCAATATAGATGACAATATAAATATAGATATATATAAATATATATATATATAAATATAGATGACAATATAGAATTTATAGATGACATATGTATTTATTAATTTTATTTGTATTATTATTTATTTTTTTTATTTAATTTTGGTAATTCTTTATTTAGATGGTAACAATAAGTAACGTTCCAACGAAATGTCAAGTAAACTAACTCTCATTGGAGTATTAGAAGAGTGTCTGTTTGATATCTGCTAACACTTTATTTTCATTGCTCACCAACGGATGTTCTAAGCAACTTTGCGTGTGCATGTCGACTTAATCTACTAACAGTCAAATAATACTCAACTAATATTCTGATAAGAGTTAGTTGACATGACATGCATT
Source organism: Cyprinella venusta (assembly GCA_038021265.1). Classification (NCBI taxonomy): domain Eukaryota; kingdom Metazoa; phylum Chordata; class Actinopteri; order Cypriniformes; family Leuciscidae; genus Cyprinella; species Cyprinella venusta. The sequence goes on along the minus strand of CM075884.1, from coordinate 4,221,284 downwards.
ATTTATAGTCTGAAAATAAACTGTAACCAACATTTTATCCAATTTTCATTAAACTCAAGCAACATTATCCAAATTTCTTGTGGGACAGCTATGCACATAAATGAATAATCATTTACACATAATGTTGAACTTATGATTACATTATAAAAATGATCACAATTCGACCCTTGAATACATAGAATCGAGAGTGAGTACGAGAAGCTGAGAGACGTATTACGAGAAAAGTCACACAAGTGTAACTGTAAACATTATTTTTAACAGAAGGATTAGTTGCATTGTTCTGTTGTTTTCGACGTCATTTGATTCCCCCGCGGCACTGAAGGTGCCCTGCTCATGCCAACCGTGTGACGTGTCATGATGAAAGTTGGAAGGCAGGTAGCTTGTGCATGGGAAATGAAAGTGAAAGTGCTCTCACTGTTCATGCTGACGCAAGAGATTCACTTTAGTGGAACTGAACAGCAGTTGGCGGAGATGCACACACAGCGCATTTTCGTCTTAACCTATTGTACTTAATGGCCTCTTATGTAACATGCACCATGTGGCGAAACATATGCAAAGCGATGTGAAAAGCGTTCATTTTTTTTTACGAAAATTATCAATGATCATTGTTTTGCACAATCAACTCTTGCACAGATTGGTTTAGGTCTACCGGGGAACTATCAGGGAATGGGAAATGTGTTATTTCCAGACCTAATCATAGAAATTTGTTCAAACAAATCTCTGAAAAGTCATGGATATTGTTATATTAAATAGAAATAAAACATTTTAATTAAGTAAAATATATTTGTAAATCCACTATTGATGAATGACTGGAAAGTCAAGGGCATTTAGCAGTCAAACAGCGTGGAAACCCTGATTGAACCGCCATTATTTACTTGAAAGGTATGTTTTGTGACGATGCACTGATCTGAAGCTCCATTATTGGAAAAGAAAACTGAAATCCAGTGGAGAAAAACAGGCTCATCTTCACATAAGACAAATATACAATAAAGCGTGTCCCAACACGCACTGCACAGCACCTTTCCTTGAAACCAGGCACAAATATTATCTATTCATTCATCTACACTGGTGATGCAATTTTGGCAGAAAAAATGTAGGTTATTGTTTTATTTAGAAAGTGGAAAGTACATGTCATTTGGGCTTGTTGAGGAGAGGGTGTGGTATTACTGCAAGCATACTTACATCATCAACCTCTGACATAGCAACACCCTAGCAACACCCAGAACAACTTTGCAACTGCCTTATCAGTAGTCCGAGGAAAATTGAATTATTTAGAAGAGGCATCGAAGATAAGCAATGAAGAAATGTGTTTTTCACTATTTAGATAAGTTGACTCCGACTTTATTGACTCCAAAGCTCCCCATGACCATGCACGGAAATATTAGAAGGCATTATAAATAAATAAAAAATAAAAAAAATACAATTTGCAAAATGTCATTCTAACAAATATAACAAAGTTCATTTAGTCCTTTTATTATCTCGAGTGAACTAAACAAGAATCCTCTAAACATGTTTGGTTGACCTTATTTAGATTTTTGAGTATTTGAAATATAAGTTTTTATTCCAAAACTTATCCAAATGATAATTTTATGTTGAACAATGCTGTTCCCAGCATGCATTGCAGCTTAAAAATAATTATTAAAACATTATCTTTGCTTTCCATTTAATGGCCATTGTCAATGTTATTATTAATATTATATACACAGTTTAGAGTTCATATTTTTACTGAATTTTTATTTGTTGATCATCAACATGTTTTAGTTATGTGTGTTGGGGTAAATGTGCAACTTTTGTACGGAATATTTGTCTGTAAAATGTTTGCCTCTATTTTTAAAAGGCAAATAATGTTCATAGTTACTGGATATTCGGACAAGTATTCATCTTGCATTGCTAAATGCGAAACAATATTTAGTTGCCTTGACTTACTTTTTCAGTTCAAAAGACTACAATTTGCACATTAGTTGCACAATTGGAGTTCGGATTCGTTTGCACTCCGTCATATTTTGCGCTGTTTTTTTTTTCTTTTACCACAATAGTATTTGTAAAGGGCTGCATTACACTCAAATCGTGATATTGCACGTCCTTACTAGTAGTCGTTTGATCAAGTGAGATCAAACGACTACTCGACAACAACGATATTTGTTGACAATTTTTTTTTTCAGCATTGTCGACAATGTCGACTAATTGTTTCAGCCCTACATTGTTTAGAAATGTTGGCCCATATTGATAGGATAGCATCCTGCAGTTGATGGAGATTTGTGGGATGCACATCCAGGGCACAGAGCTTTTTTTTAGATTTTAGTACAGTGAACTCATTGTCATGTTAAAGAAACCAATTTGAAATGATTCCAGCTTTGTGACATGGTGCATTATCCTGCTGGAAATAGCCATCAGAGGATGGACATGGTGGCCATAAAGGGATGGACATAGTCAGAAACAATGCTCAGGTAGGCTGTGGCATTCAAACAATGCCCAATTGGCATTAAGGGGCCTAAAGGCCAATAAAACGTCCCCCACACCATTACACCACCACCACCAGCCTGCACAGTGGTAACAAGGCATGATGGATCCATGTTCTCATTTTGTTTAAGCCAAATTCTGACTCTCCCATCTGAATGTCTCAACAGAAATCGAGACTCATCAGACCAGGCAACATTTTTCCAGTCTTCAACTGTCCAATTTTGGTGAGCACTCGCAAATTGTAGCCTCTTTTTCCTATTTGTAGTGGAGATGAGTGGTACCCGGTGGGGTCTTCTGCTGTTGTAGCCCATCCGACTCAAGGTTGTGTGTGTTGTGGCTTCACAAATGCTTTGCTGCATACCTCGGTTGTAACGAGTGGTTATTTCAGTCAAAGTTGCTCTTCTATCAGCTTGAATCAGTCGGCCCATTCTCCTCTGACCTCTAGCATCAACAATGCACTTTCGCCTTTCACACCATTCTTTGTAAACCCTAGAATTGGTTGTGTGTGAAAATCCCAGTAACTGAGCAGATTGTGAAATACTCAGACCGGCCCGTCTGGCACCAACAACCATGCCACGCTCAAAATTGCATAAATCACCTTTCTTTCCCATTCTGACATTCAGTTTGGAGTTCAGGAGATTGTCTTGACCAGGACCACACCCCTAAATGCATTGAAGCAACTGCCATGTGATTGGTTGATTAGATAATTGCATTAATGAGAAATTGAACAGGTGTTCCTAATAATTCTTTAGGTGAGTGCATATATAAAAACTTTCATATACAGTATATAGTGTTTTGCATGTTTTTTTTTTTGTTTTTTTTTTTACATGTACACTTTGTGGTTTCAGTGTGGAAGATACTTCCAAGCACATCAGTGATGTCAGTGTTTCGGGAAAGAGCAACTACTAATGTAAATCCTGAAACCCGTTGGGGCAGTAAAACACAGTATTACAAAAATGAAATTGTCACATTCGTTTCTGTCCATAACTCGTTTTTCTAAACTAATAGAAATAAAGGAAGTAAGATATAAAAAGATAAGTTCAAGATTCTCAGATAAACGATAATCAGACCCACACCATATGCACCTTCATCTGTGCAGATTGTTGCCAAAAAGGAGCATAATTCTGTGGAATGTTTTTAAATGTGTATTAAATGTGAGTAATACATAATAGACCCTATGCTAAGCCCCGCCGTGAACATGTTACTGTCCCATCCTGCCCAGGCCCGCTTCTTTTGTCTATTTGTTACAACTTACCACATCATGTGTTATATCCTGCCCCGCTAGTGGGGTAACTTGTTACAAGTGAGCAAAGATGAGCATAAATAAGACTCACTTAAATAAGATTGTATCTTGTTCTTGCATAATTACTTCTATTGTCTTTGAAATATGGTTAAAGTTCACTTCTAAATGCACAAGCATTTATGCTAATCTAAAATATACTTTAATGTAATTCTAATGAAACTTGTATGGCATGCATTGGAAATATATTTGTAATTACACATTTGTACTGATGAAGTTTAATACATTTTTTTGTACAAGTTTTTTTTATAACTTACACAAAATTATAATCAAGCACTTAACATCAAAATAAGTGTACTTTAAAGCATGACAAAATGATATTAAAACAAAACGGTAATGCTTCCTTTTACAGTACAGTACTTACAGTGTACTTACCTAGAAAGTACTGCTAATATAAGGTAAGTACATGGAACAGGGGTAGGTTCAGGGTTAGTACTAGTTATTACCCAGTAATTGTAGTTACTAAAATAAGTACATAGTATTTACATGGGTAACTGGACTGTAAAAGGAAGTGTTACCAACAAAACTACTTAAAGTGTACTTTAAAGTAAAATTTTTAAACCTTGTAAAAGTGAACAAGTGTGTTAAGAAAGTGTGACTGTGAAAGTGTACTCTCATAAAGTAGCCCTACATTTTTTTCTTTTCTTTTTAATTTTTTTTATTTAAATCTTAATTCGATGCAATGAAGTCCTTTTTCACAAGGGTTTGGTTGCTGTCACTATTTTGGTGTGAAAATTTACTGCAAATGATTCAGTGTGTGAGTGAATTGTCCAAATGAATTAAAAGGGTGTTTTATTTGGCTAATACCAAACACAGATGACATGATTGCTGAGATATTGTCAAAGGAAAAGATGTCCACGTCAGTATGCAGTATCTCCAACATACTGTAGGAACAGTTCTGTTCACGTCTTTTTAAAGAGGTTCTCTGTTCAGTTGACTCTGAGAGGTAGCAATTCATTCCAGCCCATTTAAGGATACTATACAATCGTTTTTTAACGCTTTATGAGACTATTTTACTGAAAAATCACAGTATTCATGGGAATATATGTGATAGAGCCTGTTTGATTTAGCCACACAACACAACTAAAGGTTCATTTGGTATTTGAAAGCATTATTCGTTTAGCCCAATTTATGAACCAGCATGCACATTTAATGGAAAGTGGAGAAGTTGTAGCGTTCTGCAGAAATCTGTGGGCGAGGATTCCTTGCAAGGCCTATAGGGCCTATACTGATTATCAGCCAAATCTACAGTTTCACATTCCAAAGCAACATGCATTCACTGGGACAGTCCCCTGAGACGGGCTTGCTCCAGGGCACAGGGGGATCCCAGCATAGGATTATAACCAAAGTCATATAGCATGTAAAAAAAAACTGTAAAAATGCTACAGTGAATAACTGTTAATTGGTTAACAGAAAGTTCCCTTACCATATACGGCAAATAACTGATATAATGTAATTTTACTGAAAAATACCATTAAGTTTACAGTTTTTGGAAGTGAAAAAGAACAAGTCATTGTATAATTTACTGTGAAAAAAAAGTAAATTGACATTCGCACAATTCTCTGCGTGACACTTCACATTTAATGTTTTTTTTTAATAACTGTTTCTTCATAATTTTCTTTTTTTATTATTTATTTTTTTTACTTTTAGTTTTTATTTATTTATTTATTTTTAATTTTCACATCAGGGTTTTATGTTACATTTAATGTTGTTAAATTATTGCTTATTGAATTTTTTATTTATTTATTTATTTTATTTTAACATGTTACTGTGATGGTCTTTAATGGTTGTGTGAATGTACTTACTTTCTTGTGGAAGTACCGCATATGATTAGCTTTGATTGATCACATGTCTCATCACTGCTGTGATTATTGGCTGTCAGTGTATTACAATAGTACAAAACAGATATTAATACTTCAAAAGGTCAGTAAATTCATATTATTTCAGATAATGAAATTATATACGCTTAAAAGTCTGTAAAACCCAATGGATAACTCTGGTACCTGCAGCTGCCAGTTTTGTCCCGTAAATTTAACGGATTTGTTTTTAGAGTGTATGGCATGCTAGCTTTAGTGTTAGTCACCACATCACTTCTTTTCAATCTCAAAACTGCAAATAGAAAAAAAGCAAATAGCACTCCGCATGAAAAAAAAATAGTTTAAACCGTATTTTCGCTGGTGTTGATGCACAGAACTAACACAGTCTCATCCCAATAAGTCATATAACTGACGTCTTGGGACGTCTTTTGACCATACGTGAATATCCGCCTTTTTAGGGCCCCCTTAAACGTCGGTAGATGACTATCCCGGGTCGTCATTCAACTGACGCTTTACCTTTAACGTCAGTTAGGTGACGGGTTAGGTTTAGGGTTAGGTTTAGGTCTGGGGTAGAGTTAGGATCCCATAACCTCATCTACCGACGTTTAAGGGGGCCCTAAAAAGGCGAATATTGGCGTATGGTCAAAAGACGTCCCAAAACGTCATTTAAATGACGTCTTGGGATGAAACTGCGCTGACAGAACACTTAGGGCCCTATTTTAACGATCTGAAACGCAAGTGTCAAAGCGCAAAGCGCAAGTAACTTTGTGGGCGGATCCCGGCGCTGTTGCTATTTTCCCGGCGGGATAAATGCCTCTTGCGCCTGGCGCAAATCTAAAAGGGGTTGGTCTGGAGTAGCCTCGTTATTCATAGGTGTGGCTTGGGCGTAACGGAAATAAACCAATAAGAGCATCATGTCACATTCCCTTTAAGAGTGTGATGAACGAGGTGCGCTTGTTCCATGGCGCAATATTATTTTAACGGCGCATTTACCAGACGCACTTCAGCATCGGTCCAAAGCCGATGTTCTTGTCAGGGCCGTAAAAGAAAGAGAAGGGACATTGGGGATGGGACAAACACACCCAAATTAGCTTCGGTTAAACATGCATATAATAACTTGGGTAAATGTGTTTTAAAAAGTTTTATGCCTATTTTTCCCATCGTCATGGACACAACAATGATTTCCCTCATGTTTATATATTTTTTTCTTATAATAATGTATCATTTGCAAAAAGTAAAATGCGTCGGTGTAGATGAGAGAATCATCTACAGTGTATGTGCGTTGTTCACTCTCTGTATTATGGCCAAGCAGGCGCGCTTAAAATAGCATTATGAACAACGCGCAACGCGCCACTGACTTTAGACCAGGATTTTTCTGGTCATTGGCGCAATTGTTTTCTAGAACTGCAAAATAGCTCTAAGAATTGTTTGCGCCGACACACGCCTCCTTTTTGCGCCAACCCGCCCAGGGAGCGCAAGTTAATTTCCTAGTTTACCTACGTGCGTCTATGGAGGAAAAAAACCCGCTTTGCGCGCATGCAAAATAGGAATGATAAATGCGTCAGTGTATAAAGTCATTTGCGCCGGGTGCAAGATAGAGCCCATACTGTCTTTATTGACTCCAGAATGTATTTATTTTTGTTACATGACACACTATGAAGTCTTTCGGTTCGCTCTTTCCTTTTGCTATAACGGAGAATACAGTGGTTGCAAACACTGAGAACACACTTTTCAGTAACATATGATCTCCCACAAACCAATGCATGTTGCATTTCACAAATAAGGGAGATTTTATGATGCAGTGTAATTTAACATTTGTTCGACTAATGAGCAGCGCCCCCATTGACCAGCCGTCCGCGGGAACTTGCTGGCCCATTAAATAAACTATTAGTCCATGGTAATAAGAATCATATTACTGCTGCGTGGGAGTCTGATAGGAAGACAATGAGCTGATGGTTATTTTCACATAGAAAGCTCACGGCTCACAGATCTGTGCTTAATGTGGCAGATGAAGACAGCCAGTAGAAGCTTGTCATGTGTGAGACAGACATTTTTTTTTATTATTAATGACCTGTGTGAATTTTCATAGCAAAGCAGACTTTGTGTTTGTACTCGCATCCTGTTGTTCATTTTATACATTTAACAGTAAATGGATCACATTCATTTAACAACCATAAATGATATAAACAAACAACACATGGATACATATTGAATGCACCTACATCAGTTCTGCCTCCTTATGATGTAGATTGATGATACTGGAGTGTTTCTTAGTATAACACAGTCTCATCCCAAAAAGTCATATGACTGACGTCTTGGGACGTCTTTTGACCATACGTCAATATCCGCCTTTTTAGGGCCCCCTTAAACGTCGGTAGATGGCGATCCCGGGCCGTCATACAACTGACGCTTTACCTTTAACGTCGGTTAGGTGACGGGTTAGGTTTAGGGTTAGGTTTTGGTCTGGGGTAGAGTTAGGATCCCATAACCTCATCTACCGACGTTAGGGGGGGAGCCCTAAAAAGGGGAATATTGACGTATGGTCAAAAGACGTCCCAAAACGTCAGTTGTATGACATCTTGGGATGAGACTGCGCTGCTTAGTAAACGTCTTATTTAAAGGTACATATGGTCTGCGTCTCAAAGCGTGCTGACTTGTTGCCTCGCTGCCCTATCAGGCAATGACTCTACAGGCAGCGTTTGCGCACCAAGGTTCCTCACGAGACTGATTTCGGACAGACTTCAGAGGCAGTGTAACGGATCTGAAACAAAATAGAGAGAGAGCTTTGCTGATAACTAAGCTAATAATTGATTGCTACAATGCTAATTTCTTGCTATCAAAAGTGGAAAAACGTTTTTCAAAAATGTACGTTCACACACAAATTGACCTCCAGCCACAACTTTCAGACGCCGTCTTTCATTTTTAGCTCAGCTGTCACAGAATGGAAAGCACAGGATTGTGGGATACCAAAGGCAGCGATGGATACATATATGCTGCCTTCAAAAAATTATCAGTTGAGGGAATTGGGAAACTAACATCGGATTTGTACATACATCGCTCCCTTCTGACCGTGGAATGTGTCCTCCGAAGGCAGCATTTTTAAGCTTTCAGACGCACTGTAACTTTTGGACCTCTAGTGGTTAAAAAAAACAGAATGGCTTGCATTTTGCAGAGGAACATTGTTTTGGTTGTGCTTCGGATCTGCATATCTGTGAGAATATGACCCTTCAAAATCATAGACTTGATCATCCATAGATGGATGACGCCCCTTTGCTCTCTTCAATTGGTCAGAACTAGGGTTGGGTATCGAGAATCAAGTATCGATTGGAACCGGGACTAACTTTTCGTTTTTCCCGGAATCGTTCAAAAGTTAAAATTTTGATTCCTAGATTCGATATTCACAGTCCGCCGACCGGAAGAAGAAACCGCTGAACAACACCAACGAAGAAGCGTCTACCGGAAGTGTTGGCATGCCCGCGCGAGTTGAACATGAGTAGCTTACGTCGGCGGTCTAAAGTGTGCCTTCACTTTTCTAAAAATAACGAAATCTCGGCAAAATGCAAAATTTGTGACAAAAGGAGTATTTGTGACAGAAGGAGTATTTCCTTTAGAAAGGATTGTTTCCTTCAGAAAGACCGTTGGCTATCAAGGTTATCTAAACTTTTTTGACCCTGCCTCTTAAAAGAATCATAATCGAGAATCGTTAGGAACCGGAATTGAAACAAGGAATCGGAATCAGAATCGTTCAAATTCAAACGATACCCAACCCTAGTCAGAACTGAAGCCGCCAGTATCCCAACATTGCGCTGACATCTTGGAACTTGAGGCCCTGTTTACACGAGGATGCTCGCGGGTGAAAACATAAAAAAATATTTTATCGGATGTGCCTTTCATTTACACGGCGACAAAAACGCAAAAAGTTAAAAACGCAAAAAAGTGAAACCACCCTCCAGAGTGGAAATCTTAAAAACGTTCCAGTGTAAAGGGTAAAAACGCAAAAGTCTGCTAGACAGTGGCCCTGTCCCAAATGGCACACTCCGGACTTGTAGACTTCCTCAGAGTCCACACTTCAGTGACGTCATGAAGTGCAGACCCTTAGCGCGAGTCTTCGAGGGCGCATTGAGAGGTATTTTTGGGACAGACTCGATCGTCACGCCAGAAACAGGAAGACGGTCTGGTTGTTGCATAGACAGTATAAGAAGTACAAAAACAGGATTTATTTTATTTTCCCAAATCTTATGTCTATGTGAACTACGCAGCCTGCTTTTAAAGTTCTATAATTGCCACCTGGGCATTACAATAGATGTCATGGTTATGTAAATGATTAAAAAAGTTGTACATAATAATACATAATTTTCAATTTTACACAAAATGAAAATGAGTTTAAGAAAGATGTATAGATTTCAATATTCATAATACGTTTATGACTCAGTAAAGCCAATACTTCATGTTCTATTTATGTAATGAATCCAACACTATCTCACGCCCAATTCGTACGAATTCGACGAATGATTAAAAAGTCTCTAATTCGTACGACCTCACTCGTACCAATTTGTACGATTTGTCTAAACCCACGTGACGGTTAGGTTTAGGGGCGGGGTAAGGGGTAGGTCATTCGTACAAATTCATACGAATTGGCCAATTCGTAAAATATGTACGATTTAGCAAAATCGTACTAATTCGTACGAGTGAGGTCGTATGAATTGTTACGAATTAGCCACTTTTTAATCATTCGTCGAATTCGTACAACTTGGTCGTGAGATCGGGTTGAATGAATCATATAATGCGATCGTATTATTTAATGCGCTTTTATTATGTTTGACATATCAACCACTGGTCTCTAAAGGTCAAATAGACTGTAAGTAACAATTGGTAAAATGTACGCCTATGTCATAAAAACCATAATGATACTTACACCTTTAATATACCATCTTATTCCATACGTGAGCGAAATCTCCTCCCATCTGTTGTCTGATTGGCCTTTCGCAAGGATTCCTGGGTAGTTAAAGTGCGTGGAGCCTGCATCTATGCGGGCTTCGCGGAAGACCACTTCAAGGGTACAAAGGGGGCGCTGCTGAGCACACTTCAGAGCGTTAAAATGCCAAATGGGACAGCCTGCGGACTCGTAGACTCGACGAGCACGCGCAATTTAAGACCACGAGACCGCAAGTCCGCGTGAAGTGCGCGATTTGGGACAGGGCCAGTGAATGTTGTACGTAGGCGCGCAGACTTGGTGTTGTTGTGTGACAGTGCTTCACATTGCCACCTAGCCACTTGGAGTGCATACTACATCGAATTTCACACACTTTTGCGTCACCATATGCACACGGATTTCCCACCCATAACGCTCCTCTAAACGTAGAATAAAAAGTGATAACGCAACCCCGCATTTTCTCTTCAAAACGTTTCTGTGTAAACATAGCCTGAGTCTGCGCAGCGATCTCGGGACCAGACATGCGCTGTACAAAAATACCATTATACGTTGTTAATTGGATATTTTCTTGAAATGTTTAAGTTGCCCGTTCATCTAAAGTGTTTTAAGTGTTCCGACTTAATGTTACTATGACGTTTGCAAAATGATCAAATGAAATGTTTCATTCATGTTTGCATAACCATTATTTATTTTATTTTTTTATTTTATTTTTTTAACGTTTTGAACATTCAGGGAACAATAAAAAAATCATACTGTAGCTTAAATGGAATGTTAGCAAAACATTCTTAGAATATTTTTTCTTTAAATAGAATGTTCATAATTTTTTTGTAACATTAAACATTTCTTTTCTGTCACTTTTGAAAAACGTCTTTCTTTAACTTTTTTTTACAACTTTTTTGTATTATTTTTCATATTGATTTATAAATATACAAAACTAAACTGTTTGTAAAATTTATAATTATACAACAAACAAACTACTGGGCTAATTGATGACACAATATATAGAACTGCAGTTATAAAACTATTCAAAATTAATAAAAAAAAATATGTTTACACTTTACGCTTCTAGTTAACAAGACTTCATACATCCACTAGAAATCACTTCTAACACCAAAATGAATCGGAATGATTTTCTTCTTACAAAGAAAGGACTGGAACTTGGAAGTGTGTTTTGGATGTCATGTAACAGTGTGACCAGCAGAGGGCAGCAATGACACACACTTCAGCTCTATCTGTCTCCCCAATGTCATCACACACACACACACACACACACACGCACACAGAGCAGCACGAGGTCACTAAGCTGATCCACAGTTCCTTTCAGACTAGAACAATTGAAAAGATTAACAACACAAAAGTGCTAGAACAACTGCCATGCCAAACATAGAGACATTTATTTATCATTTATCATATAAGACTGCAACTCAGACAGTTTGTTGCTTTATACTGAGATATCACGCTATACTGAGAAAAATATTAAGAGCGAGCTTGTATCATGACTCATAAAGTTCAAGCTTTTCACAGTATTGTATCCACAGCTGCCTCGAAGTGTATTAGACGTGCTTCGGCGTCTCTTTTTAATAAAGTAGGAGGACTTGCTATAAAAGAAGTATGAACAAATACCACAGTGCATTAAAAAGTTGCTTTGAGTTTGGGGGGGAAAAATAGATTGTAGAAAGAAAAACTTGTTTTGGATTTTCAAAACATATTTAAAAGAAAAAAAAAATAAAAAATAAAAAAATAGTAATAATAAAAATGCTAAGTACTTGCAGTCAGACTAATTATTAGTATATTTCAAGTGTGTTAATGATTAGTAACTTGAAGTATGCTTTTTTTAAACAACTTATTTTGTACTAAGCATATTTTAGTTGTAATTAAATTGTAGTAAAGCATAACTTTAAATATTTAGTGTACTTCTGTGTACTAAATAAACCAACCACAAGTATACTTATATACTTTAAATATATGCCTGTGTAGGGACTAATTACATGCTTGATTAGTGATATTAAAGTGTACTTTATTTGTGTTAAATTATAAATCTTTCTGTTGTGATATATTTGAGTAAAAAGTAAAGCCCCATTAATACCTTTGGCTTATTCCAAATAGTAGAAATTGCATACGATAACAAAGGTGCAGTGTTAGACAATTAAAACTATACTTTAATACACAATACACACAACATTTTGTATACTATAATGTATTTTGAAAGTATACTTCCAATGCATTGTTAATGATAATTTTCAGCACACGTTTAAAACTAAAATGTATTTTTAATAAAGTGCAAATAGATACACTTTTAAAAATAAACTGAATTTTCACTTCATGCATATTTTTCTAATATATATTTTTAGAAAATATAGTAAAGTGCAATCATTTTAGAGTGTGTTAAAGGTTGTATTGTGAAAATAGGTAAAAGCATGATACTAATATTTAATATATTTTAAAATTTGTATTATTATTTGCAATGTACCTTTTGAAAAAGGAATATATTTGAAATACAATAAAGTATACTTATTTTTCACCAGGGTAGTTTTGCATCTCCAGAAGGAAAATAAAAGAGTTTTAAACTATGAAAAATGACCTGCAAATTAATTTTGGATATTGATGTTCAAATAAATACTCAAATCATTAACCCTCCTATTATCCTTGGGGTCAGTTTGACCCCATTCAATGTTTAACGTCTGTAAAAACATAATTTTATTTATTTTATTTTTTTTGTTGCTTAAAATTTAATGACTTTTCCTAATTTAATGGGGACAACTCTGTAAACATAAAATTAACCTGATAATATTTTTTTATTAACAAGTCCTGTACAAATTTTGTAGCATCTGTGTTCCTTGGGGTCAATTTGACCCCAGGCTCTTTTAGTTGTGTAACAGAAGAAATATTAAAATTTCACACACATTTGTTTTGGTTGTTATATTGAGGTCATTATAACATGTTATAATTTGAATTTAAAATGTTCATTGTAATTTTACATATTCAATATCATTTTCAAAAAACGTCCCTCTGATTTAGCGCTCTAACAAAACATAACCATATCTGTAGTATTGCGGGAGCTGCTAGTAGTTTTAATTAACAAGTCAACAAAGACATAAATTAACTGAAACAAACCTTTGTAAAAAAATAAACATATTGTGGGAGTTTAAATTACTGGGGTCAAATTGACCCCAGAGGGTAAAAAGTGTTATCAGATTTGAGGTTAACAGGGGGGATAAGAACTGCCGTGATACATACAGCAATCAACGCTGTTTCGGACAGATCTGACTTTAATGCATTGGACATTTCTCTTTGAAAGTGTCACAGAATGGGCAAAAACGTTGCAACGTGTTTTCGTTTTGCACAAACGTCACCACAGACATGTAGATATTTACCAACATGGAAATACCTGGTCATTTTAAATAGAAAATGCTCACAATAATTACAACACCAATTGTCTCAGCTTTATGATATGAATTTGTTTGTACTTTTCTTGGTACTCATAGAGTTTTACATGGAAGGGGAAATATTCTGCGTTATGTTGCGTTCACGCCATAACTACTGTAATTTGGAAGAGATGGAAACCCGTGATGTTATAGCCTTCACGGGGCGGTTCGTGACTCGAATTTATGCATTTCAATATCAACACTATCAATGTCCAAATTAACCTGCAGCAGTCAGGCGGTACACAGTTCTTTGCGTTCAGTATTAATGTGCTTTGAGATATTGCAAAAAAAATTGTCAAATGTGCCTTGGTGGTTTACTATGTTCAAGGTTTCGACACTCTTTGCCCAAAACAGAGTTTTTCCATTTCCCAACAGCGGATTTTATTTGTACGGTATGAACGATAAACTCTAATTCCAGCATCACGTATCATCATCATAGCACCACCCATGCAGACGCCAATGCTAATGACGGGGAGCTCCACCGTCACCCAACGCAGCGCAGTCTCATCCCAAAACGTCATATAACTGACGTCTTGGGACGTCTTTTGACCATACGTCAACATCCTCCTTTTTAGGGTACCCTTAAACGTCGGTTAGATGACGTTATCGGATGCTAACACTACCCCAGACCTAAACCTACCCCGTCACCTAACCGACGTTAAAGGTAAAGCGTCAGTTGTATGACATCCCGGGATCGTCATGTAACCGACTTTTAAGGGTACCCTAAAAAGGCGGATGTTGACGTCTGGTCAAAAGACGTCCCAAGACGTCAGTTATATGACTTCTTGGGATGAGACTGTGTTACCCAACGCAATTCCCCACAGATATGGATTATTTCGGCCTCGCCAGGCACAGATTCGGTAGTTTTCCTGTGATTCATCTTACTATTAATAATGTCAAAGAATCTTTAGGCCCTCCAAATAAGATAATGATGAATTGGCGCGGGGGATCTAGCCAGGACGCTAACGCTGTTTATATCGGTGCAAAAAGTTCTGTCAGGCCTGATAAATCTGATTCTCGAAATAGTTTATAAAGTAGCGAATTGATGTGTTGGGGTCAGCAAAGGTGGCAAATTAATGTCACGAAATGGGCTTTGCTACCTGGGCCCTGATGAAAGCCAGGGGAAAGTCTTTTATATAAATTGTCTGTGTGGGGAGATCGAGTAAATGGAAAGAGGGAAGACACAGGGAGAGATAATGGTCAACGAGGCGTGGGTCAGCCTCCGAGAAGAAGAGAGAGAGAGAGAAAGAGAGAGAGAGAGTTCTCGATGGCGGGTTGCTATACCCTGATCATTCATAATGGCAGCGCAGAGGCTAGCCTGTAAAGAAGAAAAATGAAAACTATTAAAGGGCGCTGTGTGCAATGTTGGCTTTGGCGTGTCAGCAATTATTACCCAGGGACACACTTCAGATCCTGAGACCAAAAAAAAAAAAAATCGAGAGCTAGTGCTCTGAAATGAAGGGAAATGAGACAGAGTTAGGGAAGAGAAATTTACTCTGGGTTAGCATTTTAACTTTACATTTTCAGTAGCTGACACGTACATTACATATTCTTGCTTTACAACTACAGGGATGCCGGATTAATTTATAAACTTGAAACCTAGAGGTTGCTATGCACTTACAGCACTGAATGCATTGGTCCTCTCTTTGTATAATAGCAGAGAAAGATGCAAACAGTTCTATAATGTTTTTTTTTTTTTTTTTTTTACCATGGTGTAAATGAAACATTGGGACATGGTTGGACATGGTAATAACGTGTTTTTTGTGCTTAAATGAGTAGTTCACTTTTAAAAAAAAAAATGTCATCCAAGATGTCCACGTCTTTCTTTCTTCAGTCAAAAGAAATTAAGGTTTTTGATGAAAACATTCCAGGATTTTTCTCCATATAATGGACTTCATTGGGAACCAAACGGTTCAAGGTCCAAAAGACAGTTTCAGTGCAAACTGTTCAAAGGGCTTTAAACGACACCAGACGATGAATAAGGGTCTTATCAAGCGAAGCGATCGCTCATTAAAAAAAAAGAAGTTTAATTTTATCTAATTTTAATTTTTTATTTAATTTTACTCGGGAAAGGATTCATTCATTTTAACAAATTCGAATAGGAGAGTCACGAACGCGCATCACAGAACAGAGCAAGATGACGATTTGAGCTTATAAAACTTTTTTCTTTTTCTAAATGAGCAATGGTTTCGCTTGATAAGACCCTTATTCATCGTCTGGAATCGTTTAAAGCCCTTTGAACAGTTTGCAGTTTGCACTGAAAGTGTCTTTTGGACCTTGAATCGTTTGGTTGCCATTGAAGTCCATTATATGGAGAAAAATCCTGGAATGTTTTCATCAAAAACCTTAATTTCTTTTCTACTGAAAAAAAAAGACATTTACATCTTGGATGACGTGCGTGAGTAAATTATCAGCAAAAGTTTTTCTAAAAGTGAATTACTCCTTTAATTGTATAAGTGCCTTTGTACTTTAAATCTTGTATTTAAAGAAAAAAACTGTTTTACAGTATAATTTAAATACTGTACTTACAGATAGTTTTTTTTTAAGTGCACTTTTTGAAATGGTATCAAATTAAAAGTTTCACTTTATGGGGTTTATTTGGCTTTTGTCATGTTTTATAAAAGTTCACTTAGTTTGAAGTGTTGACTAATTAAGTGCAAGTATTGACATTTTAACTGTGTGTGTTCCTCAATATTACATTAAAAACTAATATATTTCAAATGTGCTAAATTGTACACTTCATTAGCCTATTATAAATGTGTAATTACAAATATACTTAAATACATCACTTACAAGTTTGAGTAGAAATTACATGATGTTTCAGTAAATCATAAATGCTTGTCAGTATATTCTCCAGTATATTTCAAAGTAATTATAAAATAGTGTTTATGGAGTAATGTTCCGTCATATCAAATAATGTAATGTTCAGCTAATTACATTTAAAATAATTTGAAACTATAATAGGCTGCATATTCCTTTAATTTCAATTAGCATGCAATGAAATGTCCAAAAAAATGACATTTAGTTCACTCATTAATGATTTATATATATATATATATGAAGAGTTCAGATGCAAAAGCCTCTAAATGCCATTTGAAATTTTCTTCTAAAATTATCATTTTTATCAAGCTTGTATATTTAAGTTCAGTAATTTCACTTAAATGACAATTAATAGGTAATCTTCATTGCCATTTAAGTGAAATTATTAAACTTAAATATACAAGCTTGATAAAAATGATCATTTTAGAAGAAAATTTCAAATGGCATTTAGAGGCTTTTGCATCTGAACTCTTCATATATATATATATATATATATATATATATATATATATTAGGTAGTACCATGTGCTTTGAACATCATGGTAATGCTATTATGTTTTTGAACATTTGCCATTGAAATAAATGGTATGCGAAGTATCAGAATCACAATACCATGGTACCACCACAGCACTTTTTGCAAGGCTTTCTGGCTCCACTGGGACGGGTCATCAACCATGAGACTGTCCTATAAAGGATCCCAAAACACAGCGAAGATAAATATCCCTGGCTTGCAGTCAGCGGTGTGGGGCGTTTGGAGAGGGCCAGCTGGAGAGTGAAGAGGGGTGTTAGCAAATGTTCTAAAATAGCTTTTTGCTTCAGGATATGTATTTATTCACATACGCCAAGTAAATGGACCACTGCATACTGGTTCTACACCTGGGGCGTTTAAAATATAGGTCTACTTTCGACTAAATATAACACAATATGCGTTTTGGGACAGTGTGGAAAGATTGTGGTGTGACGCAGAGGTCAATCCAACATAAATGAAACACTCTTTCATTGTAAACCATATAGAGATCACATCAGTTACATGGCAAGCGGGTTTCAAGAGGTCAAAATGGAAAACATTACCCTTGACTTCTGTCTCTGGCGTCATCCATCATGGACATATATGTAGAAAGCAGTAGTTTGAGAAGAGACTCCTCTACAGGTTTTTTTTTTTTCTAGACTTCGATGCAAATGCCAGTCCCTGCTTGAGTTTTTGCTTGACTGTAGTTATCGGGCCGAAAGAGTCCATTGAGATGTAATCATGCAGTTTCAGCATCAGATATGCTCCTGCACCTTATCAGAGGGTCGGAAGAGAAAGAAGAATGGGGGAAAAATCAGTCCAGTCGCACATGGCAGGAATAAAAGTGAGTAATTTATGATTGTAATCAACGGCCGCACTTCCACAGAGCCCGACAGAGAAACGGAGCGAGAGAGGGATGCAGGCGATGTAGAAATGGGAACTAGCAAAAACCTAATAAATTGAGGAATGTAAAGAATAACAAGATCATAAGGCACAGGAAACTCAAATGAAAAGCTGACTGACAAAGCTTGAACTGATAAAGCGAGATTCGCAAAAATCTGCTTTACAGAGTAACATCAAAATTCCACATCCCATCAATGAGGCATACACTTCTTGTCTAAGCAATTTAAACAACTATTTTATACTAAACTAGATTTTTGAACTATGTATCACACGAAATACGTTCTGAGGAAACTATTTAGCAAATCGCAATTACGTTACATGCCAACATATAAGCAGTGCTATTACGTTCGTCCTTAACCTAATACTATTGCAGTGCTATTACGTTTGTCCTGAACATAATACATCCAAAGCAGGGTTCTTTACAATTTATGCATAATTGTGGCATTAAATTTTTGACTTTGATACACTTTTAACCTTAAAAATACCTTGTTTAACCATTTTGTAGTATATAGTGTATTTACACAAAAAGCATTTTCTCCTATAAAACGCAACATACTGATACATTCACAAAAGACATACATTTTATTAACTTGATGTAAACCAAATTCTAGAATCCATTCGTTGGTTGCAAGAAACAGATCCAAATTCAGTATTTTATCCAGTGTTTTCATCTTCATTTCTCAGCAGCGACCGCAAACGACGTCAAATCCGCGTTGGTGATGAATTCAAAAAATGCGCCTTCAAGAAGCGTTACGACATGTTTTACGGCAGTGATATCAAACGCTCAGAGAGCAAACCGAAATCAGATTAACATTTTCATGGATTAATATTAATAATTTTAATTCTGCACTGTACCTCATACACAACTACTATAATACTGCCAGAGGTCTGCGATGTGAACGACTTTTGGTAATGTTAACGTTATTGGTAATGTTAAAATAAATTATTGTAAAACGTATACTTCTGTCTGTTATGTTTTTTCTGTATAATTGCGTAGTTTTAGGAATGGTTACGTTTAGGTCTGGGAGTAGGATTAGTAACTCAGAATATATTGTAACGCTAAAACTCATCTATGTCCATTATGTTTTATCCTTTTTATATTCTGTATAAAATGAATATGTTTAGGTTTTGGGAGTAGGATTAAGGGATCTTGTTACATTTATCTTTAAAAGTGAAAGTATACAGATATCGTTATGATATGAAATAGACGTAAATAGTTAACGTTTTATAGCTGTAAAAACGTAATAATGTTACGTTTAAATGTTACAAATACGTCCGTATTATACATTTTTGCATCTATCCAAACGTACAATACTTACGTTTTACATATTTGAAAATTACGTATTAGCATCTACGTATTAACAATGAGACATATTACGTTAAGGACCAACGTAATAGCACTGCTTATATGTTGGCATGTAACGTAATTGCGATTTACAAAATAGTTTCCTCAGAACGTATTTCGTGTGATACAGGGTTGAGATTTTTACATTTCCTTGAGAATGATTGAACGAGTCGGCTATCCACCAGAAATGCTACAACGAAACATCCTAATTTAAATAACCAAGTCGAAAACTGTGACAAGTTCAATTGCTGAAATATGTTTGTAATCCGTTAAGTTCCTGAACCATCCAAAAACATTCTCACTGGAATTTCCAAAGCATATGAGAGATGATTCTTTTTTTATGACGAACCAATTCACTTGAATGAATCAGTCTACTCAAAGCTACATATGCGAGAGAGGACCATTTCAGCCAAACCAATTAAAGTGAATGAAAACACTATACGTTAGAGGACTTACCAATGCTACACTCTAAAAAAATGGTGCTAAATAGCATTAAAAGTGGTTCATTGGCTTGTAATCATGGGGTAACCACTTTAAGAGCCATATAGCACTTATCTTTGTCATATGGTGCTATGTAGAACCATAAGAGGTGCCATAGAGCATGTTAACCACCCCAGAGAACCACTGAAGAACCGCTGAAGAACCAAACTGGGCTTAGTGGTGCTATATAGCATCATGACCACTGCAAAGAACCCCTGAAGAACCTTTTTTTAGAGTTTATATATGAGAGAGAGCAGACAATTACGATGAACCGATTAGCTGGACTTTCTGATATGTAAAAGAGAGCGGAGAAGCGTTTAATCGTGATACATTGGCTTCTGGAAATCTTATGTTCACATGTTGTCTTATTTCACGTCTGGCTATCACTTTGAGCATTTACAACCACCGTCATCACCTTTTAAAATCATTACACTTTCTTCTCTGGTAAATACTTCTTGATTAATGTTGCTAGACCTTTAAAGATTGCAGATCGGAAATGCCTCAAATGATGTTGAAGTGACTTCAGATGTTAAATGAGGCAGAAATACATATTAGCCTGCAAATGCACAGCACTGCTTATTAATGGACACATTGACTTCTGATATTCAGCAGACTGCGATGACACACACATACTTGATAAAACTGACATATTTGCATCATTAGATAATGATAACGGTGGAATGACAAGAAGAAAGCTATTTGGAGGCAAGGTTGAATAATAATAGGTTACATTTGTTGTTTTCGACAATGTAAATGCAAATATGGCATAATTATTATTTTATTTTATCTTTATTTAACCAAGCAGTCAAACATTTATTTTCTAAATGCACATTTCCTGTTTTAATTCACATGATTCATCATCAAAGAAAAATCTTTGTAATCTTTCATCAAAATCATATAATTTTTCTTCCTCTGAAACAGCTTGCCTTTAGTGCTGATGTCACTTGTGCAGGGTTTTGGATAATGATAACAAATATAGCCGAATAACTTATATATCATAAAAACCTCTAATGTTTTTGTTGAAAACATCTTTAAGATAGATCACACTTAGCTAAGTGTACTAGGGGCAGTTTATATATTTATTTTTATAAATCACTTAATAGTCATTGAATAATTTGCATATTGATTCGGTTCGTTACTTTCACTTGGTATTAGTTTATTCTGATTTGTTACTTGTGATGTTAGAAAAGGTTTCTTAGTTTCAGAGTACTGGCCATATATACAACAACATTCTGCATTTTTTTAATTTTCAAAAAACATCACTTACAGTAGTATGATTTATACTTTGTTTTTCTCATGTGGACCAAAAATTTCCCCACAAGGACAAGGATTTTGAATATTTCAGCCCGATCTCATGAAAGTGCGTATATAGCGGAAATTAAATTTCTCGTACCATTTATACGGCAAAAATAGTTTTTGCGTGCATATAATACACAGTTTACGTGTGCATATGATATGCATTTTATGGTGTGTGATACCAACCCGATCTCACGACCAAATTGTACGAATTCGACGAATGATTAAAAAGTGGCTAATTCGTAACAATTCATACGACCTCACTCATACGAATTAGTACGATTTTGCTAAACGGTACATATTTTACGAATTGGCCAATTCGTATGAATTCGTACGAATGACCTACCCCTTACCCCGCCCCTAAACCTACACATCACGTGGGTTTAGAGAAATCGTACGAATTCGTACGAGTGAAGTCGTACGAATTAGACACCTTTTAATCATTCGTCGAATTAGTAATTCGTACGAAAAAACTATTTTTGGTGTATAAATGGCACGAGAAATAAAATTTGTGCTATAGATACTCACTTCCATGAGATCGTGTTGAATATTTCGATCTCTGTGGGGACATTTTCGCCCCATATTGGGTCTTTGTCAATGAAACATCATATACAGAGCCCCTAAAGGGACTTGGTGATGGAAAAAATATGAGATGGGGGGAAAAATAGTTTAATGTTTTCGCTTTTTCGTGCAAAACTTCCAATCACACATAATGACTTTGATTGGCGAATTGAAATTAATTCGTACAATCTCATTCGTATGTTTTGTACAATCTGCTGACATCCAATTGAGGGTTAGGTTTAGAGGTAGAGTTTAATGTTTTAATGTTCTTCTAATAATTGTATGTTGTCATACAACTCGAATTCGTATCTTCCACCAACTTGCCAAAGTGTAAAATAATTCATTTTCTCATGAGATAATGAGAATGAGGGTTGATATAACTTATCAAACTGTACCAAGCTTGGGTTACATTTACACGACAACGATGTGCAAAAAACTGAAAGGTTTGACAACATTGTCAAAACGATCCCTTTTCACGCAGATCCACGAAAACTATTCTGCTGCCAGGCCAGTAGTTGGCAATGTCACTTTGTAAAAAAAAAAAACACTACTCAAAAAAACACAAAAAAACACTACTCACCTTGACTGATATAGACTGAACAAATATCCTGATATCACCATTTTCAAAAATTCACTTTTTGTAGTTTACACGGAGTTTTGGTTTTCAAAAAGTTTCACTTTGAAACCCTTTTCAATAGTTTGCATTTCCAGCCGCCTAAAACACCATTGTTGTGTGTTAAACGCATAAAAAGTTTTCAGTTTTTTTGTTTAGTCGTGTACACGGCCCCTCATATAACCATCAAACCTTTCATCTCTGAAGAACTTAATTTGCAATGAAGGTGTAAGAAACCACGCTTTTCCTTCTTTGGCACTATGATTATGTGAAAACATTATGAACCTTTGCCATAACTCCCACTGTAAGCATTTATTTCTCGTCCTCTTCTGTTTTCCACCAAAATAAGCATTCAGCTTTATCTTCACAAACACAGACTAACACATTATCTTCTGAAGTCAACGTCTCAACTGCGCACAGTCAGCCCTCCTAATAAATTAATCAACCAGATAAAGAAAAAACAAGCTTTCACTTCCAATCAAATCTTCCTTCAGGTAGAGGACATGTGACGCCTTTTGATGTGAAGAAACGGCAACCGAATCCATGCACTCTTCTTTAGATGTTGTTCACATGCATATTTGCCGTCTTCACGGCTGCAGCCAAACGTGCAAAACAGGAATGACAGCAAAGACAACCATTATGACATCTAATGACATGCTGGGGGAAATGTCATGTTCTACTGAATGTTATTGATCGGAGCCTCGGATGAAATTCGCAGGTCCAGCGATAAAAGGAATTCAAGATGGCATGTAGCAGCGTTTAAGTGCCAACTAGTCTCAAACCAAATCATCTCGTTTTTCTAAATTAATTTAGTCACATACTGACAGTTATTCAGTGGCCGGGAAGGTCTTGACAAGAGTGGAAAAGATCTAGCTGTGACAGGATTAATATGTATCGCACATTGTAGAAATAAAAGTAGACTAACAAGTTTTTTTTAATTTTTTTTTTATTTGAACTTCTAAAGTTATAAGTTATAAGTTGTTTGAATAAAACAAAGTTTACTGAGGTACATTTTAGAAGAAAATAATATTCCAGTCTTTTTGTTCAAGTATTTCAAGTTCTCTAAAAACTCACATGACATGGTCTTAAACATTTCATAAAATTCATAGTTTTACAGATAAAATGCTCAAATTTGAAATACAGCACTGTGAAATTTACGGTAAAATACCGGCAGCTGTGGTTGCCAGTATGTTACCGTAAAAAAATATGGTGGCAACCTTTTACGTTTTACGGGACTTAAATTTACAGGCAAAAAAAAAAAAAAAAAAACCTGTGAAATTTACAGTAAGAAAACGGATTGGATGCCAGTATTTTACTGTTCAAATCACGATTTTTTTTACAGTCGTGTTTCTAAGTTGCTACACCACAGACACATTATATTTTTGTAAGAATAAAATACTATTTCATTCTGTTTGTTCAAGTATTTCAAGTTTAACCTTTTTAAGTATTCTCTAAAAACTCACATGGCATGGCCTTAGAAAATATTTAATAAAATTCATAATTTTAAAGATAACTTGCTCAAATTTGAAATACAGCACTGTGAAATTTAAGGTAAAATACCGGCAGCTGTGGTTGCCAGTATTTTACTGTAAAAAATATGGTGGCAACATTTTATGTTTTACGGGACTTAAATTTACAGGCAAAAAAAAGCACAATGTAAAGAAAACCTGTGAAATTTACGGTAAGAAAATGTCGGTGTGGATGCCAGTATTTTACCGTTCAAATTACGATTTTTTTTACAGTGGTGTTTTTTTTTGCCTGCAAATTTAAGTCCCGTAAAACATAAAAGGTTGCCACCATATTTTTTTATGGTAAAATACTGGCAACCACAGCTGCCGGTATTTTACCGTAAATTTCACTGTATTTCAAATCTGAGCATGTTATCTTAAAAAGGTTAAACTTGAAATATTTGAACAAACAGACTGAAATAGTATTTTACTTTCTATAAAAATATGATGTGTCTGTGGTTTAGCTACTTAGAAACACAATGAAACAGTTTCATTGTCTTTCTAAGTTGCTACACCACAGACACATCATAGTTTTATAAAAATAAAATACTATTTCAGTCTGTTTGTTCAAGTATTTCGAGTCTAACCTTTTTAAGCCTTCTCTAAAAACTCACATGACATGGCCTTAGAAAATATTTCATAAAATTCATAGTTTTAAAGATAACTTGCTCAGATTTGAAATACAGCACTGTGAAATTTACGGTAAAATACTGGCAGCTGTGGTTGAAAAAAAAAATATGGTGGCAACCTTTTATGTTTTACGGGACTTAAATTTACGGGCAAAAAACACAAAGAAAACCTGTAAAATTTACGGTAAGAAAACGTCAGCTTGGATGCCAGTATTTTACCGTTCAAATCACATTTTCTCTTTTGCAGTGGATCAGTTTCATTGTGTTTCTAAGTTGCTACACCACAGACACATCATATTTTTATACATTTTTAAAATATTTTCTTTTATGTTTGAAATTGCATCTCCATATTAATAACAGTCTAAGTAATTCTGAGTCTGTAAACTCTCAAGTGTTGGCTTTCTAAATATACATTTGTTGGTTATGTGTCTATTAATAATGACTTATGAGCAACAACTTTTTATTTTGGTTTTGTCATTTATGCCCCACTTCCCAAAACACATTCCTCAGGTCTTTATAACCTGGGACATTATTCACTACCCTCACTCTCATTATTTTTTTTAATGTTAGACATCAACCCTCTTAGTATTCCAATCTATTAATTATAAATAATATAACATGAAATAAATAAAAATGTATGGTTTTTTTCTTAAGAGTACAGTGTCTCTCACGACCCGAGGTATGTAATAGGATAAATATACAATAAAATATTATTGTCACAATCACTCGTTGGTGGATCTGGTGAAGAAGCTGTCAGTGATCAAAATATTGATTTTGAACATTTTGATTTTAGCAATATTGAGATTGTGAATATCAGGGATGGAAATTAACTTTTTTGTCCACTTGCCACTGTGGCAGGTGGATTCGAAAATCTTCCAGCCACTCGACGTTTTTACCAGCCACTTTCTTGTTTTTAACCAACAATGTGTAACTGCATGTGAAAATTAATACTACAAGATCTACAATACTTAAGCCATTTATTCTGTAGGGTATAGTCCAAAGGCGTGCCTTCTCTAAAAGTGCCTGGATGAAACAGCTTGCTACTTTTATTTACCTGCCACAGTGGCTGGTAGGTAAAGCAAGTTTACCAGCCACAACACAAAATCACCAGCATTTGGCTGGTGGCTGGTGCTAATTTCCATCCCTGGTGAATATGAGCCAGATGCTGAATGAAAATGTTCTGCTGATGAAAGTGATGATGATAAACAGCTTCTGCTCAAACTGAACCCATCCAAGTTCCAAAAGATAACGAAATATGCTTCATTTTATTCTTTTATAATTGTTATTAAAATATCAGGAGAGTTTTCTACTATTGTGGCAGTTAGGTCCATCCATGCTAGATATAGATCCGGGTCGCTAAAGACACAAAGATATACAGTACGTAATAACGACTAGCGAAACATTCATGCATTTAAGTGTTAGTTCAATGTGATAATTGTGAAATTTTCTTGCAAATTCTGAGTGAAAATTGTTGCTGCACCATTTTTTTTTCAGTGCTTCTGCATTTTAGATTAAAATGCAATTCAAGTCCTCCTGAAAAGTATATGAGTAATTGTGACATATTGTAATTGTCGCACTCCCTGTTTAGAAAGTCTGGACTCAAAGAAAATCCACCTGGTAAAATATCACATCAGTATTCTGAAAGCAAAAAGTTCAATTTAACAATAATACAAAAAATGTGAGGTTTAAGTCCCAATGAAACAGAAGTAACAACACATGTACATCCGAGTGAAACATATAATTAGTTTATTAGTGTTATTAGATTATTGGTGGCACTTTATAATAAGAACTTAGTTCATGTATTAGGTATAATTAAACAGTGAGCTAAATATTTTTGACAAAATGTAATCGTTGACACTGTTAGTTAACAAAAATACAATTGTTCAATAATGGTTCACCATGTTAACTTATGTAAACAAATACAAAATGTGTTAGTAAATGTTGAAATTAACATTTAAACTAATAAATGCTGTGAAATGATTGTTAATGTAAATTAATGGAACGGCTACTGAAAAGTGGTTGCAGATATACTCCAATACAACACAGTAGAGCTGTACATGAGCACTCATCTTGTACTTTTAAAGACACAAAATTCTTATTTCGTAAAACAAATGTAACATATTGAGACGAAACACCACAATCCTTCTTCCAGCGCAAGTTAGAAGTGTTGTAGGACTGCGTTTGGAGATGATCTACTGGGAATCCCTGACGCACGGAGGACTCATAAATGACATTAAAACAAGGCGCTGCCTGTAATGGTATGATGCATCCCAATGTGCTTACTGATTAATAAACGTTCCCCGGGTCCCATTTCACAGATATACAACCCCGTCAACAGTTCCCCTAATGCTGTCGTAAGTAGTTTTCTGGACAAATGCTTTTGAGCTTCAGTGAGTTTCTCTTGTTTTTTTTTTTTTCTCTCGTAGTTTTTATGTACCTTTGTTATGTGCCTTCTGCCTTCATGTCTTTGCCTGATTACCTGTCTCAAAGGCCGTAGATGAACATAAATCAAACCCTTAAAGGGCTTTTTCATAAATTTCTCCATTAAGCAAGACACTAGCGAGAGGTATGTACGTATATGATCAGTGGCCCCTGATAAAGGACTACTGTAAATAGTCTCTTCATTTTGTCATCAAACGCAACCAGTGCTTTATATTCCACAGATCAAATTCAATTCACGATTATGAATATTCATTATATTCCATTTATGTGTGAACTATGAGTATAATTGACTATAACACAGCAATCACAAGAATTCAAAAACAACTTGCTGTGGATACTTCAGGAAATATGAGTTGAACTTCAAAATCCCCATTCACACGCAAATACATTAATCAATGCCTCTTCACTATAGTCTCCTGTCTACGTATACTTGTGCTTTGTTTATATTCATAATTCACTGTCTTATCCAGTGCTATTAGCTGCCGGTTGACCTTTGTAAAAAATCTATGTTTCAGTCGGTCACCCTATTTGTCCCCTCACTACACACCAGTGGGAAAGATAATTAGGGTTGAAATGAAGTGTGTGTGTGTGTGTGTGTGTGTGTGTGTTAAAGTGATGATCTCTGTGAAAATGGGCTGGTCAGTCCCCATGCTCAATTTCTTATTTACGACGTTCATGTGTATCTAATGTAAAGTCAATGCATCAATGTGAGGGGAAGTTAGAGCCCTACTAACGATAATGAGAAACTACTTAACGATGTTCTCGCTATGCTTTATTGCCGAAGGAGAACTGCAGATGTCAGATAAGAGGCAGCAAACAGGGCATTCGACCTGAACAGGTTATCTTATACCTGATCAAACTTACAATTCAGCAATTTTAGGCAAAACATGAAATTTAACCACTATTTTACTGCTATTCTTCCTTAAATATAGCATATATATATATATATATATATATATAGGGTTGGGTGTCGTTTGAATTTGAACGATTCTGATTCCGATTTCTTGTTTCGATTCCGGTTCCCAACGATTCTCGATTCCGATACTTTTTTAGAGGCAGGGTCATAAAAGTTTAGCTAACCTTGCTAACCAACGGTCTTTCTGAAGGAAATACTCCTTTCTAAAGGGAAATACTCTGCATTTTGCCGAGATTTTGATATTTTTAGAAAATTGAAGCCACTCAAGCTAAGCTACTCATGTTCGACTCGTGTGGTTATGCCAAAACTTCCGGTAGACGCTTCTTCATTGGTGTTGTTCAGCGGTTTCTTCTTCTATATATATATATATATATTAGGGCTGTCAAAACGATTAATCGCGATGAATCGCATCCAAATTAAAGTGTCTGTTTACATAATATATGTGGGTGCACTGTGTATAATTATTTTGTATATATATAAAAAACACACATGCATGTATATTTAAGAAAAAAATATTATTTATATATAAAATATTTATATTTGTATATAATATAAATTATATATAAATCTATATACATAATATACATGAAAATATTTCTTAAATATATACAAGCATGTGTATATATATATATATATATATATATATATATATATATATATATACACAGTGCACCCACATATATTATGTAAACACAAACTTTTATTTTGGATGCGATTAATCGCGATTAATCGTTTTGACAGCCCTAATATATATATATATATATATATACAGTATATATATTATATTTTGTAACAATATTATTATTAATGTAATGTGAAAATGCTTTTGCACGGTTTGAATAATGAGCCGTGTAATTGCGAACATTTCGTATGTGCTTGAAACATTCTCATCTTTTTTTTATCTTATTTAAAATCCTAAGGATTGAATATACTGAGTAGGTCTTCTTATATGTTTAGTGTTGGAACACACTATATTTTCTTTTCACTCTCATCAGCACAAGCTAGATTGACGTTCTAGTGGCAAAATTTCCCTCCGCCATCTGGTAAGTAAGCGAGCACAGATGGTTCACCTCCAGACTGGGAGTATGTTTTGATACTCTCCCACCCCGTAAAGCACAACTAAGTGACAGTGAATATTGATCAGTAAAAAAATGGAGTAAATGAGTGGGAACATTCACTTCTGCTGCTGAAATCAATTCCTGTGAATGGTTACGGATGTACTAAGCCGGTGGGAACCGTTGTGGTTCAGTGAAAAGGAAAATCTTATTTTGACTGGATGTGTATAGAGATAAATCAATAAAGTGACCCAAGGCCCATGTCACTAACATATGTGATTCTCTACATGACATTTTTAGGGCCCCTGATGGCAGGTTACATAACACAAGCTATTCTCTGCAATTAATTTCCATTGTGTAATGTTTGGCCATTTTGTCCTGTAAGACTCAAGGCTCACGGAAGCAATTATGCATGGTTTTATTTTAGCCTCAGGTTAAGTAATTTTTCATGTGTGCGTGAAATATGCTGATAGACACTTAGTTAAAGTTATTTTATTGTTATAATTTATAATTGGAGCCAGTAATGCTGGGTTTATTAAAAAGTGAAGGGGGCCTAGCACTGAGCCCTGAGGCATCCCAATGTAATAAGTTAGCTTCTTAATTGTATATTTACAAAGATAAATTAAATATATTAATAATGAAGAAGTAATGAACAAAATCACTTAAAAAGTAGCATAAATCATATGCAAGCGCTGTTGTGCTGGCTGTAAGGATCTTGTGTAGTACCTCGGTAACGCTTCCTTTTACAGTCCAGTTACCCATGTAAATACTATGTACTTATTTTAGTAACTACAATTACTATGTAATAACTTGTACTAACCCTGAACCTACCCCTAAACCTACCCCTGTTCCATGTACTTACATTATATTAGCCAGTACTTTCTAGGTAAGTACACTTTAAGTACTGTACTGTAAAAGGAAGCGTTACCCAAATAACAAAGTGTTACAGCACATTTACTCTCTCATCTTCTCCCTCTTTTCAAATTAAATGCCTGTTCCGTTCTGAAAACACTTGTCCTAGTAAAGTTCACCTCTACCACTGTACTTATAGATCTCTGAACCATTTGTAGCCTACTTAAATCTTGAGTTTTTGTCAGATGTGGCCTTCCTCGTAGAGTAAGTGCTATTTTCCATCAGCACTTCTCTTTGAACCCCTATAAAGACCTTGCCATCTGTCAGTGTCACGTTGCCGAACTAGTGGCCATTATTTTATTGTTATAATTTATAATTGGAGCCAGTAATGCTGGGTATATTAAGAAGTGAAAGGGGCCCAGCACTGAGCCCTGAGGCATCCCAATGTAATAAGTTAGCTTCTTAATTGTATATTTACAAAGATAAGTTAAATATATTAATAATGAAGAAGTAATGAGCAAAACCACTTAAAAAGTAGCAGAAATCATATGCAAGCGCTGTTGTGCTGGCTGTGAGGGTCTTGTATTCAAATAACAAAGTGTTACAGCACATTTACTCTCTCATCTTCTCCCTCATTTCAAATTAAATGTCTGTTCTGATCTGAAAACACTTGTCCTAGTAAAGTTCACCTCTACCACTGTACTTATAGATCTCTGAACCATTTGTACTTAAATCTTGAGTTTTCGCCAGATGTGGCCTTCCTCGTAGAGTAAGTGCTATTTTCCATCAGCACTTCTCTTTGAACCCCTATAAAGACCTTGCCATCTGTCAGTGTCACGTTGCCGAACTAGTGGCCATTATTTTATTGTTATAATTTATAATCGGAGCCAGTAATGCTGGGTATATTAAGAAGAGAAAGGGGCCTAGCACTGAGCCCTGAGGCATCCCAATGTAATAAGTTAGCTTATTAATTGTATATTTACAAAGATAAGTTAAATATATTAATAACGAGGAAGTAATGAGCAAAACCACTTAAAAAGCAGCAGAAATCATATGCAAGCGCTGTTGTGCTGGTCTTGTATTCAAATAACAAAGTGTTACAGCACTTTTACTCTTCTCCCTCTTTTCAAATTAAATGTTTTTTTTTTTTCCCATTCTGAAAACTCTTGTCCCAGTAAAGTTCACCTCTACCACTGTACTTTTAGATCTCTGAACCATTTGTACTTAAATCTTGAGTTTTCTCCAGATGTGGCCTTCCTCGTAGAGTAAGTGCTATTTTCCATCAGCACTTCTCTTTGAACCCCTATAAAGACCTTGCCATCTGTCAGTGTCACGTTGCCGAACAAGTGGCCACGTTTAATTGAAAAACAATGAGAGGGCAAACAGGAGGGTCAGAGCAATATTCACCGCTGCTTCCCGGGTCACCCCCTCATTTCCTATAGCACTTTGTCCTGGCATTCAGAATTAGCCGCAGAGATGTCAGGGCACATCGTGTTCAGTCAAAATGTCCTGCCCTGGACTCGTCACTGAGGTGAGGGGACAGATATCTCGACGGCCCTTATCCTGCAAGCCCAAAGGTAATCAATGTTGAAGGGAATATGCTCGCGTGATGAGATCGCTGCGGACGTGGCGGTCTATCTGGTAGGCACGCCGTGACTGGATGCATGTATTTTGTGGCATGATGGGCACTGGCATTTGAAGAAAAGCCCTGGATGTTTTTATTTATATATTTATTTATGTCCGCTGTCATTTCAAATACCATCACCGCGGATGTCAAATAGATTGTGAAAAATGCTAGGACATTGTAATTTCTGTAGATGCTTTTGGAACAAGATCAGGTTATCAAGCATTGGCATTTTTTATCAAACTGAGCCGTGAATTTGATTAAAAAATACTTTTTAGAAAGTGTTTATTGGAAAGAAAACGCCCTAATGGTTTGGATGACATTGTGCTTGAAAGTCAGCTAACAAAGGGTCAGTGATGCCCAATGGGTTTTGCACAGTGGCATCTTCATTTCCAACACCCACAGGAACCTGACCCTTACTTTGTATTGGCATTACATCAGTCAACATCCATGGGTCTCTTAGGAAGCAGTGCCAATTGTGTCATTTGAAAAGGCTATGGCTGGACTTTTCAACATATGGAATTCGTTCAGTATTTTGATTATTGATCAACCAGTTTTTTCTTTTTTTTTCTTTTTTTTTTAATGGCTATAGTTCTTAAATTATTCCTCACAATCCTAAACATACTTACACATTTAGGTTATTTTAATCCAAATTTGGGTCAAATATGGTTAAATGTGTAAAAATGTCCATATTTGACCCAGCATGTTTTAGAGTGTAGTCTAATCCTAAGTACTACATCATTTTACCTTGTTTCAGTATAATTCAAATCTTCACATTTGAATAGAAAACTGCCTCTTACTCTACATTCAAAACACTTTAAGAATGACCAAAAATGTAGAAATGGCTTTAGCTAGAAAATGTCATCATGCTTTACAGTCTATGTCTGTGAGGATCATTGCGATTTAACTCCCATTACTATGATTTTATTCCCAGTACTATTATTTAATTACCATGGAGATGTAGCTTGATGAGATAAAAAAAAAAAAATGTAACTAAAACAAATATTATTGGAGCATGTTTCACCAACACTATCTCACGCCCAAGTCGTACGAATTTGACGAATGAGTAAAAAATGTTTAATTCGTACGACCTCACTCGTACGAATTTGTACGATTTGTCTAAACCCACGTGATGGGTAGGTTTAGGGGTGGGGTAAGGGGTAGGTCATTCATACGAATTCATACGAATTGGCCAATTCGTAAAATATGTACGATTTAGTAAAATCGTACTAATTCGTACGAGTGAGGTCGTATGAATTGTTACGAATTAGCCTTTTTAATCATTCGTCGAATTCGTACGACTTGGTCGTGAGATCGGGTTCGTTTCACAAGTAAATACTATTTCAGTCTTTCTACATCGAAATTGCATGTTTAATTCGGTGAGTTACTTGCCATTTATTTGTAATTATCTGTGAAATGCCTGAGTGAAAATTGTTTCAAGTACAGCGTTTTTTTTCATGTAAATGAAAGCGTTAAATAGGTAAACCTTTGAGACAATTATACAACAGTTACAATTAAAATATCTCCTTAAATATAATACATTTTTTTACTTTGCATAACACAATACAGTATAGTATTGTGTATACACACACACACACACACACACACACACACATATATATATATATATATACTGTATATATGTATGTATAGACACTGTAAAAATGAATATGCTATATCTAATCAATAAAATTGTGACAACAGATTACAAGCAATATTATTAATAATATTTAACAAATTAGTACTGAATAATAATAATTAATCAAATTAATTCCTTAAAAGTTAACCATTTAAAATGAGTAAAATTTACACAAAAATACACACAAATATCTGAATAACCAACCCGATCTCACGAGAATTCGTACGAATTTTACGAGGTGGCTAATTCTAGGTGGTTTTTGCTAAATCGTACATATTTTACGAATTGGCCAATTCGTATGAATTCGTACGAATGACCTACCCCTGACCCCGCCCCTAAACCTACCCATCACGTGGGTTTGGACAAATCGTACGAATTCGTACGAGTGAGGTCGTATGAATTAGCACAAATTAGCCACTTTTTAATCACTCGTACGAATTCGTACAAATTGGTCGTGAGATAGCGTATTAATAACAGATAGACGTCAAAGATGAATAAAAAACTCTTTATTTTATTGTCAATATTGAAGACACCTGATGTTAACAAGCAGAATCACTGAAGGAGAAAAACATAATTTTAAGTCACCATTATGGTGATCAATGTTTGCTTTAGTTGGGCTCTTGACCCTTAAATCATTCACTTTAAGTTTTGTTTGGCTGATATACCTGAGTTATAACAGTCAGATGAACAAATAAAGGTTATCTGATGGTGTTGGTTATGTTTTAACATATTTTTTTCACATTTCTCATCATTTGACTGGTTAACTTTAACTCATTACTGGTTAACTTTTAAGGAATTAATTTGATTAATTATTACTCAATTCTAATTTGTTAAATTTAATTAATAATGTTGCTTGTAATCTGTTGCCACAATTGTATTGCTTAGATATAGCATTTTCATTTTTACAGTATAATAATGTCTTCAAAGATTTTTTTTTTTCATATTACACATTAAGCGCAGCAAAATCTGACAAAATTCAACATATTAACACCCATATTGTATCGTGAAGTCACACAAATTACTCCTAAAGAAAGAGACCAAAAAAAAAAGAGAAATTATTTTTAAATTTAATTATTCTCTAACTTGCTGCTTGGGCAATACAGGTGTCAGCTGATTTTCATGCACATTTAAAGATTAAAATATTAAAAAGTCACAGAGAAAGCGGCAGATAAAAAGATCCTCAAACTCAGCAGGATGTGCCAGCCGGACTCGTTCTTCTCCGCCATGCTTTCAGGCTTGACTGAGCGCTCAGCGGACCCCAGTGACCCGGTTAAACACACCTGTGTCGTTCCACATAAAACACCAGCCTGATTCTCTCAGGCCACCACATCTAACATCATAAGTGACACGATCTAGACCTTCATATCCTGCGTGCAGAAACTCTTCGGGTGATCAGCACATTTACATAGGATTACCTGAAGCATATCACAGCATTATTTTTTTTCCATATGAGACCTGGCTTCCTGTGACATATGGACTGCTTGGTCTGGGATCTGGATATGCTATTAAAAGCTTAATGATTACTACTAAAATCCAATCATGAGACGTAATGAACCTATTATTTTATGTGGGGAGTTGTAAATAGGTGTGACTCCACAAAGAAATCCATCACGGAGGCCCGCCGAGCAACTCGCAGAAGGCATATCATATTTAATAAGCAAATCAATAACATTCATTATGGACAGATCATCCCCATGAACAACAATATAACAGGATCGCATTTCCAGCACCGCAGCCTGCATTAAAGATAATGCAATTTACTGCAGTGTCAAAGAGCAACGCTCTGGAAATGAGAGATTTTACCATAAACACATTTTTCTCTGTATTTGAAGGTTCAATATTTTCTAACCCATTCTGCAGTTTTTTGAAAATAAACTCTCTTCAAACTCATTACTTTTCACATTCTCGGCAGTTTATTTCATATTTCCACTCAGCATATCCAGCAGTGGACACACATGCAACTACGCCAGAGAATTCTGTGATTTGCCTGAATCGAGTCGTTTCCATCATATCTCAAATTAATTCTTTAATTCACATTTTAAACATTTCTGGAAATAGGAAGATTAGGGGTTTTTTTTTTCTTGCTAAGTTAATAGGTAGCTATCATGCAGCTTTTTATTTATTTATTTATTTATTTATAAATGCACGTAGTTAATATTCTCACACTTTTTAGTATATATTAAATTACATATTAATTGTAAATAACACACAATAAATGATTCTGCTCACAAGTGTATTTATATTATAACAACATTTACACAAATTTCATATCAAAATCCTCACTGACACCATTGTCTCCTCGAGCATGCTATATTTTGGAAAAACAAAAATTGGAATAATAAAAATGTAGTTATAATATTAATAGTACATATTTAAATGCATTATGTTTCCCTCCACTCTTAGTTTTTATTATCACAGTTTTTAATGCATTCTTTTAAACTGAACATCTATTTCTGGGATTTTTCTGGGATGTAGCTATTTTGCAACTTTTATTATTATTATTATTATTATTATTATTTATTATTATTATTATTATTATTATTATTATTTATAAATGCACACAGGTTATATTTTCACATTTTTTGAATGTATTAAATTACATATTACTTGTAAATAACACACATTAAATGATTCTGCTCACAAGTGTATTTATATCATTTATTTTTAAATGTTCACAAATGTCATATAAAAATCCAGTCCTCACATAATAAAATTAGTAATAATATTAACAGTACATATTTAAATGTAATATGTTTCTCTCCACTCATAGTTTTTAATTTATCTATTTCTGGGATTTTTTTATATATTTATTTTTATTATCATCCATTATCATTTATTAAATTTATTATTATCATTTATTCAAATCCAATCCTCACATAATGAAAATTAGCAATAATATTAACAGTACATATTTAAATGCAATATGTTTCCCTCCACTCATAGTTTTTAATTTATCTATTTCTGGGATTGTTTATATATTTATTTTTTATTATTTATTTATTTTTTGTGAAATTTATAGTTTTAATAAAAATCAACCCCTGGGATATAAAAAGTGCTTAGAAATAAGAAGATGGTCACTAGGGGGCATATTTTCCACATTTGCAAAAAAACACTTTTGGTTTCCAATCACAATAAATGAACAGAAACAGAAAGTTGTCTTAATATAGATATTTCTTCTTCTTCTTCTTTTTTGTCAAAGTAAAGAACACCTACCTTCATAAAGTTTTGCGTTCCATTGAGGCCCTAGATTCCCAAGACCCTGTCTAAAAATAGCATGTGCTAGCTCATAAAGCATGTGTCCTTTTGACAGATGGATATTAAAACCGTCCATGCTTTATGTAATGCCACATTAAGCATCTCTCATCACCCACAATGAAAGGATCTCCACATGTACTCCTCCAGCTTATAATTACTATTAGAATTATTCGTCTACCCCTCATCAGGTTCCAGACAACCTGTGGTTAGTCTGTACACTTTAGTGAAGAGAAACCGTGAAGGGTTCAATTACTCCTGAGTGCATTCTCTCTTCACTCCGACTGGTAATGTGCTCCAAAGCCAGGATGATTGGATTATTCTGCTTTACTAGATGCGCACAGATGCCGATCACTGTTTTTTTTTTTATTTAATGACAGGCTTTAGGACACAAGTGCAGTCATGGATCACATATCTGACAGTCATGTACTTAAGAGAGAGAGAGCGTGTCAAGTTAATTTGAGCTTGGTTTTCTGGCGTTACGTTGGCCTCAGTTGTCCAGTAGGCCAGTAGTTCTTCCCTGGTGTTTGTTTAGGACAATGATTTTACATTGGCCATCACATCGCAGCACCAGCTCTAAAAAAAATGTACAAAAGTAAACAAAAGTAAAAGTAATTTTCCTGATTTAAAGTTAAATTTTATTATAAATAAATAAATGTATTTATAAATTTATAATAAATTATAATATTATATATATATATATATATATATATATATATATATATATATATATATATATATATATATATATATAAATGTATAATAAATTTAAAATTTTATTAAATTTTAATAACATTTATTAGTCAAAAAAAAATTGTCTGAAATTGATAACATTTAACGTCAACACATCATCAATTGTTCCAAAATATGTGTTTGTCTTAGCCTGATTCATGGTCAACCTATTATAAGTGTTTATATTTTAGACATGATGGAATTATTTTTGCGGGAAATTATGTAAATATGTCACTCGCGTCATATCCAGAAATAGAGAGAAGTTGCTCCTGCTACTCTGGTGTGTATCTGGTGTGAGAGTAGGTTAGTTGTCACAACGAGCGACGGAGGTTGATGTGGAGCCGATAAATCTCCAACCTCTGGAGAATCGCCTGTTTTACGGTGCGTTCACACCAGACGCGAATAGCGCGTCAGGCGCAAATGATTTCAATGTTAAATCAATGCAAAGGCAGGTTACACTCGAAAAAAAATCCTGCTGCGCGAATGAAGCGTAGAGCGCGGCGCGGTAGACGCGAATACGCCTCATTCGCGCGGCAAATGGCGCGAATTGAGTGTCTTGCGCGTTACGCACGAATGATTTAGTTAGTGCTATTTGTCCATTCACACGTTTGACGCGGATTCGCGTCTGCCGCCCGAGTTGAGAAATCTGAACTTTGGCGTCAAATTCACGCCACGCTAACCAATCAGGAGCCTAGCTGCTTGCTCACGTGGTGAAGTATCTGGATGCTTCAATAAATTATTTTGTAATATGACTAAATGCATGTGGTTCTAATGCACAACAAAGCAAATATTTTATCACTCAAAACTTTATTTCAACATATGAGACATATTTTGTATTGAATGTTATTCATTCCATATCAAGATTATATGAAATATTATTATGATGTAAAGACAACCAACATACATGTGCATAAGTTCGTGGACGTGAGAGAGAAAAAAATCACAGGACAGGTTAATAACTTTTGAAGGCGGACTCTATTTATCATCAAAACAAAAATAAATGACAGATTAGGTGGGTGAGGGTGATCCTTGCTCCGATGCGGGACAACAGGTCATCAAACTGGGTGCAAGGACAGGCGGAAGTACCGCTGACTGCGGCCGTCGTCCAGGCGCAGCTCCTGGAGCGAGCAAATGGTGAAACTCGCCAAACAGTTTGCCTCCGAAGGGTCCGTTGGACACAAATACGGCGACGATGATCCCCACGCCGCTGTTCTGCTCTCTAGAGTAAATACAGAGCGGTGACTCTCTCGATGAATGCTCAGTTGACATAAAAAAATGGCCACCAACGGATTTCGATTCTAACGCTCATGATGCGCGTAAATTTCGTTTCTAACTTTTGTTTTTGAGTGAAACTGACGCGCGAATTAACACAAAGTGGTCAAGCGTCAAACTAGACGCGGTAGACGTGAATTTGACGCTCTATTCGCGTCCAGTGTGAACGCACAGTTAAAAGGACACTATGCAGGAATTCCGTTTTAGTCAAACAGTGACCCCTAGAGTTGCTGTGGAGTACTTGAATTTAATGTTACTGTCACGTAGAGAGTGACATGGCGTGACGTGTTACATAGTATACAATAGTACATTGTGTTTAATTTGTCGTTTAATGAGATATGCTGTTTGTGGTGAGAATTTTCACGTGATTAAATACATAGATCCGACAATTATCCCCATGTACTTTAATGGGCCAGTGGCAGAACTTTTGCCAAGTGTGCCAGAGGTACTGGGAGACGGCCATTTTTCAACACGAAATAAGTCACATCATCATTTCAATAACCCAGAAGCTGTTCAGTTAAGGTAAAAAAAGCTGCATAGTGTCCCTTTAAACAAACACTGAACAGAGGAGAGTCTGCTGGAGAAAGAGAACGCCACAGAGCTCGTAATAAAACAAGAATCAACATTAGCTTGAGAATTGAGGGATCTGAAATGTTGTAAAAGTGACTAAACGGGTGAGTAAGGTATTTTATTGAACAGATAAATTGCCATATCATTGTAATAAAGCATTATCTATTGTGAAGCTCATTTAATTACGGTTGTTGGAGTGTTGTGCT
The DNA here is from genome assembly GCA_038021265.1 of Cyprinella venusta. Classification (NCBI taxonomy): domain Eukaryota; kingdom Metazoa; phylum Chordata; class Actinopteri; order Cypriniformes; family Leuciscidae; genus Cyprinella; species Cyprinella venusta. The sequence continues at coordinate 4,182,126 of CM075884.1, read as the reverse complement.
GGAACTTAAAAGTTTAAAGTAATTTAAAGTGTTATGCAAATTTAAAGTAAGTACCGTTTCTATCAATGGGGAACTCTACAGTAACGTCTTTAGCCAGTCAGCTTGAGGTCCTTTCCATTTAAACTGGTTTTATCTCTAGTTGTGAATGTTTAATGAGAAAATTTTTAATATTAAAATTAATCCAGTCACAAGGAGCTGAAGCGCAAACAAAACAATTTTATTCCGCAAAATACATGCTGCTTTTGACAAAAAACAACAACATTTAAAACATATTTCCAAATTGCTAAACCTTTTATTCTCATGAAATTATCAAATGCATTTTCAGCTTGCACTTTGATAAAGTCTTTAACCACAAACATTTAAAGTACACCTGCCATATACAGTCTAGTCTATTCACTGTAGAATCGGTGGACAGAGACTTAATTTACTGTAGTTTAGTAATCACCTTTACAAATACAGACCCCTATTTTAGGATCTCTGTGGGATGCTTAATGTAAATGCCATTATGCATTATACAGGAAATCAACAACTGGAGTCTGTGGCGACCTGGTTGTTCACTCTCCCATTACGAGCTGCTGGGGTCTGGGCCATCTGTCAGTCTAACCACAGATAGATTCAGAGAGTGAGTCTGTTCCACTTGGATGAGCTCTCTGTAAAGCAATATTTCACATGATACAACAAAAAAATAGAGCCTCCACCTGGGATTTAACCTACAAGAGTAATAACACACTGTGAGCAGTAGATCTAGCTCGACTGTTACTGCCGTGTTAACCTTTCCCTATACTACACTTATAGAAACAGAGGAAAATGGAAAACGCGGTGCATGTGTTTTAGTGATTCAATTGGTGCAGGATAATTCTAGTAAGTCTTAAAGTTCCCCCTGTGGTGAAAATCAAGCTTTGAATGTTGTTTTTATGTCTGTTTGGTGTTTTTTAATATGCTTTAATACTATGTGCGAATTCATAAGTCAACACCTTTGCTGAGTACTTTATCCTTATAGTGCCCCTATTAGGCTGTTTTAAAGTTTTTCAATGTTGTTTTGGAGTCTCCTACAACAGGTTTACATGCATCAAAGGTAAAAAAAGAAACTGTAAATTTCTCATAATATATATTTGCAAATCACCACATTTTCCATGATTCTCAAACGACTCATTTTCATGAACAAATCTGCTCTGATTGGCCAGACAGCTCAGCGCAGTGATTGGTTCAATAGAATCTGCCTGCAGCATGCAATACTTCAAGTTACGCCCACTTCAAGTTATGAACCTTAGGCACCAGACCTCACTGTTTTTTTAGACTTAAAGCAGCACTACACAGACTGGTCGGTGTATGACATCAAAGTACTGTAGTACGTAATAGATAAAGATCTGGTTTGAGGTCCTGAAACGCATACGTTCTGAGGTTCATACTGAGGTTCTGTCCACGTACAAACACAGAGAGCAAATGGGACAGAGCAAAGCCAGGGCTGGGTCTGCCTCCTCCAGGGTCAGCGCTTGCAGGTTCACTACCTCGTTCCTGGAGGGCATGGTAGGAACCTTGGGTACATAGCCAGGCCAAGGTCTCGGTACGACGTGGTTGTCACTCGGCCCGAACTCTAGGCACGATTTGTCGACCGAAAATGCCTGAAGGTCCCCTACCCTCTTGACAGAGGCCAGTGCAACCAGCAGCAAAGTCTTCATGGAAAGAAACTTTACGTCTGCTGATTTCAAAGGCTCAAAGGGAGCATCCTGGAGTGCTCGAAGCACAAGTGAAAGGTCCCAAGAGGCTATGGAGGGGGGTCGAGGAGGATTTGATCATCTCTCCTCCCTAAGGAACCTGACGACCAGGTTGTGCTTTCCTACTGCTTTGCCATCTACATGGTCGTGATATGCTGAAATAGGGGCAGCATGTACTTTGAGGGTGAAGGGAGACAGCCTTCGCTCCAACCCTTGCTACAAAAAGGAAAGCACGGACCCTATCAAACATCTTCGAGGGTCTTCTCAGCAAGAAGAACATCACTCTACAAAAAGGTTCCACATTAATATGTACGCGTGTCTCGTTGACGCTGCCAGCACAGAAGTGATGGTGTTAAGTACCTCTGGAGGTAAGTCATCTTGAACCTAAGTAAGTCATCTTTGAACCTAAGGTAAGTCATCTTTCTAGAGGTCTGGATTCGGGTGCCATAGTGTGCCCCGTCTCTGAGTCAGAAGGTCCTTTCTCAGAGGAATGGGCTAGGGAGAAACTCTGGGAACCGGGTCCGGGTGGGCCAATAGGGAGCCACCAGAAAGACCCTCATCTCATCCTCCCTGACTTTGCAGTCTGTGCGAGTAGGCTCACTGGGGGAAACGCAAATTTGGGGAGGCCTCTGGGGCCAACTGTGTGCCAGTGCATCCGTGCCGGGAGTTCCTTCGGTCATGGAGTAAAACAGCTGTCAGTGGGAGGTCTCTGAGGAGGCAAACAGTTTTACCTAAGCCTCCTCAAATTTTGCCCAGATCAGTTGAACCGCCAAGGGGGTGGAGTTGCCATTCTCCCAGGAGCACAGCTCATAACAGCTCGAAGCGACTTCAGATGCTTCTGACTCCAGAGGAGTAAATGGCAGGCGGGTTGCGATATGTCACGGGAGCGTAGACCACCTTATTGGTTGATGAACATTGCACCTTGTTGGTCGGTTGCAGTGTTGTCTGTACGAACTAGCACGTCCTTGCCCTGTAGCAGCCTTTTCAAATGGATCAGAGTGAGACGTATTTCTAGCAACTCGAGGCAATTGATGTGCCAATGCAGTCGGGGGCCCCTCTACACCCCTGACACTGCATGTCCATTGTACGTGGCACCCCAGCCAGTGGCAGAGGCATCTACCGGTGGTAGAACTTATTCTACTAACCCGAACCCTAACCTACCAGTCTTCTAAAACTCCAACGAGAGTTAGTTGACGTAGTTGCAAAGTTAATAATGCCTCGTTTCTACCTAGCAGTATGGTACAGTTCAGTGCAGAACGCAACTTTTGCCTTTTCCATTGTCAGAAGTTGTGAATGGTACCCTAATTCTGAAACTTACCATACCACTTTTTTGGGACCCTTCCGTTGGGGTACGGAAGTCCTGTCCACAGTAGTCTAGTACTAAATGGTGGTGCTAGACTCACTGCAGAACGTTGATTGGTTGACTGAAGGCCAAATGTACTAGCGCTTTTGCACCCACCTCAGGCGTATTTGTCTCGCAAGGTGTGCATAAAACCATGGTGAGGTATGTACAAACGGGACGCACCGAGATGAAAGTGCAGACTGTCTGTCGCGGGAATTGAATGGAAAAGTCCGCTTTTTGTGTCATGCATATCCATTCATGGGATAGTCAATGGGAAAATAGGAGTGTCACATAAAGAGAGGGGAGGGGAAGCATAAACTATGCATAATTATGTATTCCGCGTTATGTACTGAAAAAGCCGGTGAAAGCGCGGCTCTATTTTGCCCTGAAAATTCTCCGCCTCTTAAAAGCAGGTGTTACTTAGGAAGCGGGTTTCCTGGCATATGCCTCCTGGTGAAATGTCAGCAATAATAATCAGAGCAAAACGAAGGCATAGGCTAAAGAGACGAACTGAAAAGATGTTTTGTCACAAGAACCACACTTTTTCAGTTGAGTGAAAACGAAATCATTAAGAGTTACTAATTAAGCAGCTAAGCAAAATTACAGTTACTAGAAGAAATCAAAGATGACATCGAATCTCTGACTCAGCGTTCACATTCCATTCCAGCAGTTGTTAAACTCCTCGCTATATTGCAATTATTGGCATCGATTTCACATCAAGAGCTTTCTGCGTCTTTGCCATGGCACTATTAATGCTAATGTACATACATCTGGCCCTGAGAATCATCACTTACGCGACTCTATCGACCAATCAGTGCAGTCTCATCCCAAGACGTCATATAACTGACGTCTTGGGACATCTTTTGACCATACGTCAACATCCGCCTTTTTATGGTACCCTTAATCGTCGGTTAGATGACGTTATCGGATCCTAACCCTTCCCCACACCTAAACCTACCCCTAAACGTACCCCTTCACCTAACCAACGTTGGTAAAGCGTCAGTTGTATGAGGGCCCGGGATCATCATGTAACTGACGTTTAAGGGTACCCTAAAAAGGCGGATGTTGACGTATGGTCAAAAGACATCCCAAGACATCAGTTATATGACTTTTTGGGATGAGACTGTGTTAGACCAATCAACCAATCAAAGTTGCATGTGCTCTTTCGGCTGTGTTTTTTCCTTGCAGCTTGCAACCTCCACTCTAAAAAATGCTGTCTTTTTTCAACTCAAGTTTTGGTCAAATATGGACAATGGTTGTTGTAAATCCAATCGTTGGATTTGTCAATATTTGACCCAAATTTGGTTTGAAACAACCCAGCGTTTTTTTAGAGGGAATCATCATAACTTTGGTATCCTGGGAAATCTGAGCACAGTTTGAGACATTTTTTGAGATCTCTTCTGAAACTCTTTAGGTAACTCATGTTACAAGGCACACTTTTTTCCCATGAGAAAAAAGCAAAAGATATATTGTAGATAAAAGTCTCAATTTGCTCTATTGCTGTAGAAAAAAAAACAAACAACATAAGAAATATAATTTTTGATTTAAACGTTTTAATAAGTTTGGTTGTGGTGGGTGGCATTATGTACAAGTGATACTGATCTTTTCCATTTAATATTATATATATATATATATATATATATATATATATATAATATATATTATGTAAAAATAATATGCATCCCACGTTAGAGCAAATAACACCCGCCTAAGCTTGTTTCTAACTCTGAACTACAGTAGCCACACTCCTCCACACTTTGACTCAGTAAATTCTCAAACCGCAAATAAATAAACAAGATAGGAAAATTAAACACACCAAAAAAAAGTGGTACTGTAGTGTTGAAGTGCTGTTTCCAGATGGCGAGTGCACCACAGACTGAACTATGGAGTGACTGAGGCATCATTAGGCATTTATGAGTGCATATAACCAGCTCATTTGTTTCTATTTCTGTCTGAGTGCAATGAGGCTCACGAAAATCAAATCAGTCTGATAATGGTGCTCATTATGCACAAACTTCATCTGTAGTTGCACACTTTGAGGTCCTGCCCCAAAACAGGCATTGTGTTAGTTTGAGTGACACATTAATTTGCATCACAGGGACTTGCGTCTTTACAATAAACACAAAGTGTCTGTTTTCCTCTTCTACTGTGCAACAGATACATATCGAAGGGCAAAGTGTCTTTTTAGTTGTCTGATAAACAGCATAACTGTGTGCAAACATATTGTACGCATGTGTGGAGACTTACAGAAGCACAAAGTCACGAGAGTTTTGCTCATTAAGAAATCCCTCGCTCTTTAGCGAGGAGTGGGTGAGACCCGAACGATGAATCACTGGAGAACTCAAAAACTAGGCAGTGATTTTTAGCCGCCAACCAAAATACCACACCATATCCAAGGCATCTGTTTTCCTCAGCTGACATTTAGATACAGCTATTAGTCAGCCATAGGGGTGTATGTGTCCACAGAGGCATCGATTTACTTATTTCTATTTATTTTCTGTTTTTTTTTAGTTTGTTTTTTACTGAATTGTTGGATATGTTAAAACAAGTTAAAACACATCTGACAACTGAAGAACTTGTCATGAAAGGTAAAAGTCAACATAAGATCAAAAATCAATTAATGTATGTTCATGAATGGTACATGTTATAATAAAGATATAGAATACCTGATAATATAACAAGCTGAGACGGAAAAAAAATCTAAAACCTGGTCTTCCAGCCTGGTCGTAGCTGATTTAGCAGGCTGGTTTTAGAGGGGTTTTGGCCACTTTAGATGGTCCGGCTAGCTGGGTTGGGAGACCAGCTGGACCAACCAGCTAAAGTCAGCAAAACGCTAGCTTGGCCAATTTGGGAGACCGGCTTGACCAGCTTAAACAGCGCAGTCTCACCCCAAAAAGTCATATAACTGACGTTTTGGGACGTCTTTTGACCATACGTCAATATTCGCCTTTTTAGGGCCCCCTTAAACGTCGGTAGATGAGGTTGTCGGATCCTAACCCTACCCCAGACCTAAACCTAACCCTAAACCTAACCCGTCACCTAACTGACGTTAAAGGTAAAGCGTCAGTTGTATGACGGACCGGGATCGCCATCTACCGACGTTTAAGGGGGCCCTAAAAAGGTGGATATTGACGTATGGTCAAAAGACGTCCCAAGACGTCAGTTATATGACTTTTTGGGATGAGACTGTGTTAACCAGCTTAAACCAGCCATTATTGGATTTCGTTATGACAGTAGGTGGCAGCATGTGACTGTCTCTGAGTGAGTCATTGAATCATTACCTCAACCAAATCGTTCAAAGAGAACAATTCATTCAGGAACGAATCACCACTAGATGATATTGTGCTGCTTGGAGACGCGTTGCATTCATTGGTGGAGCAAAAACAAACCAGCCCGTTCTCATCCTTTAGCGTCATATGTGGCGCTATATGCAAAAACGGCGCTATACTACGCACATGGCACCCTTTATGTTAATATAACACGCGAACCCAAGACGTCATAAATCCTTTAGCGTAATATGAGACTACCCTACCCTACCCCACACCTAAACCTAACCATCACAGCGCGTGTTATATTAACGATAACGGGTGCCATGTGCGTAGTATAGCGCCGTTTTTGCATGTAGCGTCACATATGACGCTAAAGGATGAGAATGCGTTGAAAAAACACAATAGCCATATTGTGTCTAAAACGTGGGCTACTTGCTCAATGTTAACTTCTTGTTTACTGAACCGGTCCGGTGTAAACCATATCACACTAGCAGTTATGTTTTTTTTTTCCCCCTGAAATAACTTTATATTATCTAGAACATTTATAGTCATGGTTTTATTCGTCTCTCAGTTGTTTATGCTCGTTTTCTCTCTCTCACTCTTCCTTTGGTGGGCTTTCTGTCTTCTGGCTTCAGACGTGTCCTTATTCTTTGACCATTCGGGACCTGATTCTCCCGTCGTTTTGCTATATAGGGGCCTATATTTGAAAGACTTCAGATCAAATAGTGCGTTCAAGTCCTCCTGGGAAGTTTGGCGGTGTACCTTCTCTTGATTCCGCTAATTCTTTCAAAAAACAAACAGTTTATTTAATAATGTATTCAATAACTTAAATTACCAAACTACTTAAAGCAGCTTTAAGTGATTTAGACCTTGGGGAAACACATCTGTTGACTTTACAGCTTACCAAAATGGTGGATGCAGTGTGAGTGGGTGGAGCAAACTAAAGCTAAATGAAATTTCTAGAGTTGCCAATAAACATGGAGATGGAAAGCAGCGACTGAAACATTAATCTTCCCAGATCTCTTCAATATCATCTAGGATGATTTGAGGAGAATTTGTATTCTGCCTGGTTTGGTAACCTCTTGAAATTGTGCTGTTCTACCTCGCAGAGCATAGAGTGAATAGTATCATATTTCACGCTGTTTCAAGCCATTAACCCGTCTGAGGCTTCACTCTTTCCAATTTCAAACAGGCTGCTATTGGAAAAGTTCTTGAAGACCAAAAAAAAAGGGATGTTTTGGTCCTTCAAACAACTGCCATCTCACCTTTGCTGAAATTTTGAGGGAGGATGACTGTGTTGATACAATTATGTATTCATGATGGTTAATGGCAAAAGATAAGCTTTAACATTTCCCTGACAGTTTGAATAATTAGTGGATTTTGCAAGTATCGCTATTGCTCATTCGTCTTGCTTACATTTTGAAAAACCTCTTACCCTAAGGTATTACATAAATTATGAATTATAGTTGAAATAGTGCAACCTGATGTTAAGACTGTGTCTTAAGAACTCGTTTGGGTTACACTTTATTTCGATAGTCACTTTAGATGTTCTACTAATTATAAGTAACTTTTCAACTACATGTCAACTAACTCTCATTTGAGTATTAGTATATTATAGTAGACTGTCAGTAGACTGTTAGGTTATGGTTAGGTGTTGTTAGGCTTTGGGTTAGGAGAATAAGTTTACTTGTAGTCGCCAAGTTACTTATAGTCAGTTGAATGTCTGTTGGGAGATCAACAAAATAAAGTGTTGGCAGATATTAAGCAGACAGTCTACTAATACTCTAATGACAGTTAGTTGACATGTAGTTGAAAAGTTACTTATAGTTAGTAGAATGTCTGAAGTGGACTATCGAAATAAAGTGTTACCCTAGTTTGACCATCCACTGTAGCAGTTAACCAAGGGGTAATCAGTCTTACTTTTCCAAATCATTCTGATCTAGCTGTTTATGTAACTGACTAAATGACTAACTTTAAAGACTAGTCTAAGCAGTTGAAGGGCTGGTTGCATAAACTGCTAAGACTTAGTCAGTTTCATAAAACATAATTGGTCTGATTTGAAACGTAATAAATGTAGGCCTAAGCCTGATTACCTCTTGGTTTAACTATTAGTTGGTCATTCTAGTTCTTAAAGGGATACTCCACTCTTTTTGGAAATAGGCTCATTTTACAACCCCCCCAGAGTTACACATTTGTGTTTTACCGTTTTCAAATCCATTCAGCCGATTTTCAGATATTTAGAAGAATATCAGTAAGCAGACAGTTTCTGGTCTCATTGACTTCCACTGTATATTTTTTCCCTACTAAAAAGTAATTACTACTATTTTCTAAGCAATCAGATTTATACTAGGGCTGTTAGTTAAACGTGTTATTAATGGTGTTATCGCAAACCCATTTTAACGGCGTTAATTTTTTTATCGCGCGATTAAGGGTCTTTTTGTTTTAGCAAACTTTGTAGTTTTTTTTTTTTTTTTCAAATGATTTTGCAACAGGACACAGCATGCACGGCACTGAGCTATTTTTTTTACAGTCTATGTATGAAACCCATTCATTTCAATGGCTTGTGCCACGCAAGGACGTTTTTGTTTCATCTACCAAAAGCGCACGTGGATCTAGCTAGACCGGAAACAAAACAAAAGGCACGCCTCACACGTGTGTGAGAGATTATTTGCTCCAAGTGAGAATGTTAGTGTGAAATTGAACACAGTATATGCCAATGCTGTTTTCAATAAAAAAAATAATGGGACTAAAAGAAATCAAGAGACATTTAGAATAGATAAAAATGTGCGATTAATCACGAGTTAACTTGACATTAATGTGATTAATCACGATTAAATTTATTATTTTTTTGCTCGGACTGATGATAAAAATGGAAAAATAGACAATGTGAACAAACCATATCTAGAAACCAAAATATCAAAGAGATTTGGGATTGGGAAAGTAACCAACCACCCTGAATAATCTAGCAACCACTTAACAACACCAAGGAGAACACCAGTGACATCTTAGCATCACAAGAGCTACTCAAGTTTTCCACAGAATTTGTAAAAATCTAGTTTGATGGTATCATCTGTCACGTCCAAACATTGTCCAAGGTCAGTGAGAAGGGAAGGCTATATTTCAGCTATCAGCTAATTAGAACTCCAATGATCATCAGAGAGTAATGGAGTATAGAAAATGCCTACGTCAGAACACATTAGAGCCAGCAAGGACAGTTTTCAAACCGCTGGGCCATTAGAGAGGACGAAAAAGATACATTTTAATGAGGAACCAATTATGGAGGCCCAAAGGAACCCTAATGAATAAATTGCATTACAATAATTGTGACTTTTGTTGTTGTAAAATCTAAAAGAAAAAATAGTTGCTACTTTCAATTTTGATTAGATTCAGCAATAAATTGTATACATGTCATTTTGTTAGTGTTTACTGTGCAGTAAGGATACATGGGATTATGAAAACTAGTTAAAGTTTTCCTTGAATACTGGTCTTTATATAACAACAAGTTTGTGGTAATAAAATAGTCATGAGAAGTTATTGCGTGACCATTTTGCAAATGCTATTTTTTTGTCGCTCAGGCATGTCAAATTGCTTCCCTTTACGGGAAATTGTTTTTATGGTGGCGTAATTACGTTGTTATTGCACATTCTCCGCTCACACAAACGGCACATCAGTTCCTTCGTTTTTATTATCTAATTTATGCATCCTGCAAAACGTACAAGTCCAAAAATTTCCCCTCAAATAGCTTTCATTAACCTTCGGTACAGTAATCGTTTGATTGCCGTATAAGCGTTTCTCCATCAAAGGGATGTTTTACTTTCCCCTTTTCCAATCGCACACTTCAAATAAACCCTATTTCACTTCAAAAGTGCAGTTTACATATGCTAATAGGGCACTTAATCAAAAAAAGCCACACGGGAAAATGCATCCCACTGATTTGATTGGTATGAGATATTGAGTGGCATTTGAAGAACGCATACGTGACTGTATTCTCCACGACGCTCGTTAATGTTACTCATGTTTTGCAGAGGTACAAAGGTGGTGAAATGGAGGTATGAGAAGTCAGATATGAGCGTCAGACGTGGCTGGGGTTCTGAGGGCCAGGGCTTGTTTTTCTCAGAAACAGATGTGAGCAAATTTTGCACTGCGAGAAAAACACGTTGATGCAAAATTAGCGAAATCAAAAGGAAATGGGCGGATCGGAGGGGAAGTCAGGAAGGTCACATTAAACAGCTTGTTTTCTGAGTGGTGATTAAACTAAATCACTCTGACACACGGACCTTTGCTTTAATCATTCACATTTTAAGCAGTGTTAAGATGCTGATTTGGGAGTGGGGTTGTCACCTCTTAGCTCGTAAACCCTTATTTAAAGTGTTCATGTTCTGCCTTGTTTATCAGTGGGCAAAGAACAAAATTATTGCAAACTCCCCTTTATTTCCTTCCTTTCATCTTGCCTTGCCTCTCTTGAAAGTTGTGATACATTCGATTTTGAATATGTTAATGGCCAATTAGTTCTTTCTAAGCCACAACAATCTCTTAGTCTGTTTAGTAAATGTCAACTCTATTCACAAGTTCCTGTTCTTATTGACAAATTCCATTTAGTTCGCCCAAAAGAAAAAATATCTCATTATTTACTCATCCTTATGCCATTCCAAACCTGTATGACTTTTAATATACAATAACGTCTCTTTGTTTAATCATTAACCCTTTCCTCGCCAACAGCACCAGCATTTTTGATCATTTAGACTAAACTTTCATGGCCCTCAGGATATTTTGTTGTGTGAATATCTTAACACACAATATATAGACAGAAAGAACAGCCCCTCTGCTTATAAACAAACAAAGAAACTACTTTTTTTGATATTCTGGATTCGCACATTCTTTTTTTCCTCAACACTTGAGTATGTTTCATAAAAAAGTATCATTATTAACAAAAACTAAGTCTGGATCAGATTCATAGCGATGAGCAAATAGATTGAGTAATGTCTCAAGCTGTTGAATGGTGGATAACATTACCTTACAAGTGTGGAAACAGTGCTGTTTTTGCTTCTTTTTCGCATGTGTTTTGATCCAGTTACTATATTCTTTCAGAAGATGTGTAATAGCACCCCCTACCGAATAACAGTGAAAACATGGATTGCTGGAAAATTCCCACTGAAGCGCCATAAATGACGGAAATAGTTAAGAAATGCTGGAAGTATTGTGCATTGTTAGTTCATGTTAACTGATGCTGTTAAATATTGTTGACAAATGGAACCTTATTATAAATTTTAAGTGTCACAGACTTTCTTTATTCTGCGAAACACAAAAGAAGATATTTTGAAGAATGGTATTGAACCGTTTTTGTTCATACAGTCAGTGACACTTTACAAATAGTTTTGATTTTGAAATTGGTGGGGACGGGGACAGTTTTGATCAAAATTATTGCTAGGGATGTATCAGTGTCACTGGATATCAGTAGGGACACGTTCCAAGCGTCCCTACTAAATTCTATGCCCCTGCTTATTGTAAATTTTGACTAAAACAACATTAAACCTCCTTAGCATTAAACCAAAACAACATTAAACCTCCAAACCTCCTTTTATTGTCAACAAAAACGTGAGACAGTTTTCATAATGATTTTAATTTTGCGTCCATCCTTTATATGCCATTTTTTTGTGTTGGTTCAGTACTGCAAAAGGCACAATGCTGTCTAACTGGGGAAATCTCCAAAATCATCAAAATTTTATTTTTTGCTAAAGAAAAATCGAAAAAAAGAAGGAAGGAAGGAAGGAAGGAAGGAGGAAAGGAAGGAAGGAAGGAAGGAAGGAAGGACAAAAGGAAGGAAGGAAAGAAGGAAGGAAGGAAGGAAGGAAGGAAGGAAGGACGAAAGGAAGGGAGGAAGAAAGGAAGGAAGGACAAAAGGAAGGAAGGAAGGTAGGACAAAAGGAAGGAAGGAAGGAATGAATGAAAGAAGGAAGGAAGGAAGGACGAAAGGAAGGAAGGAAGGAAGGACAAAAGGAAGGGAGGAAGGAAATAAAGAAGGATGGATGAAAGGAAGGATGGAAAGAAGGAAGGGATGGAGGAAGGAAGGAAGGAAGTAATGGAGGAAGGAAGGAAAGAAGGAAGGAAGTAAGGAAGGACGAAAGGAAGAAGGAGGGAAGGAAGGGAGGAAGGAAGGAATTGAGGAAGGAAGGAAAGAAGGAAGTACGTAAGAAAGGAAGGATGGAAGGAAGGAAGGAAGGAAGAATGAAAGGAAGGAAGGAAGCAAGGACAAAAGGAAGGGAGGAAGGAAAGAAAGAAGGAATGATGGAAGGAAGGAAGGAAAAGGAAGGAAAGAAGGAGGAAGGAAGGGAAGGAGGAAGGAAGGAAGGACAAAAGGAAGGGAGGAAGGAAGGAAAGAGAGAAGGAAGGATGAAAGGAAGGATCTAAGGAAGGAAGGAAGGAAGGAAGGAAGGAAAGAAGGAAGGGAGGAAGGAAGGAAGGAAGGACGAAAGGAAGGATGGAAGGAAGGATGAAAGGAAGGAAGGAAGGACAAAAGGAAGGGAGGAAAGAAAGAAGGAAGGATGGAAGGAAAGAAGGAAGGAAGTACGGAAGGAAGGAATGAGGAAGGAAGGAAGGAAGGAGGAAGAAGGAAGGAAGGAGGAAGAAGGAAGGGAAGGAGAAATGAAGGAAGGAAGGAAGGAAGGAAGAAAGGAAGGAAAGAAGGAAGGAAGGAAGGATTCAATCAATCAGCCAATGGCTCGAAAGTGAAAAATGTTCCTTTTAACTTAAAAGCAGGACTTCTTATGCATATTGAAATCAAAGGTACAAAAGCTTTCACTGGGACTCTGCCCTTTCAGAAGGATCTAAAATGTACCATTTTAAGCACTAATATCTACACTTAAGGTACTAATATGTACCTTTATGATAATGTGCACTGTTTAGAAGTATAAGGTCTACCTATTGAAAGAGTTTTGCCCTAATGACTGCTTTTGTACCTTTTTCTGAGTGTCTAGATCCTATCAAGCATATACGAGAATCATTACACAATAGTATCAGTCTGTCCGAGAACACCAATACAAACCCAAACATACAGTTTAGGATTCTCTGGGAATTCAGATTTTAAAGTGCAGTGATAATGCCGTATGATGACATGTAACATATTGATCCGCCCCAATCTTTTCTAAGTGATGGTTAGATGACAGGTCAAAAAAGCCCTTAAAAGCCCTTCACAGAAGATTCATTTCTGACATGATTGGCCGCTTATCACATATTGCTCTGAATTATTGAAAAAACACACACAAAAGGAGACAGATTCTAATGACTTGGTTTTAATACACTTATCACGTCCAATCGCTTAATTACTTTGTAATATAAGGTCTTGATTAGGACAGCAGTGACTGAAATATAGAAGCCATTTTGTCTTATCATTAGTGGGATTTCCAACTAATTATAATTTGTAATTAATGCAAGGACAATCTGATTTGCTCTGATTATGTGAGTGATTACACATTTCAGATCTGCATACTGCCAGAGATGCTTTAAATACTGAAAATGTCAGCACTAATAATAATAATAAAGGCTGCGTTTTGGGTCTCCAAAAAATTCAGATGGATGATTAGATGAAAATAAAAATAATAATGTAATGTTATCTAAAAAGAAACGCAAACATTATCGTAACATAATTTTTTGATGTTTTATTGGATACTGTCAATGTGGCATTATTAATAAATAAGCATTATTTTATTGGTCACGCCACTGGAGTTTCTACAACACACTAAAGCACTGCCGATGCTAAAGCGGTGGCGATTTACAAATGCACTGACTAGTCATGTCTACTTTTCCGAATGTGCCAATAATGTGCTTAGACACGTCACGATCGATTGACCTCGCCTCATTTGAAGGTCACAATAACATGCTCTTCTTGACAATCCAACATTTCTTTAGAAGCCAAGAAACAAAAGTGTGGCATGTGGAATGATCCGCCACAGAAGAATCCTCTTTTTTGGGGACGTGAAGCGTCTACAGCGCATGAGATGTTGATTAGAGATTCTCACATGCCCTCTCCCCTGATTTAATGTTTCTCTAGTTGAAGAATGAAGATACTTTTCTCTAATGCCACATGTTAAGATAATTGCACTGTAATTGCCTTATCAAGGTGTCATAAAGAAAAGAGGGCTGCAGAAAATAGAAGCCGCCGGGGGTTCTGCCGGAAACGCTCCAGTTCAATGACTGTCATCATTAACGTGTTCAATTGCATTTTTTACTGAATGCAAGGAAAAATGTGAGACATTGTTTTACTTATCCAAAAAATGGGAAAATATGTTTTGCAAGACTAAAAGGTGCATTATTATTCTTCTATACAAGATTTGAAGTTGATCCCCAAGAGCATGTGAATGTCTATCTGATCATAAATCATCATAATTCTAGAGAATCTAGAGAATAGATCTGCATACATACAGTATATTTGGAATACTGTGTTTCATTATTATGGCAATATAATTCCAAATATTGCAATACTTGCCTTCATGATTACATGTATGATGGTTCTTTAATTTATAATCGTTTTTATTTACATTTAAATGATTGGGTAAAATAAGCTTCAAGCCCAAAAAGGAAATGGAATTAATTATTAAATTATTAAAAAAATGATTTAAAATGTGTTAAAGGTTTTGTAAGCTTGTAAATGTGCTTGGAGTCAATTGTTTTATTTTTGATAACACAATGAAACATGCCAAATTGTGTTAGACATAATTCTCGGCTAGGCTGGCATACAAGGAAATTATGAACGAACCCCAAAAAAAAGAGCAACTAAATATTAATAACAGAAAATAACTACATATTAATAACTGATTATGATTATGCGTACCTTTTTTTTGTTGTTGTCTCTGTCAGATTAATACCTTAAACAAGTTTATTGAACTTTTAGGGTCATTAAAAAAATACTCCCTACGGACATCACTTTTGGACACTAACTTAAACAATGGAAGATATTGTGTTTTATAATCGTTTGTTATTAATAAATGCAAAACAGAATGGTTTGCCGTTAAATTACACTGTAAAAATGAATATGACTAAATATGTTAAATCTAATCAATAAAAATGAGGCAGCAGATTACAAGCAATATTGTTAATTAAATTTAACAAATTAGAATTGAGTAATAATTAACCAAATGAAATTCTTAAAAGTTAACCATTTAAAATGAGTAGAATTTACACATTTTTGTGTAAACAAAAATGTCGGAAAAACAGACTGACGTTAAAGATAAATAAAAGAACTCTTTTTTTTATTGCCAACATTGCAGACACCTGATGATAACAAGCAGGTCAAATGATTGTGAAATAATGATTATTTTAAACATAACCAACACCATTAGATTATCATTTCTATGTGCTTATAACAGCCAAACAACATCTAAAGTTAATGATATAAGGGTCAAGAGCCCATCTAAACCACACACTGATCTCCATAATGGTGACTTACAATTTCCGGTTTACGGTTAAATTATGGTTTTCTCCCTCAGTGATTCTGCTTGTTAACATCAGGTGTCTTCAATAATGGCAATAAAAAATAGTTCTTAATTCATCTTTGACGTCAGTCTGTTATTCCGATATTTTTGTTTAGAAAAATGTGTAAATTTTACTCATTTTAAATGGTCAACTTTCAAGAAAATTTATTTGGTTAATTATTTCTCAAATCTAATTTGTTTAAATTAAATTAATAATATTGATTGTAATCTGTTGCCTCAATTTTATTGATTAGATTTAACATACTCAGTCAAATTCATTTTTACATGTTTCATTTAATAAATTCGTTGATACCTCTAATGGTGATTCCATGTAGCCAGTTTGCTTTAGTGACCAGAACTATTAATAAAGCAAAAAAAAAATAATAGATATTAATATTTAGAAATGTTTGAAAATGGCTCAAATAAAATGCACAAAAAATATTATATTTGTTTTTAATCTGTATATGTACACCAGATTTGGGTGAAAAAAATTGTATTTGCATTAGTGTCTTTCCCAAACATTAGTTATGTCATGATTTTTCTTGGCATGGGTTTAGCAAGTAACGTTGGGGACGTGCGTTGTAATATGTTATTGATTTCATTATATTGTCATCTGAAACTACATATTCCCTGACGCCTGTTGTCTTTGTGTTTGTTGTAAAACAAAGTAAAAAAAAAAAAAATACTGAAACGTTTTATAATGGATAAATAATTTGATATGCTCTGCTGAAATTGGGAAGATATTGAGCAGTTTGGTTTCCTGCAGTGCTTAATATTGAACAGGGTTCATCAGATCAATATAAATATCAGAATCTAATGTTTTGTGTTTAATATTCATACCTTAATTGCAAAATATGAAAAACTGATGGTTATAATGATATTCTTGATAGCATTTTTAATTGGATTTTTAGTGGGTTGCACATGAAACACATCAACTAAGCATTTACCATAATGTTATCTGTGCATGCATACCAGAATCCAGTCCTTCCAATCATGCCATGTCCATATCATACAATAATTAATTATTGTAAATGATTAAACATAACCGTTGCAATCATAAAAAAGGCCCATTATTCCTTGACATGGCAGAAGTGCTGGTAAACAGGCCGGGGGTGTTTGGGTAATGACACCGCACACCCACAGTGCTCTGATTAATAAGTGATCTCACACAAAGAGCCCTGATTGCTGCACTATTTCTCCCCGAGAAGGACAAAAGAGGTAAAAAAAAAAAAAAAACTTCCAAGGTTAACTTGAGATGTAATGGTTATGGATATGGCCAGATTACATGGCTCCAGACAAATATCGTAATCCAACATTTTGATTTTACATCTAAAATACATTTATGTCAGAACAAAACCGGATGACAATACAATGCTAAATAAAGTCGTAGTTTTTGTTAGTTTTGGACCAAAACGTATTTTCGATGCTTCAAAACACTCTCTAACTAACCCACTGATGTCACATGGGATACAATGCACCTTTAAAGAGTAACTAAACACTAAACCAACTTTTTTTAGTTAATGAACTGTAAGAATGGATCTTTATTAATACCAGTCATTGATTCGAACTTTTTCAGCGCAGTCTCATCCCAAAAAGTCATATAACTGACGTCTTGGGACGTCTTTTGACCATACGTCAATATCCACCTTTTTAGGGCCCCCTTAAACGTCGGTAGATGGCGATTCCGGGCCGTCATACAACTGACGCTTTACCTTTAACGTCAGTTAGGTGACGGGTTAGGTTTAGGGGTAGGTTTAGGTCTGGGGTAGAGTTAGGATCCCATAACCTCATCTACCGACGTTTAAGGGGGCCCTAAAAAGGCGAATATTGACGTATCGTCAAAAGACGTCCCAAAACGTCAGTTATATGACATCTTGGGATGAGACTGCGCTGAAAAAGTTCGAATCAATGACTGGTATTAATAAAGATCCATTCTTACAGATCATTAACTAAAAAAAAGTTGGTTTAGTGTTTAGTTACTCTTTAAAGGTGCATTGCACAAGTCTCTGAGTTTTTGCAGAACTACGCCCCCTCTGGCAACAAGTGAAACTGCAATCAGAGGTGTGCACGCTTATGGACCACACACACACGCACGCTTGCACGAGCTGTTCATAACCAAAGGTGCATCAGCCGCACATCTTTTGTTACAGTCATAATGTCTTCAGAGGTAATAAAGTTATAAATCTGCAAGTCATTTTAAATACATGAAAGGAAACCATTTGAGTAAATTACACACTTATGTGTGTGTGAGGGGAAAACAGGGTAGTAGAAAACTCCGTTTTTTTTGTTTCCATCTCCATGTTGACCTGTTTTATGTGCTTACTGTATCCACTTATGATTGTATTATTATGGAAACACCTTCATGAAGTTATTACTTTGTATAGAGTAGGTGACCTAGAGTAGGTTTGTATACGGTAGGTGGCGGTAATACTCCTAAGCGGTGAGCAGCCGGTAACAAGAAGTAGTCGAAGAAGAACGTCGTCATCTCAGTTCTCGCGCATGCGCCCATAAGGAAGTAATGGAATAGTCGAATAAAGTCGTTATTTATGGGTTTTTTTTCGCACAAAAAGTATTCTCGTCGCTTGATAAACTTATTATTGAGCCGCTGTAGGCACATGGAATATTTAAACATTTTCTTTAATGACTTTTTGGGCCGTCAAGAGCCAGTCCCTTAGGCAGTCTATGGAGGACTGATCCAGCTCTCAGATTAAATCAAAAATATCTTCATTTGTGTTCCGAAGGTGAACGAAGGTCTTACGGGGTTGGTACAGCATGAGGGTGAGTAATTAATGACTTAATTTTCATTTTTGGGTCAACTAACCCTTTAAGTCAACTTTAAATGGTAAAGTGCAAATGCAATGGCACTTCAGACCCGAGTCAGTTAGCGTTCAGAGAGAATGAAGGACTCTTGTGAATGACTTATTTTTTTGTAGATTTCTTACGCATTGAGTATACCGTGGAAACACATGAGTTTATATGGCCAGTGCTTCTGGCAAGTTTCTGTGTTTGCTTTGTCGCTGTTTTTAGGACACGCTGTCAATTTCATTACAGCTCAGAGACGAAGACCCAAAAGGACGCTCGCGGTGACCGACGTGACATGGCAAAACAAAGACGCATTCGACTTGTCAGTTCGCACCTCTTTAAAGCCTCCATGCACCTAAATCACCCTCCATCATAAATAACCAGCTCTTAATGGAGTAATTTACACACGACCCCCATCGACAGATCTTTTATCCTTCGGCAAATGTCAGGCATTTACCGAATCAATGGCGTGAGTTATGAAAAGGGACGGAAAGCCTTGTCTCCCCTCTCTTCTCAATAACAAAAGCGGAAGCGCATTAAAACCCAGCATTGATGGCTTGTCGTGAGCTGCAGCCAATGATCTCTCGCCACACAAGTTCAAATTAAAAGGCTGTTAGTGGGAAACTAGTTTTGTCTGGTCATCAGTCACCTCCTGAAAGGCCTCTTACCGTGAGATTAATTAAAGGCTTGAGGAGAGGAAGAGAGGAGGCGGAGCGGTTGATCAAATATCCGGCTTCTTCTGCATCACGAGTTAATGCTCCTCAGCTCGCCTTGACTAAGTGCTATTGCGGCAGTTCATAATTTCGTCTTGGAAATGGGCGAGAGATGATCTTCCTTATAGTAATTGAGTATTGATTTGAAAATAAACAGCAGCTCAACTCCCACCCAACTGACAGGCCATCCCTCGGATGCGATCGACAATAAATGGGCCCCGGGTTCATAGGAAAGTTATGGATCACGCTGATACAGTCAAGCGCAGTGTTCTGCTGCAATCTTTCCTCCGATATGTATTGGATTTTAGATAAGCCATTTATGAAGCTTGTCATCTAAAACCTATCGTTAGGCCCAGGCGGAGTCTGCAGACCTTTTATTTTGTTGAAAATCGGTGGAATGGGTTTGAACTTGATACAATGTATGTTTCTATCCAAAGTTGCGAATTTAAATTGTGCGCAAAATTGGAATATCTCGTAAAAATTTGCGAGATGCTTCCATCCGATGTGTTCATGTGAACAAATTTGTCGCTTCCTGGGAAATTGGTGCCGAATATTTTGAAATAAAAATGGAAGTTATTGCAATTTGATTTCAGGGCGTGCAGACAAAATGCAATAAATGCCATCATATTAGTAGTACTAGTTAGGAGTAGTTCACTTTTTAAAAAAAAAACTTTTGCTGATATTTTACTCATCCCCATGTCATCCAAGATGTCCATGTCTTTCTTTCTTCAGTCGAAAAGAAATTAAGGTTTTTGATGAAAACATTCCAGGATTTTCTCCATGTAATGGACTTCACTGAGAACCAAACGGTTCAAGGTCCAAATGAGAGTTTCAGTGCAGCTTCAAAGGGCTTTAAACGACACCAGACGATGAATAAGGGTCTTATCTAGCGAAACTTATCTAGTATGAATTATAGCCAGACCGATATATCGGCCGACTGATATTATCGGCCGATATTAGGCATTTTCCAAAATATCGGTATCGGCAGTCATAATGGCCGATAAATGAAATGAATATTTTTAAAAAAATAAAATAAAAACGGACGAAACACGATTCAATCATCTCTCCTTGGCCTGTTATATTAAAAATGTATGTTTTACAATTTGCAGTATGATGTTCTCTATTGCTAAATTATGGCTCATCATAGACTAGCTAACCACAAAGCTAGCTAATGCCACTATCATCAGTGGAAGACCGCTAACGTTAACATTAATGAGCTTGGAAACCACAATAAACTTTTTTCTGCCTAAATAAAGTAATGACTACTGTATTTATAACTAGCATATCTCTAGTTACAGTCCCTGCATTGTAAAATGTAAGTTATACTTGCAAGGAGTGAACATTTAGACATTGAGAAAAAGTATCAAACGTATCTTGTGCTTTTCTTTTACACGCGTGTGGAATACAAAAAAAATATCGGCCGATATATCGGAATATCAGATTTTAAAACCCAAAAATATTTGTATCGGTATCGGCCTTCAAAATCCTTTATCGGTCATGCTCTAGTATGAATTTGTACGAATTAGCTCACTCGTACGAATTGGTTATGAGATAGCGTTGGAAATATAGCATGCATGTAGACAAGTGGGGTCAAGTGCAAAGATCACATGTGTGGGTTTTGGGACAGGCCAATTTTTATTGGTTTGGGCCACTGCGCCTCAAAATGTCTGTGCTCTATGAATAAATAGAAACTTAATAGCATTCTGAAGGTATATTAAATCATCTATCGCCACCTCAGAAACAAGCTAATATCACAATGTTGCAATGTATTTGCAACAGTGTACTAAAATATAATGTGTTTCTGGTCTTAGTTTTCTCTTTTTCTTGTCTCTCAGACACAGAAAATGTAGCTTTTTGTACTCATGAGAATAATTTCTTTTTTAAGATGCATAAAAATAGTAATATGTGTAGCCCTAATGAACCATGAATGTTGGTGGAAAAAAAACACAATAAGAAACATTTTGGCTGGAAGTTTTGCGTTTACATTTGTAATCACCAAGACTTTCAGCCATTGAGCCACTGATTAAGGCAATTACACACACACACACACACACACACACTAAAAGTAGGCTGATCGCTGCAGAGCCGGAGCGCTAACGCTAATGCCATTCTCACTGTTAACCTTTGAGTAATCACTGTTGAACTAGCATGAGCCGCACTCACATTACCGCATGCCCACGCTCACCATTAGCGGCGTACAAATGTGCTATTCATTTTCATTAGTGCCAGCTTCACTTCTGATTCCCAAGCAGCAGCTTTGCGGAGTGGGTGGTTGAGGAGAGACATTCCCTCTCCGTGACCTCCGAAGCACCAGGTCAGACAAAAAGCTTCTCTTAAAAAGGACACTATGTACTCTAATTCTAGCCATCATTTACACTAGTCATATCTTTCAATACTGAATACTAAGGCCCTGTTTTCTGGTATTAAGAAGCGTAGTAAGAAGTTGTACTACTTTCATGTTATCACTGTGAAGCTGTTTGATACAATCTGTATTGTGAAAAGCGCTATATAAATAAATGTGACTTGACTTGACTTAAAATGTACATATTAGCACCTAAAATGGACAAAAGTTTACCTTTCGAAAAGGTACAGCCCCAGTGACAGCTTTTGTTCGTTTTTTTTTTTTTTTTTTGGAGAGTGTATACATAATTTAAATACAGTCAATGTAAAATACAGTGTGACATGCATATAGGGCCTGGCTCACAGAAATGCTTAAAAAAACATAAAAAGAGTAAAAATGTCACAGCTTGAAAATGTACATTAGCATATGCAGAACACGCTGTTACATTTGAATTAATTTAAAATGAATGCTCTTACAGCTCATTATATTATACAAATTTGTGAATGCAACTCTAAACGAGCTGTTGCATTGCTGACGTTTTATCTTTTGTACGGTTTGATTTGTAATGTGACGCTTTTAAAATAAATGTGTGTTCTGTATTCGCTGTCATAAAAATAATGACTTTTTCTGCATTTAAACAGCATCGCCTGTGCTTCTTCTCTCCGTGTAGTGTGAGTTTTATCATCCGTGGCGCGGTGTCCTGCTCTGCCCTGTGTGTAGCCACAGGTGTGTATCTCTTAAAGCTGCATGTCAGCATTTACCTGAAGCAACACACCCTTTGGGCATTTTGCAGGAAGTGTGTGGAAGTGTGGAGTCAGGTACGGACCCTGTGGTTGGTCAGAAACAAGCCTATAGCTCATGATGTTCCAGTGCAGAGACAGAAAAGTCACAAAAATTGTAGAATCTGTCACTCTCTTATGAAACAAAATGTAATTTATTTTTCTAGGAGTAAAAGTTTTCTGAGGTCGGTCAGAAATAAACAGGGTGGCCGCGGGTCATTAAAAAGTATTAAAAAGTCTTAAATCAATTTCCCTAAAAATAAGGCCTTAAAAAGTATTAAATTGTCTTAAATTCAGATTGGATAGGTCTTAAATATGTTTGTCATGTCACCGCAAAGATGCAGGCAAAGGCAATCGTTCTGCCAGCCTGGGGTGCGTTTCCCGAAAGCATCGTTAGGCAACTATGTTACATCTTCGGATGTTCATCATACCGCATTGGTTTTCATTTCTTGTCCTCAAAACAGGGCACTAATCTGTTTATTTTTGTATAAACAGAGTGTTTTAGTATTATTTTATACGGAAATCAATTATTTATAATTCTTATGATGAGAATAAAGTTAGGATTAATTAAAATTAAGGAAAATAAATATATTGATCTGAAATAGAGCAAATTAATTTTAATTTGTTAATTAAAAGGTACAATAACCAAATATATCTCAGTCTTTTTTAAATCTTTTTATTAGTTTAATTAACAAACTAATTATATGAAACTATTATCAGTACACTATAAATAAACTGGTTCTATGCCTTTATTAGTAAATTAAATCTAAGCCTTTATTAATATACTTTATTATTTTTATTATTCTATATTTCTTTTCACTCCACTGTACTCCACCACAGGCGACCACACGTACGGAATTGACAATTGGTTATTGTCATTTCACCATATTTTTGAACAGACAGTGTGTTTTAATTTATATTTCTATCGTAAGTTTGGTCTTAAATTTTATTTAGAACGGGTATTAAAAAGTCTTAAAAAGTCTTAAATTTAAATTGTTTATACCTGTTGCCACCCTGATTAAGTCGGCCTGGAACAGAAGTTGCAATAAGTTTTTTTTTCCTCCATATTATTACGTATAACTTGAACAAAACAAAGAATGTAAGGCAGGACTTGCTTTTGTCCATGAGGAATTGATTAGATGGTTGTGGTTTGCCATTGGTGGATCTCATGTGATTGACAGGTTGCCCCGCCCTTACGCCAAAAGAGGAGAGATATATTGATCGAAGAATACAAGGCCATATGAAAAAAAGAAAGACAAGCACGGATAAATCATTTACAATAAAAGTGCAATAAATACTTCTCATCCTAGGGCATCATATAGTGACTCTTTTGACTATGCGTATACATCCAACGCATATGGGACCCTTTAGCATCAATATAACACGCTTTGGTTATGGGTAGGTTTAGGTTTGGGGTAGTGTTAGGGTTAGACCACTAGGAGGCGCCTTCTGGCCCATATATGTCTGCATCTCATGTTGACGCTAAAGAGTGCCATGTGCTTTGGATGTAGACGAAATGTCAAAGGCGTCAGTATATGATGCCTTGGGATGAGAACAGGCTGCAATATACCATACAAAATAAAATAATTGTCACTTTTGATTTCACGGAGACTCTAAATTGAAATTTTAAATTGCGAAATATACATGTGGTCTATTAAAAATCTATAAAGTTATTATTATCAAGGTTTTTTTTTTCTTTTCTGGAAACTGTGTTTACTGCATAAATAGAAAGTACTGTCACTTCTGCTATATAATACAGAGAAATGAAAAGGAATTCCGGGCAATTCTGGGATACTCTTGCGGATGGTTTAAAGACACAGGCAATAAAAAGAAAAAAAAAAAATCTCCTGACAAGAAAATAGCCGAAAGACCTATTATAGTGGGGAGGTAATGGTGCGGGACAGGCACTGATACAAATAGCCAAGGAAGGGCATTTCACTCAGATAATGGGGTGGAAGGTTTCTGGCATGAGGAGATTCATGTACAGACAAGAAGCCTTTGATGCAGTGACATTGGAGAAACCATAAAAAGTCAGGTGTGAAATAGTGAGGCGGGCGGTGACCGGCCGCTAATGGGAATGATCCTCAGCTTTTGGAAAGTAGATTTAAGACAGTCTGATCTGAGAAACTGAAATATTGTAATTAGATCCGTAAACTACAATTTAGTGAGCAGTGAGCAATTTTTCAGCTTTAAATTTGAATGTCTTTAAAGCTACACTGTGTGATTTTTACCCCCATCTAGCGGTGAAAAGGTATACGACCATCCAGTGAATATTAGTTTCTGTTCCTCTCAATTCCGATTTCGTTTTAACTCCTACGGTGGCCAATGTAGTCCAAGATTAACATGGCTTCCAGTTCGACCTCGTCCATGAGTGTTAACTCAAACGTAAACACGAAAGGCGAAGCTTGAATTAACGTGTATGTCCCTCTTTGGCTAATGTACTTTCAAGATGGAGGGGCAACATGGCGACCGACATTAGAAGCCCTTACCCGTATGTATTTTCAATGGCATATTATACACTCACGAGAATACTTTATTACTTGAACGAAGTAAATATACATTAATGAGCACATATATTTTCGAAAGAACTAAGTGTTTTTAGCTAAGAATAAACTAAAAGAGTTACACAGTGTAGCTCGTTCTCATCCCAAGGCGTCATCTAACTGACGCTTTTGACCATGCTTCAACATCCGACGCTTTAGGCACCCTTTAGCGTCAGTTAGATGACGCTATCCTAGTGGGCTAACCCTAACCTTACCCCAGACCTAAACCTACCCGAATCGTCTAAATAACGCTAACGGTAAAGCGTCAGTTAGATGACGCCCTAGGATAGCGTCATCTAACTGACGCTAAAGGGTGCCTAAAGCGTCCACAAAACTTTAAAAAAAAAGTGGACAAAACTTTATCGAAGACAGTGATATAACATTTATAATAAATAAAAATTAGGATCACACCTGAGTCCTCTGTGCTCATATTTGTCCACAATTACAGGACAAAGAGAACACGGTTTGAGGGCTACATAATGTTTTTTATTGTTGTTAAATTAATTCTTATTAACTCTCAGAAATCACAAAAACTGGTATAGTAGTTCTGCTTTCAGTTATCATTTGAAAATACTGTAATAGAAAAGTTTTTCCAGTCAAACCAAAATTGTAATATATTATAGGACAAACATCCTAGGACAAAAGAACAACTTCAAGTGTGTGCTGCAGTATAAGTGTGCATTTCTTTCATCCCGAGATTGTTTGTTTTAATTGCTGAATTCCTTTTTTTTTTCTGTAGATAATCAAAAAGATCCTTTATCTCCCTAAAAGACATTTGATGTGCAATTGATGCAGTTTCTTATTAATGATAACATTCATTCTGATCTTTAATTAGCAGCTTTTGTGCTGGAGACAGATTAAATAAACAAAGGCTTTGAGTTAAATAATCCTAATGAGAATGCAAGAGGGAAACGTTTTAATTATTGTTAATTATGCAAATAAAGGTAGTAGTTTCACACAAATGAGACTGAAAGGTCGTTTTAATTCAGAAAAAAATATATAAACTTATTATTGTGCATTGTCTACAGACAATCAAAATAAACGAAGCTTCAAGAGTTCTTGATTTCTTTGGACGTTTTTATGCGAGTAATGCACTGCAATCATTTTTTTTTTTTTTGAATACTCAACAATGGAAAGATATGCTTTTTATTAGTGAATTATTAAACAACCTTGGTCCATACATTTGTGCACCACATTCTTAGTGTTTTGAAACCATAAAGTATCATAACTTTGTGCGGGGAGTTGTTCTTCACTAAAAATATTCTCTCTGCTTTACCTCTCAAATCTAATTCACACCTTTAAATACAGTGCAAGTGCACTGTAAATTTTATATATTTTATTAATTTTATAATACTTTTTGGTCTTTTTCAGAGCTTCCACACTGTATGAAAACTGCAACAGTAATATCCAACCCGATCTCACGACCAAGTCGTACGAATTCGACGAATGATTAAAAAGTGGCTAATTCGTAACAATTCATACGACCTCACTCGTACGAATTAGTACGATTTTGCTAAATCATACATATTTTACGAATTGGCCAATTCGTATGAATTCGTACGAATGACCTAGCCCTTAGCCCGCCCCTAAACCTAACCATCACGTGGGTTTAGACAAATCGTACAAATTGGTACGAGTGAGGTCGTACGAATTAGACACTTTTTAATCATTCGTCGGATTCGTACGAATTGGGTGTGAGATAGTGTTGTAATTAGGGTTGGGTATCGTTTGAATTTGAACGATTCTGATTCCGATTCCTTGTTTCGATTCCGGTTCCGATTCCTTGTTTTCGATTCTCAATTCTGATTCTATTAAGAGGCAGGGTCAAAAAAGTTTAGCTAACCTTGCTAACCAACGGTCTTTCTGAAGGAAATACTCCTTCTGTCACAAATACTCCTTTTGTCACAAATTTTGCATTTTGCCGAGATTTCGTTTTTTTTAGAAAAGTGAAGCCACACTTTGGACCGCCGACGTAAGCTAGTCATGGACGTTCTCATCCCAAAGCGCCATATACGATGCTTTTGCAAAAACGTAAATATCGAACGCACATGGCACCCTTTAGCGCCAAATGAGACGCAGAAATATTGGGTCCAAAAGTGCCCCCTAGTGTTCTAACCCTAACCCCACCCCATACCTAAACTTAACCATAACCGAAGTGTCTAATTAAACGTTAAAGGGTTCCATTAGCGCCGTATTTTTACGCTTTTGCAAAAGTGTCAAATATAACGCCTTGGGATGAGAGTGTGTTGGTTCGACTCACGCGGTTATGCCAACACTTCCGGTAGACGCTTCTTCGTTGGTGTTGTTCAGCGGTTTCTTCTTCCGGTCGGCGGACTGTGAACATCGAAACTAGGAATCGAAATTTTAACTTTTGAATGATTCCGGGAAAAACGAAAAGTTAGTCCCGGTTCCAATCGATACTCGATTCTCGATTCACAGATTAAAAAAAATGGGTTTGGAAGAAAGAGCAAATGATCAGAATTAAACATGTTTTCTCTGAATGTCATTAACACTCAAACTCAAGAGAGTTCAAGTCAATGATGCATTACATTTTCCCTCGTACCATAGATTTTCCTCAGTTTTGACAAATTGTTGAGAAAGTTATTCTTCGCAAGAATCCCTAAGTTTGCTTATGTTTTAAAAAAACAAACAATTAAACGAGGAGGTAAATGAATGAATAAGTTGAAGCCGTTATTACTGTGATTATGGCTGCAGCTTAGGGAATGAGGGACAAATTTAGCTCAAGGTCCTACAGTGAGGATAAGGCTTATGGAAAAGTGCATGTGGATGCAGTTCTGGGCCGCACGCTAACAGCTCAGAGATGAAGTGCTGACAGTTTGGCTTTAAATGGGAAAGAAGTCACACGAGAGGCCATTTCTGTTGCTTACTCCTTCTGTCAGAAAGTCCTGATAAACATATTTCAAATTCAGAGCATTTTTTTAGCCTTGAAACAAAATCTGTGCAAAACATGTCAACATGAAATTAAAGGAGTAGTTCACTTTTGAAAAATCTTTTGCTGATAATTTACTCACCCCCATGTCATCCAAGATGTCCACGTCTTTCTTTCTTCAGTCGAAAAGAAATGAAAGTTTTTGATGAAAACATTCCAGGATTTTCCAGACCTCATTGGGAACCAAATGGTTCAAGGTCCAAATGAGAGTCTTAGGCCATGTCCACACGGACACGGGTATTTTTATAACCGTGACTTTTTTACGCGGTTCGGCCGTTCGTCCACACGGAAACGCAGTATCAGGACACTGAAACCGAACATTTTTGAAAACCCCTGCCAGGCTGAGTATTTTCTGAAACGCCTGTTGCTGTGTTGTCGTGTACACAGTGAAACCGGAGTTTTTGCAGCGCTGACGGCTTCTGATTGGCTAACGTGGCTTTACGGTTAGGTTTATATCGCCGCCTGCTGGTGTTGCATGCTCTTGACAGCGCTTGATAGCGTGTTTTTGCGTTTTCATGTGGACAGAGGTTTTTTTTTTTAAATGCAGGAGGGAAAAACTCCGGTTATAAAAATACCCGTGTCCGTGTGGACAAGGCCTCAGTGCAGCTTCAAAGGGCTTTAAACGACACCAGACGATGAATTTTAACGTATAAATTACATGACAATTTCACGTATAAATTACACGACATTACACATGCATGCTAAAAAGACGCATTAGGTGTGATCGGGTTGGTTAAAAAGTATTTGTTAACAAATCATGCACTATGGTAAAAGTGTTTTGAGGTCACACTAGTATTGTGCAAGGAACCTTGTGAAAATAAATCATTCTAAATCAATAATTTGCAACTGCAATTATAATTTCTGTGAAAAGGAAAACAATTTGTTGGTGTTTCATTGCCACTAGTGTAGTGAAACTGCACTATATGTATAGGTATATTTTTGGAGTATTGCAAAGCATAGGTAGAGTCACGTTTAAAAAAAAAATGAGTGTAGGTTTCTAAAAGCAATATATCACACAATCATCTGCCACCGTGACACATGCTTTCAGAAACAGCCCAGGCCGCCGTTGCTAGTTCTAACATCCAATGAATACAAAGATTACATTTCTACAGACATGTTTTAAATTAGATTTTTTTTTTTCGTGGACCATTTCTTTTTTCACGAACAAAGTGTATTTGTCACTGACCCTCGTGCACTTTGTCAGAACAGAAACTGTGTGTTTTCTGCATGCGTTCACACATATGGCGGGCAGTATGGACACTGATGAGCGCTTAAGCTTGATGTAATTTGAGAACGTATCTCCGCTCGGTCCCCTGTGACCCACACACACACTCACACAGCTGTTACGCAGAGCTCTTCCTTCCCTCAGGACTCATTTCACCCTCAAAGTGGCTCTCCAACCTCTCCAAATCTCTCTCCAAACAGGTTTACTCATCGTTCACTCCCGCTGCAGTCGATAGGGCTTTTGCGCTGCTCTTAAACCCATTACGGATGTGCTTCGGCCAACTGTGAAACCTCTGTCTGCTCCATATCTGCCGCCAACTCCAATCAAAACTGAATCCCATATGGACCAAACATCCACCGCAGTCACACACATATGAAGGATTGAATCCGAGTTGGAACAGGATTGTTCAGTTCAGTGTTTATTCAGTTCTATTCAATATCTGCAAAGTTTATCCATTTTAAAACAGTGTTGCAGTGTTGTTATTCTACGGTGACGCATTGCTGCCACATGTTATTTTTTTACCCTCAATTATGTCGTAATAACGAGACCTTATGTCGTTAAAACGACATATTTTTGCACACATAACTGAAAGCAATTTGTTTGTGGATATAGTAGCCTAATAAAAACATACATTTATCAAGTTCACGGATAATTGTGCGTGCATTTATTAATCAATATGAATCTAAAATCTTAATAAAGCATACTACACAAATCAGATAAGTCCAGAATATGAACGCAAAGCTTTGATTTGACGTTTCCTCCCATTGAAACTCATTATAAGTATGCTAAATGTAGCTTAATGCATATTACAATGTCCCCTTATTATGTCGAAATAACGAGATATTTATGTCGAAACAACGAGATATTTCTGAGATATTTATGTCGTTAAAATGACATATGTCGTTATGACGAGATATTTATGTCGTTATGACGAGATATTTATGTCGTTAAAACGAGATTTTATGTCGTTAAAACAAGTTTATGTCGTTTTAAAACAAGTTTAAAACAAGTTTATGTCGTTTTAATGACATAAGATCTCGTTACGACATAATTGATGGTAAAAAATAATATGTATGTGGCAGCAATGCGTTACCGTATTATTCAGCTTGAGTCAGTTCAAAATTCAATTCAGTTCAATAATAGTGATGCTGCAAAATTCACAAATTCGATTCAGCTGTAAAGCAGATCTACAGACGACAATACACTGTAAAAATAGTGTTGTTTTAACCTGGTTGCCTTAAAATTTTAAGTTGATTGAACTGGAAAAAGTGAGTTAATACATTGAAAGAGATTTATTTAATCATCGGAAACTCAAAATAATAAGTTATCTCAAATAAATAAATTATTTAAGTTGTGACTAGAGAAAAAAATGTTGTGATAACAAATCTTGAAAATATATATATATATTTTTTATAGTAACGATCATACTTTTTTAAACCATTTGCTTGTTCACTTGACTATCATAAAAAAAAATAGTAAGTAGGCCATAAAGATCATGCTTTGGTTGTATGATTAGTTAACATTATGATTAGAGTTATACTTCTGACAATCATTCTTACTGTGCATTTTAATTATGTCATTTCTGTAAAGACATTTAAAACAGCAAAATGAAGAATAAAAGCTTTTAGGAAGCTGCGGAATAAATCATACTATCTTAATTAAAACCCACAAGCATTTACACAGAGTATGAATAAAATAACAGGCTCTTGTGAAAACAGGGCTTTTTTTGTCTTTGAGAAGACAAGTTATGAAGATTTATGAACGTTTTAAGATCTTGCAGAATTTCATTATTTTACATCTCTATTATGATCTTTATAAGCATGCATAATGAAGTGACTTATAAAAGATTTAATAAATGGACTTGAGTTTCGAGTCGGATGGATTTGGCACTGGTGGAGAGGGGAGGGAGAATGGAGGGGAACGTCTATTGTACCCTGAATATAGAGGGCTGTCAGAAATGGATTAAGTACTCTGTATAAAAATGAATTCCGTTTCAATTAAAAGAGAGGGATGGTGGTCTATTTCAAGTCTCTCAGCTGGAATAAAGAGCCAGAATGAGTGGGACCTGTTGAAGGTAATATTGAAATAACTGTAATTACAAGACATGCATTCTCTGTTTTCCCATAAAGGCACTTGTCATCTGTGTTTAACAAAAGCTTAACTAGCTTACAACAATGGTCAATCTGAGGAGATCTGGGGTCTGTTTCAACAAACCTTAGTTATGCTCAGTTTCAAAGACAGTCCCAGACTAAATGAATGTTTGAGCTGTTTTAACTGAAAGCAACTTACACTGGCATATCTTCAAATATGTCAGTGCCATTGTTTTGTCTCAAGATGCATGACAGTAATGTTTATTTTTTAAAAGGCAGACCGGAGATCTCTCCATTTGTTGAAAGCCTTCCCGATGTTGACTCTCGTCTTATTCCGACGCCTGGCACTAGGCAGAAGTTTTATTTTCTTTGTCTTACATGGAGTTTGCGTTGGGGTTTGAAATGAACAAGCCGGTCTCTTTGAATCCATCTTCTACTTTTGTCGACAGTTGACTAAAGTTGTGTCGCTAGAGTTGTCTTTGCTGATACGGAGAATGGCAGTGAATACACAAACCTAGACATAGCCAGGTGAGCGTGAACGCGCATGACGTCACACCCAGTCTCAAACGCCGTCCCGAATCCCTCTTATTTATTTCACTGTACAGGATTATAGAGGCAATCGCAGTGATCAGAGAAGGGCTCATTCAGCCCATCAGGCGAATATTTAAATATGTATGGGTTAGAAAAACGGCTATTTTTAACATGAAATGTTAGACTTCAACCTTTAAAGGGATACTCCACTTTTTTTGGAAGTAGGCTCATTTTACCACTCCCTCGGAGTTAAACAGTTGGGTTTTACCGTTTTCTAATGTATTCAGCTGATTTTGTGATGTTTAGAAGAATATCAGTAACCAGACAGTTTCTGGTCTCATTGACTTCCATAGTAGGGAAAAAAAATATACTATGGAAGTCAATGAGACCAGAAACTGTCTGGTTACCGATATTCTTCTAAAAATTAAAAAATTGTCTGAATACATTCGAAAACGGTAAAACTCAACTGTTTAACTCCGAGGGAGTGGTAAAATGAACCTATTTCCAAAAAAGGTGGAGTATACCTTTAAGACTTGAACATTTTAGCCATAGTCAATGCTTCATTTACACATGTAGCTGATGTTGTTCCACTCTCAACCACAAACGCTTTCTTTCATCAGTTTGTTCCACTCTTCTCTTTAACTTTTGGCGGTCTATAGAACTAGAAATGTTTTTTTTCCCCATGCGACTGATTAGTTAAAACCAAAACTCGTCAATTTTTCAGCATAAATAATCAGCCAAATTTGCGAGTCCGTTCAGTTCAGTGGCATTGTTTATGTTTAGTGCCTCCAAAATGGCCGACTTCCGGATTGATGACGCGTCGTGAAAACCCTCTGGTGCTGAATCCCAATTCGCATATCATCCTTCCTAAATAGTATTTGAAAATAGAATTAAATCGTAGTACGTTGAAATGAGTGTTTCAATGATACCCGGATGCTCCACTATTTCTGGTCAGAATCCGAAGTGAAGATCGATACGCACTGGCAGATGAACGTGCTATTCCGATCTGGACTGCGTTTCCCGAAAGCATCGTTAGCCAACTATGGTCTCAAGTTGGTCGCAATTTCCATTGAACTCTATTGGTAACGACGGAACTTGCGACCTAGTTGACTAACGATGCTTTCGGGAAACGCACCCCAGTCCGTTAAAGATGACGAAGTAGTAATCCAAAGCTTGCCTACTATTTTGCTACTCACTCAAAAGTATGTAGGCCTACTTTTTCTTCACAAAAAGAGTACATACTTTTAGGGCGTAGTATATGTAAGTGAATTGGGACGCAGCCAGAGGGTGTTTTCAGTGAACAGATGACTGTAAACAGGTGAGGATGATTAGAAATCAAATGAACAAGCATAAATAGAAATACAAACTAATAGTCCAGGATAACTTCAAAATAAAAGTCTTTTGAAACAAAATAACAGATTAATAACAGCAGAGCTTAGCACTCATTACACAAAGATTTTAAAGCTAAAAAAACTGCCATTGATATGATGTGAATGCAAACAGACAGCTTTCTCCAGGTAGACCCGCTTAGATCAAGCCAAACAATGCAGACAGCGCATTCAAATAAACTATCAGCGGGTGCAATTCATTATTGGTGAATTTCCCCCTGAGTGTTTAGAATCGACAACAGGAATTTAATACAACGCTTTACAAGAATTGATTAATGTAAGCGTCAAAGTTATAATGCCTAAAGCATATCAGAACACAGCAGAGAAGAAAAAAACGAACTAATTTAGACTTTACACTCGTCACTTAAAAGCGTCACCAGCGTTTCCTCTGGGGAAGCTAATTCGGGATGTAATAATCTGTTTGATAACAACTTATCATTATTGATCTCACTTTAAAAATCTCTTTAAAGGCTGGAAGTCTCTCAGGGCCCTGCAGAGCAAAGTGGCTGCTTGTATTCTGTCATTTATTTCCTGCTCTTTGTTTTCGCCACGGGGCCGGCTCATTGCTCGATAACAAATGAGCGCTTAGAGGGGAAAAGAACAAGAAGACACATAACAAAACAGGGGCTTCATGTTCAGCATGCTTCCTGCACACACTCGCTCTTGTTTGTTGCTCTTTAATTAAAGTCCAGACCATGTGATGTCAAATCTCATCTTGGAGCGCGTCCTGGCTTATCACACGCGTATTGATCGCTGCTGGAAGGTATGTTTGTTCGAAGGGATTTTACTTTATTTTTGAAAAGAGGACGTCTTGAGCAGCGATGAAGACGTGATTTTGTGGGATGTGATGGTGATTTTTTTTGTATGTACACCACTGTTCAAAAGACTGAGGTCAGAATTTGTTGCATAAATGCATTTATTTGATCAAAAATACAATAAAAACGATAATCTTGAGAGATGAGTAGCAAATTAGCTCAAGTTATAATTATAAATATTTGGATCAATATTTAGACATTAACTTGATACAGCCGAATTAATCTGCTTGTTCAGCAAAACCTCCGTATTAATCGTCTGTCAACAGAAAGGTTATTAAGGAACATTTCCTTTCTTAAAATATAGTTGCGAGCAGGGATGAAAGGGCCAAAGCCGGCGGCACTGCCACCCCGGTGCCTTTAGTTAACTAAAGAAAACGGCGTTGCGGTGCCACCGGCTTGGGCCCGTCATCGCTGCTCGCAGCTATATTTCTTAATTGCATTTACACTCACAGTCATCTAATTCAACCATCTCCAGTCAAATTAGTGGAACCGTTGCTGTGTTTATGGTGGCGTCCAGGATTTGGCGTGTAAACTTGTGTATAGTGACCAATCAATGCTGTGTTTGACCCACTTTTTCTCACTTTTATTATATGGACAAAAATAGTTCCAAAAGTTGGTGTTTATGGAATGAAAGCTTTAGCGTAAGTTCTAACGGAAAGACTCAATTGTTACGTCACTTATTAACTTCTCATCTATCCAATCGTGTTCTAATACTCGTAGTATAAAAAATCGGCCCGTGCACACACCCTCAGATTGCGAGCGGACGCCAGAGAACTTTATATCACAATACTTGCTTTGCCGGGCTGCTAATAAACGCACGCTTGTTACGTTATTTTGCCTCCCGAGTCTTTCTGGTAGAACTTACTAAAATCTCACTATGAACCTTTGTTAGTGATGAATCATGTGTACTTTCAGCGCAGTCTCATCCGAAAACGTCATATAACTGACGTCTTGGGACGTCTTTTGACCATACGTCAACATCCGGCATTTTAGGGTACCCTTTAACGTCGGTTAGATGACGTTATCGGATCCTAACCCTACCCCAGACCTAAACCTACCCCTAAACCTACCCCGTCACCTAACCGACGTTAAAGGTAAAGCGTCAGTTGTATGACGTCCCAGGATCGTCATGTAACTGACGCTAAAGGGTACCCTAAAATGGCGGATCTTGAGGTATGGTCAAAAGACGTTCCAAGACGTCAGTTATATGACGTCTTGGGATGAGACTGTATTGGTAGTTTAATCTCTATAGGCAACATTTGTGACAATGTTGTTTACCGATTAACATCATTTTGTTCTTCAGTGAATCGATATTAATGTAAAAAATTTTAAAATATCCCTTTAAAGGCATACATTTCAAGAAAGTCTAATTAAAATTAGCACCCAAATATTATGAATGCCTCACTGTTTTTTGCCACAGCAGATTTTGTCAATGAAACTAGTAAGGTCAAATTAATAATTCTGAACATAAGTCCCCTTAAACTGAAGTGATCCATCAGTCATGATTGTTTAAACAGACGTCATCTCACGCGGTGTTTGTGTGAGATGACATTTTGAAATGGCCTGTCACCAGACTCCCCGTGTCGGCTGTAAGGAGTGAGGAAGCCTTCTCAAGTGTCTGCGGGTTAATCAGGAAATTAATTTATCTTCCTCGCCCAGGACATAATGAAGTGTGGAGGATAGAGGCATCATATAATGGAGTGAATAATTACACTGAGACATGTGCGAGGCAGAGGGAGAAATGGCTTGGTAATTAAGACAGAAGGAAATGCACGCAACACGCAGGAAAAATGCCAGCGTCAGCCGCGATACGGCGAGGCCAGGTAAAACTCCACACCTGCAACAAAAGGACACCAGCATTAATAACAGAGCCCATTATGACTCAACCAGGCCGTTGTTGATTTATTTAATCACAGAAATAGAGGAGCGGGATCATAGTTAATATATGCATTTCTGTATGCGTAGAGTTCCACTTTTGCAGAGCTACTTATTCACAATCTAATTAGGTCATCTTCCCTGTTGTTTTGCATGGATGAGCGTGTTTGTTTATGGGTTTTATGCATCTGACAAAAACGATCCTTTAAAGTGTCCCTATTATGCTTTTTCCTCCAATTTTTACCGGTCATGTAATGTGTAATACAGCTGTTTGTGAATGTAAAAGGTCTGCAAAGTTTCAAAGTGCATGATAAAAGTCTCCCAAAAGAAAGAAGTGATTCTAAACCTGAACTGAGCTGTCAGTGATTCTAGGTTTGTAACAAATTAGCATAATGCCAGCCTATGGTCTTCATTGGCTGCCTGTAAACAACGTCTACAAACACTGTAGTTGTAGATAAGGCCTGATAATGTTTGCTTCATGTTGTCGCTGCAAAAGCAAATCCACTTTACATGCACTGAGACTCAGGCTCAAATTGATACGGTGAAACAACACAATCTCACGGCAATTTGTACGAATTTTGCGAGGTGGCTAATTCGTAACAATTCGTACGACGTCACTCGTACGAATTAGTGCGATTTTTTGCTAAATCGTACATATTTTACGAGTTGCCCAATTCGTATGAATTTGTACGAATGACGTACCCCCGACCCCGCCCCTAAACCTACCCATCGCATACGATGAGGTCGTACGAATTAGCCACCTTTTAATCACTCATACAAATTCGTAAGAATTGGTCACGAGATGGCGTTGGGTGAAACCATAGACTGTAAAAAAAGATGGACGACGCCCCTTCACTCTATTCGATTGGTCAGAAGTGAAGCCGCCAGTGTCCCGATATGGCGCTGACATTTTCGAACATGATTCTGCGCAGTAGCGATCTCGGGACCGGACATGCGCAGTCGTGAGCAGGAAGTAAAGCCACAAAATCAAGGCCCCGCCCTCACTCTCGCAGAATCAATCGCAAGCACATGCTCCTGCACTTTTTTAAAATGAATTATAGAAGTTTAGATATTAAATCTAAATCTCCTCGGTCCTCCGAAGATCCCGAAAAAAGGTCTGTTGGTGCTTCAGTGATAGGGTTGGGTACCAAAACTCGGTGCCAATAGGGAACCGGTTCTGACGTAAACGGTAGTAACCAGACCGAATTAGAATGAACATTTCGGTGCCTGATTTCGATGCCTGAGTCTGTGGCATGAGGCGCACACATGCAGTCTCTCGCTGTCTCCCTCTCCGACTTACGCACGCTATACGGTCTGTCTGATTTGTCTTGCGCGCGCGCTCTTGCTCGCTCGCTCTAGATTCCGGGAGATTTTAACTAATTTGCGATCATCCGGGAGCCGTTATCAATATGCGAGAGACTCCCGGAACGTCTGCTGATAGCGAGGAGATTAAACCAACCCGATCTCACGACCAAGTCGTATGAATTCGACGAATGATTAAAAAGTGGCTAATTCGTAACAATTCATACGACCTCACTTGTACGTATTAGTACGATTTTGCTAAATCGTACATATTTTACGAATTGGCCAATTCGTATGAATTTGAACGAATGACCTACCCCTTACCCCGCCCCTAAACCTAACCATCACGTGGGTTTAGACAAATCGTACAAATTCGTACAAGTGAGGTCGTACGAATTAGCCACTTTTTAATCATTCGTCGAATTCGTACGAATTGGGCGTGAGATAGTGTTGGATTAAACACATGTGAAATGTAGCCTACACGTGAAACGTTTGGCTGCATTTCACGTGTAAAATTACGCATCAGAATAACGATTGTCTAGAAGAATCACCATTCGCGCCCCGTTGTCGCTCACGTCGACATATTATATTAGCGCGCGCATCATCTGCTCCTCAGAGTTTTCTGCCGAAAAAGAAAGCTTGTCGGCAGCGTGAGATATTTGGCAGCGAACGCAGCGTCTCGTTCCCTATTCAGAGGACATGGGTTACACAGAGATTTTCTCTTTCATATACTCAAAGCTGTGTATAAGACGCAGTGGGAACGAAATATCAAACTGGCTAAGAGCTTAACTAGTAAATTACAAGATAACTTCTTAGCCTACATGACTAGTTAAAGCAGACAAAACATGGAAACCTGTAGCCATGTCGATATTATATTACCCTGGTAGTAATCTCTATTAATCTCCAGGATAATTACATTGTTTAATATAATATTGTTTTATTTTATATTA
Source organism: Cyprinella venusta (assembly GCA_038021265.1). NCBI lineage: Eukaryota > Metazoa > Chordata > Actinopteri > Cypriniformes > Leuciscidae > Cyprinella > Cyprinella venusta. The sequence continues at coordinate 4,144,029 of CM075884.1, read as the reverse complement.
TGTAAATATGAACTTTTATTTTATTTTGGTTTATTTATTATTACCATATGTTACTTGTATTTATATTGTAAGTTAATATTGTGTCCAGTTTGGCCCTGTAAATAAAGGGGTATTATTTTTTTTTTTTGACAAAGTGTGTGCGGTTTCGTTTTCTTAAGTACCGTTTCAAGAACCGTTTAGACACCGGAACCGTTTAAAAAATACCGAGTAGGTACTGGTATCGGATAAAACCCAACCGATACCCAACCCTATTCAGTGACGACATCGCTCAGAGAACCTGTCAATCACAGCTGTCAATCATGACGTCACCACCGCGTCAACTAACTAACTAAAAACAAACTTATTTTAAAAACAAATACTTGAAATGACATCAGCGTGATAAACAATGGTTACAGTAAATGACAGAAATACAACTTTAAACCAATTAAAATGTATTGTATAGAAACTTACAAATAACCAATCATGAGGATTAAAAATTAACACAATCAATCCTTTTACTAAAATGGCATAAAATCTTTTTGTCTGCGACCAAATAAAGTCCATATGCCATTTCAATATTTTTGTGAAAAGTATGAAATATCATTGAGCATTATTTCAATGTTTGCTCCCGTTTGACCCGTTAATTTTCACAAAACCGCATTGTTGATTTCCATGGAGCGTTGATCAGCATTCATTGGACAACAAGAGCATTTGAATTGACATGTTCTGAGTTCTCAACTCTGGTGAAAGTTTAAAACTAAACACTTTCTGTTGAGCGCTGATTGAGTCTGAAGGAAGAGTTCATTGCACATCTTGACACAGTCTTTATAGAGTTGGTGCTGCAACAATGCTTTGAAAGATGTGCGGAAGTGTAAATGAAGTTCACCTCCGTCATTAACGTGAAGGGCTTTGCAATCAGGGTAATTGTGGATAATAACTTGGAGCAGAGAGCAGGGGTACGAGCACCCTAAGGGATTCTCCCACTGCTTTAACAGATTAATCAGCTTTTGACTCTCAACATATTGGACAAATAGTTCTGCCGCACCATGATTGGAATTAAAGAGATGTTTCTGAAGTTGAAATTTGTCTGTCTTGATCTCACTCAACTTTTAAGCTGCTACCTTGAGGAAAATGTTGCTCAGAGGCTTGTTTAGTGTTAAATATAAAATATAAACCTTACCTCAGATGTTTGGCTATGCATTTGAGAGATATTTTAATAATTTTATTTTTGAGAAGGTTGATGAAAAGCTTCAGCTCCAGGCAAAAATGTACAGGTCACAGTGTAAACGTGATAAACCGCGTATCGTAGCATCACCGTTTGGTGCTTCAGTATTTACATCAATCATTCAGCACAACATTGTTCACATTTGTTATCTCGGTTATTTACAGATACGTTAATGAAGCTAAGTGACATGATGTACAGCGCCGCTAGAAGCTAACGTTGACGTTTTCTAATCTTAGGCTAACGTTAGCCTTAACGTTACGTTAGATTTTAAAGATAACGTTCAAATACGTTGTTGACTTAACTTTGAACAGATGTAGACATCCTTGTTTAATTTATCCACGTTTAGTTGGTGTTGTGGTCTACCACATAACTTAATCCAGGAACAGTCACTTATCTCAGTTGAGATGTGGCTTGGGAAAGGGTAAAGTAATACACACCGTCACCCAGCTTCTCGGGAACCTAGTGTCGGAGTTGCATGTACCCCATACACACCGTTTGACCATTTTCAACTTAAAATGACAAGAAAAAAACGAATGAAAACTGACTAATGGACGTGGAAGCAGAGAATGTCCGAGTGTATTGGGTTAGCTCCGCACTGTGATTGGCTCATCGCGTTTGGGGGCGTGGCTTAGCCATAGGTCAATTATACGTCAGGGCTCACAACTTTTGAATTGAAAAACACTATTAAACACCAAAAAGCACAAAAAAGAAAAGTGGTCCACATGACTCACAATAGGATGAGTCATGTTAGAGGATTTGGACATGTTCCTCAACTAATCTATCGAATGACATCAGAAGATTTGTTTGAAAAATATATCCATATCATAGATTATTACTGACTGGAAGTTACGCCTGCATCTATTCTATGTGTGAAAGCTATAGGAGCGATTTAGTATTTTCAAGCTTGGACATTCTGCTTTTCTGTTCCACAGAAGAAAGAAAATGTTTGGAATGACATGAGGATGAGAAATACTGTCAGAATTTTAATTTTTCAGCTGGACTTTTCCTTTCATTTGTTTTCGATATGCAAAGTTTAATTCCAAACCAACATCAAACGAACTATAACTCTAAATGCCAATGCCAGAATAAATAAGGGAAAACGTTACACAATAAAAAAATTGAAATAAACACCCTGAGACAATCCAGAAAGGAAATGAGGGCCTGAAAACTCTTCAAATGAAAGATTATTGTTATTAATAACTCCAGCTAAAGTAATGCATCATCTGTAAAATATAAAGAACGAGTATGTCTCTGTGTCAGTGTAATATAACTATATCAGCCTGATTAAAAAGTTTGTAAAGTAGGACAGAACAACAACCTTTCTGAAGCACTGCAACTTTAATTTAGCGAGAAACGCAAGCACCCGTCCCGTGACTCGGTTACTCGGGTGATCCATTTGTCTATTTTACAGACGTTTCGTTCGTGTGATATTTAAATGCAGCACCTTGTTTTATTGGTGGTACTTATGCAGAGCAGATGTCTGTTCACCCAGCACTAATATCATCAGAGCGGGAGAGGAAATGTTTGTCTGGTGTCTCTCTTTGAGATATCTCTCTTAATTGCTGTTATTTGTAGCTGTGGAATATTGATAGCGCTGGAGGGAAAGATTGGCAGCTGCATGAATCGTTATTAGCCGGCCCGTTGGCAGAGGCGAAAAGGTTCGATATACAGACGCTCACCATTGGCAGGGCCCGTGGGAGACTGCTACCCTCTCAGACAAGAGATAATTACCCATCTGAGAACCACTACGCCTGGGGCATCACACACACACACACACATACAGCATGCGCGCATGGGGCCCTGGTGCTAGCGAGAGCCACACTGTGATATTTAAACAGGTGAGCAACATTGATAATTGGTAAACTGGCAGAAAAGACTATTTTAGCTCTTAAATGTTTTGAAAGAATAAACAGCTACACTTCTTCGAATTCTATATATGTCATACATAACAAATGTATGCTTTATGTATTCATGTTTCCTTATTTTTGTATTCTACTTTACATTTTAAATCTCGTTGTTTATTATTGAACAACAGTTAGCTCCAGTCCACTCATCTGAATTTGTATGGTACAGGAAACACATGATTGTTTGAAAAGTCAATAAATGAATAGAAATAAGCATAAAAGTCCACCCCTTCGAATCCATATGAATTAGCCAGCAGTTCAACAAAATGTCAGCCATTAAACTGTGTTGGATTTTGATCTGCAGGTTACAGTGATATGCCAGTAGATGGCAGTAGGAGAGTCTTTATAAATGATTCACTCAATTATGTTCATTCATCAAAAGATGCTTAATAAGTGGGACATTGCCACATTTAATCAACCAATTTGTGCCAAAATGCTAATTCGATGAGGAACTAAACAAGTGTCTTTATGAGAGAGTCGTTGAATCATTGATTCAACCGATTCGTGTAAAACGTTTTTTCAGTGATGATCAAAACAAGTGTCTTTATTAGTGAGTCACTGGACTTGAACCATTTGTTCAGAATTTGTTCAAAACCATGGAATCATTTCGGAAAACGCTGCGAACGATTGTCATTTTTTTTTTTTGTGGAATTGTTTTCGTCACCGGAGCAAAAATGGTAATCGGCGATATAGTGTTTGAAAAGGGAAATTACTCACTGTTAACTTCTAGTTTTTTGAGCTGTTGTAATATCACACAAGTAACTCCAGTAATTTATCAGAAGTAACTCAAAATGTTCTAACATGACATTGTTATATAACAGTAGTAACGGAGGCTTAGACACAGCAATAGATCCTGAATCGTGTCATAAGAAAGACGCTGAATCATACTGTAACGCCTGGTTCAGATTACACGATTTTTTTTTTGTTTGTTACAATAGTCACTGATTCAGATTACGCGATTTTGGCTCCTAAAATCGTGTCGTGTCATGGACAAGACACGTCAGACTACACTTTACTTCCTGACCAGTCATGGCAAGCCGTGTTTAACGGCGTGCGTGATGTCATCGAGAAGGCAAAACTCGTAGCGAGTGACTTCCTGGATTGCTCGGCATTGCCTTTTCAGCGTGAGAAATACACGGTGTGGCGTGTGAGTGTGAGAACTGGTTGAATTGCGTGTGTCTCACGCCCATTGCGTGAGACTTGAGAACCCTGCTCGAAGAGGACAGTATGGGCTGTCAATCCTCCAAAGAGAACTTGAGGTAAAATATTGTTTTCTTATATGTTTTTACTTCTAGTTTTCACGTTAGCACCATCGTCTCTCTTTCGTTTAGTCTTTTTCGAAAGTTGTATACGGAAAAGCTTGTGCTCCTATTGGTCAACCTCATACACGTGATGGAACCGTCGTGGACGACCGTTGAAAAAATTAAACATGCTAGTCTTTTTGTCGCGATGTCGTGAAGCATCGCAGACGTGACGTAGGTTGTCGCCCACTATGACGCACTATACGAGATGATACGATCGTTAATAAGGTAGTATTGATACGATGATATGGTAGTTAACACAGAGACACTAACGGTATTGTTAACAAAAACATGGACTTTGAAACCTGTTTACAAAAGTTTTCTTTTTCAGGCTTCAAAAACGCGTTGTCTTGTACACTCACCAAAAGGATTATTAGGAACACCTGTTCAGTTTCTCATTAATGCAATTATCTAATTAATGCAATCACATGGCAGTTGCTTCAATGCATTTAGGGGTGTGGTCCTGGTCAAGACAATCTCCTGAACTCCAAATTGAATGTCAGAATGGGAAAGAAAGGTGATTTAAGCAATTTTGAGCGTGGCATGGTTTTTGGTGCCAGACGACCAGAAGTGAAAATCATCCAGTATGGGGCAGTCCTGTGGGCGAAAATGCCTTGTTGATGCTAGAGGTCAGAGAAGAATGGGCCGACTGATTCAAGCTGATAGAAGAGCAACTTTGACTGAAATAACCACTCGTTACAACCGAGGTATGCAGCAAAGTGTTTGTGAAGCCACAACACACACAACCTTGAGGCGGATGGGCTACAACAGCAGAAGACCCCACCGGGTACCACTCATCTCCACTACAAATAGGAAAAAGAGGCGAAAATTTGCAAGAGCTCACCAAAATTGGACAGTTGAAAACTGGAAAAACGTTGCCTGGTCTGATGAGTCTCGATTTCTGTTGAGACATTCAGATGGTAGAGTCAGAATTTGGTGTAAACAGAATGAGAACATGGATCCATCATGCATTGTTACCACTGTGCAGGCTGGTGGTGGTGGTTTAATGGTGTGGGGGATGTTTTCTTGGCACACTTTAGGCTGCTTAGTGCCAATTGGGCATCGTTTAAATGCCACGGCCTACCTGAGCATTGTTTCTGACCATGTCCATCCCTTTATGGACACCATGTACCCATACTTTGATGGCTACTTCTAGCAGGGCAATGCACCATGTCACAAAGCTGGAATCATTTCAAACTGGTTTCTTGAACATGACTGTACTAAAATGCCCCCCACAGTCACCAGATCTCAACCCAATAGAGCATCTTTGGGATGTGGCGGAACGAGCACTTCGTGGCCTGGATGTGGATCCCACAAATCTCACAAATCTTGTTTTGGAAACAATGCAGTGTAAATGGCCCCTCAATGCATTTCACAAATACTCTATCAAACCTGTACTTAGTGGGTGTTGTAGTAGAACGTACATTTAATTGCTGACATTTAATCAATAGATTCAAATGGCACTGGAGACCTTTTATTCGCTGGTTCATCAATCCTGTATGACAAAGTGAAAGTGAGTTGAGATAATTGTGAAGTGAGAGGTTTTCAGTAAAGGTCAAAAGTAGTTTGTTCAGAGGATCAGTGTGTGGATTTGTGGATTGAGTTGGCTGTGGGCCAAAGTACTTCGGTTAACAGAACAGATGCTGCTGGAATACTGTTTCTCTCAAACTTAAATGTCATTCATTTTTATTTGAATTCAAAAAGTAAATATCATACAGTTGAAATGTAGCCAGTTCATCTGAGTGTTGCTATTTAAATGGAATTTCAATTACATTTAAAAGGGATAGTTCACCAGAAGCAATGTGTGTAGTCCATAATTGAATGTAAAAATGCCTTATAAATTCAAATTCAATTCCTAATTCCTGAATTTAGTTTGAATTCAGAATGCAGAATTGCGATTAAAATTTGAATGAAAGAAAGTTTGTGTGACACTAACACCCCAATTAGTCTTAATTCGCCCCAATGATAAGCATATTTACGCTGTCTGAATTGTTCGCTACCCCTATACTGTATAATGCACTATGTGCCAATGTTTTTCTAAAAATGCAAAAGCGTTTTCTGAAAGCGCAAAAGTGGCGTTGTGTCATCACTTTTTATTCTGCGTTTAGATGAGCGTTTTGTGTGGGTAATCCGCGTGCAAATGTTGACGCAAAAGTGTGTGAAATTCAATGGAGTATGCACTTCAGACGGCTAGGAGTGCATACTACAACAACATCAAGTCCACGCGCCTGCGTACAACCTTCACTGTCAAGGAGACTTTTGCGTTTTTACCGTTTACATGGGAACGCGGCGGTGGAGCGTTTTTAAGATTTCCTCTCTGGAGGGTGGTTTCACTTTTTTGCGTTTTTAAGCCTCAAAAACGCCGTCGGCGTGTAAACGAAAGGCACATCCGATAAAATATTTTTACGTTTTCACCCGCGAGCGTTCTCGTGTAAACAGGGCCTTAGTTGGGATTCACCATGTAGAAAATTGTAAATGTGTGAACAATTGACCAGTTCGCAGCTTCGGCGTCTATTTATAATGTCGGGGGCGGGGCTTAAGATTTTAGAGAGCATTTGATTGGACAGAAAATCTGAAGTGCAGAGTGATGTCATCAAAATCATTGATCGATATTGGCGGAAGTGAGAAACTGTAAATTGTGAATGCTTATCTTCTAAATGCAGATTTTGTCTTTTTTTTGGAGCACAATAGCTAATAGATAACAGTAAGGCTAACATATTTATACTAAAAGCAAAAATAAAAATAATGGGGACTTTAAATCAATTAATTTTTAACTAGAAAAGAAAAGTTTGTTAAGACCTGTAATGTTCATAGAGATTCATAGATACAGTAGTGAACAAAGTGATTTCCGGCACACCAGAAAGTGCAATTGAAGTGCTGCACGGGGTGTAAGATCTCGGTGCTCTTTGGTTGCTAGGGATATTTGTATACTGAATTCAAAGTAATAATCCAAGGCACTCGAATTGAAGTATAAAAGTTAAAAAGCTTTTTAACTTTTATACTTCAATTCGAGTGCCTTGGATTATTACTTTGAATAAAGCGATTTCCGGCCTCGGAAAATTCACATCTTCACCCTTTTTCCAAATATTAATAACTGATAATGTCCACTACATTATCCGAGGCTGAAATCACTTTGTTCACTACTGTATCTATGAATCTCTATGAACATTACAGGTCTTGTAATTGTGTAAGCATTTTCCTGTGAGCTTTTTGTTCTGTAAATACAAGTATACACTCTAAAAAATGCTGGGTTGTTTTAACCCAATTTTGGGTCAAATATGGACAAACCCGAAATGTTGGGTTAAAAATGTAATGTAAAAATTTAACCCAATGGCTGGTTTAGTCCATATTTGACCCAAAGTTGGGTTAAAACAACCCAGCATTTTTTAGAGTGTAGTGTTTTGTTCTTCCCTCATATTTAATTTTTTTAAAAACATATATAATAGTTTCCTCATATTTTGATGGTTTAGTTTAACTTTTTGGGATTTTTAAAAACAAACATCCCCTCTGGACATCACTTTTGGCTACTAATGAATTCAAATGAACACTATTAGAGGTCTCAAAATCTTAGTTAAAGGGGGGGGGGGGACTAATTTTTTTCTTTGCATGATTGTATTTATGGGGTGCAATATAACATGTATTTGTGTTTTTTCATTTTTTTTTTAAGTGTTATTTTTCATAAACTTCACCTTTATTGTCAGCCGCGCTCTCCTCTGTCCCCTGAACGAGCGGTTTACTTCCTGATTCTATAAAAAAACTCTCCCTCAGAAACACGTAGTGGGCTCAGATTGGTCAGTTTGGCCTGGTGTGTTGTGATTGGCTAAACTGTCTCTCACGTTGTCCGGAAGGTTAACGCCCATTACCTTTACGGGCGAAACATGTATGTCATGAGCTCCGGTCCAGATGTAAATATGCGTTGAACTGCAGTATCAGTTTGAGGCAGAATCAGACCGAGAAACCCGCGATGAAGAGAGTCAAACAGAACCTCACCACAAACGGCTCTTACTAAACGTTTCAATTTGCTACATTTATACACGTTTAACTTAATTAACTTTATACACGTTTGTTTTACACAGAAGCATCTGACTGGCAAGCAACAATAGCAACTGACTGGCAACTAATGTTAAACACAAACAGCGTTGGCATGTTTACGTTATTGATCAAATCGAAAATAACGTCATAAACATGAAAAATACGTTTAAAACATTAGTACTTATAGAAAATTCAGGTCCATACTGTACGCGTTTGTCGTAGACACAAAATAGCATAGGCTAACTAGTAGTGGCTATAAAGCCAGCGCTGGCATTTGAAAAAAAAAATAAATCACAAGGCTACGTCCGGAATTATACATGCGAATACATTTAAAATGATGAAGTCTTAGCCTACTTACAGATTGTGGCCCAACAACTGCTGCCTCTGGTTTTAAAGTTGGATCTGCTTCATGTTTTAGTAACAGTTTCTTGTTGAATCCGGTGTTGAACTCGTGAAGATTCTGGAAGCTGTCTTCCGTAAAATGCGCAGCACAGAGAGCTAGATTACGATCGTCATTTTCAGGAACATAATCAAACATTAATTTTTCCATTGTTGAGGAAGTACAGCGTCCGTGGGAAGCCCGAAACACAGAAGACCTGACAGCTGTGTGAACAACACACTCGACGAGTCGACGTGCCTCAGAAATATGCGCATGCCATTTTCTGCATATTCTGAGGGAGTGGTTGATGCAAATGTGTGGGTTAGTGACGTACCATAACCCAGCTGTAGTCCCAATCAAGTCGTTTTTGTAGGCAATATACTTCCTGATTTTTAAAAGAAGATATCTCTGCTTACACTGAACTTTCAGCGCTGCAACTTTGCAGATACTGTTCATGCACCAACAGCAACATTACACACTATTTAAAATGAAAAAAGTGAAATCGCAGTCAACCCCCCCTTTAATTCTCCTCATTGTTTTCACGCTTTGTTTTTTTACAGTCACATCATGATACCCACAAACTTTGGTGAGCTGTCTTTTTCTCTTGTATTTGTAAATGACTCACATTATCCTGATCATGTATCTCAGCACATTCTTGGCAAAAGCACACAGACACATGCAAACAGCATTTCAAGCTGGAGTGAGCAACACCTGCCGCGTGCCCTTTGAGTCCAGGCCAGCGGGACCTGATTAATCATCATACGACACACTCTCCGTCATCACACCAGCTTTAATTATCAAAGCTATAAATAATTTTTCCTTCTAGAACTGTATAGATCATCTGCACTAAGGCGTCCACAACAGGTGGATATTTTGTCTCCCCTTCGGAGTCTCTTGTGTCATTGAGTCAGAGTGATGTATGGCTAAAGCGGTGATTTCTCGCTTGTGAAATACTCCCTGTCTCACATTACTTATTGTCTGTATCTGGCACCAAATAAAACAATATGAGAAATTATATCCATTATCACAGAGGTGCACAGGATGTGTGGGTTTAATAAATAGCGGCGTCTATCCGAATCGAAGACAAAAACAATGAAAGAATGACAAGGCTTTCACTCTTAGAATGAATGTTCATAGCACATGCTAGAAAGCAAATAAAGTGTTTGCACTTAAAAGAATGAAACTCATCCAAAATTTACTATCAGTACTACTAATTTACTAAAATTTACTAATTTATTCTATTACTAATTTACTTAATTTTTCATCTAAATTTACTAAATTATTTAAAAAAACATTTCTTTTAATTATTTTTTATTATCAGTCAAGCAGATTATGTGTTTTTATATATATATATATATATATATACAGAATTTAAGCGCAAATAATTCTTAAATATATACTTGCGTGCATATGTATTTATATACAAAATAATTATATACAGCACACACAAATATATTATGTAAACACAGACTTTTATTTTGGATGCGATTAATCGCAATTCATTTTTGCACATCCCTAATATATATATAAATATATATGTATATATATATCAACCCGATTTCACGGCAGTCCGTATGTATTTAACGAGGTGGCCAGGTCATACGAATGACCTACCCCTGACCCCACCCCTAACTAGACAAATCATTGAAAGAAAGTGTTGTGTGTATATGTTATATATATATATATATATAACCACATTAAACCAACAAAGAGTACATTTTTATATGTTTGGCAGATGATTAAAATTATTTTTTTATTATTATTTTAATTTGGACACTTTTATTTGCCATTGACCTTTATAATATGGCATTTTTATTTTTAAAATGTATTGCCTTTATGGCATAGTTATTAGTAAAAGAGATTTTTTGCATTGAAATATCAAACAAATCTCTCATAAAGGATTAAGATAATAAAAAATCTATTTTTCACTTTTATACAAACAGCTAATGGCAATCTAACACACGTTAGCATGGATATCACCAGATACACCTTACAACAAGATACATCAGAGATGCTCGCGGGACAGGAAAAAGGGAGACGGCTCTAATAAATTCAATGGTAGGCATGATGTCCATTCATCTCTCGCTGCTGCTTGTTGAATAAAAGGCTCCATGAATTCAGTTTATTATCTGTCGACTGCAAAGCCTGCGCCACTTGATTTCCCTGAGCAGTCGATAAATTGAGCAAGGCCACAGCAGCATTGTATATGTCTCCAAACAATGGGTGTAAGCTTGAGAGAGCCACCCTTTACCCTGATTTTCACCCTGATTCTTCCCCTGAGCATTAAACCTGTGAGAGTGCCTTTCAAAATTCATGGGGAAAGTGGTGTGTATGAATCTCTCACTGTGCTTTCAAGCTGTATTTGTGTGCTTACATGCACACTGCAGTAATGCGACTTTCCCTTTCGTACTAATAAGACCACAGGCACTCAGGATGAAAAGGATTACTTTGTGTATTTAGATGGCACTGTATTCATGAGCCAGTACTTCAAGAAAACACTGACTGAGAAGAGGGAAAGAAGATGAGAGGCTTAGCAGCAGTGGATGTCTGGGATATAAAACATCATGGTAAAAATGTACATTCTACTAACTACTAATTAACTACTGCATATTAACTATCAGTCATTAGAGTAGTGGTAAACTGTCTGATTAAAAGGGATAGTTCACCCCAAAAAATGAAAATTATGTCAAAAAAGATAAAAAAAAATATCTTCATTTGTGTTCTGAAGATGAACGGAAGTCTTACGGGTTTGGGACAGCATAAAGGTGAGTTACTAACCCTTTAATCATCTGCTAAAACTTAATTTTGATGCTCCCCAACTGACATTCTACTGCATGCAACTGCATGCTATCTTTTTCTACTAACCTGAACCCTAACTGAACAGGAGTGTGTTACCCAAAACCATAATTGCTAACCTGTTAGCAACTTAGTTGGTTGGCAATGGGAAATTACATTGCAACCAACAAAGTTGCTAACTTAGTTAGCAACTCCTGTTTATTAATACTCTAATGAGAGTTAATTGACATGTAGTTGCAAAGTCAGTTGTTAATAGTTGAAAAAGTTTTAGTTAGTCGTCTAAAGTGTACTATCGAAGTAAAGTAACCCAAATTTTACATTTTCTGGTCGCAATGGGACTGATTTACAGACTGATTTGTTGCCAAAATTTGCAAGTTCATTGTACTTTAGGTGAGGAATTGCAAAATTAATAAAATAGCTAAATAAACTGTTTGAAAATTGCAAATTATCAAATAAATTCAATAGCAATTCTCCTACACTCTTTAAAATAAAGGTTACACAAGTGTGTTTTCAGATACTTGAGGAAAAAGAGAGACTGACAACTGAAACTGAACCCAAACGCAATAGTTTTTATTGAAAATACGCGTTTCCATTCTTGAACAAAGTTCGTTCTTTTAAGCCGCTAACCGCACAGGGGTGCGTTTCCCGGAAGCATCGTTAGTCAACTATGGTCGCAAGTTCCGTCGTTACCAATAGAGTTCAATGGAAATTGCAACCAACTTGAGACCATAGTTGGATAACGATGCTTTCGGGAAACGCACCCCAGAATCAAACTGAAGTGAAGTTTAGCTCCGGGTTGATGGCGTTTGTGGAGATGATTATTGGCTGGACATGTCTGAACATGCTCTTGGGCTTGTGCTACTTCAGATGCGTCTTGAGTCATGAACCTGATTTGGTGAACCAGCTTGAAAGAGCGATTTGTTCAAGAATCAAACATCAACAGTGCAAAGGTTCAATATAGACTCACCTAAAGGATCATTAGTAACACCATACTAATACTGTGTTTGACCCCCTTTCGCCTTCAGAACTGCCTTAATTCTACGTGGCATTGATTCAACAAGGTGCTGAAATCATTCTTTAGAAATGTTGGCCCATATTGTTAGGATAGCATCTTACAGTTGATGGAGATTTGTGGGATGCACATCCAGGGCATGAAGCTCCTGATGCACCACATCCCAAAGATGCTCTATTGGGTTGAGATCTGGTGACTGTGGGGGCCATTTTAGTACAGTCAACTCATTGTCATGTTCAAGAAACCAATTTGAAATGATTCCAGCTTTGTGACGTGGTGCATTATCCTGCTGGAAGTAGCCAGCAGAGGATGGGTACATGGTGGCCATAAAGGGGATAGACATGGTCAGAAACAATACTCAGGTAGGCTGTGGCATTTAATCGATGCCCAATTGGCACTAAGGGGCCTAAAGTGTGCCAAGAAAACATCCCCCACACCATTACACCACCACCAGCAGCCTGCACAGTGGTAACAAAGCATGATGGATCCATGTTCTCATTCTGTTTACGCCAAATTCGGACTCTACCATCTGAATGTCTCAACAGAAATCGAGACTCATCAGACCAGGCAACATTTTTCCAGTCTTGGTAACTGTCCAATTTTAGTGAGCTCTCGCAAATTGTAGCCTCTTTTTCCTATTTGTAGTGGAGATGAGTGGTACCCGGTGGGGTCTTCTGCTGTTGTATCCCATCTGTCTTAAGGTTGTATGTGTTGTGGCTTCACAAAAACTTTGCTGCATACCTCGGTTGTAACGAGTGGTTATTTCAGTCAAAGTTGCTCTTCTATCAGCTTGAATCAGTCGGCCCATTCTCCTCTGACCTCTACCGTCAACAAGGCATTTTCGCCCACAGGACTGCCGCATACTGGATGTTTTTCCCTTTTCACACCATTCTTTGTAAACCCTAGAAATGGTTGCACGTGAAAATCCCAGTAACTGAGCAGATTGTGAAATACTCAGACCGGACCGTCTGGCACCAACAATCATGCCACACTCAAAATGCTTAAATCACCTTTCTTTCCCATTCTGACATTGAGTTTGAAGTTCAGGAGATTGTCTTGACCAGGACCACACCCCTAAATGCATTGAAGCAACTGCCATGTGATTGGTTAATTAGATAATTGCATTAATGAGAAATTTAACAAGTATGTTAAAGGTTCTTCATTGAACCTTCACAAAAATGTATGTTGTAGGTAGTCGACAGGTTTTGCTATAGAAGGATGTGTTAACAAAATTAACACATTACATTAAAAATACATTAAAATAACAATAGTCTTTTTAATTCTATCTATAATCCAGAATATTACTGTTTTACTGTATTTTTGATCAAATAATTGCAGCCTTGATAAGCATATGTACAAAATTATTTTCCCATCCCCAAACCTTTAAACTGTAGTATATAATAGAGAACAAAAAAATAAAAGTAAATATTAAAAATAAAACTGCAAAGAGTTGTAGAAGTCTAACTTTAACCAGGTGTGTTTGAACTTTTAAACATTGGATTGGCTCTTGTCAAGATGTGGTTTGTTTTCTTGGGATTAACTTTCTAAAAATATTGTTTCCCAGTGTTCTTCTGGAAACGGTATGCAAATGATATTGGCAAATGTAAGCTGTAAACTAATGGATGGTTACCCTCTAATAAAGACAATTTTACTTCCAGGGAAGCAAATCAAATTGCATTTGACATAGGCTTTAGACAAAGCTTGCTCAATAAATTCCTGCGAGGAAAAACCTCGTCAACGTTTCCTGGCGATTGTCACGGAAGGACAGAGAGGTGAAAGACTTTCAACATGAATGACGCTTCCACTCCGTCCAAACCGACCCAGTCATGAACCTCTCCCTATCTCAGCCCTGCAGACATCCCTTAAAATAGCAAACGTTTGAAATCCCTCTGCAAGATTTCCTCTGTAATGTGAGAAAAGCTGACTTTTCCTCAGCACTGCTAATAAACTCACCAAACCTCGGCCTTTCATCCTGCCATTTAGAATGCAGGAAGTGTTGCGCACTGATTACTTTTAAACATATTGCCTTTGACCTTCTGTCAACTAATTACCATAATACCCATCATGCAACGCTGAGGAGAATGAGCGGCCGTCTCTTCTTTTGTGTAATGGTAATTGCGTTCTTAATTTTAGAGGTTAAGCATACTAATGGCACGCAATGATTCGCTTTCTGGGAGGTTGGTGTGGAGCAACCTGCAGAAATGACTTCCACTTACTCAAAAACACCTCAGAAGAGTAGTTAACAGTTCAAAGATTGGCTCAGATCAGTGACAGTTTCAGTGATCTTGTAGATTGATTCGTCTTCAGTTCATTGGTGCAGCTAGTCATTTCAAATTGCTGGTAATTTTAAACGTCTGATCCACCGTTTCCAAATCCATGACGTGACTATGAAGACAATACCAGACATGGGCGGGTGAAGTACTGCTTGTTCACAGTCCTTTTTTACTTTCTAAAATAATTGTCTGACGAAATATTAAGAGACAGCTCTTCGTATATTACCAGCACAAACCTGTAGCGTTATATGTGCACACTACTGTTCAAAAGTTTAGCCACACTAAGAGAGATTTTTTTACCTTAAAATAATGTTTCCAAAATCGTTTCATTAAATCGTAACAGTGTGAAAGGCACTTCTGGATTCGCTTTGCGGTCATTTATCTGCTATAAGCACACTATGTAAGATTAGCAGATCAGGTCGCGTTTCTGTAGTTCTAACAAAACATTAGAAAACTACAAATTTGACTTGCTTTACATCAAGCATTACAATAGTCTTTATTTTGTTTTTCTTCATTTCTGATGTGGCAATACATCATACTTTCATGAAATCATGCAACATACTCTACCTTTCTCTGTGGACATCGTTCATTCCAAAGCCGGTGCCGATAAACAACGAGCGCGCGTGCTACAGCTAAGCTAGGCTAAATTAGCTACATCAGAAGTTACTTGGTGTTGCTTTATATAAGTATCTTATACTCACCCGTTTTATTGTAGTTGTTTCAATAAATATAATTAAAACAGTTGTCTTGTGAAATATTATTTCCGTTCAAATGGAGTTATTCTCTATCAGTGTCACTGTTTCTGAACTCCCTGAAACTGAGATTCAATTACTCTTAACACCTCACACCACATGAAAATCGAATGAGATAATCTGTATAAGAAATCCTGTTGTGTGTGGGGAACCACCAGGACAAACGCGCACACGTTTTGTAGATTATCACATGAAATGAAACCATACCCAATCAGAAAGCGAGCTGATGGAAGACACCAGCTCGCGCTGTAACATGTAAAGTCCATGCTCACACCGTCTCCACCACTTCATCTAAGGGACTGTTCATTTTTTATTTAAGGGGCTACCGGAGGAGTTTTGAGATCTATAGTCAACATAGACTTGACCCGCCCTTCACCAGCAATACATTTTTCTATTTACAAGCTTGACAAACTACTTAAAGGGATAGTTCACCCAAAAGTGAAAATTCTGTCAGTAATTACTTACCCTGGTGTCGTTCCAACCCTGTAAGACTTATTTTTAAGAAATAAAATATTTTTGATTTAATCTAGGAGATAGATCGCTTCTCCATAGGATTTGAAGGGATTGAAACTCGCCGGCCCAGAAAAGTTATTAAATACGTACAACACAGGAGCGCTGCACTGTTACACTACATGAACTCACTCGAGGCCCACAGAGAAGAAGATGAATAGTGGAATAAAGTCATTATTTTTGTTTTATTTTGAGGACAAAAATTATTGTCGTCGCTTGATAAATTTAAGATTGAGCCAAGAATGTCTTTATTAACTTTTCTGGGCCGGCAAGTTTCAATCCCTTAGAAAGCTAAGGAGAAGAGATCCAGCTCAGATATTAGACACGATTGGATAGATGAGAAGGTAATTAGTGATGCAACAATTGAGTCTTCCTGGCAGAACTTAATGCTAAAGCGTCCATTGTTTTTAAAGGCACGCTATGCAAGAATTATACCTTAAAATAACAGATTCAGTTGTCAGTATTTACTCACCCTCATGTTGTTCCAAACCTCTATGTGTTTATTTGTTCTGCTGAACACAAAGGAAGATATTTGGAAGAATGTTTTAATCAAACAGACCTCATTCCCCATTGACTACCATAGTATATATTTTTTCCTACTATGGTAGTCAATGGGGAATGAGATATACTATGGAAGTCAATGGGGAATGAGATCTGTTTGATTAAAACATTCTTCCAAATATCTTCCTTTGTGTATAGCAGAACAAATAAACACATAGAGGTTTGGAACAACATGAAGGTGAGTAAATACTGACAGAATTTTCATTTTTGGGTGAACTAACCCTTTAAGTTTGAGTGAAGCACCTCCCGACAAATCTTGCGAGAATCACGACATGCTTTATGGCAACGACGTCACACACATCAACAACAAAATTTGAAGCACAAAGGCACTTGCTCGCATTTCAGACGTGATACTCGACAATGGAAAAAGCGAATAGGAAAAAAAAGCGAAAAGAGAATAGGAAAAAGAAAAGTGAATCTGACCGCGCGAGGAACCGGACAAGAGTCCAACTCGGTCGGGCTTTCTCGATCTTGTTGATGGACTAGTAAGTAAATCTTTCAAAGTTTTTGTTAATTTTATTTTGTGATTTCACCGGAATGAATACAGAGTCTCCACAACGGTGATGTTCCATCTCTGTACAGCACTCTGACTCTGTAGGCATTATTGTCCGACTCGAAATGAACACCATTACTGAGAGTTTCTGATATTATCATCATTCCGTGAGATGAAATTGTCCTGAGAGACTGAGCGTGAGCTCATGAAGCTCCGCCCCTGTGCCGGCAGCAACAGCAGCTTATTTGCATTTAAAGGGCACACACTAAAACAAGCGTGTTTTTCTGAGCCCCAAAAAATGACAATTTAAACATGCTGTAAAAAATGATCTGTTGGGAATTTTGATCTGAAACTTCACATACACATTCTGGGGACATCAGAGAGATTTTACATCTTGTGAAAAGGGGCATAATACAGAACCTTACAGGATCTATGGCTACTCTAGGGGTCGCTGTTTGACAAAAACAGAATTCCTGCATAGTGTGCCTTTAAAGGCTAAAGGGTTATTCAAAATCACTTAAAAACGTTCCCTCATACCTTTATATAAACCAAACCTTTTTCATGAAAGTTTGTGTAATTTCTGCTACTCATATGTAATGTCTAAATTAATCATATAAAACATAATGGTGCTTCTGACTGGCCACTAATCTGCTATAACCTTGTGAAGGTTAGACATTTTCAGATAACAATATTTTTTTTTTTTTGGCTGGGACAAGACAAGAGATAAGAAATATACATTTTATAATCAAATATTGATTTTTTTTTTTCATCCCCTGTTTAGGTGGCATGGCATCAGAGTGACATTGAAAACTGCTGGGAGCTCACATTTCCCTGCAAGAGGTCACTGGGATAATTCTCCTTCCTCCTGAGGTAGGCTTTTGTCATGTTTTATCAGTGCTGACCGGTCACTTTAAATTAAAGGCTAACTCATAATGATATGTATCGTCACTGACAGCAAAGCACGATTGTTGGATATCAATTAATGCTTTGCTAGTTTACAACCGTTCCCAAAACAAACAAACAAACAAACGAGGAAGATCGTTAAAACGGTCACACGGGCAAACTGAGGACAATGATGAACTCTCTTAGCTGGTTATTTTGTTCCCTTCTCCGTCATTTATTTTTATAATGTACGCCTGTGTGCACATGTTCCGCTCTGAAGACAGTAATCCAAGTTCTTGGTAAACTCCTACACTGTCATTATGAAGTAAAGCACTGTAATCACCCACTAAGACAGCCTTTAATTACCCATCTTGCCATATTTTACATGCCGTACCTCGTTCCTGATGTACAAACACTGTTCTAGGCCCATGTGGACAAATAAAACTGAAACCCTTCTTCGTTACATGCATAGACTGGAGTAATACCTTTGTGTTTTATCTTGAATGGACAGTCAGAAAGGAAAGGGGATTGGGGAGCTGGAATCGAACTCTTGTAATTCGTAACACGCCATCATGCAGGCTATTTTTGCAACCCAGGTTCATTGGAAAGATACGGGCCTATGGTAACACTTCTGTAAAATTATATTATGTTGCTGCTTGCATTTTGCGTGACACTTTTACAGTGAAATGTCTTGTAAGTGGCGCTGAAGGCATCTTCAGTTTTATCCGAAAATATGGAAGCTTGATTCCCCGCCATATTTTACATTTCTATGAAATAAAGGCAGGATTGCAAGATAATATCTTTTTTTTCCCTTGCAATTGTGAAGTTATATCTCACAATCCTGACTTTTTTCTCTCGCATCCATGTGTCAAAGCAACAACGTACTTTTTTAATAACATACAGAAAATGCATTGAATGGAAACTACAAAAAAAGCATCCACCAAACACAACATCTCAGACACAAGGCACGCGAATCATGCTCACATCTAATTAAACAGTCTCACGGCAGATGGAAGAAAAGTCCTTCTTTATCGCTCTTTTAAACATCGTGAGTAAATAAGTCTGTTGTTAATTGAGCTACACACACTGAATGGAGGGGGGAGATGGAAAACAGATTCCCTAACATGCTTTCTTGCAACATTTCATCAACGTTAGGCAGAGAGCTGGCCTTTCTAACCAGGGGTGAGTTTCCCGAAAGCATCCTTATCCAATTATGGTCGCAAGTTTGGTCGTTATCAGCAGTTCAACGAGTCGGTGTTTCCCGAAACCATCGTTTCAACTGCATCGCAAAGTTGTGTGTTTGGAACGACAGCTCTCGGCCTGTGGTTAGAAGCAGAGTTTCTTGTTTGCGTGACTTGTGGACTTAATAAATCCTTATTTTGAGCCAAATAATCAAGCTGATATTAAAGGGGTTATATGTAGGTTTTTACTTAAAAAATCTTGAAGATAGAGTCTTCATTTGTCCATTTATGAGCCAACCATAATGTTATAGAAAGAATGACACCTTGACTGTCCACCATGGTTGCCTCTATCAGCCTGTAGGCTCAGTTGTGTGTGGAGAAGTCGGGTCCGAATTGGCGTGAAAAATCGCGTTCTTGTCTATTTGTGCTTACATCCGTACGGCAGACATTAGTAAGCAGTGGCAATTGCCAGCAGTAGTGTTTCAAATGGACTCTGCCAATGCTGCCTTCTACCTCATTGCCTCTTTAGCCCGGCTCACAGAGTCCTGCATGTAGTGTAGTAGTGAATATGAGAGACGCAAACACAGGATTGCTACAGATCAACATTTGAGATGCCTCTAACAATCACAAGACATTTAGCACTGGCAAGTTGTGGAAAAACACGTCTTCCTAACATTAAGAAAGTATGGATGAACTTTATTATTAACGAAGTTCCAGATCGCACCACTGTTCATTTTCGCTTCATTTTACAGTGGATTGTTTTTAAACCAGACATATACACTCACCTAAAGGATTATCAGGAACACCATACTAATACTGTGTTTGACCCCCTTTTACCTTCAGAACTGCCTTAGTTCCAGGTGGCATTGATTCAACAAGGTGCTGAAAGCATTCTTTAGAAATGTTGGCCCATATTGTTAGGATAGCATCTTGCAGTTGATGGAGATTTGTGGGATCCACATCCAGGGCACGAAGCTCCCGTTCCACCACATCCCAAAGATGCTCCATTGGGTTGAGATCTGGTGACTGTGGGGGCCATTTTAGTACAGTCAACTCATTGTCATGTTCAAGAAACCAATTTGAAATGATTCCAGCTTTGTGACATGGTGCATTATCCTGCTGGAAGTAGCCATCAGAGGATGGACATGGTGGCCATAAAGGGATGGGCATGGTCAGAAACAATGCTCAGGTAGGCCGTGGCATTTAAACAATGCCCAATTGGCACTAAGGGGCCTAAAGTGTGCCAAGAAAACATCCCCCACACCATTACACCACCACCACTAGCCTGCACAGTGGTAACAAGGCATGATGGATCCATGTTCTCATTCTCTTTACGCCAAATTCTGACTCTACCATCTGAATGTCTCAACAGAAATCGAGACTCATCAGACCAGGCAACATTTTCCCAGTCTTCAGCCGTCCAATTTTGAGCAAATTATTTTTTTCCTATTTGTAGTGGAGATGAGTGGTACCCAGTGGGGTCTTCTGCTGTTGTAGCCCAT
Source organism: Cyprinella venusta (assembly GCA_038021265.1). NCBI lineage: Eukaryota > Metazoa > Chordata > Actinopteri > Cypriniformes > Leuciscidae > Cyprinella > Cyprinella venusta. Next base: position 4,123,247 of record CM075884.1, on the reverse strand, counting down.
CCGCCTCAAGGTTGTGTGTGTTGTGGCTTCACAAATGCTTTGCTGCATACCTCGGTTGTAACGAGTGGTTATTTCAGTCAAAGTTGCTCTTATATCAGCTTGAATCAGTCGGCCCATTCTGCTCTGACCTCTAGCATCAACAAGGCATTTTCTCCCACAGGACTGCCCCATACTGGATGTTTTTCCCTTTTCACACCATTCTTTGTAAACCCTAGAAATGGTTGTGCGTGAAAATCAACTGAGCAGATTGTGTAGCCCGGAACACACCAAGCCGACGGTCGGCAGTCTGGCAGATTTTGTGCGTCAGCCAACTAAGTGTCCTCGGTGTGATACGCACGGTTCCATGCCGTTGGATAAAAATAGTCCTCGTCGGCTTTATTTCGCCCGATTCATCATGTTGAATCGGCGTCGGGCCGTTGGGGAAAGAGAGAACTCTGATTGGCTGTTTAGCTTAGTGAAAGAATCAGTGCACGAGAATAAAAGCAAAACAGCAAGCAAAGAAGTCAAAACGGTAAAGATAGAAGGCTGTTCTTATGTTACGTCTTCTTACCTGAGTGTTCCTTGGTGAATATTTCAATATTAACATGAGTGGAGTGGAATAAAGAAAGTGTTCAGCAGGATTGACATTCAAAAAGGTTAAGCACGCGCTGATTTGTTTACATTATGTGTATCTGCAGCCGGCAGCATCGGTTTTCCTTTTTGAGTGACGAATATAGACTAATATATCTGCAGAAATAGACAGTTGGCTCATTATACGCAGGCGCAGAACGCACATTCTAGCTGATGGTCGCCTGTAGTTCTCTCGGTGTGTTCAAGTGCAGCTTTTTACCTCGACGAGAGGGGACGAGAGGCGACAACACAGTTGGCTTTCATCAGCGCTAGTTCGTTGGCGTCTTCTTGGTGTGTTCCGGGCTAAATACTCAGACCGGCCTGTCTGGCACTAACAACCTTGCCACGCTCAAAATTGCTGAAATCACCTTTCTTTCCCATTCTGACATTCAGTTCAGTATATCATACAGTATGAGTAACATTTTTACCATGTGTCACTATTATGTTGTCTGTTACAGGTTGTTTGAAAGGAACTGCCACAACTAAGCCTCATAAAGCAAATACACATGCATGTTGGCTAATGTTTCAACTATGTAACGAAATAAACACCTTTCTGCAGGGCCTTCATTTCAACACTAATATAGTGTAAATAATAAAATACAATACTACCTAACAAATACATAAGGAATAAAGATTATTAATTACCAAGCTATTGCAGAATGATTAATCTGTTTGTCTTCTAATTTGGGATCAGAATCAGAATTAAATGGCTGAATTCCACCCATTGCCATTTTTTAACTTTTTGTTAAACAATTCCACATGTAATGGTGGCATTTATGAGTCTTGAATGTGGAACATCTATCAAAACAGTTTCAAGGAGATGGTCAAAAACTGGATTGAAAATAGCCTATTCGTTATTATAATTATTATTTTTTTCTTTCTAACATTGTATGTGGATCTGCAGTTCATGACCCCTTTAATACACAACTGCAGATGCGGTTCATAAATACTTTCAGGATTTTTTAGGTCAACTTAAATCTTTAAATGTAACATAATGGAACATAGATCCGCGTACCTGTGAAATGTCATGTCAGTCTTTCTCACTAATGTGCTCTAACTAAACCGTAGATACACACGTGGTGTAACATTATTGCGCGGCTCTATTTTTGGTGTCTTATGAAATGAGATTTAAATATGAAAGTTGTTGATCAACCTATCTCGGGGTGGAATCTAGTTTGAACTGTTAATGTCCTTTTCAGGATGTAAAATCTGATGGAAGATGAAGGCGGGAGATTGTAAAAAGGTTGATATGGTTTTAGGGATGGCGGGGAGTCGTCCGGAAATAGCTGAAGGCTGGAAGCCTGTGTTGATACATTATCTGATAAAGAGCAAAGATGCTGTCTGTTCTAGAGGTGCCATTATCTACAAAGAAGAAAAGAAGAGAGAGAGAGAGAGAGAGAGAGAGAGAGAGAGAGAGAGAGAGAGAGAGAGAGAGAGATGACAGCATGATAGCATCGCCGCATTGCTCTATTGATGGACAGTCTCCCTTTAGCCTTTTCATGACGACGTTTAATGTTTACCACAACTAACATAGTACATTGCTCATTGGAATATAGGGCTGTGAAACGATTAATCACGATTAATCGAATCCAAAATATAAGTTTGTGTTTACATAATATATATGTGTGTAGTGTGTATAATTATTTTGTATATATAAATACACACATACATGTATAAGAAAAGTGTGTTATTAATATATCAAATATTTATATATAATATAAATTATATATAAATCTATATACAGTATATACATGAAAATATTTCTTAAATATTTACAAGCATTTGTGTGTGTGTGTGTATGTATATATATATATATATATATATATATAATGTATATATAAATTAGGGCTGTGCAAAAAATAATTGCGAATAATCGCATCCAAAATAAAAGTCTGTGTTTACATAATATATTTGTGTGGGCTGTATATAATTATTTTGTATATATAAATACACACACATGCATGTATATATTTAAGAAAATGTGTTATTCATATATAAAATGTTTATATTTATATAATATAGATTATGTATTTATATATATGTACAGAATGTAAGCGCAAATAATTCTTAAATATATACATATATGCATAGATATTTATATATACAAAAATAATTATATACAGCACACACAAATATATTATGTAAACACAGACTTTTATTTTGGATGCGATTAATCGCAATTAACTTTTGCACAGCCCTAATATAAATATAAAATAATTATACACACTGCACACATATATATTATGTAAACACAAACTTTTATTTTGGATGTGATTAATCGCGATTAATTTTTATTTATTTATTTTTTTTGCAACTTGCTTCAATTGAATTAGATATTTATTTTTAAGATATTCAATTTGGTTTTGGTAACCTGTGAGCTGGTCAGGTACCAAGATACCAGGTGGCCAACCAGATAAACGAGTAGAAACACTCGGTAAGACCTGCAAACCACATTAGGTTGGTTTAAGCATTTTTGTCTCACCAGAGTAAATATATATAAAACATGATGCATTATTTGAGAGGTAAAAGCGCATGAGATATTAATAGATTATTATTTTTTTAGATGACATCAATTATTTAGAGTTTCTTTTTCTTGACACATTTTTTGTTATTGTTTTAACAGAAACCTAACAAAATTCTGTATGGTTTTTGCTTGACAAAAAAATTACTCAATATACAGTATATTCATATCTTTTGCCCTGGTATTTTTACAAGAAACCCATCAAAATCCAAATGTATTCAGTCTTGTAGCCCATTTTCAGAGCATGCATTTAAAACTGGAGCTGAAAGAAACTTTGCAGCATTTCTCTCCCTCGTCTCCACCTGTTCTCCCCTGAAATAAAATCAAATAAATAAAGTAATCCCCGCAGCAGGAGGTGTAGATTGATTTACCTGAGTGTGGCAGGTCTTTGGTTATCTGTACCCTGTTCACCCAGGCCTGCGACGTTCCCAGCGTCAGGATGGGGAAAGTGGGGCAGAGAAGGTTCAGTAATGGAACAGGTCTTATCTTCCCCAGCGAGCTTCATCACGCTCCACCTGCCGGGGATTAGATACCACACCTCTACGGCTACAACAAATTATGCATATGACGGAATACAGAACTGGATTTGCACCTTCATTGTTTCTTGGTACATAAACCAATGGCTAGCCTACAAACAGATTACAGAGATGAAGATTATTTGTTTCCCCCAAGATCTGACCATTACATGGCATATGTTTTTCAGTAATATCTAAACATCTTTAAAATCCCTCAAAACTCATTTTTGATCATCAAAATTACATATTTAAACTTTAATTTCCTCCCAGTGAAAATAATTGGCTTAAAATACCTTGAATGTAACTCAACACCCTTGCTTACTCAATATTTGCCATTGTGCAGCGTTTACTAGTTGAGCGAGTGGATCTCTGAGTTGATATGAGTGAGTGGAGGCGGGGCTCATTTGCATATAGTATAGGAACTGAATAGGCAAACGAGCCCCGCCTCCACTCACTCACACCAGCTCAGAGATCCACTCTCTCAACTGTAACTGTCAAAAAAATGAGCTAGGAAGGTTGTGCACTTTACATAATATATTTATATTTAGTTTACTTATAATAATTGTGTTTTTGCCTTGAAATGTTTTTTTTTCAATTAAGGTCTACATAATTATGCCTCAATTTAACAGTACAAAATCCTAACGCGTTGTCTAAACTAACACATTCTCATACTTCTGCATCATATAGGTGACTCCATTTGACATTTCGTCGAAATACTATGCACATGGCACACTTTAGCTTCAATATAACACGCACTGTTATGGGTAGGTTTAGGTATGGGGTGTCTGCGTCTCTTATTGACGCTAAAGGATGCCAGTCACCTGTATGACGCCTTTGGTTTTGCGTGTTATATTGAAGCTAAAGTGTGCCAATTTCCATCAAAAATTATCTCGTAATTCTGAGATAATTAACTCGTTAATTCAGAAAAACAGAGCAAAAACTTTTTCCATAAAAATTTATCTCGTATTTCTGAGATAAATAACTCGTTAAGTCAGAAAAACAGAGCAAAAACTTTTTCCATCAAAAATTATCTCGTAATTCTGAGATAATTAACTTGTTAATTCAGAAAAACAGAGCAAAAACTTTTTTCCATCAAAAATTAACTTGTGAATTCAGAAAAAACAGAGCAAAACTTTTTTTCTATCAAAAATTATCTCATAATTCTGAGATAATGAACTCGTTAATTAAGAAAAACAGAGCAAAAACTTTCCATCAAAAAGTATCTCGTAATTCTGAGATAATTAATTTGTGAATTCAGAAAAACAAAGCAAAAATGTTTTTCTATCAAAAATTATCTCGTAATTCTGAGATAATTAACTCGTTAATTAAGAAAAACAGAGCAAAAACTTTTTTCCATCAAAATTTTCATAATTCTGAGATAATTAACTCGTTAATTCAGAAAACCAGAGCAAAAACTTTCCATCAAAAATTAACTCGTGAATTCAGAAAAACAAAGCAAAAACTTTTTTCCATCAAAAATTAACTTGTGAATTCAGAAAAAAACAAAGCAAAAACTTTTTTTCCATCAAAAATTATCTCGTAATTCTGAGATAATTAACTCGTTAATTCAGAAAAGCAGAGCAAAAACTTTTTCCATCAAAAATTATCTCGTAATTCTGAGATAATTAACTCGTTAATTCAGAAAAGCAGAGCAAAAACTTTTTCCATCAAAAATTATCTCGTAATTCTGAGATAATTAACTCGTTAATTCAGAAAAACAGAGCAAAAACTTGTTTCCATCTAAAAATATCTCATAATTCTGAGATAATTAACTTGATAATTCAGAAAAAACAGAGCAAAACCTTTTTTTCCATCAAAAATTATTTCGTAATTCTGAGATAATTAACTCGATAATTCAGAAAAACAGAGTAGATTTTGTTTCCTCAAGTGAATGCAATACCCTTCCGTAAAAAAAATAAATTATTCCATTGGCAGCTTTTTAACTTAAAGTATAAATCTCGTCTAATTTTCTATTATTATTTCCTCCATAATATTGGCCTGACCAGCTTCCGACTTCTCTCCAGGCGCCACAGACCGTCAGACGTCCCCGCAGGAAAAGTGTGAGTCTGTGTACATACAGGTTTTCCTCCGGAGAGCATTAGCTCCTCAGATCACTGACTCCACTTGACCTGGATAGAGCTGCCCTACTTTAAATGAGCTCTGAGCCTGTCGGGGCCCAAAGCAATGGACACTTAAAACTCACATTTATTTACCTGCTTCAATACTGTTGCTCCATCAAAAGTCTTTGAATTACTCAAGGGTTATATTGCTGACGCTTTTACTATGGAAACGTCAAATGGTCTACAGATTATTATGATAGTTACCGTCACACTTTAAAGTCTGAATCTGTTATTTAATTTGACCGTTGTGTGCTCAGCACTTATCTGTCATCTTGCAGTTATGTGTAACTTTATGTATAGGTAGTTGCTAAAAAAAATAGCAATTGTGCCCAGTGTTGGACAGTGAAATGTGGCAGCGCTAATAACATTTAAGTGTCTGGCTATAATATCTCTGTATATAATCACTGTATTTAGAGCCAAAGCCAGCATCAGCGTGGAATCGGAGACAATCATATTCCCTTTAGGATTAATAGCCATGGATGAAGCAATTGTCCAGTGGCAATCTGAGAATACAATAGAGCACTGCTAAAATGACACAATGAACTCTCTCAAAATAACTATTGACTTTGCAGCACCAATAACTTTCGATTTTTTTTCTTCCCTTGCATGCTTCCTTCTTTCTGCACATTAAACATGGATTGATGTCCTTCTTTTTCAGACTTTTTTGAGACTTTGACTTAGACTAGGATTAATACATGTAACAATGGAGATGGATGAATGCGATCACCTCCTGAAACGGACATCTGAATTATAGTCAGTCCAGTTGCCTGCAAATATTATGGCAGTTTGTTATTCCTGTGTCTGTTATCACCACTGATTTAAGATTATCACTAATCAAAATCTGATTTAAGATCTATGAGACAGCCTAACGAACGTTTACATTTATGCATTTGGTATAAGTGTAATTTATTTGAAGTGTCTTAAATTGTAACATTACAATAACAATATGTAGCCAAGTCACTAGGGGGCGCTGCTGAGGGTATGTATAGAGGGTGTAATTTCCCTTTAAATATTCCACTTCCTGCGAGAGGAATAGCGAGCCTAAGTCCCGCCCCTCTGCTTCCGGCTCATGGGACCTTATTTCGGAAAAAATATGAATGGTAGTCAATGGCGAGAGACAACTTATCTTTTTATTCCAACACTATCTCACGCCCAATTCGTACGAATACGACGAATGATTAAAAAGTGGCTAATTCGTAACAATTCGTACGACCTCACTCGTACGAATTTGTACGATTTGTCTAAACCCACGTGACGGTTAGGTTCAGGGGCGGGGTAAGGGGTAGGTCATTCGTATGAATTCATACGAATTGGCCAATTCGTAAAATATGTACGATTTAGCAAAATCGTACTAATTCGTACGAGTGAGGTCGTATGAATTGTTACGAATTTGCCACTTTTTAATCATTTGTCGAATTCGTACGACTTGGTCGTGAGATCGGGTTGTTTATTCCGTCTGAACTGTGCCCTGAATTACACATATGATGTTTGTCAATTTAAAAGATAATTCTGAAAGTCAAAAACGTCGCAGTTTGTCATAAAACAGAAGAGTAACATTTAGTTTTATGTGAAAATCGCTCAATGAACTACATCTCCCGGGAAGTGACAACGAGCAAGATCCGCTGCTCGTGTGTGTGCAGTCTGGAACAAAACACTCAGGCATGACGGCGTAACGTTACGATTATAACGTAAGACTATAGAAATAATGACAGACGTTAGTCTCAGTAAAGTTAGCTTCATTCATTGAGAGAAAATGTGCGCCTTGTAGTCTTTGTAATTACGTATTTTCACAGTCTTATACCTCAACGGTTTTACACCAAACTAAGACGTTCTTGACTTTAAAATGATTCTGTTAAATTGACAAACATCATATGTGTAAGTCAGAGCACAGTTCAAACGAGATCAAAATATTTGTTGTCTCTCGCCATTGACTACCATACAATATTTTTCCCAAAATAAGGTCCCATGGTGGGCGACCGGAAAAGGAGGGACTTAGGCTCTCTATAGTTGCAGTCATAGATATCTATATAAAGGCTAGATATCTCGTCCACGCTGCTGGCCAATGGAGGTCGACGTCAGCATCTGGCGGCCATCTTGTCACAGGCAGCTCGCTCACTCGTAACATTGTGTTAATGGTACATGTACTATTTAAATAACCATAACTTGCTCAATTTTCTACCGATTTTCAGGGTTTGGTTCACTGTTAGACCTTACCAGGTTTTTTACAGTAAAATACTGGCAACACTGTTGCCAGTAATTTACTGTAAAAATGCACTAAAACTCAAGTTAACTAAGAAATACAACTTATTAGTTTTAGTGCATTTTTACAACACTGTTGCCAGTAATTTACTGTAAAAATGCACTAAAACTCAAGTTAACTAAAAAATACAACTTATTAGTTTTAGTGCATTTTTACAGTAAATTACTGGCAACAGTGTTGCCAGTATTTTACTGTAAAAAACCTGGTAAGGTCTAACAGTGTCTGTTATACACGTCAGAGATGTACACTCTAAAAAATGCTGGGTTGTTTTAACCCAACTTTGGGTCAAATATGGACTAACCCAGCCGTTGGGTTAAATTTTTACATTACATTTTTAACCCAACATTTCGGGTTTGTCCATATTTGACCCAAAATTGGGTTAAAACAACCCAGCATTTTTTAGAGTGTAGTTATGACACAGCATACTATGAATAATAAGTGTATAAATAATCATCCAGATAATTATAGCCACGTTAATAAAGTTTGTAAGAAACCAAACCGTTTGTAAATCCGTCAAGATTTCAACGAGATAAGAGTATTTGTGTTCATGCTGACCACTCATCTAACATCAGCTTGCCTGTGACAAGATGGCCGCCGGTGATGACGATAGAAACTCCGCCTTAAGACATCTAGCCTTGATATGGATATCTATGGTTGCAGTTGCTGAATTGTTTGGCATGGTCGCTGGAAGAACAAACTCTGGTAGGTTGATTTTAATAATACTTTTGATGTTTCAAATCTTTTTGATGTGTTGGCCAAGAGTCAGTGATGTTTGGTGAAAATGTTAATGCAAATGGGCCAGTTGTACTTAATCTGTTCGTTGTCTTGATGTAGTTGGATTGTTTTAGAAGTGAGGCCTAAACGCCCCAATGCTGATAAAGTTTGGCTGGATGAGTGGTGAATACTGAATTATCATCACAGCTCGTGAGAGTTGACACTCAAAGTTATGTTTTTTTAAGTGATTGTTGACAACCCTGTATTGTATGTATTGGGGTGAATGATTTTTGTAGAGGAGTTGCTTTAAAGGCTCTCACGTTTGGCCATGTGGAGCTGGACAGCCTGGTCTCATTGTTAATATGTAGGTATGTATGTTTTTGTGAAGATCGAAAACGTACTTTTTAGTACGTTTGGATAGATGCTGAAACGTATAATATAGACGTATCTGCAACATTATTACGTTTTTACAGCTACAAAACGTTAACTATTTACGTATATATTATATCATAAAGAAATCTGTATATTTTCCCTTTTTACCATTTTATAGATAAATGTAACATTTTTTTTGTTTTGTCAAATCAACTTAGATAATTTATGTAGTTCAGATAACATTATATTATTATAATTATAATATAATATTTTGAGTTTTTGATGATTAACTCAATCTCCTTCATTGTAAGTCAATTTATCCATTTCAATGAACTTAAAATTTTAATGCAACCAGGTTACTTATTTTTTTTAAGTTAAACCAAAAATATTTCACTATATATATATATATATATATATATATATATATATATATATATATATATATATATATATATATATATATATATATATATATATAATATTTTTGGTTGAATATTTTTAGTGAATCCATTTATTTATTTTTATTTATTTGTATAATCTTGGCCATTTAAAGGCAGTAGTCTAAATGATACTTTTCTTGCTACAATATATTTTAAAATTGTATAAATTGTATTTATAATTGAAATCATTATATATGTATATATATATACATGTATATATATGTATATATATATATATATATATATATATATATATATATATTATAAATACAATTTATACAATTTTAAAATATATTGTAGCAAGAAAAGTATCACAATAATGTATATCCCATAAATGAGAATTTTCCAAGCTTAAGTACAGTATGTGTAATTGTCATACTAAACAATGACAATCTGAATGCGTCATTTGATTTGCTTGTTTTCAATTTGGGAGTGAAATACTTAACTGAGATTTATGTTCTGTTAAATGAACAGCATGAACTGATACTTTAGAAATACAAATCGGAATCCATTTACAATGTTTTAAAGACGCTTAAAGACAGAAATACACTCTAAGAAACATTTCTAAGAAAAAAAAAAGTACAAGCCAGAGAGTGAAAGCGAGTGGGAGTGTGTGAGATGTGTAGAGGTTTATAGGACGAGACATATAGCCTCCGGGTGATTTGTTTAACTTTGAAAGGTTCTTTGGTTTGTGCTAAATTCGCTTCGAGCAATGGTAGCAGATCATCTAACTCTTCTCCCAAGTGGCACCAGCTAACAGTGCCTGGTTCCTGTGCGTGGGTAAAGAAGTGAGAGACCCGTGAGGGAGCAGACGACAGCTATCGCTTGGTTAGCCCCGGCCCAGAGTCGCACTAAACAAATGAAACACACTCGTGATCTTCTCACGGCTGGGTCCAGTCATATTTACACATTTTTTGAATCCAGTCATTTCTATAGGAATCCGTGCGATCGGTGTGAGGATGAAACATCACCCCACACAGCTTTCATAACGTGTTCGCGGCAACAATTTGCTGAGCGATGGTGACTGCACCAATTACGCAGGCAAAAAAGGTATAATGTCCATTTTAAATAGTGTAGCGATGTAGTATGTCTATTGTCACTTTCAAACCAAGCAGCTTTCAGTCAGAGCAGCAAATCTATGTGATCAGCTTAAACATGTTGCAAAATCTACTTGGGGATTTTTTATTTTTTCATATTTAAATGTCTGGATTTTTCTTGCAAAAATGTGCAAAGCAAGGGCGAATGTGACCAGACTTTAGTGGTGTGTATCCACAACAGCAGCGAAAATCTGCTTAAAATGCTAAAACGTCTCCACTTTGGAGTGTATCTGAAGAGTGTGTGAATATAATTTAATCAGCATATACACAATTACAGTTTGGAAAGATGAAAAAATTGTTCCTGAATGCCCACAGTAGATGAATGCTGTCAATGTATTACACTTTCATTCATCCAGCCAGACTAATTGAAATGAAAACATCCAAACCGCATTAGAAATCACTATTAAACAAATTAAACATGAATTCCATACAGGACTTTAGGCTACAGGCTGCACCCATGTTTGAACTGGCTTGGTCACTCGCCATTGACTATCGGAAGACCTTGCCAAAGGTCGACGACGTCGCAGATGATTTCCTTGTGGTGCTTGTCCAGAAGTCTCACTCTGATTACTTCTCACTTAGCGGTGAAGAATTGTTTATCTTTTTTTTCGTCGAAGCTATCATTAGCAAGAGAAACGATGCGGATGACTTTAGCTGTGTCATGCGATTCCAAGTCTTTGCGGAGATTGGAGAGGTAAGTCAGGTTGCGCGTTTCAAGGTTTTTCGCTGGGTGGTGGTGGTGGTGATGAAGGTTTAGTGCATCCACAGTCGCACTCGATGAACGGCTATGTTTAAAGATTGTTTTAGAGGCCCGATGGTTAGCTTGATGCACAGGATGATCGAGGCTGCGTGTGATGACAGCAACGATTGCACGAGGGATACCAAACGTGTGAAAAATCTCAAAAAAGAAATGGATGACATAAGAGGGTTGGTTCAAACTTGGACAGATGTTACGCCCATGTTTGTAAACGGCAGAGAACCGGTCGGCGTAATCCTCAGAAAAGTTCTGGATGTGATGCATGAATCTTGTGAGGATTTTGAATTCGTCGAACTACTCTGTATGTGTACGTTTGTAACAGATCTCTGTGTGTCACTGTTGTAAAAAAAGGTAAAGACAGATGTGGATGAAATAGTTCAAAGTATGGTGAACTATGCCCTAGAGAAAAACCTGATTGCGTGCCGCAACTTTTTATTGTTGCTCGATTACCTGTAAATGTCGTTATTGTTTTACTTCACTATGTTTAAATAAAAAAAAATATTTTGTGGTCATGTCGGAGCTCATAACTTGGTTTCTATAGGATTCATAGCAAACATGCATAGTATAAATCAGATACTAAGTCAAATGGATATAATAAAACAGACACTAAGCAGATTGAATAAAATGATATTTATTCAACAAACTAAAAGCTAAGTATATTGAATGATATTTAGTCAACAAACTAAAAGCTAAGTAAATTGAATGATATTTATACAACTAAAAGCTAAGTAAATTTAACATGTTAGTACAAAATGATTATAATGATGTTAGTACAAAATCTAAGTTAAAAAAACAAAAAAAAACATAATGGGTAGTAATAATGATGTCAGTGGTAATCTAACCAGAAAAGAAAGTCACGGCAGGCCATCATGTCACGATCTAGGATGTAATTAACATACATTACAACAATTTTGTCAACGTTTTCAATAGCTTTGGCAATTTTGATCACATCATCATCAGAGTCATATTCTTTTGATTTCTTTACCAGTTCGGTACAGACATCGACCACATAAGCACAAGTACACACCATGTCGGTGATCCCTAGCGGGCGTTGTGGTTCACAGATCATATCCAGAACCTCTTTTATCATATCAACGGGTGGATTGTCACCGTTAACACATTTGTCCGTCAAATCACCCCATGAATTAGACAGTCCTCTTATAAGAACCATATTTTTCTTGAGATTTGCCTGACGCACAGTGTCATAACACAGCGTATCGGGGTGGGATGCGTCCATAATCATCTTGTTCATTAGATCGGTCATCTGGATTCTGTAATGGTCTTTAAACATGAATTCCATACAGGACTTTAGGCTACAGGCTTCACCCATGTTTGAACTGGCTTGGTCACTCGCCATTGACTATCGGAAGACCTTGCCAAAGGTCGACGACATCGCAGATGATTTCCTTGCGGTGCTTGTCCAGAAGTCTCACTCTGATTACTTCTCACTTAGCGGTGAAGAATGGTTTATCTTTTTTTTCGCCGAAGCTATCATTAGCAAGAGACACGATGCGGATGATTTTAGCTGTGTCATGCGATTCCAAGTCTTTGCGGAGATTGGAGAGGTAAGTCAGGTTGCGCGTTTCAAGGTTTTTCGCTGGGTGGTGGTGGTGGTGATGAAGGTTTAGTGCATCCGCAGTCGCACTCGATGAACGGCTATGTTTAAAGATTATTTTAGAGGGCCGATGGTTAGCTTGATGCACAGGATGATCGAGGCTGCGTGTGATGACAGCAACGATTGCACGAGGGATACCAAATGTGTGAAAAATCTCAAAAAAGAAATGGATGACATAAGAGGGTTGGTTCAAACTTGGACAGATGTTACACCCATGTTTGTAAACGGCAGAAAACCGGTCGGCGTAATCCTCAGAAAAGTTCTGGATGTGATGCATGAATCTTGTGAGGATTTTGAATTCGTCGAACTACTCTGTATGTGTACTTTTGTAACAGATCTATGTGTGTCACTGTTGTCAAAAAAGGTAAAGACAGATGTGGATGAAATAGTTCAAAGTATGGTGAACTATGCCCTAGAGAAAAACCTGATTGCGTGCCGCAACTTTTTATCGTTGCTCGATTACCTGTAAATGTCGTTATTGTTTTACTTCACTATGTTTAAATAAAAAAAATATTTTGTGGTCATGTCGGAGCTCATAACTTGGTTTCTATAGGATTCATAGTAAACATGCATAGTATAAATCAGATACTAAGTCAAATGGATATAATAAAACAGATACTAAGCAGATTGAATAAAATGATATTTATTCAACAAACTAAAAGCTAAGTATATTGAATGAAATTTAGTCAACAAACTAAAAGCTAAGTAAATTGAATGATATTTATACAACTAAAAGCTAAGTAAATTTAACATGTTAGTACAAAATGTTTATAATGATGTTAGTACAAAATCTAAGTTAAAAAAACAAAAAAAACCCATAATGGGTAGTAATAATGATGTCAGTGGTAATCTAACCAGAAAAGAAAGTCACGGCAAGCCATCATGTCACGATCTAGGATGTAATTAACATACATTACAACAATTTTGTCAACGTTTTCAATAGCTTCGGCAATTTTGATCACATCATCATCATCATCAGAGTCATATTCTTTTGATTTCTTTACCAGTTCGGTACAGACATCGACCACATAAGCACAAGTACACAACATATCGGTGATCCCTAGCGGGCGTTGTGGTTCACAGATCATATCTAGAACCTCTTTTATCATATCAACGGGTGGATTGTCACCATTAACACATTTGTCCGTCAAATCACCCCATGAATTACAGTCCTTTTACAACCTTTAGGTTACAGGCTGCTCCCATGTTTGAACTGGCTTGGTCACTCACCATTGACTATCAGAAGACCTTGCCATAGGTCGACGACGTCGCAGATGATTTCCTTGCGGTGCTTGTCCAGAAGTCTCACTCTGATTACTTCTCACTTAGCGGTGAAGAATGGTTTATCTTTTTTTTTCGTCGAAGCTATCATTAGCAAGAGACACGATGCGGATGATTTTAGCTGTGTCATGCGATTCCAAGTCTTTGCGGAGATTGGAGAGGTAAGTCAGGTTGCGCGTTTCAAGGTTTTTCGCTGGGTGGTGGTGGTGGTGATGAAGGTTTAGTGCATCCGCAGTCTAACTCGATGAACGGCTATGTTTAAAGATTATTTTAGAGGCCCGATGGTTAGCTTGATGCACAGGATGATCGAGGCTGCGTGTGATGACAGCAACGATTGCACGAGGGATACCAAACGTGTGAAAAATCTCAAAAAAGAAATGGATGACATAAGAGGGTTGGTTCAAACTTGGACAGATGTTACGCCCATGTTTGTAAACGGCAGAGAACCGGTCGGCGTAATCCTCAGAAAAGTTCTGGATGTGATGCATGAATCTTGTGAGGATTTTGAATTCGTCGAACTACTCTGTATGTGTACGTTTGTAACAGATCTCTGTGTGTCACTGTTGTCAAAAAAGGTAAAGACAGATGTGGATGAAATAGTTCAAAGTATGGTGAACTATGCCCTAGAGAAAAACCTGAATGCGTGCCGCAACTTTTTATTGTTGCTCGATTACCTGTAAATGTCGTTATTGTTTTACTTCACTATGTTTAAATAAAAAAAATATTTTGTGGTCATGTCGGAGCTCATAACTTGGTTTCTATAGGATTCATAGTAAACATGCATAGTATAAATCAGATACTAAGTCTAATGGATATAATAAAACAGACACTAAGCAGATTGAATAAAATGATATTTATTCAACAAACTAAAAGCTAAGTATATTGAATGATATTTATTCAACAAACTAAAAGCTAAGTAAATTGAATAATATTTATACAACTAAAAGCTAAGTAAATTTAACATGTTAGTACAAAATGATTATAATGATGTTAGTACAAAATCTAAGTAAAAAAAACATAATGGGTAGTAATAATGATGTCAGTGGTAATCTAACCAGAAAAGAAAGTCACTGCAGGCCATCATGTCACGATCTAGGATGTAATTAACATACATTACAACAATTTTTTCAACGTTTTCAATAGCTTCGGCAATTTTGATCACATCATCATCATCATCAGAGTCATATTCTTTTGATTTCTTTACCAGTTCGGTACAGACATCGACCACATAAGCACAAGTACACAACATATCGGTGATCCCTAGCGGGCGTTGTGGTTCACAGATCATATCTAGAACCTCTTTTATCATATCAACGGGTGGATTGTCACCGTTAACACATTTGTCCGTCAAATCACCCCATGAATTACAGTCCTTTTACAACCTTTAGGCTACAGGCTGCACCCATGTTTGAACTGGCTTGGTCACTCACCATTGACTATCGGAAGACCTTGCCAAAGGTCGACGACGTCGCAGATGATTTCCTTGCGGTGCTTGTCCAGAAGTCTCACTCTGATTACTTCTCACTTAGCGGTGAAGAATGGTTTATCTTTTTTTTTCGTCGAAGCTATCATTAGCAAGAGACACAATGCGGATGATTTTAGCTGTGTCATGCGATTCCAAGTCTTTGCGGAGATTGGAGAGGTAAGTCAGGTTGCTCGTTTCAAGGTTTTTCGCTGGGTGGTGGTGGTGGTGATGAAGGTTTAGTGCATCCGCAGTCTAACTCGATGAACGGCTATGTTTAAAGATTATTTTAGAGGCCCGATGGTTAGCTTGATGCACAGGATGATCGAGGCTGCGTGTGATGACAGCAACGATTGCACGAGGGATACCAAACGTGTGAAAAATCTCAAAAAAGAAATGGATGACATAAGAGGGTTGGTTCAAACTTGGACAGATGTTACGCCCATGTTTGTAAACGGCAGAGAACCGGTCGGCGTAATCCTCAGAAAAGTTCTGGATGTGATGCATGAATCTTGTGAGGATTTTGAATTCGTCGAACTACTCTGTATGTGTACGTTTGTAACAGATTTCTGTGTGTCACTGTTGTCAAAAAAGGTAAAGACAGATGTGGATGAAATAGTTCAAAGTATGGTGAACTATGCCCTAGAGAAAAACCTGATTGCGTGCCGCAACTTTTTATTGTTGCTCGATTACCTGTAAATCTCGTTATTGTTTTACTTCACTATGTTTAAATAAAAAAAATATTTTGTGGTCATGTCGGAGCTCATAACTTGGTTTCAATAGGATTCATAGTAAACATGCTTAGTATAAATCAGATACTAAGTCAAATGGATATAATAAAACAGACACTAAGCAGATTGAATAAAATGATATTCATTCAACAAACTAAAAGCTAAGTATATTGAATGATATTTATTCAACAAACTAAAAGCTAAGTAAATTGAATGATATTTATACAACTAAAAGCTAAGTAAATTTAACATGCTAGTACAAAATGATTATAATGATGTTAGTACAAAATCTAAGTTAAAAAAAACATAATGGGTAGTAATAATGATGTCAGTGGTAATCTAACCAGAAAAGAAAGTCACGGCAGGCCATCATGTCACGATCTAGGATGTAATTAACATACATTACAACAATTTTGTCAACGTTTTCAATAGCTTCGGCAATTTTGATCACATCATCATCAGAGTCATATTCTTTTGATTTCTTTACCAGTTCGGTACAGACATCGACCACATAAGCACAAGTACACAACATATCAGTGATCCCTAGCGGGCGTTGTGGTTCACAGATCATATCTAGAACCTCTTTTATTATATCAACGGGTGGATTGTCACCGTTAACACATTTGTCCGTCAAATCACCCCATGAATTACAGTCCTTTTACAACCTTTAGGCTACAGGCTGCACCCATGTTTGAACTGGCTTGGTCACTCACCATTGAATATCGGAAGACCTTGCCAAAGGTCGACGACGTCGCAGATAATTTCCTTGCGGTGCTTGTCCAGAAGTCTCACTCTGATTACTTCTCACTTAGCGGTGAAGAATGGTTTATCTTTTTTTCGTCGAAGCTATCATTAGCAAGAGACACGATGCGGATGATTTTAGCTGTGTCATGCGATTCCAAGTCTTTGCGGAGATTGGAGAGGTAAGTCAGGTTGGTTGCGCGTTTCAAGGTTTTTCGCTGGGTGGTGGTGGTGGTGATGAAGGTTTAGTGCATCCGCAGTCGCACTCGATGAACGGCTATGTTTAAAGATTATTTTAGAGGCCCGATGGTTAGCTTGATGCACAGGATGATCGAGGCTGCGTGTGATGACAGCAACGATTGCACGAGGGATACCAAACGTGTGAAAAATATCAAAAAAGAAATGGATGACATAAGAGGGTTGGTTCAAACTTGGACAGATGTTACGCCCATGTTTGTAAACGGCAGAGAACCGGTCGGCGTAATCCTCAGAAAAGTTCTGGATGTGATGCATGAATCTTGTGAGGATTTTGAATTCGTCGAACTACTCTGTATGTGTACGTTTGTAACAGATCTCTGTGTGTCACTGTTGTAAAAAAAGGTAAAGACAGATGTGGATGAAATAGTTCAAAGTATGGTGAACTATGCCCTAGAGAAAAACCTGATTGCGTGCCGCAACTTTTTATTGTTGCTCGATTACCTGTAAATGTCGTTATTGTTTTACTTCACTATGTTTAAATAAAAAAAATATTTTGTGGTCATGTCAGAGCTCATAACTTGGTTTCTATAGGATTCATAGTAAACATGCATAGTATAAATCAGATACTAAGTCAAATGGATATAATAAAACAGATACTAAGCAGATTGAATAAAATGATATTTATTCAACAAACTAAAAGCTAAGTATATTGAATGATATTTATTCAACAAACTAAAAGATAAGTAAATTGAATGATATTTATACAACTAAAAGCTAAGTAAATTTAACATGTTAGTACAAAATGATTATAATGATGTTAGTACAAAATCTAAGTTAAAAAAAACAAAAAACATAATGAGTAGTAATAATGATTTCAGTGGTAATCTAACCAGAAAAGAAAGTCACGGCAGGCCATCATGTCACGATCTAGGATGTAATTAACATACATTACAACAATTTTGTCAACGTTTTCAATAGCTTTGGCAATTTTGATCACATCATCATCAGAGTCATATTCTTTTGATTTCTTTACCAGTTCGGTACAGACATCGACCACATAAGCACAAGTACACAACATATCGGTGATCCCTAGCGGGCGTTGTGGTTCACAGATCATATCTAGAACCTCTTTTATCATATCAACGGGTGGATTGTCACCGTTAACACATTTGTCCGTCAAATCACCCCATGAATTAGACAGTCCTCTTATAAGAACCATATTTTTACTTTTACATATACTTTTCTTTTAACAGTTTTAAATTTCAGTGCGCATGAAGAACAATAGCACTCTCGACTCCAGTGCTGTAATCTAAAATACACCCGGGAGAAGGGAATAGATTTAGAAAGGGCAATAAACTCCACTCCAGCAAGATAAAGTCATTTTATGCAAATCATAGACCTTTATTCTTTATCAACAAATAAAGTATAATAATGGGAACATTGATCTTGAAGAGAGTGTTGTCGTTTCACTGTCGCAACCGAACGCGACGCGTTGTGTGAATGCTGAATGGAGAATGACTGAGGCGAGATGACTTTCCGTTAACAAATAACTTAGCGACTAAAATATTAATTTTACCACACAATATGCTATTGAATGACTTTAGAAGTCTTGGAATATAGTGTGAAAACTTGATTGTGCTTTACAAAGTTTTTTATGCCTTTAGTGGGGCTTAACAAAATAACACAATAGCTACTATGCAGAATGTCGGACGTCACTGAGCTGTAGCCGTGGCGGGAGGATTTTAAGTGTGGCGGCCCGCCACGGGAGAATGAATGTAGCGGAAACACTGGGTAAACGTGACCAGTCGCAAAATCGGCTTGGTGTAATCTTTCACCTTCGCATGAATTTCCAGTCACGTGGATTCCAATTCAAATGGCTGGATTTCATTGGATTTCGAACAATAGTGAGTATTGTGACCACACCTTTACCCAATGGAATCTATCCACTTATGTGTTCCAATCAAAGACGTCAAATCACGGTCGTGAATCTGTCATAAAGAGCGAGATGGTTCAAATGAGGGAAAGAAGACAGTTGTGTGAAGCAGACATGAAAAAGAGTGTGGAGTTAGCAGGCAGGTAGAGTTAAATGTGATGGGGATTACATTTATGTGGAGATGCTGCGGTTTTAAGAAGTCCAAATCTCTACCTGTCAGTCTGCACAGCTGGATGGTGGCCCCTCCCAGGGGCTGATGGGAAAAAAATGCAAATAGGCCACCATCCTTTTGGATAATCCATATTGAGCACTAATCTGCTGAAGAGTGCTTCAAATCACCTGGGCGCACTTCTACTCCACGTCACTGCAAGCTTTGATACAGCAGAAGAAGAACGTATAGAAAAGGCTAATCTAACGAAAGAGAAGAAATGAGGAAACGCGTGTCTCAGAGTCGACAGATGCGAGGATTTCTCTTTTATCCTCGTGCTGAATCATTACACCTGTCTGCCAGCATTGATGTACGCTCGAATAAGTGGCCATCGCTGAAAGCACCATATTTTGAAAAGCCTGGATGAGTTGTTTCATTGGAAGAGTATTGAAGTGTATAGATTTGAAGGTTTTATATTAACCCCTTGAAATCAAAAGGCACAGACTGCTGCGTTTCGTTAACACTCCTTCGGCAACTCCATTCATAATTTAGCTGCCCACTGCTGCGCTCTGACGTACGAGTCGGCCCTAGAGCTCTTCAGTCATATTTCAAGCTCGCACAATGTAATGCATTTTGACAAGTAAATTGCTTGAATTTTTGCTGATAGCGTCGCAGGTAAATAATGAATTCTTAGTAATAACTGCAGGAATAATACACCATGATGCACATGACAGACTTATAATTGATGGTTTCGAACTTCATGTAGCAATAAATAGTCATGGACAAATAAACTTTTTTGTTTGGTCTTATTTAATAGCAAAATGTTCTTTAAAAGTGAACGGATGCCATTTCCATGGTGGAAATTCCAGTTGCATCCAGCTATTTCCAGCTGATGTGGTCATTAATCAATTCAAGCTGGTTTTGATGGACAATCCTGTTGAAAATACCCACAATGCTAGTCTAAAGCATGTTTCAATTTGCCAGACGCTATTAAAGTTTCAAAATGATTTACGTTGTAGTGAAGCTATAGACTACCATTCAAAAGTTTGGGGTTGGTAAGATTTTTTTTTTTCATTTTTATTAAAAAGGACACTTTTATGATCGGCAATGCTGCATTTATTTGAACAAAAAATACAGTAAAATCTGTAATATTATGGAATGCTATTACAGTACTTTTATTATATTTGAATACATTTTAAAATATTATTTATTCCTGTGATGCAAAGCTGTATTTTTTTATACATGATCCTATATAAATCATTTCAATATCCTAATTTTCTCCTCAAGAAACAATTATCGGTTTTGAAACTTTTTTTTAAGATTCAAGTAGAATGTTAAAAAAACAGCATTTATATTACTTATAAATCATTTGTAAAATTCTAAACGTCTTTACTGACACTTTTGATCAATTCCATGTATCCTCGCTGAAGTATTAATTTCTTTAAAAAATCTTACTGACGCCAAACTATCGTATGTAATCAGTTCTTGTATTTCTTTATAATCAAACCCATGACCTTTCAGTTACTTGCATTATGCTATTATTTGAGCTACAGTCACTCCAGCTTAAAGACTTGAGACTTGATTCGGACTCCAGATGAAAGACTTCAGACTTGACTTGGACTCTAGCTTAAAGACTTCAGACTTGACTCGGACTCTAGGTTGAAGACTTCAGACTTGACTCAGACTCCAGCTTAAAGACTTCAGACTTGACTTGGACTCCAGATGAAATACTTTAGACTTGATTGGACTCCAGCTTAAAGACTTCAGACTTGACTCAGACTAGCTTGAAGACTTCAGACTTGACTCAGACTCCAGCTTAAAGACTTCAAACTTGACTCGGACTCCAGCTTGAAGACTTCAGACTTGACTCGGACTTCAGCTTAAAGACTTCAGACTTGACTCGGACTTCAGCTTAAAGACTTCAGACTTGACTCGGACTCCAGCTTAAAGACTTCAGACTTGACTCGGACTCCAGCTTAAAGACTTCAGACTTGTCTCGGAGTCCAGCTTAAAGACTTCAGATTTGACTCGGACTCCAGCTTAAAGACTTCAGACTTGAAACGGATTCCAGCTTAAAGACTTCAGACTTGACTCGGACTCCAGCTTAAAGACTTCAGACTTGACTCGGACTTCATTTTAAAGACTTCAGACTTGACTCGAACTCCAGATGAAAGACTTCAGACTTGATTCGGACTCCAGATGAAAGACTTCAGACTTGACTCGGACTCCAGCTTAAAGACTTCAGATTTGACTCGGACTCCAGCTTAAAGACTTCAGACTTGAAACGGACTCCAGATGAAAGACTTCAGACTTGACTCGGAGTCTAGCTTAAAGACTTCAGACTTGACTCGGACTCCAGATGAAAGACTTCAGACTTGACTCGACTTGACACGGACTCCAGCTTAAAGACTTCAGACTTGACTCGAACTCCAGATGAAAGACTTCAGACTTGATTCGGACTCCAGATGAAAGAATTCAGACTTGACTCAGAGTCCAGCTTAAAGACTTAAGACTTGACTCGAACTCCAGATGAAAGACTTCAGACTTGATTCGGACTCCAGATGAAAGACTTCAGACTTGACTCGGAGTCCAGCTTAAAGACTTCAGACTTAACTCGGACTCCGGCTTAAAGACTTCAGACTTGACTCGGACTCCGGTTTAAAGACTTCAGACTTAACTCGGACTCCAGTTTAAAGACTTCAGACTTGATTCGGACTCCAGCTTAAAGACTTCAGACTTGACTCGGACTCAAGCTTAAAGACTTCAGAATTGACTCGAACTCCAGATGAAAGACTTCAGACTTGACTCGGACTCTAGATGAAAGACTTCAGACTTGACTCGGGCTCCAGATGAAATACCTGTGAACATCTCTGGCAGGATTGTCGGGGTTCTGGTGAATTCCTACTCAACCTCACTAATGGTGAAGGAGGAGCCACTCTTTGTGGGAACCAGTTCAATAGAAACTTCCCTGAAGGACCATAACGGGACATGGGGACTTGTTTTTTCACATGATCATTTAAGCAAGCCTGAAGTAAAAAGAAAAAACCCTGTTAAGTTATTTTAAGTGTCAGTACTTCCGATTAGCAAGTAAACTGAGTTAGATTTACTTACAGGTGTTTTTGTACTTGTCAGCTGCTCAGTATACACAAGAGTTGCAAGCTTTGCCAGACTTGGAGACAGGTTAAACTAGTTTTGACCTTGTTTTTACCATTGTTCACTGACACTGAGTACAATTTTATGTAAATTGTCTCACAATTATATTAATTCAAAGGAAGATAGTGAAGCTCAAGCAATCTGTCTTATGAAACCTTTTGATCCTTGAGGAGGACCGTTCAGATATGAAATGATTGTCACGTGAATTCTAGTCTGATGTCTCTCTTTTTAGGGAACGTATTTGACTGTTAAACATTCATGGGAACGTTTTAGTCTATGACCTCTCTGTCGTTGACCATTCTATGATCCTTTTCTTTGACCTGCACTGATAGCACACCTGGGAATGACAAAAGCAAGCTTGCGTGTCCTCCTCCGACCATAATAGAAGGAAAAAACACAGCGGACAGTGATTGAAAAGTGTCAGCGACACAAGGGTTGTTTTTCTTGGCTGGAACAGCTTGTTGTCTCAGAGTGACAGATGACAAGACGTTCCCGGGTGCTGACGAGGTAACGATGATTGCGGCAGGAATAATGAAGGGCATGCTGACAGCGAGCGTGATTACATTTAGATCTCTATCTCCCCTGCCAATAAACCAACACGGCTGCTTCTTTACCTGCTGGGATTAATTAAATCAAAGATAAAGATAATAAAGGTAATTGCAACTGCCTTCATCATGCTTCATAGGCGGATTCATGCTCCTGCTGTTTACACACACACACACACACACACACATACAGGTGTGTAAGCAGCAGCAGGAACACAGACACTGTTGTTACAGAAGTTGACTTTTCATGAAAACTAACACATGTAATATCTTCCTTTTTGTAATATTAATATTACGGTAATATTAAAACTGTAGGCTATTGGAACCTTTTACTTTTTTGCTACATTTCAATGTTCTTTTGTATATACTGTAGATTTTAATGTTTTATCTTTCAGTCTTAAAATTTGACAATTCATTCAAACAATTTGAATTATTTCTTTACAATTACGATAATCTAAACAGTGTAAAATGAACTTAAATAAACATACGTTATATTTATTTATTTTAGTTGTTTGAGTTCTATATTCTGAAAATCATTGATGTCATTTAGTTCTGCTTACTTTTCTTCAGTTTAAAAACTACATGCGAGTTCTTGCCAGTCTTGTGACTTGAGCTCCATGTTGCTGTTTATCAAGGAGACAACCGTGTCAGTGAAGAGCGGCTTTAAATATTATCAGTGACGTGCGAAGAAAATAAAGAAATCAAGGTAAATGTTTTGTGGATGTAATATTTGTGTGCGTCATTTCCAATGAAGCTGGAATTTTGACAAACTTATTTAATTGTGTAGCTGTATTTAGAATATACACATAAAATAAATTATGTTTACTTCTGAGATGTGGAGGGAAATGTTTTGGATGTGTCAGAGAAAATGATGGACATACAGCAGAATTCTCTTGAGGCGCATGTATGTTTGCTGTATTTTTATTTTTATTTTTTTTTGAGCGAAATTAAACTAGTGAGAGTATGAAAAGTGTTTTTAGCTGTAAAATGAATATGCGGTTATAAAAGCTAAAATGAAAACGCTCTTTAAAATAGTTTCAGATTGAGTATAGCATGCCTCGCCGCAGGGCATTAAATGTAAATGTCACAATGAAAAACAAAAAAAGTATAATGACCAAAGTAGGCTTTTTTTATGCAAGATATATTTTTATTTTTCTCTTTTGATTTTGGTATGAAATACAGGCTGGACATGACATTCACCAGTATGACGCATTATATTCTGATCACTGTTCATTATGGATTGTTAGACTAGATAAAGAACATAGTGCACTGTTTCATCCCTGAGCCATCATCCTCAGCATCTCAAGACTTCTGACTCTGCATCAAAGCCTTTGTTATGAAAGAGGTGGAAAATTGCAGAGCATCATCCGATATGAAACAGAAAAAGGATGTTATCCCTGTGATCTTCAGCCCACAGAGACCCACAGCCATAAACTGCATAATGATCATATTATAGGCGTCATAAAGCTCTGTTTTTGTAGTCCTGCAAAGCTCGTTAGAGAGATATATCAAACTTAAAACATTACCCTTGAATAACTTTGGCTTCAGAACTACATTTCTTTATTCTCCGACTCTCTCACATCTTCATTGTAGCTGCCAGCTATTGGAATGATCCTTTAATGTGAACATTTTCATCCATTACTTCTCTTTATACTCTCTCAATATAGCTTGTTTAATGCAAAAATATCTTTTAGTGTTAATCGACCAAGCATATAAATGAGCCCTATGAGTATTGTGGTATCATTTAGTGTTCATTAGCCTTTTTTAAGTTTTTTTTCTTTTTTTTCATAGCTCAAATAGAAGTAAAAATGCTTTGCTTCTGAATCTTGTTTGTAGCTGAGCACAGTTTGAGATCTCATTGAGATCTCTTCTGAAACTCTTCTGAAACACTTTATTGTGATAGTCCACTTTAGACATTCTACTAACTATAATTAACTTTGTAACTTGCAAATTGACTCCCTAAAAATATGGTGCTCATTGAAAAACAGAAATACCCCAGTACACAAGGTGGCGCTGCTCAACTTTATTCTCCTGACACTCACTTGTCACACAGAAGAAGAGAACCAGTATTTACGTGCTTGCCAAAACCATTCATACAATTTTTGCTAACAGATTTTTCTCGTTGCTGTGGCATTTGACATGAAGTTTTTTATGTTCAGACTCCAAAGAGACCAGCAGCTCAACATTCATCTTGCCTCGTTGCATCCTCTTCATCTACTTACTTCCTCTTCGTCGTCTTCCATCAATGTGTGCTCGGCAAGAACGTTTTGTGCTTGAGCGGCACCAAGTACATTAACTTAAGTAGCTCCAGTCATGTGAACAAAACAATGGTCGGCCAGTTTTTAACGCGGCACATCAAACAAACAAAAATTATACCTTTCACGCCGGCCATTTTGCACGTCAGTGTGAATACTCAAATTGTTTTGTTTAGTCACAAGGCTGCAGCATTGTTAGATGTTATGGGAAGAAGGAGGTGGGAATGGGCAAACATTCAACAACTTTAATAAATAAATAAACAAACAAATACAAAACGAAAGTAAAGGACACACAATAAAGCAAAACTTCAAATAAAATAGTCCAGGCCTGGTCCTCTCTTATCCTTCACTGCCCTCGATCCTCCTTTTATGCTTACGCTCCTCCGTGAGAGATTGGTGTGTTGCGCAGGTGTCGCTCATTATCAATCACGCCACCGGCCTCACGCCGGTCTCCCATGGCCCTTGGCCTCGTCCTGCTCACCACAGAGGCGTTAAACGTCGGTGAAAACTGCGCAAAAATCGTCCCGGTTTGCATGGGCCTTTAGAGTATTAGTAGACTTTGTAAGGTTTGGGTTAGTAGAATAAGCTGACATATTTGTAAAGTTACTTAAAGTAAGTGGAATGTCTGTTGGGGAGCATCAAAATAAAGTGTTAGCAGATATTAAACGAGTAGTTCACTTTTCAAAAAACTTTTGCTGATAATTTACTCACCCCCATGTCATCCAAGATGTCCTCGTCTTTCTTTCTTCAGTCGAAAAAAATAAGGTTTTGATGAAAACATTCCTGCATATTTCTCCATACAATGGACTTCAGTGGTAACCAAACGGTTCAAGGTACAAAAGACACTTTCAGTACAAACTGCAAACTGTTCAAAGGGTTCAAAGGGACTGTTTAAACAATTTCAGGCGATGAATAAGGGTCTTATCAAGCGCAACGATCACTCATTTAATAAATAAATAACAAAGTTTAAGTTTTATAAGCTCGAATGCTCGCCTTGCTCTGTTCTGTGACACGTTTGTGACTCTCCTGTTCGAACTCGTTCATCAAAATGAACAAATCTTTTTCAGAGTAGTTTTGGTTCAAACAAATTGACTCTGAAAAAGATTAGTTCATTTTGATGAACGAGTTCAAACAGGAGAGTCACAAACATGCGTCACAGAACAGAGCAAGGTGAGGATTTGAGCTTATAAAACTTAAACTTAAATAAATAACTTTGTTATTTATTTATTATTATGAGCGATCGTTTCGCTTGATAAGACCCTTATTCATTGCCTGGAATCGTTTAAAGCCCTTTGAACAGTTTGTACTAAAACTGTCTTTTGGACCTTGAACCGTTTGGTTCCCTCTGAAGTCCATTATATGGAGAAAAATGCTGGAATGTTTTCATCAAAATCCTTAACTTCTTTTCGACTGAAGAAAGAAAGACGTGGACATCTTGAATGACATGGGGTTGAGTAAATTATCAGCAAAGGTTTTTTCAAAAGTGAACTACTCCTTTAAGGTCCGTCGTAGAGCATAGGCCGTCCCAGTTTTTGTCGTGTGTTTCGCACTGTCTGCACTAGTCAGATCCCAACGGGGGCTACTTTTTGGCAGATTGAACATGTTGAGTTGACATTCATCACTCTCGCCGCCGGTGAGAGAGCTAGGAAACTTTGTTTGGCTGTTCAGCTTGGCGAAAGAGCCAAAATGGTAAGCAAGCGCTGCTTTGTTTACGGTTTGTAAATCTGCACTCTGATAGTTTCAGGGGTTTTTAAATGATGAATATAAACTATACCTGCTGGTATTGGACGCAGACGCAGAATGCATGTGCTAGTCGGCAGTCAGCTGTAGTCTTTGTGGTGTTTTCACGTGCTTTTTGGCCTAGACACAGCCTACAAGAGGTGACAACACAGTCAGCTTTCTTTGAGCCGAGTTCTTTAACACCAGGCTGATGTGGCTGGTCTACTAAATACCCTAATGACTAGATGAAATGTAATTGCAAAGATTCTTATAGTAACTGTAGACTGTCTAAAGTTGACAATCAAAATAAAGTGTTACCTTTTCTTTCAAATCTGAGAGTTGAGACTTTGGGAGAATTTGCCTAGGAGAAACAATGGCGATATTAAAAAGATCTCATTTATGATTGTTCATTCTGCCAGATAAGCCCCTCTGTGGACTGGGCAGCGGTGGGCTTGAGTGTCTGCTTGTGTTGAGATTACTCTCTAATGACACTTGAAATCCCTCTCCATGAGCCCGAGGTGACGTAATAGCAAAACAAAGCTCAGATCTGAACTCCTGCCGATTCGGTTTTTCAGAACTCAAGAGCGGCTTTTGTCCATAAACTGCAGCGCTGCGAGTAGGTTATGAGATCTGTTTGAATTGGTTTTGTTGCCATATATTTGACAATGTGTCTCAAAACTAAAACTGTTCAAGGTTCTGTTGTCAGTTCCCTGGTGGTTTACTTGGCATTTGTTGAGAAAGTTTGGGCCATATGGGGGATTTACGTGCACACAGATAGGCTTTCCATTGTTTTCATTTGCATATGCAGACCATATGGGGTTTGACACATTAGCAGATACTTGATGGCCAACGCAAAACAAAGAGGTGATGACTAGTGAGAAAAAAATAAAAGTCTGTTCATCTTGCGTGTGTGTAACAGGCTTATCGCTCGCACATTCATTATTCGTGTATGAGATCTACTCTAAAACTCTTGAGTGATTTGAAGAGAATCAAGAGACGTTAGTAGCAGTCTCCATTTGCTATAAATTTAATCTCATTGCTATCTAGGATAAACACTTCAGATCACATTTGTCTCATGGTATTGAGCAGACATGTTTCTTCTTAAATTGTATTATCATATTGTGCACGGCAGATGATATGATATCATTATTCATAGTACATTGGATGTTCTGAAGATCTGAGCATGCCCTATAAAAAGTGGTTAAATAATAATAATGCATTTTATTTGTAATGCGCTTTTCTAAAACCCAAGGCACTACAGTGAAATACATGGCACATGGATTCCTATATGGGAAAGTTATCTGATGTAGCATCACTTATCTGTACTGTGACACACGTTTGTGACTCTACTGTTTGAACTCGTTCATCAAAATGAATGCATCTTTTTCCGAGTCAGTTCGTTCGTTTCGTTCATTGAATCAACCAAATGACTCGGAAAAAGGTTTGTTCATTTTGATGACCGAGGTCGAAAAGGAGATTCACAAACGTGTGTTACAGAACAGAGCAAGGTAAGCATTTGAGCTTAAAAAACTTAAACGTTGCTATTTATTTATTAAATGAGCGATTGTTTCACTTGATAAGACCCTTATTCATTGTCTAGAATCATTTAAAGCTCTTTGAACAGTTTGCAGTTTGCACTGAAACTGTCTTTTGGACCTTGAACCGTTTGGTTCCCACTGAAGTCCATTATATGGAGAAAAATCCTGGAATGTTTTCATCAAAAACCTTGATTTCTTTTCGACTGAAGAAAGAATGACATGGATATCTTGGATCACATGGGGGTGAGTAAATTATCAGCAAAAGTTTTTTTAAAAGTGAACTACTCCTTTAACTCTTTCCCCGCCAGCGTTTTTAAAAAAAGTTGCCAGCCACCGCCAGGGTTTTTGACGATTTTTGCTAAATTTCAATGGCCCGTTAAATATTTTCTTCCATGAATATATGAAGAAGCTATATATCAAAATAAAGATCTGAGCCTCTGCTTTTAGACAAAAAAAACTATTTTATTTTATCTTCATTTGTTCTTTTTTTATTGCCACTTGAACGGATGTAGGTTTACCGTACCGTATACCACCTAAAACACGGAAACCCGGAAAATTCCGTGTTTGGCGGGGATGCGTTTTTTCTTGAAACACGGAAAATTCCGTGTTTGGCGGGGAAAGAGTTAAGAATAAATAGGGATATGTGAGGCATGTGAAATGAACCTATAAAAGGTAAAAAAAGATAGGCAGGGGGTTAGACAAACAACAGGACCAAGGATACACACAAGCCATGTGTATATATATATATATATATATATATATATATATATATATATATATATATATATATATATATGCATTGAATCTCCAAGCAGCGTTTGTGCACGAAGGTTCATTGCAAAACTGATTTCAGACAGACTCGTGAGGCAGCGAGACAGTTTAATAATCTACAGCAAAATGGAGCGTACAAATCATTTATATTTCTCCAGTATTAATTTCTCGCTAGAAATGACTTGAGAAGTGGAAAACGTCGGTCAAAAATGTACATTTACACACAACCTGACCAGAAACCGCAACTTTAAGACGCCATCTTTATTTTTGTAGCTCAACTGTCACCGAATGAAATGCAGAAGATTGTGGGATATCAAAGGCAGCAAAGACTACATCTATGCTGCCTTCAAAAATCAACCAGATGAGGGAATCTCAGGAAGTGAAATTAGCACTGGATTCGAACGAGCCTTGATGCCTTTTTTTTCCTTGTAATGTGTCCTCCGAAGGCAGCATTTTTAAAGGAGTAGTTCACTTTCAAAAAAAAAAAAAATAATAATTTTTTGCTGATAATTTACTCACCCCTATGTCATCCAAAATGTCCATGTCATTCTTTCTTCAGTCGAAAAGAAATTAAGGTTTTTGATGAAAATATTCCAGGATTTTTTCCATATGATGGACAGTGGGAACCAAACGGTTCAAGGTCCAAATGAGAGTTTCAGTGCAGCTTCAAAGGGCTTTAAACGACACCAGACAATGAATAAGGGTCTTATCAAGCGAAAACGAGCGGCCATTTAAAAAAAAGTTAAGTTTTATAAGCTCAAATACTCACCTTGCTCTGTAATGCATGTTTGTGACTCTCCTGTTCGAACTTGTTAATCAAAATGAAAGAATCTTTTTTCGAGTCATTTGGTCCATTCAACGAACAAAATGAACGAATTGACTGTAAAAAGATTCGTTCATTTTGATGAACGAGTTCGAACACGAGAGTCACAAACTCGCATCACAGAACGGAGCAAGGTGAGCATTTGAGCTTATGAAACTTAAACTTTATTTTTTAAATGGCCGCTCGTTTCGCTGGATAAGAGCCTTATTCATCGTCTGGTGTCGTTTAAAGCCCTTTGAAGCTTCACTGAAACTCTCATTTGGACCTTGAACCGTTTGGTTCGCAATGAAGTCCATTATATGGAGAAAAATCCTCGAATGTTTTCTTCAAAAACCTTAATTTCTTTTCGACTGAGCATTGTATAAGACAAAAGTTTTATATTGATTATTTAGAGTGTGCACATTACTCTAGTCTTAACAATAATATTAATTGGTGCGAATGTTAAGGAATACACATACATGACCTCAACGCTAACAAACAAACACTTGTTTGTTCATGGGGTCTTCGATACTCGGAATATGAAGAAATATGTTTTTTTTTTTTCAGACTTTCAAATACAAGAAAATTAAGTTTTTCTCATTTCCA
Source organism: Cyprinella venusta (assembly GCA_038021265.1). Classification (NCBI taxonomy): domain Eukaryota; kingdom Metazoa; phylum Chordata; class Actinopteri; order Cypriniformes; family Leuciscidae; genus Cyprinella; species Cyprinella venusta. The sequence goes on along the minus strand of CM075884.1, from coordinate 4,092,344 downwards.
AGATATCACCCAGCCTATTTCAAAGCTCCAATGACAAATGTCACAATTAAATATATAAAGGGAATAAAACATTTCCCAAAATAGAAACGCCCAGCTTTAAAGGGTCACTGCGGTCCAGGTCTTTAGAGACCCGTGGCCCTGAACACAACATATTTCAAGGTGTCAGGGAGGCCAGTGAGGCAGTTCTCCTGTGTAAGCACTACCGTCGAGAAGAGCCAAAGAGGCCAAAAGATTTCTGGGATGCTGACTCTGCATTTGACTTTAAGAGTCTTAGCTCAGAAAGTGCATCCGAGGAAATACCAGTGCCCTACTTTAAATGGTTTGTTTTTTTATTGCATGAACCAACTGATGGGCATATAAAATGCAGCTCCTCTTTGCAAACTACAAAAATAATTCCACTGCTCCATTTTAGTTCAGAAAAATTATGTCTCAAATGTGTTTCTTGAAATTAATTTCCTTCAATACAGAGAACTCAGTCACACACACACATTTTAAGGCATCATTGATGCCCTCCTGAAAGGAATTGTAGGCAGAATAGCATTTTGATATATTTTAGGGTCACATCACAGATCCCTTGTGAAAAGCCAATTCCAGAATGGAATATTTATTCTGGAATTGCCTTTTCACATCTGTGATATGTAATGTCAATATATATATATATATATATATTACATTTGTCAAAACATATGCTCTTAATATTATTTAACAATGATCATTTCTCCATTAAATTATTGGTTTTGGCTGTTTCTTTTAAATGTATTTTCAATCAATATTTTGACCATGATATTTAAATTTAAGTCCTACTGTGGTGAAAATTTAAATTTTAATGTCGTTTGTGTGTCTTTGGGGTGTTTTTAATATGCTTTAAGATGAACTATGTGCAAATTCATAACACCATTGCTAATTATTTTCTCCTTAAAACTGTGAAACAGTGAAAAAAAATAATAATATTGAAATCGCTGGTGTTTCTGAACCAGACAATGAATAAGGGTCTTATGTAGCGAAACGATCGGTCATTTAAAAAAAAAAAAACTTGTTCATCAAAATGAAAGAATCTATTTCGAGTCATTTGGTTGGTGATTCAACGAATAAAATGAACGAATTGACTAGTATGAACGAGTTTGAACAGGAGAGTCACAAACGCGCATCACAGAACAGAGCAAGGCGAGCATTTGTGCTTATAAAACTTAAACTTTTTTATTTATTTTTTAAACCATGATGTTTAAATTTAAGTCATACTGTGGTGAAAATTAAGATTTTAATGTCGTTTGTGTGTCTTTGGGGTGTTTTTAATATGCCTTAAGACAAAATGTGTGCAAATTCATAACACCATTGCTAAGTATTTTCTCCTTAAAACTGTGAAACAGTGAAAAAAAAGTGTAAAAACGTGGTTTAAAAAATCGCTGGTGTTTCTGACGTCAAAAACAACCTTATGAACCTTTTGACTTATGAATTTGTCTTAAAGCATATTAAAAACAACATAGACATACCATTAAAAGCTTGATTTTCACTACAGCGGGAATTTAAGTCCTACTTAACTTAAACAACAACAAAAAAACTTTTCAAACATATGCTTACATATACTTCTATTTCTGTTTCATATTCTTTTTTTGCATATACTTATACATTTAACATTTAATTAACAGTGTTGATCAAATTGTTAACATAATGAAGCATTGTTACTGTAGCTTAGCAACATGCTAACACTAAACTATCAATAGTAATTGCTGAAGCTATTTGCTTGTTTGTCTGGTGTGCATGTTTGCCGTCCATGTGCTCCAGATCTGTCATATTATATTGGTTTGATGTTGTCTTGGTAGGCAGTACAAAGCAAGGTTGCACTATAGCATTCTGGGACATAGGCAGTATGTATGTTGTAAATCTGTTGTTGTTCAGTGAGGAGTCTTTCATTTTTTGTTTCTCTCCAGACTTCAGTGTGAAGGAGTGGAGAAGATGGACACAGCTCTTAATCACAGATCGGTGAGACTGCAGGAACACAGACTCATTATCAAGAAGCCCCTGTGTCCACCGAGACCAGATCAGTCCTTCCACCTCCAGAACCCAAGAGGATTCGGCAAACACCCATCCTAATCCCTCCGCTCACTCAGTGCCAGGACCAGCCGAAGCCCTTTAACTAATGAGGTGCTGTGGAGACACCCTCACGGCCAGGTGCGGAAATGTACACTAAATCAAAGACCAGGTAGATGATGGACATAGACAGAGATGGAGGGGGCCAATTTGTTTCCTTTACAAATTGATCAGTGTTTTGGAAAGCAGTTGGTTAGTGCATTTGCAGAAATAGACTGACCCGATATGTTTACATCAGTGGCGTGCCGTCCAAAGAAGCAGTGAATGCTCTGCATACCCAAACCATTCGTGGATCTTGCTAATTAACATTAACACTATAAATTACTATAAATACTCTTGTGTGAGGTGTACCATAAAGCTTACACGATAAAATGTTATCAATTATACATATTTTATTCTCCGTCATATATTAATGTGTCTAACGATGGTAATATTCTTTAAGGGGTGATGAACTGAGAACTCAAATTTTCCTTTAGCTTTTGAGGTCATCATATTAAAAGAATATCCTGAAGTTTCAGAACTGAAAACATCCTTGTTAGTCCAATGAAAGCTTTTATTGACACCAGGCTCAGGAAACGACTCGTTTTTCAAAGTGGGCAGCTATGACGTCAAAGAGGATTAAACACCACCCCCACAGAAGAAGATCAACACCTACTTCAACGCGGCCGGTTTAGCCCCGCCCACCGATTCGCGCATTACACGCATAGCCAAATAACATAGACCTACCTCATGATGACAAACCGGATCGAGCTACCGAGCAATACAGAATATTGTGCAGTGCCTGGTTGTGGAAGAAGACAGTCGCTGAATAAGCTTCCTCTAGATTCCAATAGGACTACATGGATAAACTTTATTTTTAATGACGTTCCAGCTGATGAGGTAAAACATTGTCCGTCTGTTCGCTTCATTTCACTGAGGACTGTTTTGTAAACAAGACTGGATTTGCAGACCGATTACGATTAAAGAACGGTGCTGTGCCGTCTATATTGGATCTGACAGGAATTGTGCAACACACGGACTCTGGGTCGAACATGTATGGGCGAATCATTCCGGTTGCCATTTTACAACATTGGACATTTTCAAAACAATTTCCCCCAAGTGCATCAACGGAAGAGTTGAAACTCATTATAATATGCAAAACTGTTATCCACTCACAGCAGTGGGCGTTTACTTCCAAGTCTTCAGTGCGAGACGCCCATTAAAAACCGAGGCGTTATTCAGCTAGGCTCAAAACGAGGGTAGAAAATAGCCTATTACTTATTCATTTTGATGTTTTTGAATGCAAAAACCAAGCGAACGTCATAAGTTGACCTCAGACCACAATATGATAAAATTTAAAAATCCAGTTCATGACCCCTTTAAGGCTGAATCCCAATTCTCTGTCTTACCCCTTCCCCTTAGTCTTACCCCTAGCCCTTGTCCCTCGAAAACGAGTGGTAAGCGCTAGTGCAAACATACCCCTATGAAATGAGACACCACTAGGTTACGTCATCTTAACTCGTCCTTAACTGGCGTCTGTGTCACCCGGGCCGACAAGTGTTGATCACAAACTTCTCGAAACTTTCAAGATGCCATCAAAATGTCCAGGATTCGGCTTTTGCTTTAGGCCTTCACTATTCATTATGTTTACATGCACAAGGTGTTGTTTAAATCGGACTGAATTCATGCAGTTAAATCGGTGAATCTGAATGTATTGTTGATCTAATATTCCCGTGTTATCGTCTCAGTCGGGATCCGTTTGAAGCTGAATGCATCATCTGAGAAGCTGATCACGTACGTGTCAGTGACCAAATAATGTACTTATAATGAATGGCGACTGTAGAAAGCAAAGGCTGATTCCCGGACATTTTGGGTGATCTTGAAATGTGGGACTGATTGTGCAAATCAGCAATGTAACGTTAGCGTAGCCTAGCGTAGCAAAGTAGTGCTTTTTAAAAACTTTAAAAACGTTTCAATAAACAACATAGTTGCAAATATATATATATACATAACTGTGTAGAGCACAAAACAAGACGGTCATATTTTTTTTTTATCAATCATTTAAGCGAAAAAACTTGTGCATTTCTTACCCCTTGGTTTCAAGTAAGCTTGCGAAAATTCTTGGTCTTAAGGGTATATACCCCTTCACCTTATCCCTACCCCTGGATCAAAATGAGAATTGGGATAGCCCTTCCTCTCACGTGAACGCGCAAAACTAAGGGGAAGGGGTAAGGGGAAGGGGTAAGACAGAGAATTGGGATTCAGCCTAAATCTGACACTCACTAGTTTGGGTTAAGCGGATCCAGTTTTGCCGCGTATGCTCTTTTTTTATGGATCGTCGTCACTGTTCCGCAATCTCATTGGTTTTCTGGCTTATGGGGGTCACTTGCCCAAGAAAAAGAGGATCAAATTCCATTTGTTTCCAAACAGGTTTACCTTTTTCTGCATAATCTTACATTTACATATAGGCTGAATCCCAATTCACCCCTTGGCCCTACCCCTTGTTTTCGAGTAACACAGTCTCATCCCAAAAAGTCATATAACTGACGTTTTGGGACATCTTTTGACCATACGTCAATATTAGCCTTTTTAGGGCCCCCTTAAACGTCGCTAGATGGCGATCCCGGGCCGTCATACAACTGACGCTTTACCTTTAATGTCAGTTAGGTTTAGGGTTAGGTTTAGGGTTAAGTTTAGGTCTGGGGTAGAGTTAGGATCCCATAACCTCATCTACCGACGTTTAAGGGGGCCCTAAAAAGGCGAATATTGACGTATGGTCAAAAGACGTCCCAAAACGTCAGTTATATGACGTCTTGGGGTGAGACCGGGTTGTTTCGAGTGTACCCCTTGGCCCTTAAAACGGAGTTACAAGGGCCAAGGGGTTGAAATATTCCCCTACGAAATGGAACAACCCTTCATGAACCCAATTCGTCATCAGTCGTCGGCGATGGCTCTGCCGTTACAGAGTTTGTACAGGATTTCTCCATGACAACAACTGACAATCAGCGCTGCTGCTTTTAACTTTGAATAAACATGATGATTATAACATCCCTTCCTCGAAATGTATGTCTTTTCTTATTGGAAAGATAATTTATTATACCATTTCTTAATTTAAACGACTATAGTGTTATTATAAGAGTAAATAAAGTGCGTTGTGGAATCATCTAGCGCTAAATTTAAATGTTTAACCGTTTGTGATCCATCTCACCGGTGATTTCCAATGCATTCCGTGAACTTTTATCTTAGCCCTCCGTTTAGAGTGTGCCTCTGAAAAATCTCCGTTTCGAGGGCTATGTAGCCCTACCCCTTCGCCCTACCCCTCGATCTCAACAAGAATCGGGACACCCTACCCCTAGACGTGAACGCGCAAAACGGAGAGGTAGGGCTAAGGGGTAGGGCCAAGGGGTGAACTTGGATTGAGCCATAGTCTAACATTTGAAGTGGATCAAAACAGTTCAACAAAGTTGTCAAAGAATGGGCATTGTTTAAAATTCATTTATAACTTTGATGAAATGTTTCGATCCACTTCAGATGTTGACTACTGTATATTCTGCAAATGAATCTGGGATCATGACATCCTTCAGCCTATTCTAAGACAACAGACATAACCCTAACAATAGAATACACTTGCAATAACATTTTAAAAAAGGACAGAGCACAGCTGAACAACTTGAATGTTTTAATGTATCAGTCTTGAAGGCAGTCAGGCATGGGTCTAAGTAAGGTTTTGTGTTTAATTGCTCCCCGGTGATCACTCAACAGGGCGCATTCACTTGAGTCTCGAAGGGGTTTGAGGAAGGCGAGACTGTAGGCATTTCCTGGCTTGATGGCATGATGAATCACCGTACGTTTCAACCAGGTAAATCTTCACCTTTCTTACTGAGGTTATAGCAACTCTGATGACACTTGATTAAACTCCTAAAATGATTAAAAGCATAAATAGTCTTGGCTTTGTGACATTTCTTTTCAAACTCCAGCAATCTTGAGTGCACAGCGAGTCAAGCGTGATTAATTAAAACGTGTGGCTCTCACTGTCGAGGGATTAATTTTCGTGATTTAACTGTGTGAATAGGTTTTGTGACTGTGTGAAAGTAATGTTTCAACATCACACCCATTTAGTGATGCCTCGGTTAACGTCAGGTTGTTTGTCATTAAGTCCACCCATGTTTTACGTCATGCATGATAACATGAATGTAGGCTCTGTTCAAAAACTAGTGAGCTGCCTTGAATTGCATAAAAATACAAAAGTATGCATGAATCTTGCCGAAGCTCAAACGTGATGCATAACACGAGAATGAACTTCATTGGTTCTTGCTGAAGCTCAAACGTGATGCGTAACACAAGAATGAACTTCATTGGTTCTTGCTGAAGCTCAAACGTGATGCGTAACACGAGAATGAACCTCATTGGTTCTTGCTGAAGCTCAAACGTGATGCGTAACACGAGAATGAACCTCATTGGTTCTTGCTGAAGCACAAACGTGATGCGTAACAAGAATGAACCTCATTGGTTCTTGCTGAAGCTCAAACGTGATGTGTAACACGAGAATTAACCTTATTGGTTCTTGTAGAAGCTCAAACGTGATGAGTAACTCGAGAATGAACCTCATTGGTTCTTGCTGAAGCTCAAACGTGATGAGTAACTCGAGAATTAACCTCATTGCTTCTTGTTGAAGCTCAAACGTGATGCGCAACACCAGAATGAACCTCATTGGTTCTTGTAGAAGCTCAAATGTGATGCGTAACATGAGAATGAATCTCATTGGTTCTTGAAGAAGCTCAAATGTGATGAGTAACACGAGAATGAACCTCATTGGTTCTTGTAGAAGCTCAAACATGATGCGTAACAAGAGAATGAACCTCATTGGTTCTTGCAGAAGCTCAAACGTGATGCGTAACACAAGAATGAACCTCATTGGTTCTTGTAGAAGCTCAAACGTGATGCGTAACACAAGAATGAACCTCATTGGTTCTTGAAGAAGCTCAAATGTGATGCGTAACACGAGAATGAACCTCATTGGTTCTTGCAGAAGCTCAAACGTGATGTGTAACATTAGAACGAACCTCATTGGTTCTTGTAGAAGCTCAAATGTGTTGCATAACATGAGAATGAACCTCATTGGTTCTTGCTGAAGCTCAAACGTGATGTGTAACATAAGAATGAACCTCACTGGTTTATTTGGTCTTTATTTGGCTTTATTTAATCTAAAGAGTGTTAAAAATAACATCTGTTTCTCTAAGAGCTCCGAGACGAGATTTAGCGCCATTCTTGCGAGACATCTCAAGCTGCTGCTATCAGTAGAAATCGCTGGAGAACTGTTAAGTTTTGATAGAATGATTACAGTTCCTGCAGTTTCCATAGCTGCCAAGATTTCCAACACGTCAGATTTGAGACGATACAACATTTGTTAAACCTATCCTTGAACATAAGTACAACTAAATTGGACGTGTTATCTTTGCTACACTATAATTATTTGCAAAGTTGTTCAGGTTTGTGCCAACACAGTCCAATATGAGCTGGTCTTACTCTTTGCAAACTTGTGGAATATCTCTGTTTGCGGACAGAAGCTCAAGACTCGGAATAATAATATAATTTGTTTTGTTACTCACCATAAGAACCATGATTAATCCCATGGTGACACATCTACCGCATGATATATTGCATTTCTGAAGGAAAGTTTACCTTTCAAGAAAGACGGATGTTGAATTTAGCCTCATAAATTTAATAATAACCTTTCCCCAGGATGTATAAATCTTTTTGGCGGGAAGGGAAATGTACATTCAAGCAGAAGTTGCATGCATTCCAGAAATAGAAGATTACCAGTCAACGTTATGATGTCCCATATGTATAATCTGACTGTTGATGCACGCTCTAGAATTGCTTCAGAGTTAAGCTTTGGTGAGTTTTGCTGAGTTTAGTTCCTTCCTGATGCAAGTTATCATAACTTTTCAGAGAAACTTATTCCTTGAGGCATAACTCGCTTCTGTTTGATTGCAGCAGCAAATGTCATTTTGGATGATGCAGCACAATAACTTTGCATGTTAATTTAGAAAGCCTGGGATTTTTTATGTCTCTGCAATATGAAGACAACCCATCAAAGTAATTCTAATCACTGACAGAGGCCAGGGGAATAATTAGTTTGTGTGTGTGTGTGTGTGTGGTTGTCCTTGTACTGTACGTTTTCACACCGCATTTCTTCTCTGTCCTCGAAAGTCTTAAGCAAAGCTGATTAAAGAGTGAGAAAATGGTTATTATTCATAGTGAACGGCAAAACTGATTTTCAAGTTCTCACATTTATTTAAAAAAAAAAAAGAAAATTCTGTTTTTCTGTGATCTCAGAACCTGATTGGTACAAAGTTCAAAACAAATTATTTAACGGATGTTCCTGAACCTACTGTGAATGATTTATTGCATATTATTCCAAAAACATGTTTTATTAATGTATTTAAGTTATTTCATAGGGGACATTTTTCTTCAACTGATGTGTGTATATATATATATATATATATATATACCTCTAGCAGTCTCAACAAACATCACAATGATAATAACATATAAAATACATTGGATGAAAACATGTCAAAAATAAAGTGCAAAATTACGTCACAACCATTTATCTAAGCATACAATTTGCAGCCCATTTTAAATCAATCTAGAATTAGAAAAGAAACGAATTGATACAAAATGAATACATTGGAAAATTTAACAGATATAAAACATATTCCTAGATTGAAAAAAAAAAATCCGTTATACTCACCACGTTCGGTTGACGCACACACATACTCGAACTGCTGTACTGATTCATAAAACTATCAAATCCTATCCATCCATTCATACGACACTTCCTAGGACATTTATAACAGTCTTAACAATAATATTACTGCATATTATGTACTTAGTCGAACTTCTGAGAACTTTTATAGGCTTATATTGAAAGAGCACCTCTAACTGCTTACCTCTCCTCAGCTCAAAGCAGTCTGGTGGCGCGAACGGTAATGGCGTCACGACGACAGTACAAATACATAAAAAAAATCATTTTCCAAATTGACACTAATGATGTTCAAAACAAAATTATAGCGTTTTCTTAGCCACATTAGTATAAAGTAAATAAATGAAAATCGACAGGAAGGATCATTAGTGAAAAAACATTCATACACATTGTGAATATTTACTGAATAATAACATCTGTCACGTAAACATAGCAACTTCATCAGACAATTTTGAAATTAACCATTCAACATAGGCCTAAAATATGCAACCATTTAAGTCATGTCTCCTTACATAGAACCTGTTTGGCATAAAGGGTTCTTTAAAATTGAGTCAAGAACCCCAGGGTTCTGTTTAGAACATTTTTTTTCCTAAGAGTTTAGATTGAGTTGCTTATGAGAATTTAAAATAAGTTTGATTTAAGTGAACATGAAATGTTTTCCACATCCTATTTTACTTGCATGATCAATACTCATTTGGCATACACATATTTGAAATTCAGCAATTGGGTTTATAGTATCCTGTTAAGAGAGCACCTGTTTTGGTATATATATATACTGTGTGTGTGTGTGTGTGTGTATATATATATATATATATATATATATATATATATATATATATATACTGCACTGCTACATCTGATATATGGATGAAGCTTCCAGAAGATTTAAAATCATAACTACAGCAAGAACTGATTTTTGAAAAGAACCGCTCACCTGCTCCTTTAGTCTTTAACGTCTGACTCCCAACTAGATTTGCTGTTTCTGACCTGATTTTGTTGTGTAGTTACATGATTTTGCTATTTTAAATGACATTTCTAACACAATGCTGTCATTATTACTTCAGAATGACTGACATTTTTTTGCTAGCGGTTTGATCTTTTTGCTATTATTTTTATCTGACATCTCTCTGCCTCCCAGGCAGGTCTGTCTACATTTGTCGATGACGGAAGGCAAACGGGACGTCTTACTCCCGCGTTATCTCGCATCGGCCCAACTGCCCACGTCGTCGGTTTAATTTACCGACCGAGGGTTGAGGAAGTAAAGCCTCAGACGGTGTCAGCCCTCTGTGGTCTTTCACAGGACAAAAGATGAGGCTTCGAGCGCAGGCCACACGGCTTAACTTGCGGGATTTATACAATAGCCTTTCTTTCATTTGTTCCTAAATCTAAGGCTAGCTTTGACAGACAGACAAGGTTTGTTCTGTGTCTTCAGTCCTGTTTAGAGCTAACACACCCCTGGGGATGATTAGGAAATCTTTTCCCATGCCCCTACATGACATCCTTGTCACATTTGTTCTTTTAACATAGCCCTAATTAAGATTTGGCACAGATGTTCATTAAAAACATCATCACATCATTCATGTTTTAAAACTGCAAATGATATTGCTCACATTAATTATGCTCGCTGCAATCGTAGCAGACTAAGCTGTCATCTGCCAAAAGCACCAATCTGAGGGGTCCAAATGAATTCTAAATGTTTACTACTACCATCTGCTGTTCATATGGAGAAATATGAGTTTTCTTCCCTTCTTATGAAACGTGGTATATCCAGCAAAAACATAAGGTAATCCTATCACACTTTTCCTTTCCTATAGATTATTTATCATTTTACTGCATTTAATCAGCCTGAATGGCTCTAATGTGATCGTTAACACTCACTTAGAAAACACCGTCTCATCTTATTACCCTCCTTTAACACGATAAAGGATATTTAACTCTTCGCTTTAAAGCCGTTTTGGAGCCATTTCTATTTGTTGTTGCTAAGGATACCCTGTCACCATGGCAGTAAAATCATCTCTGATACTAATATCACTGCGTTTTCTGCCTGAAGTAGACCGTAGGGAAAAGAAAGCTAGCCGAGGAGAATATCTCGGTCCACTTTCTGTGGGTGGTTAAATAATTCTTTATCTTTTATTACGCAGGGCACCCGGTCAGAAATGACAATGTTCTTATATTATGGAAGTCAGAGAGGCAGTTCTATCATTATAAAGTGAGTGATTCAGAAAAAAATAATCTTTATTAGTTGAAGGACTAGTTCGCCGACAAATAAAAAAGGATCCCTTGATTTACTCACCTTCAAGCCATCCTAAATGTATATGACTTTCTTCATTCAGCCACACACAATCGGAGTTATATTAGATAATATCCTGGCTCTTCCAAGCTTTATAATGACATTGAATAGTGCCCATGTTTTTGAAGCTCAAAAAAGTGCATCCATCCATCATAAAAGTAATCCATACGACTCCAGTGTGTTAATAAATGCATTCTGAAGGAAAGCGATGGGTTTTTGTAAGAAAAATATTCACATTTAACTCTTTATAGACTATAATCGTTGGTTTCCGCAACAGCCGTATATGCGCTCACGGGAGAGTCGAGTTCCGGCGGAAGGATCAGACGTAGGCGTAAGCTCATAATTAATGAAGGCGGAAGCGCAGAGGAAAACAAAACACACTGTAAAAATGAATGTGCTTTATCTAATCAAAAAAAATGTGGCAACAGTTTAAAAGCAATATTATTAATTCAATTTAACTATAGAATTGAGTAATAATTAATCGTTTACGTCTTTTTATCGTTGTAAATTACGTAAATTTATCATTGACGTCTGTCTGTATTCAGATATTTTTGTTTCATTTTTTGGTGTAAACTTGACTCCTTTTAAATGGTTAACTTTTAAGCAATAATTTGATTAATTATTGCTCAATTCTAATTTGTTCAATTTAATTAATAATATTGTTTGTAATCTGTTGCCACAATTTTATGGATTAGATAAAGCATATTCATTTTTACAGTGCAAGTTAAAAGTCGAAAACGAGAAGGTTAAAGAAAATTTGATATAAAAGGAGCTGTTTCAGAGGTCATTCTTCCGCCCGAACTCGACTCGCGCATACGGCCGTCGCCGGAAGTCAGTGAAACGCTTGAACGCTTGTGTATATTCGGAGTGTCCTGGAGTACCGGACTTTCAGTGGCCTCTAGCTAAAGCTCTGACCAAGTGTGCCGCACAAGCCCTCAAAAGTGAAGCCAAAACGTCTCGATCGCCCCCTAATGTACAGGTCATAAACCCCACCTCCCCATGTTATTCCTACGCTATCTCACAACTAATTCGTACGAATTCGTACGAGTGATTAAAAAGTGGCTAATTCGGACTAATTCATACGACCTCACTCGTACGAATTCGTACGATTTGTCCAAACCCACATGATGGGTAGGTTTAGGGGCAGGGTCAGGGGTAGGTCATTCGTACGAATTCATACGAATTGGCCAATTCGTAAAATATGTACGATTTAGCAAAAACGTACTAATTCGTACGTGTGAGGTCGTACGAATTGTTACGAATTAGCCACCTCGTAAAATTCGTACGAATTCTCGTGAGATCGGGTTGGTTATTCAGTGGGACGCGAGACCAACTAAACGATTCATTTACACTTCGCATACATAGTTTCTGTCATTTACTGTAGTCTCTATCACGTTGATGTGTTTGTTTTTAAAATAAGTTTTTAGTTATGTGACTCTATAAAAACGGTGCTCTGACATCATGATTGACCAGCGCAGTCTCATCCCAAGACGTCATATAACTGACGTTTTGGGACGTCTTTTGACCATACGTCAATATTCGCCTTTTTAGGGCCCCCTTAAACGTCGGTAGATGAGGTTTCTGAGGTTTCTAGATGAGGATCCTAACCCTACCCCAGACCTAAACCTACCCCTAAACCTTACCTGTCACCTAACTGACGTTAAAGGTAAAGCGTCAGTTGTATGACGGCCCGGGATCGCCATCTACCGACGTTTAAGGGGGCCTTAAAAAGGCGGATTTTGACGCATGATCAAAAGACGTCCCAAGACGTCAGTTATATGACTTTTTGGGATGAGACTGTGTTAGATTGACAGCTGTGATCAACAGGTTCTCTGTGCGAGGTTAGTCACTGAAGCACCAGCGGACTTTTTTTTAATAATGTTGATTATGTGGTTAGTACTTGTATTTACCTTATTTTAACGAGGTTCTGCAATCAGCAGATGTAAAATTGATGTAGGCAGATAAACAGCGCAGAAATGAGTGACATTATCTGCTCCTGGTCCCATTGAACACCTAACTGCAGCTTTGATGTTCTATATTGGTTGTATACACATTGTTCATTCATGCAACGGCAAATTTATTTCTCATATTTGTGATGTCATTTCTTGTTATTTAATTATAGAGTAGGACTCCCAGGACTGCATTTGGGTCTGTCAGTTTGTTTAAAAAACAATATGCACTGAGTAGAATACGTATGCTTTTGCACTTTCAAGATTCAAGCTTAAGTGATTTTGGCAACACTTTTTTTAAAGTAGTACTGTAGTAATAACAGCACAGTAAACCAAACCTTATTACTAAACCCTAACCAAGTACATTTTGTTAATTAATGTTACTCAATGTACGTAAATGTGTTACAGTGTAACAAAAACACCTTAAAATAAAGTGTAAGCCCGACTTGCATCAACCGTTTTTTTTCCTACAACTTTTTTCTTCTTCCAGGGTCACGTATGAATGTTTAAGCTGTGGGGTTCTGACAGTCAAACCTTCCATGCAACCTATTTATGATTTGATTATAGGCCATTCAGTGTTCACACCAGAGAAAAAGAGAGAGAAGGAGTTTGCATTGTAATCGGTCTTGTAATCAGTGACAGGTGAAAGGAACTGCATTGGAGCAGCAATCACATGTTGCGAATCATTGGTGGTGCATTCAAATGCGGTTATTATGGGGAATTTCTTTAAACGCAATGTACCGTTTCTTCAACTAACTTTTTTGATCTTAATCAAACTCATTTAAAACACTTTTTGCACTAGTTTTTGTCATTATCTATGTGACAATGTCCATTTTTTAATATACATTTTCATTTGATCCACCATTTCCAGTAAAACACAAGTCAGTATTTGTCATATGGTGCAAACAAACATTTTTGTGCCAATATTGCATTTGCTATCTTAAGTACAATAAATTAAATAACATTTTTTCACACTTTTTGCTTAATTTTAACATTACAGTATGAGTGGAAATGGTGCACAACGGAAATCTGTTTTCAATTAGACAAAATCTGTTTGTAAAAAAACCCCCAGGGACATTAAAGTGCCTGAAGTTGAAGGAATACCCAATTAGATCTACTCCACTATAATTTTAACTCCTTTAAAGCAATTTATTTTGCATTTATTTTTTTCTTGCACAATCCAAACAAGGTAATTTTATAAGAATCCTTATTTAAAAGCCATGCTTTTAACGTTAAAAGTACAGTTTTGACATCCTAAAGACATAAGTTATGCCCGAGTAAATCTGAAAGCGTCATCCAAGCAGAAAATGAGAAAACGTTTTATAGTTTCACAAATCGTACAAATGAAACAACAATGCAGGCCATCTGTTGCCGGCATCAAATCAGTGCGAGAACACAATGACCTTTTCTGATGTCACAAGCAGCATATGCTGGACCGCAGAGCCGCTCATAAACGTGTGTGAATTCTGCCAACTTAATAAACAACAGAATTGTTACAATACAGTGCTAAATACTGTGCTTGTGTTCCTGAGGATTTACACTCCAGGACAACATATGGCACAATCAGTGTACTTAAAATGAGAAAGACATTGGAAAAAAGGGCAAACAAACAAATACAGTGACTGTGATTTTGTTTTCAATCCCCCCGTGAATGCAATCTGCAGCTACCTTGCATGCTTTTCCCCCTCTTAGTAAATCCAGGGGAATTTTGATTTATTTTTTTTTTCCTGCTTAAGTCCTGCGGAGTGTCAGGCAGGATATTGGTGAAGTGGCTTAAAAGCTTGTGCTTACGTTTCTCTCCAAACTTGTCGAGCAGCTTCAGATGTAGTCGTGCTCGGAGGAAGTGGTCTGAAGGATTACTGTCGGGCCGTAAAAGAGGCAATTAATCGCAGTCTCGGAAATACTGTGATATACAGTGGAACTTCAAGGACTTGTGGAGTCTTTTCATAAGATGATCCAGCATTCTCTAATTTGTGCCAAATGGGCAGAGGAGGAGAGATGGAAAAAACTTTTTTTAATGTGTTTGTGCTAAAGATATGTGACTAATTGAAATATGCTGGGCCATGCCATCTATAAGCTTGTGAAAATGATCTTCAGTGTAGTATCAAACAGCTTCATGAACTCCCAGGAGACAAATGATTGTGAATTGAATGAGATGAAAACAGCACAAACATTATAGTTTTGTCACCAACAGTAGCTGTAGAACGTGTGTGTTCTGTTGGGGTTTCCATTTGCCTGTGTTCCAAATCATTAGTTAATTAATCCCACACCTGTTTCGGTTTATCCAATTATCTGGTAATTAAACAATGCGTTATGTTCAGACTCAGTTCATCGTCTGGTAATGTTTATGGTATGGTGGTTGTGTTTGCTTCTGTGTTTCTCCAGTGTGGGAAGGGGTGATGAACTGAGAAATCAAATTTTCCTTGAGCTTTTGGCATCTAAGAGGTCATCATATTATAAGAATATCCTGTAAATTTCAGTACTGAAAACGTCCTTGTTAGTCCTATAAAAGCTTTTATTGACACCAGCCTCAGCAAACGACTCGTTTTTCAAAGTGGGGAACTATGACGTCAAAGAGGATAAAACACGACCCCCCACAGAAGAAGATCAACACCTACTTCAACACGGCCGGTTTAGCCCCGCCCACCGATTCGCATAATACACGCATAGCTAAATTACTTAGATGCCTACCTCGTGATGACAAACCAGATCGACCTACTAAGCAATACAGAATATTGTGCAGCGCCTGGTTGTGGAAGAAGACAGTCGCTGCATAAGCTTCCTCTGGATTCCAATAGGACTGCATGGATAAACTTTATTTTTAATGACGTTCCAGCTGATGAGGTAAAACATTGTCTGTCTGTTCGCTTCATTTCACTGAGGACTGTTTTGTAAACAAGACTGGATTTGCAGACCGATTACGATTAAAGAACGGTGCTGTGCCGTCTATATTGGATCTGACAGGAATGGTGCAACACACGGACTCTGGGTCGAACATGTATTGGCGAATTATTCCGGTTGCATTTTACAACATTTGACGTTTTCAAAACAATTTCCCCCAATTGCATCGACGGGTGAGTTGAAACTCATTATAATATGCAAAACTGTTATCCACTGACAGCATTGGGCGTTTACTTCCAAGTCTTCAGTGCGAGACGCCCATAAAAACCGAGCGTTATTCAGCTAGGCTCAAAACTAGGGTACAAAATAGCCGGTTACTTATTCATTTTGATGTTTTTGAATGCAAAAACCAAGCGAACGTCATAAGTTGACCTCAGACAACAACACAATAAAATTTAAAAATCCAGTTCATGACCCCTTTAAAGCTGCAGTCCGGTGTTTTCCCTCTTTGTCGCCATCTCTGTTCAAAATCTGCAATTACAGTCATTCACGGAATTATCAACTTTACTTGAGTTGACGTAACAGCACGGATGTGTTAGAAGAAAGTGTGAGGCTGGCAGTCACGGCCGGTGTGGATACTGGGATTATTCTTTTTGGAAGTATGACTAACATACAAATTTTCACCTGAAAATTGTCATCTGAACAAGTAAGAAACATCAACCTTTGTTTTAGTTCTGACATTGCAGTAAATCGTGCTGATCACATCTAACAATCACTTATTAGTTATCTTTTCGCGCAAAACGTGCAAATTATACTTTATTCTCAAATTGTTAATGTTAACAACGTAATTGCGTGACTACATGTAATGTCCTTCCGAAATGTGTCCTTGTTTTCCATGGTCCGGTTGCAGTCTCTTTTTTTCTGTCGCCACTCCGAAGTCCGAATGAAGTCTTTTACAGCGGGTGAATCTGTTGTCACTGGTGATTGTCGTTTGAACCTTTCTGGATCCGCCATCAAATTGATAAGTTGAATTACATCAAGTGCTGTGAGAAAAGCTATAAATCTCGACCATCCTCTCACTCAATATAGCTTATACTAGCTGAGACTCGTCTTTACGTGTACAGATGTGTGTGTACATATGTGACGTAATGACGCAAAGACATGCTCGAATCTCCCGAGGAAATCCACCAGTACCACTGGAAATAAAAACATTATTACAAGCTAACCGGTTTGAATCAAGCTAAGACAAGCAGAGAGTTTTGAACACTGGCTGGTTATGCCATATACTGTTTAAAATTAATGTCTCAGTATACATATTTGACTTCCAAAGATTTGGAATAATAGCAGATATTGTATGGACTTTTACAAAGATTTTTTTTTCAGACCCTGGAAAAACTATCAGCTTTGGTTGAATGGAAAACCAACACGATTTCATGGTATATTCCAAACTATTTTTGCCAATTGATTGTAATTGTATGTTTAGGACCTTTTGCTTACTTTTTTTTCCAAATATCACATTGTACAAATTCAACTTAAACCCAGCTGAGAACACTCTAAATATCTGAAGTCTACTCATTCAAAAAGGTGAACACACTGAAGACATTATGTATTTACTTACACATGCTGCAATCCCGGACGAGCCCCCGATTTTATGGTACGGCCAGCTCGTACCAAGACGCAACACAAAAGATGGATCAAACAGAAACGTTGCAATCAAAGGTGTGTTTTATTAGATTAAACATACCACAATCAATCATAAAATCAATAATAATAAACAGAAGTCTAGAGATAAGGCAAAAAACGGTTAAGCTTCCTTTTACAGTACAGTACTTACAGTGTACTTACAGTGTACTTACCTAGAAAGTACTGGCTAATATAAGGTAAGTACATGAAACAAGGGTAGGTTTAGGGGTAGCTTCAGGGTTAGTCCCAGTTATTACCCAGTAATTGTAATTACTAAAATAAGTACATAGTATTTACATGGGTAACTGGACTGTAAAAGGAAGTGTTACCAAAAAAACAAACAATAATATCTTGAAGCTACATGTGTAAGAAAATACCAGAGGCCACTCATGAGGAGTGTTTTTCCCCAAAGAGTGCCCTCACTTAAGAAGGCACAGCACTCTTATATACTGTAACTAATTAACAGTTAGTATGAGGAAAACCAACCAGGAACTCCCACGAGCTGGACCAATAGAATCAGGAGACTCAGGGACGTCACAATATAATATCACCACCACCTTGTAAAATAGTTACATTTCCCTCTGAGATTGGGTTGAGAAAACACCAGCTTGAACATTCTGCTAAACATCTCCTGTTGTGTTATTTTGGTAGCGTATCCCTTGAGGCAGGAGAGATTCAAACCTGTAACTTTGTGAGCGTGCAGCTCTTACACGTGTATTACCCACTACGCCACATCAGCTCTACCAGCACAGAATTTCTATCGGAAACATTTGCGCTGTACCTGACAGAAAGCACTAGATAGGCACAGTCAAACACAAATGCAGTTGTACAGCTCACCTTCAGCAGCGCGGGTTGGTGTGATTGGAACTGGCACAGCCGAGGCATTACCTCAGGACTTGCTTTTACAGTTCTCTGTGCCCTGCTGTCATGCTGGATATGTGCTTCAGTAACGCCTGACACAAGCGGAAGGGAAAAGGCAATTTTACACACTTTAACAACTCATGAAGTCGCCTCATGTCCCCTAGTCTCCGCCTAGCCCTTCCGTTTTCTTGTAAACGTAGATATAATTTATTTTTCCCATTCTTTTTGTTCCACCTTAAATTTCCTGTATTTCTGCGATAAGCTTCACTGACCGGAAATGCACATAATTAGCCGATTATGAAAGGCCAGTGAGCTGATCTATGACATTCAGGACACCTGTGACTGTTTCCATTCACGAAGTGAATTAAATAGGCTTGTTTATGCAGACTAATCGCAGATTGTTGTTCGTAAATGTTCAGTTGTGTTGTATTTTAAAGGGGTCATGTCATAATTATTTATAGTTTTATTCTTTCCCTGAAATCCACTAATAATTTACACAAAAAGAGTCATAATTTAGTTTCACGACCATTTCCATCTTTCTCTGACACTCTGAAGGCTTTAAGACACAGTAGCAAGAAGATGGATCCATGTTCTCATTCTGTTTTACGCCAAATTCGGACTCTACCATCTGAAGGTCTCAACAGAAATCGAGACTCATCTGACCAGGCAACATTTTTCCAGTCTTCAACTGTCCAATTTTGGTGAGCTCTTGCAAATTGTAGCCTCTTTTTCCTATTTGTAGTGGAGATGAGTAATACCCGGTGGGGTCTTCTGCTGTTGTAGCCCATCCGCCTCAAGGTTGTGTGTGTTGTGGCTTCACAAAAACTTTGCCGCATACCTCGGTTGTAACGAGTGGTTATTTCAGTCAAAGTTGCTCTTCTATCAGCTTGAATCAGTCGGACCATTCTCCTCCGACCTCTGGCATCAACAAGGCATTTTCGCCCACAGGACTGCCGCATATTGGATGTTTTTCCCTTTTCACACCATTCTTTGTAAACCCTAGAAATGGTTGTGTGTGAAAATCCCAGTAACTGAGCAGATTGTGAAATACTCAGACCGGCCCGTCTGGCACCAACAACCATGCCACGCTCAAAATTGCTTAAATCACCTTTCTTTCCCATTCTGACATTCAGTTTGGAGTTCAGGAGATTGTCTTGACCAGGACCACACCCCTAAATGCATTGAAGCAACTGCCATGTGATTGGTTGATTAAATAATTGCATAAATGAGAAATTGAACAGGTGTTCCTAATAATCCTTTAGGTGAGTGTATAAATGTACTTTGGTACATTTAATATTAGTAATGCATTATTAATTGTTTGATTACGAATCCCTATATTTATTAAAAAATCTAGTTTTAGTTAGCTTAAACAACCCTGGTCCATATGTGCACCCTGGAAAATGTTCAAAAGTCCCCACCAAACCTCTGTGTTTTTCTTGCGTAAGAATGTTTTTTTCCTATCAGAATGAATATATCATCTTCCTCTGACTTCTTGCAGACATACCTTTGGCTCTTCCAGTCTGCAATGTTAAGCCCATATTGTGTTCGGTGATGGCCCCAGCCCCCAACATAACCCCGGCGACGCCAGCTCCATAATAACAGTCATTTTGAATTAACCTTAGTCCTGCCAGAATGCCCTACTGTCAGTGTGATTACGC
This sequence comes from Cyprinella venusta, assembly GCA_038021265.1. Taxonomy (NCBI): domain Eukaryota; kingdom Metazoa; phylum Chordata; class Actinopteri; order Cypriniformes; family Leuciscidae; genus Cyprinella; species Cyprinella venusta. Next base: position 4,072,226 of record CM075884.1, on the reverse strand, counting down.
TCCGCCTCCACAACCCCTGCCACAGGAAGTCAATTGTTTTGTGTTTGTGACTGTGCATATGCCTGGATTTATGTGCCTGAGAACACACGGAATAAGATGTGATATTTCTGCACTGTCAACTTTCCTTCATTTTTTCCTGTCTATAAATTTACTTTGTGTTGAATTTTAATTATTGTAAATCTGATAATAGTGTAAACATAATTACAAGCACCATTTGTGTTGTGAACACGAATGTTACCTCCAATCGTTTTCGCTTAATTTTGACCGTGTTGAATGAGTCATATGTAGATATCGGGAATATCATTGAAACTTGGATCTTTTGACTTGGGCCAGTAAGAAACCACCCTAAAGCAACATAACCGCGTGTTATCTCTGAATAATTTACCAAACGCACAGCAACACTATATTCATTTATGCACATATTCATGGCTATGCTAGCAACCACATTTACCCATTCAAACGAATAAATGTAAAGATTGTTGCGTATGATTATTAATTGATTGAGATATTTGCTTTCTGTGTTTGAGTTTCTTTGAGCTTGGAGACTCTGTTTAGATTTGAAGATGGAGAGTGAATTTGTGCTTCAGGCTTGTATGTGTGTTTTGCCTATATGGACGAGAGGATTTTTAGAAGTGTATGTGTGTGTTTGTGGGAGAGGGTATACATCTATGGCGGGAAGATGAAGGCAGATCTTCAGACCCTTCGAAAACCACATGTGAGGCGCCTCAGCACAAGATAAGGCCTAATCCCTCCCAGAGAGCCGAAAAGTCAATATCCACACACACACACACACACACCAAGGGAGGCTCCAAATCTTTGTCCAGAGTAACACAGCAACTAGCAGAACCAGCTATTTGGAGACATACCATATACTGTATGTACCATGGAGAAAAATGGCCAAAGGTTTGACTAATAGTTTACCCAAAATTATGTCATTTTCACATTCTCAAGTTATTCCAGACTTGTATGTCTTTGTTTCTTCTGGGAAACATGAAATGAGATATTCAAAGGCATGTTCATGCTGCTCTTTTCCATACAATGAAAGTGAATGACAAAAAATGCACCATAAAAGTACTCCATACCCTATGTTCCAAGTCAGTTGAAGCCCCTTAATAGATTTGTGTGAGAAACAAACCAAAATACCGTAATTTATTAAATAATTAAATAATTTACCAAACCTTAATTTATTAAAAACCTTCTAATTTCTTTACAATTTATATTCCAACGTGCAACTGGCCACCAGAAACAAGAGAACCAAAGGAGTTTTGGAAACACTTTACTTGAAGGGGTGTGCATGAGACTGACATGACACCTTCATAATCATGACATGACATATATTATGAATATGAAGGAAATTTTATGCATGTTTTTGACAACTGTCATTAAGTGTCATTCGCTCAATTATGACATTTTTAATGCAAATATGACATTGTTTGAGATGTCTTTGTTTTGACACCTTGACATAAACCAATATTTCATAACCTGTCAGTGTCTTCATCATGACAACTGGACATTAAGACAACACAACCTGTCATAAACATGACATAGCAGATTAATTATCAAACTTAAGAAACCACCTAGATTTATTGGTTAACATTACATTAAACTGTCAGGTGGTTGGTTTTGACATTGGCTGTCATGAAGCCATTATAACTTTTTAATGACAAATTCAATTAGTACCACTGTAGTTGAGGTCACAAAATATATTCATGACACAGTTATAATGCCTCATGACAGCCAATGTCAAAGCCAACCACATGACAGTTCAACTTCATTTAATGTCAAGTTGTCATGACAAAGACACTGACAGGTTATGATGTAGTGGTTTATGTCAAGATGTCATAACAAAGACATCTTAAACAATGTCATATTTGCATTCAAAATGTCATTATTGAGCAAAAGATACTTAATGACAGTTGTCATAAACATGCATAAACCCTACTTCATATTCAAGACATATGTCATGTCATGGTTATGAAGGTGTCATGTCAGTCTTATGCACACCCCTTCAAGTAAAGTGTTACCAGAGTTTTTCATCACTGACGTCAAGTATGTGAAGTCCCATTTTCGTATTGGTCCTGAATGCTGATAATTCAATAAAATACAAAAATCCCTGAACTTGAGCCAAATCTAGAAACCAGAACATCATAAGCCCATGACTCGCCAAGCCAGTCAACAATGTCCGATGTCATAGATCGTCTGATACTCCACATATTGTCACTAGTCAGAGTTTCGTAGTTTGTAGTTTTGCCCACCTGAGCATGTTAAATTGTCGGTGGAGCCAGCCTGTGAGATAAATCTGTTAGCAAACCAGTTCCCAAGATGAAAACGAGGGTGACGAAAGCAAGCAAACACTCAGAAAAAAAAGGAACAAAAGCTGTTACTGGGGCGGTACCATTTTAAAGGGTACACTTTTGTTCCTTTTAGGCATAACATGTACTTTTAGGGTACCAATATGCTAGCCTCGTGAGACCATCCTGATCTCGCGAGCTTTCAAGGTTTCACTCGCAGATCAGTCTGGATACTTTCCGTTAAAGAAAATTTGGGAGCAGTTCACCAAACGAACGTCCAATCAGCGTTGGCTTTGAGGCGGGTTGAGGCGTGACGCAACAAGAAGCGCGACAGTTCAGTCAGCGGATGAAACTAGCATCAGCGTGGCTAACGAGCAAGTTTTATCGGAATTACAGAGTATTTCTTCACTGAAAGAAAAGCAAAACACTGCTTTGGAGGCTTTTCTCAGAGGAAAAGATGTTTTTGGTCTTCTCCCGACTGGTTTCGGCAAGAGTTACGGTACGTCATATGCTTCGTTGATCTGATTGGTTGATTTGGCCCGTCTATCACCAACGTAGGCCAATCAGCTAACCAGTATTTTCGCCCCTTACCAAAACTACTTCAACGGAAGGTTTCCAGATGGATATGCGGAGCAAATCCATCTGGCGGAGTCAGGTTACCAATATGCACCCTTATGGTAAAATGTGTACTTTTTGGAAAGGTACCAGGTTTTGGACCTTTTCTTTCTGAGCGTGAATGGCAAAGACAAGAGGACGCACAAAGATGTTGATGTTAGTGTTGGTTTGGGGTGTATAAGCTTATAGAGATTTTGGAGTTGGAGAACTTTTGACTTGAGCAGCAAGAAAACACCTTGCAACCACCAAAAAGACCCTAAATCAGTATAACAGCTTGCTAACACGCAAATATGATTTCCCTAGCAACATCATGCCAACTCTATATGCATTTATACCAATTAATTCTCATCCTAGGGTGAGAATTATATATATAGATAGATAGATAGATAGATAGATAGATAGATAGATAGATAGATAGATAGATAGATAGATAGATAGATAGATAGATAGATAGATAGATAGATAGATAGATAGATAGATAGATAGATAGATAGATAGATAGATAGATAGATAGATAGATCTATTTTGCGAAGGTTTTCTTGAGAACCAAAGGAGATTTGAAACAATGACATCAAACTCAGCAATGTTCATGTTAAAATCCCATGTTTGTTTGGAAAAGAGTATCTTGAAAATTCTACAAATATCTCCTTCTGACAGAAGAATAAAAATCATGCTTTGAGATGACATGAGGGTGAATAATTGAAGACCGAATTTCCCTTTTAGAACGAAATTTTAATTAAACTGCTACTGATAATGACTGAAATTTCACTGTCATTTATGATACTATAATACTTCATGTTTATGAGAAAGCTGGTGGCGGGCAACAGCCCTCATCTCCCTCGTCCTCCTCTCTCGCTCTCTCTGTCTTCCTCAGTTACGCTGCGAGTATATAGAATCTAACCAATGACTAACATTCCCCCGGGGAGAGTGTTAAATAAATAGACCACCAGGCACTCTGACAAAATGGAAATGATCATATCATTAGACGGAACGCATCTGTCAGAAGAGACAAGACGTTGAATTCACTGCACAATCACAAGGAGTCGCACTAAATTTGATTACCGGCTATATAAAACACCAGCGCACATAAAAACGGGCATCTCTCATAACACAAGACGTATCTTATGATTCACAATGCCGCCGCGCTGCTGAAGTGTTTCATTTTGATTGGATCATATCAAATTTCCTTGAACAAATTATGCTTTTCAAGTAGCGTAACATGGCGCTTTTCCTCACACCGAGCAGAGCACGCAAAACATGTTGATTTGATTTTTCCCTTTCCTGGTTTTCACAGGATCAGGTTAACTACTGTCGGAAGTTCCCAAGAGTGGTAATGACAAGGAAAGCATGAAGAAAGGAGAGATAAAAATAGAGCGGTGAGAAAGAGACAATGTTAAAATGATGAGGGACTATCCTCAGTGTTCAAGGAGGGAACAGAAATAAATATGGTTACCTTCCAGCAATAGCAACTAGTATAACTTAATGCATGCAAAATGAAAACATCTATTTTAACGATAAAAGTTCAAATAAGAGAGCAAGTGACATTTTTTTTGATAAAACCGGTATTATACCCATAGACTGTAAAAAATATGGACAAAGTGTCTGTTGCTGTAACACAGTCTCATCCCAATAAGTCATATAACTGACGTCTTGGGACGTCTTTTGACCATACGTCAATATCCGCCTTTTTAGGGCCCCCTTAAACGTCGGTTACATGACGATCCCGGCCCGTCATACAACTGACGCTTTACCTTTAACGTTGGTTAGGTGACGGTTTAGGGTTAGGTTTAGGTCTGCGGTAGAGTTAGGATCCGATAATGTCATCTAACTGACGTTTAAGGGGGCCCTAAAAAGGCGGATATTGACGTATAAATGACGTCTTGGGATGATAGACTTTCTGAAGAACGAGTTTGAGGCGGTTTATGGGCGGTATGGGCGGGCGCCATACTGGAAAATCTTGGGAAATACAAAATACAGATGTTCAGAAAGGATACAGCTACCCTATCTCACGACCAATTCAAACGAATTCGACGAATGATTAAAAAGTGTCTTATTCGTACTAATTTGTACGACCTCACTCGTACGAATTTGTAGATTTATCTAAACCCATGTGATGGGTAGGTTTAGGGGCGGGGTCAGGGGTAGGTCATTCGTACGAATTCATACGAATTGGCCAATTCGTAAAATATGTACGATTTAGCAAAATCGTACTAATTCGTACGAGTGAGGTCGTATGAATTTGTACGAATAAGCCCCTTTTTAATCATTCGTCGAATTCGTTCGACTTGGTCGTGAGATCAAGTTGGATACAGAGGTGGTATGATGTGTTGTGTCAGATCATGGCCGAGACATCAAATTCCACTCGCCGCAGCCCGTTATCAGCTGTCAATCAAAGCTAACCGCCCTCATTTGTCATACATTTTATATCTAAATATGATCTAAACTAAGGAATTAGAACAAAAAAATTCACCCCCCTCATCACAGTTGTCAGGCACACGGAACATATTGAAGATTACAATAAAAGTCCATAGGACCAAACTGTAAAAATATACAAACGGACATTTTAACATGGGGTGTGTGGACATTTTCTCCCTTTTGGGACAGGCCTCAAGCGGATTTTCGATCTATTGCATTTTTTCTCACTTCCGGGTAGGCTTCATTTTCCAGGTTAGAATGTTGCCGCTTGATTATACCCCAAATCGGTGCATCCCTAGTGGGTACCCAGGGGCCAAAGGTCCCTAAAGTTCCCTATAGGCCTGTATACTACATTTCTCGAGTTTACTCAAACAGTGAATGAGCGTGGACGAGTTCGACACATGTACTGTGCAATTGCTTTTCTATACTCTACAAGGCATCAGAGGGGACATTCGCTCGGAAAGATAGAAGAGGAAAAGTAGGAGATCCGCCATTGCATGTTGCAAAATTTAGAAGAAAAACCAAAACGATGAATAATAATAGCCGCGCTCTTCTTCGACTACAGCACAATACAGTACATCACAACTTTGTATTGCCACCTAGTGGACACTTTTGTCTCAACATTCACCTTGCGCATGAGCTGTTACCACACAAAAAAACGTGGATACTGTACTTTTGGCTCAATAATAGCTTGTGCTGTACGCAGAGCTGAGGGTCGTATTGGTGAATTTGCTCTGGATGATCTTGCCCAGGAGTTTGGAGATGATCTCACACTGCCTGTGCTAAGGGTCCTGGAGTTGAGCTAGGTCTCAGGTCACCTTAAATGTGATTTTTATTTGCCTGTAAGAGCAGGAATTGGCACATATACTGTAGTTATGTCTTATGAAGTTATACCCTCACCATTGAACAAACTTTAGGCCCATGGGCAGCGATCAGTAACCCAGCAGTCCTGTCTGTCCGCTCAGTAAATTACAATCAATATAGTGTAAGTCAGAGCGCATGTTTACATCTATAAAGCGTTCTGCAGCCTGAAGACAATACCGGCAGATTGACATATGAGAGAGGGAAGGAAATGTTCTCCTGAGATTATGTTATTATGAATTCATTTTTCACAAGTTAGCAACAAGCAGTTCAGACTGTTTGCTTTTCTCTTAATTATTTACTTTATTTAATTGAAACCTGCAGGTTTATCTGTTCTAATCCCCAACAGTGTTCTTCTTTGATCCGGCCCTGAAAGAACACACACAAACACATGACTAGGGGAGCAATAAAAATAATATTGCTAAAAATAATAATAATAATAAAAACTCTCTCCCTTTCTCTCTCTAAAGTAAGAATTAAATCCATTTTTTAAAGAAAATTATGAAGAATATAGAGGAATTAAAAATGGACTTATAAAGAAATGTTGTGCTTTTTAAGAATGGGGAATTAATTTTTACTAAATGCCTTGAGTAAAGTGTATGATTATGAGTTTTAAATGATTTAATAATGTGTCATAAAATCTCTCTCATTTTCATTTTTCAAGTATGCTACTTTATTTGCATGATTGTGTTTACATCTAATATTGCCATAGCATTATACACATAATGACAAGAAAAAGATATTGGACAATATTACACTAACAAAATAGTATTAAAATAATGTGCTAAGTAATTAATAAAAATTAAATAAAATATACATTATAAAAACAGACAGTTAAATATAGACATTATAAACAAAAACAAAATAAATTGTAATGTATGTATGTGTATTTGATTATATTATCAAGACAGCAGTTGTTTTCTGGGTGATTAATTTAGCTGTATCTGATGAGGAATTGTCATGGCCAGCAACATCTGTATTTGAATAGTTTCCATTGAACTGGCTATCTTTTTGAAACAATCCCAGTATGCAATGAAACACAATTAATAAAGTAGTACAGTGAGGTGCCCCAGTGCATCATGGGAGTGATACCTATTGCCTAGACCGAAGATGAGCTAACACAGTCTCATCCCAATTCGTCATATAACTGACGTTTTGGGACGTCTTTTGACCATTCGTCAATATACGACTTTTTAGGGCCCCCTTAAACGTCGGTAGATGACGATCCCGGGTCGTCATACAACTGACGCTTTACCTTTAACGTCAGTTAGGTGACGAGTTGGGTTTAGGGTTAGGTTTAGGTATGGGGTAGAGTTAGGATCCCATAAAGTCATCTACCGACGTTTAGGGGGGCCCTAAAAAGTCGTATATTGACGAATGGTCAAAAGACGTCCCAAAACGTCAGTTATATGACGAATTGGGATGAGACCGGGTTGGATGAGCACATTCTGAAGGCCTTAGACTCTAAAAAATGCTGGGTTGTGTTAACCCAATTTTGGTTCAAATATGGACAAACCAACCCGATCTCACGACCAAGTCGTACGAATTCGACGAATGATTAAAAAGTGGCTAATTCGTAACAATTCATACGACCTCACTCGTGAGAATTAGTACGATTTTGCTAAATCGTACATATTTTACGAATTGGCCAATTCGTATGAATTCATACGAATGACCTACCCCTTACCCCGCCCCTAAACCTAACCGTCACGTGGGTTTAGACAAATCGTACAAATTCATACGAGTGAGGTCGTATGAATTAGTACGAATTAGACACTTTTTAATCATTCGTCGAATTCGTACGAATTGGGCGTGAGATAGTGTTGTCACACATTGGGTTAAAAATGTAATTTAAAGCTACACTGTGTGATTTTTACCCCCATCTAGTGGTGAAAAGGTATACGACCATCCAGCGAATATTAGTTTCTGTTCCTCTCAATTCCGATTTCGTTTTAACTCCTACGGTGGCCAATGTAGTCCAAGATTAACATGGCTTCCAGTTCGACCTCGTCCATGAGTGTTAACTCAAACGTAAACGCGAAAGGCGAAGCTTGAATCAACGGGTATGTCCCTCTTTGGCTAATGTACTTTCAAGATGGAGGGGCAACATGGCGACCGACATTAGAAGCCCTTACCCATATGTATTTTCAATGGCATATTATACACTCACGAGAATACTTTATTACTTGAACGAAGTAAATATACATTAATGAGCACATATATTTTTGAAAGAACTAAATGTTTTTAGCTAATAATAAACTAAGAGTTACACAGTGTAGCTTTAAGAATGTAACCCAATGTTTGGGTTTGTCCATATTTGACCCAAAATTGGGTTGAAACAACCCAGCATTTTTGTACTGTCTCGTAAGATGCGATGTCACTGCCACTTATTTTGAATTAGACAACATCATCAAAAGTAAATTGTGTTTATTGTAATTTTTGGATGCAGAAGCTTTAAAAAGCAATCAGTGAGATGAGCAGTGTACTGAAATGAACATCCTCTCAAACCTTTTCAGTTTGTGTTGGTCTCAACTCTTGACTCTTGTTTACTTGTGCATAAAAGGAAGTGTTTGTGAATAGAAGAGCGGTGCTGATGTTCCTTCTTACACTCACACACACACATACCCTATAGGGTTATCAGGAAGCAGTTTGCCTGGCCGAACGTTCATTATGTCCCCAGATAGTGGCATTGGCAACTTGTCACCGTTATTGATTTCTCTTAAACTGCAATTTACATGGATATTTGTGGGTGTCCTCCAGGCAACCAGTGTCCCCACAGACCACCCAACACCCTTCCCAATCCATCCACACACACACGCAAACCCACACCTTTTCCCTATAGCCCTCATAGAAATGTTGCAAGCGCACAAAGGAATCTCAAAGTGACTTTTCTGTCAGCAAATATGCCGTGTTTTCAAATGTACTTCCATTCGCTCCACTTTTTTTTTTTTCCTGCAGTAAATGTCACCAAGTAGTCGCACTGCTGGTATTTTAGACGAAGTCTAATGACATTTGACAGGGGGAAAAAGCCTTTTGTTTTGTTAGCAAAATGTCAACATCAATGCATGTATGTCTACGATTATTTCAGTTTAGAAATCTGTCGATCAGCAGATTGGAGGAGGTATTTGCTTTAAGGGAAGAGTAACATGCTTATCTCAATTCTTCTTTAGCTCAGTGAACATGGATGAACTATCTCACACCTTCCTCATACAGTAACTGATACCTAATTTTGAGTGCGATCATATTTCTTTGAATGCGATCAACTGATTCACATTTTTAATCAAATTACTTGCATGATATTCTGGGCAATGAATCAAATTTTGACTCAATCACATTTAACCCCATACAAACATTTATTGAGACAAGCCACCAAATAAAGACATTTCAAAGGCATTTTAGAAGTCAATACTTCCATTCATAGTTTTCTCTTTGTATCTTTGAACATTTTAATATTTTGTATCTTTTTCCAATTAGGTTTGTCACACTGTCAGAGATAAATTTAGGGGTGAACTTTTTTTTTTGGAAATATTAAAGGAGCAGTTCACTCCTTAGTTGTTAAAAAAAAAAAAAACTTTTGCTGATAATTTATTCACCCCCATGTCTTCAGTCGAAAAGAAAATAAGGTTTTTGATGAAAACATTCCAGGATTTTTCTCCATATAATGGACTTCAATGGGAACCAAATGGTTCAAGGTCCCAAAGACACTTACAGTACAAACTGCAAACTGTTCAAAGGGCTTTAAACGATTCCAGACGATGAATAAGGGTCTTATCAAGCGAAACTATCGCTCATTGAATAAATAAATAACAAAGTTTAAGTTTTATAAGCTCAAATGGTCGCCTTGCTCTGTTCTGTGACACGTTTGTGACTCTCCTGTTCAAACTCGCACATCAAAATGAACGAATCTTTTTCCGAGTCATTTGGTTCATTCAACGAACAAATCGAACAAATTGACTCTGAAAGAGATTTGTTCATTTTGATGAACGAGTTCGAACAGGAGAGTCACGAATGCGCATCACAGAACAGAGCAAAGCGAGCATTTGAGCTTATAAATCTTAAACTTTGCTATTTTTATTTTAAATGAGCGACTGTTTCACTTGATAAGACCCTTATTGATCATCTGGAATCGTTTAAAGCCCTTTGAAAAGCCCTTTTGGACCTTGAACCATTTGGTTCCCACTGAAGTCCATTATATGGAGAAAAATGCTGGAATGTTTTCATCAAAAACCTTAATTTCTTTTCGACTGAAGAAAGAAAGACAAATGAAAATGACACAAATGTGTATGCTAATTAATATGTATATATATAATATGTAATCAGCATATTTTGATAATAAAAATGAAAACAGAACCCTTTTCACTAATGCTCGAACACTGTCTCTCCCTAGGGGAGAGCGGGGTACAAAGTAACGCGTTTTGGTTTTGGCTCAATTAATTAAAAAATAATTAGGTTAGATTAATATTTTTTTTACACAAGCAACATACATATCTCTGCTACAAATGAACACTTAAAGTTTTTTTCTAGGATACCATTTTTGTACAGTTGCACTGAAAGTGACAGAAGTGCAAATGTTACAACTTACCCCATATGCGGGGTTAATTGTAACAGACAGAGGGGTTAGTTGTAACACTTGTGTATAACACACATAATTCAGTACTATTTTATTTTTATAGTTTGATATTGTTTGTGCATCTGTATAGGTAGATACATCCATCCCTCATTAAATCATCCTTTTGTTATGGATCAATATCATAGCTAGAGACGTAGAAAAGGGCTGCACGGTTTTGCAATAAATAATAATAAATAAAATAAAATAAACATATATAAATATTGTAATTGCAATTAAATTAGATTTGTGTGTGGCAGCTGCATGTACAATTATTATTAATAATAATAACATTAATAATAATACAAATGAGCTTAGAATAAAAATTTAAATGGTTTATTACATTAAAAACAGGCCATATTTTTAATAAATAAATAAGTTATCATTCATAGTGCACTAAATTTTAAACATTTTAAATTACAACATTGTTTGTGAAAGTCCAACAAAGTTAAATGTATACTCAAACCTGAAAAGTTGTGTGGCTCCGTTTTCATTTGATTATCATTGTGGCAGCAGTTGGAACACTGTATTACAACTAACCCCGCTGTGTATTACATATTTTAAACCTAGCTAACAGTCGCTAGGAATTACTGACATGTTTCAAAACGGTGCTGTGTTTGAGCCAACTAGACAGTGATTAAGGTAATATAAAGTTAGATTTGGAAGCGTATACATCCAACCCGGAAACAGAAAAAAATCTACGATGAAAAAATTTACTTTCATGATGTCAGAACACTCTTTGTCCAGTATCTTCACGAAATATAATCAAAATTTTCCGCAAATTCGCGGGAGACCGTCTGGCAGCAAGAGAAAGACAGCCGGCTAGATATTGACAAACTATGTAAAATGTCCGTGTTACATTTAACCCCGCGTTACATTTAGCCCCGCGCTCCCCTACTGTATTTCTGCAACTTTTGCTGTCCCAGCTACACCTCATCCTTCCTGTCGTTCCTTTCACCCGCGCGCATCAAGTCATCACTCACTCCGAGATGAAGGCTGAGTTCGCGCGCCTGCATGGGATGGGGGGGTGTGTCATCGGTCGTGATGTCAGAGCACGAGGACTCTCATGATTGGCTCTAATTAGAATCTGCGGCAGCAAATAGACACGCGTCTTGCATGATTGGATTCAAAGTGGCTGGTGCCAAAAAACGCAGAGGCGCAGGAGCTCCAGACGTGCTCACACGCGGGAGGAGGACGCGACGTTCGCTGAGCTCTGAACACAGTCACTTTCAGCTCGTTATCAAGAGCTTATTAGAAGAGTGTGAGGAGGAATAGGGCGAAGCTGATATTCCCGGAGCGTTTGGCGTGCGCAACCGCAGCAGAGCAACAACTTCAGAAACATCAAGCAGAACAAGTTCTCCAGAATCCGAGCACCATGGCATCGGTCCCCAGCAGCCAAGTCAAATGCAAGTTCAAGAGGAGGAGGAGGAGGAGAAGGTCTAAGCGAAAAGGTAAAGTTTCTTTCAGTCATTATTCGTTTTCCAAGTAAACGCTTCCCTCATAAAGCCGAAACAACGGAGAGGTCGCGTGCGCACTGGTTGGAATATGCAGCATTAAGTACCGATCATCTCGGCATAACTGCGCAGTCTGGGTGTCTGTACATGTGTGTGTGTGTGTGATGCGCGCGGTCGCATCAGCATCGTTCCTCTGTCAAGTTTGTGTAAACATATGACAGATGCGCACTGATTCGCGCTCGCGAGAGGAGAGGAAACACTCGCTTTCGCCGTTTATTTCTCGGTCTGTGCATCCAGTATTTACAGTCCTCATATCTGCCCTTGTCGTAACCTCAAATTAGATTTGACCTCAATTACGCGCTGCGATTGTAATGTTATCTCACCTTTTCAGTCTTCTGTGACGATCGATGTATAATGTGATTTTTTTTGTAGTGTTTGTGAATTTATATAAACTATAACTGAGACACTGTAAAATCTGAAGTGTGGTTGTTACATCTCATGAGTTATTTCTACTCAATCTGACCTATTAAAATGATGTTGCTATAACCTAATGTAGACCGTTCTATTAAGTCATAAATGCATGTTACCACATAAAGTGAATTTATTAAGGTGTCTGATCAACTATTCTTAAGTTAAATCTGTAATTATATGTACATCACTGTTAAAAAAGTATTTGACTAATCAATAATTAAATGCAAAGTGTTAAAGTGCTGTGAACTGTAGGTTATATATTTGGCAACACTGATTGCTTTGATTTTAGTTTACTTGAAAATTTAGCCAGCAATTAAACAGAACCTGAAATTAATACCAAAATATTTATTAGTAAATAAAAGGACTTCAAGCTATACCAAACTAGAGAGAGTTTATGTATTACAGATACGCCACTGTTTTGTCAGGTCGGTAAAAATGCACTTTATTTAGCAACATCTACATTTATTCTTAATATGTCTGACTCAACTTGCCTACATGAGGATACATTACTAAATGAAAGTTGTTTAAAAATGTCTGATTAAATAGAAATAGACTTGCTAAAATGAACATTTTCATAGTAAAATGGTTTTAATCTTAATTAAATTACCTGGTTTTATTTATTATTTTTAATTTAAAATGACCAAATCCATCTGTAAATATATATATATATATATATATATATATATATATATATATATATATCAAGATTTGTTATCACAACATTTTTTTTCTTTTGTCAAATCAACTTAAATAATTTATTTAGTTCAGATAACTTATTATTTTGAGTTTTTGATGATTAAATCAATCTCCTTCATTGTATTAACTCACTTTTCCCAGTTCAATCAACTTAAAGTTTTAAGGCAACCAGGTTACTTACTTTTTTAAGTTAAACCAACAATATTTTTTTAAAGTTATTTAAATAGTCAGATCATATACAAATATTTCCTCAAGGTAAGAGTTCTCCTGAAGGACTGGCGTTTTGTATAATGGACTAATGGCATTAATAGATTCTCAATAGCTCTAGAATAGTCTAGAATATACAAAAGTAGTAGCTATTGACTATTTTAAATTAATTTACTCTAGTGAAATTATTTGTATGGCATAAATCTACTAGAGCACTCTTTAAAACGCTGTCAACACAGAAAGATTGAAATTATTTTCTATTTTTTTATAGAAAGCAGGCATTTTAGGGAAATTAGTGGCACTAGCTTTATTTCCATTATCGACTCTGAAATTTCATCAGAATGTAATGAGACTGGCGCAGCGTAATGTGATTGAATGACGGTGGGCACCGCTCGCGTCTCGTCTCACTTTGGTGACTGGTAATAAATGAAGGTGTGTGTGTGTTTGATGGCCGAAACACCTTCAGAAACACCTCTGCCTTTGCTGTGACAGGTTTGCGTGGTGTGTTTCACCCCGACACTGTTTATCGTGTGACCCGAGAGGAGCACAGGTCGTGGGCTGGTTGGCCATTGATCAGACGCGTTTCTCGCGGTCAGTTTGTGCCTTCGTTCATTGGCCAGAGGAGAACCGAGCCTGGTTTCTCCCACGGTTTATTTCTCCATATTGTTTGGGTTCCTTTCCACTGTCGTCTTAGTTGGGGACACTTAATATTGTCAGACTGTAATACACTGTAACATTTAACAATATTATTGATCTGACTGTACTGATGCTGAGAACTGAGCTGGGCGGTGACATCATTTTTGCAGAACTGCTTTATAGATGAAATGAACTAATTTAATTATTGATGATCTTAACATGAAACCGATTCAACACTGAACTGACTGAACAGCCGAAATGCATACATTTTCTGTTTATCACTTCAATTGCTTTGAAACAATCTGTATTATAAAGCGCTATAGAAATAAATGCACTGTAAAAACCAATTAGTTCAGTTTACTTAATTTTATTATGCAAACTCGGTACCTTAATTTCATTAAGTAAGCATAACTTAATTACATCAAGTTATTTCAACGTAATTCTGTCTGTGATCTGAGGAAGTGTTCTCCCAGAGTGCATTGCGGCATGAATAAATTAATTGCTTTGTTTTTCTATTTTTGGCTTTATTTTACCATTACAATTTTATTTGCTTTTGTTATTACAAGAGACCGCAAAAAAAAGATAAAATAAAAATAAAAAAATAATAAAAAAAAATAAATAAATAAAATTAATAATAAAAACAATAACGGTCAATTAATTAAATCATTAAAAAAATTATATATATATATATAAGTAATGTTTACAAGGTTTTTCTGAGTAACGAAGGCATAGCATGCAAACAGTACAGATTACTAAGACATTTTAAGTAAGTTCAACAAATTATTGGACATTAAGTAAAGTTAACAAAAAAATTCTTAGTAAGAACAATGTTAGATTGTCCAGTTTGACTTCTCATATCCGTTTTACATTGGATTTGCTTTGGGTTTATTTTCACATCTGCATTGTTTGGCTTTTCAGAGATCTTGAAATGTGTAAAACTCACAACTATCAAGCGATCGAGCTGTAAATAAATCATTATTATTTCACAATTTAAATATTGAATAGTTGGCTGAATGCAATGAAGAAATTGTTCCTGGTTTTACTTTCGAGGACACTGTGGTGGAATTACTCTCGTGGCCTCCATGAAGTAGCATTAGCAACACACACACACACACCGATGTGTGCCGAGAACTGCGGTCTGACCTGTAACCCAGAGTATTAATAGCCCGAGCAGTCGTGGGAACGTAGACAATAGTTGTAGCGAGGCAAATATATTTACATAATGGAAACGGCAGAATTGGTCACACAACATTAAGCATTGCATATAAACATTAGAGGACAGCGTAAGAGTGTGTGCATGCGCTTATGTGTGTTTGAATGGCTAATTTATCAGCTGAGCTAATGGGAAGTGATGGTGCTGGACGGAAGAGAAGATCTACTAGGAAAATATGCTAGAAAGTGTTCGTCCTGGTCAGCGGCGGAAGCATTAGCAGGTCGATCATTTAGACCCCCAGACTTTTTTGTGTGTGTGTGTGTTTCATCATCATTATCACCATAATGAAAGATTGTCATTTCCACCGGGGCAATACACTTTACTCGGGGGAATTCGGACACAATTAATCACATAAAACCAGATAACGTCAGCAGATTGTTTGAACGTCTCCCATCTAATCTCTCATAATGGAGATGAAAACATAATACAGTTTCTCGTTCTAATAAACACTCATTTTTCTGAAAGCCGAAACAATTCATTTTATTGTCATCCTGGCAAAAGGGCGATGTCCCGGGATTATATCGACATGGCATTTGACGGTCTAATCCTCAGCAAATGCTTCAGATTATTACAGAATGTCCAGTGCATTAAAACCAATGTGTATTCAAACGCACGTAAGAAGATTTCGCTCCTGATGTCGTTTTGTTTGCGCGCCATTGTAGCCGAGCGGTAATGTTATCAGAGGTTACTGAGGTAACACACATGCAAACAATAGAGATTAATCCTTCAAACTGGGGCAGTTTCTGTACATACTTTATTTTTAACCTCACGTACTTGGTGCTCAAATCCATTTGTATGAGACTGTGTGTGTTGAGGAATTGCTTGGTTGTTGACTCGCTTACCTCAAACTTATCAGCAAACATGACAGACGCCGACCGCAGCATATGTGAGGTTTTAAATAATACAGTATTAGATTAGTCAATGCCTTGGTGTAGTAGAAGTACTCTACTTTTAGCTCTGAACTTGTTAAAGGTTCGATTGCCCCGCTGTGGCTTGTAGCGACTCTCTTAGTAAACTCCAGTGTCAATTAACCACAGCTCAGTCGCTTCACTCCTGAATCTCTTTTGCAATGTGTGTACTGAAACCCCACGTACACTGTAAAAATGAATATGCTTTATCTAATCAATAGAATTGAGATTACAGATTACAAGCAATATTATTAATTAAATTCAACAAATTAGAATTGAGTAATAATTAATCAAATTTTTCCTTAAATGTTAACCATTTAAAATGAGTCAAGTTTACACCAAAAAATTTAACAAAAATATCTCACTAACAGAGAGACATCTAAGATTAATTAAGAACTCTTTATTTTATATTTCCAACATTGAAGACACCTGATGTTAACAAGCAGAATCACTGAAGGAGAAAACCGTATTTCTAAAACAAACACCGATCACCATAATGGTGACTTAAATTTATGTTTTTTTGGTTGTTGTTGTAAGTTTACTCATTTTAAATGGTTAACTTTTAGGGAATTAATTTGATTAATTATTACTCAATTCTAATTCGTTAAATTTATTTAATAATATTGCTTGTAATCTGCTGCCACAATTTTTTTTTTGATTAGATAAATATTCATTTTTACAGTGTACCTTTAGTGTGCTTTCTGTGAAGGATACCTTTGGGAAACAAAGTGGGCTTAATTGTTTTAGATACGCACTAGGAGCTTTGGTATACGCACTTTGGTGCTTAAAGTACACTTTCATGACTGTTCCTTTAAGTTTATCTTTAAAAAGTGCACTGTAATAATGTCAAATGCTTTTAAATATGTTTTAATAATCTTTTGTCATGCTTTATACACTTAAATTAATTTGTTGGCTAACCTACTAAAGCACGTGCTAATGGTTATAATTTTAACTGTAGTGTGTTATTTGATATGACATTTGTAAGTTAATAACTAAAAGGTTTAAAAATATGAAATACAAGTTTCAATAGAAATCCCATGGTATAATTGGTGTAAACACCACACATGATATGTATTAGTTAAACATAAATGCTTGTCACTACATTCGACAGTACACTTGAACCGAAAGCAATAGAAGTAATTATGACATTAAATATGAAGATTAACTTAAGTCCTTATAAAGTGGGTCAAAAACCCACTTTTTGATATAAATGTATACTATAATACGATTTCATTTAATTGCAATTAACAAACAGTACATTCAGTTGACACTTTTTTTGCACATTCAGTAACAATTTATTTTATTGTCGTTCTTACACACGTTACATGTAGTTACTATAGTAATTACTGTAAAATGTGCATTATGCAACTAACCATAAAACACACCCTAACCCTATAGTAAGTGCATGTAGTTAATTGTTATTGCTCAGTACTTATTAAATGTGTAATTACACTGTAGCCCGGACACACTAAAATAAAGAGTATATATAATTTCGGTAATAACGTTTGACAAAGCTTTTGTTTAGTTCAATGAAACGTGAGACAAACTTGTCATAGCATTTTATCCATCATATATGAATGTATTGTTATTTCCAACAGAGTGTCATAAACAATGTGTGACTGTTGACAGACATGGTGCAGTGATTATAACACACATCTTGAGCTGCAGAAGGTCAGAGGCCAGTGGAGAGTCAAACCGCTCTCATATTCCCTGTAGGCCAGTTTAGAAACGAGCTATGTCGCCTTTCGTGCTGTCACTCTGTCTTTTTGTTGGCATTGCTCATTGTTTATTATATGATCGGCTTGATCTGTCTGAATTTCGGGCTTGTGTCTGGAAACACAAATGCTACCGTCTTGTTTTATGATTCAAGGCAATGCGAGGTGAGGTTACACTTTATTTTAAGGTGTCTTTGTTAAAGTGTTATTACACATTTAAGTACTGGGTAATAATAATTAACTACATGAGCAGGGTTTGGTTTATGCTTAGTTGCATGTAATTATGCGTAATTTATAGTTATTACTACAGTAACTACAGGTTTAACAAGGACACCGTAAAATAAAGCATTACCCGAGGTGCCTTTAATTAAACTATCAATTAATAAGAACATATTCACACTGTTTTTATTTCATATATAGAAAATCTCTTCTCTTCTACTTAGGCCGATATGATTTGATTGAGGATGGAGATTTATCTCAGGCATAATCCAGACAGCCCGAATCGGTTGCACCGGAAAAGGAAACCCATTTAATCAGATGTAAACACAATTTTTGTCCCGAGTCTACTTCATTACACTCTCCTCTTTGTGTGTGCTGGTGATAAGGAATTTTTTTGGTGAACGCCAGTATAACACCGCTAGCATTTATGAAGTTAATGAAGGTCGTCACCAGCGGCAACCAGAGACCTGTGCGACGGCAGCGTTTCAATTCACAGACACTGATTAAGCGTGAAATATTCCACGGTTTAGGACACGGCGTCCTCCACATGCGTTTGGCTGGGGAGGAAAGAAAATATATATATATATATATATATATATTAGCACTGAACGGTGTCGGCTTCCTCTGGAGGGACTGTCGATAGAATGACCGAAAGAATGAAATGGCACAACTTTACAAATTAGCATAATTAGTAATTATCTCTTAATAGGCCCTCTTGGCTTTTGAGACTTGGCTCTTGAATTTCTGCTTAAAGTTCATGGAGTGAGGATAAAAAAAATCAAATTGAATGCGGAAATGTCTCAATACCACACATGAGCTGTTGAGATAACCGTCTAATTGAGGTGAGACTGTGTCTGAAACATTCGTGGGACAGGAAGAACTATCTAGAGATGTTATGTTCCGAACCATTTTATTCTTAAGATATTACAATTTAAATTAAATTTGGTTGATATTATTTTAAATTTTTTTTTTTTTTTTTGATGCAGTTGTTCAGTGAAAAATCTATTTTTACCCATTCAGGCTGTGATATTACATCGAAAACACTGTTTGTGGTGACGTTTGACACTTAAACCCAATTTTATGTAACTTATCTCTTTATGTACACTACCATTCAAAAGGATAAACAAATTATAATAATGAAATTAATTCTGTGAATGCAAGAATTGATCAAAAGTTTGCTTCGTTACAAAATCATTTTACAAATTAATGCTGTTCTTTTAACCTTTCTATTCAACAAACAATACATGAAGATAAAATAAAATGGTTTCCAAAAAAGAAAAAAAAACTGTTTTCAATTTCTCCATATTAAGAAATAGATGCAAAAAATTCAGGTTTTTGCCATCACAGGAATATGTTATTTTTGCCATCACAGGAATATGTTATATTTTAAATACAATAAAATAGAAAATTAATATTTCAATTTGTAATATTTCACAGTTTTATGGTTTGTTTTTTTTTATGCGTTGGTTGTGTGTTGTTTTTATTTATTAAATAACATACATGGCTGGTGCACCACCAACATTTTCAATTACCATTTATCTCTGTTCTAAATGTGCAACTTATTCAGAATGCATGATTTTCAAATAGATCTCTATTTGAAGTAAAAAGAAACATCATTTCTGTTTATTTAATAATTAACAATAAAAAAATGATCCTGACCCATGAATTATTTCTGCAGCTCAGTTTGTCTCATCCTTCACATTAAAGTGACATCCATATTTTAGGTTCTTTCCCTCCTGATAATCAAAAGTACATGAACATGTTACTGGCATGCGTGCCGTTATCAGATGATCAGAGTTATAATATTACAGGCTGAGAGACCTGACAGCACAAGCACATCTCCATAAATACCTCCCGCCTGGAAAACGAGCGCCGCGCTGCGATGTGGGCCACAAATCAATTAACAATGCCCACGAGCGAGAACTACTGACACGGAGACTTCTAATACTGTCAAATCAGTAGCTTTGCTATAATAATATTATTTCGAATGCTGAAACTTGTACCATTGTTATAACGCATGCACATGATTTTTTATATTCACTCTAAAAAATGCTGGGTTCTTCTAACCCATGTTTATGGACAAACCCAACCGTTGGGTTTAAAAGTGTAATTTTAAATTTTAAACCAGTGGTTGGGTTCATCCATATTTGACCCGCACATGGCTTGAATCAAGCTTGAACCCAGATTTTACATTGCACATGAAGTGGCGACCCAACACGGTATTACAACAATATCACGACAATTTATTATTGTTTGAATGCCAATTTGCCAAATATCAACATGTCAGTGAAAATTCTTTCTAAATGTGACATTTGATGGTTTAATGCTTTCAACAGCGAATTATTCACCACACAAAAGACATTGTTTTCTGCACAAACCTGCACGTAAACCCGTATTTAATGCAGTCTAGACTGTATTTTCTTTTGCTTTTTGTAGTTTTGTTTTGGAGCATGTCATGCTGGCATCTGTCTTATTTGGATAGCTGCTACCCAGTGACGGATGATTTTGCACCGAAATAATGTAGCTTTCTGGTTTGATGCACAGCTTTTGATGTCGGCAAGAGAACATACTAAAGCCTTTTCTTGTCCCTTGTAAAGCATTTCAATGTTTCCTACAAACTACTGCATGTACACCTATATGATTAGTAACACTTTATTATTCATTTTTAGCACTCGTGACCCACAAATGTTGGTAAAGAATATCCAATATTAAAGGGATAGTTTACCCAAATTGTTGGCCGTAAGCCATGGTTTATAGTTTAGAGTCTTCATTTTGTTTTCTACTGGTTTTTTATGCTTGATTGTTCAAAAACACATTATTTTATATTATTGCATGCACTCGCTTCCCAGTCTGTCTCAAACGCTGTTTTCGATGAAGCCCCTCCTTCCGAAATACGAAATGTGCTCTGATTGGTCAGTTGGTCCAGTGTGGTGTGATTGGCGAACCGCTTTGAGCGTGTTTCGGAAATGTCTCGCCTCTTACCATAACCTGTTTAGGTGTAAATCTTAATAATTGAGTCAATTTTGCCATTCATATTCAAGTCCGATTCAGATCCTGAGAATGTTTACGAGCGTGCAGAACCTTTTTCAAAAACAGATTGTAATGTTGGATCCTGTAGCATATCTGGCAACCTCGAGTCAGGGGGAAGGTGAGGGTATACACGGCTCTATAGTAATTTGAAAATGATTGCAGTACCAGTTTTGGCCACAATCTTACATACAGCTCCTTTAAATGAGTGACATACTTATCAAGCTCCGGAGGAAGTTGTAGTCCCAACGGTTTGTTGTAGTTCTTGAAAAGTGTTTTCTGTTAAAGTGAATATCTCCCTTTGGAGTGGAATTTGCAGAACCTTGCAGATCTTATTTTTGTGCTCAAACACGCACCTATTGTTTCGCTTAAGAAAACACACTTATCCACTGGAGTCATGTGGATCACCGCCACAAATGCTGCGTGTGGTGTTACAATCGTCAACCGGCATTATTTGAACTCACAGAGGTGGATTTTTTTCATAAAAAATCTTGGTTGGTGTTTATTCGAAGAAATCGGAAAAGTCATTCAGGTGAGTAAATAATGACAGAATTTAAAGGGATACTCCACTTTTTTGGAAATAGGCTCATTTTACAACACCCCCAGAGTTAAACAGTTGGGTTTTACCGTTTTCGAATCCATTCAGCCGATTTTCGGATATTTAGAAGAATATCAGTAACCAGACAGTTTCTGGTCTCATTGACTTCCATAGTAGGAGAAAAAATATATTATAGAAGTCAATGAGACCAGAAACTGTCTAAATACCAGAAAATCGTCTGAATAGATTTGAAAACGGTAAAACCCAACCGTTTAACTCTGGGGGAGTGGTAAAAAGAGCCCATTTCCAAAAAAAAAAGTGGAGTATCCCTTTAAATGTTCACGTGAACTATCACTTTAATCTTGTCAGGATATGCTTTTAATGTTTTGAAATGATTTTACAGATTTACATTAACTATTCGGTCAACTATTGACATATTTATGTTCAAAATATAGATCAGTGTGGATTGAGATTACAATAATTGTCAGCTTTATTTAATCCGTGAATCTCAGTAACTACACTCCCCATAAAACGCTTATTTAGCACTTACTTAACCTCGCCGACCGCATCCCTGCTTGTGCATATGTCTGTCTTGGTTGCGGTATTATTCAGATCTGATTATTGCGACAGGCTCGAGTGAATGCAATATGAGAAATTTGCTTTGTCTTTGATAGCAGCAGTGAAAATATATGGCGCTATTTCATATTCATCATTCCACTCGCCGCCGCCGCCTTTAAATAACGTTTCCCTTCCTCATAGCCTCCAGTAAAGCTGCCTTCATCCATCGATTTGAGCGACCGGGCTTATCTGGCAAATCCTTTAAAAGGTGTTTAAAAAAACCTTGGTGTGCATTAGCTTTGTCTAATCTAATTCCTCTCTCTGACTGTCTATCGTCTGTTTTCTTTTCTCCATTTTTTTTTTTTTTGAATGTATGTGATTTTCCTCCGTCCTCTCGTTACTGTGTTAGGCCCGTTAGTTTCCAGGTCTGATTTGAACAGCTTTTAGGGCGTATTTGTATTCAAACACTGTATTTTCGAATTGCTCCTCTATTTCGTGCGATAGCCCAGAGTGTATTTGGTTTTCACACCGAGTGAGACACTCTGACACTCTCTCAGGGTTAGGTTTGCTCTCTCGTTGTTTGCGCACCGGCTGCCAGGAGTTAGGAAGGACGGCTTTTATGTACTAGAGAGCAACACTTTCTTTTTTGTGTGCTTTCCGTGGTTGAATTACCTGGTTTTCTGCAAAGCCGTGTCTGGTCAGCCGATGGAGGTTGATGGATACGCCGAACCCCAGGCGACATGTGATATCAGGCTTATTGGACAGAGAGGATGCCTGAGAGAGAGAGAGAGAGAGAGAGAGAGAGAGAGAGAGAGAGAGAGAGAGAGAGAGATTGCGCCTGTGCTGGTGTTTTTAGGTAGGCTACTGTAGATTTTTTTTCCATCAGTAATATCCAAGCGTACTCGAAATGTATGAAATTTCTCAAAAAAATGTGCAACAACTTGTGTGAAGCTTATAAAAAAGTGAAAATAAGCAAAGCCTTCTGTAAAAAGTAAAAACTATGTCAACTTTCTCAATTATCACCTTGAGTGAACGTTTCTTAACCTGGGTTTTTTTGATTGTCACTTGCAGGTGTTATCAAATTCATTTACAATTTATAAACACAGAATCAAGACAAAACTCATTAAGACGTACTCTTTTTTTTGTGTGAAATCTGCATACAAACATTTCCACAAACAAATCAAATTTCATACATGTTTGTGTTTCTTCTAAACTTACAAAAAAATCTAGGAATGACTGAAAACACATGTATGCAAATATCACTCTAAATGGCTTTAAATGTGTTAAGATGACATTTTATACACTCTTAGAAGAAAAGGTTCTATATAGAACCTTAAAAGGTTCTAAAGCGCTACGTATTTGGAACCCCTAAAATGCAATGCATGTGAATGATCGCAAAATTCAAGATATGGGGGTTAAAAAATTTAATTATCAGTATCACACAAAGAGTGACATTTCAGTTTTTATCTTCCAAAAATCATCACGATTAAAATGTGATATTAAGTTACTACAACAGTTTGATAAACAATAACTGGTAACACTTTATTTGACGACCCGCAAACTGTGTAAGTACACTGAAATTACGGTGTACATTTCTGCAATTATAGTGTACTTCCGTGTAGGTATAAGGGAACAATATGTTAAGTTTTGAGTAATACAGGGGTAACAAGCACCACTTTAATTTACAGCCCGCAGGAGTTACACCCTTTAACTACGGAGAACAAGGGGGTAACAAGCACCACTTTAATTTACAGCCCGCAGGAGTTACACCCTTTAACTACGGAGAACAAGGGGGTAACAAGCACCACTTTAATTTTACAGCCCGCAGAAGTTAAACTTACCCTGTATCCACACAGAACAAGGGGGTAACAAACGCTACTTACTATGTAGCAATACGAAACAACACTATTTGCAGAATAAATTACAGAGAAAGGTATACTGTTATCAAAAAAACAAACAAACAAACAAAAAAAAATAACGTTTTAGTTACACATATTTGCCCTGACAATTAATTGTCATTGCAATTCAATGGGATAAGGTAAGTACTAATTACCACATGGTACGGTCTAAATTAAAATCATAGCAAAAACTAGTTATTTTGACTTAACATTAAGTAATCTAGTAAGAAAACCCAATAAATTAAATTTGTATCATAGTATATATATATATATATATATATATATATATATATACACACACAGATGTCATATTAACTCACAGATGTCAAAATTAGCCTGTAACATTGCACAAGAACATATTTTGCCAGAAATGTGATACATTTTATAAACAACAGACGTACAATTTTTGCCTGGAATATATTAACAGAATATGTACCTGTTATTTTTTAACTAATTAAATCATTTGCTTGTATATCTGCTTGTTACCCCTTTATTACCCCAAACTTAACATATTGTTCCCTTATACCTACTGTACACAGAAGTACACTAAAATTACAGAAACGTACACCTTAATTTCAGTGTACTTACAAAGTTATTTGCAGGTGGTATATCTGTTTGTTACCCCTTTATTACCCAAAACGTAACATATTGTTCCCTTATACTCAGGGTGCGATTTGTGAAAAAAACAGAGGGGGGGATGTTTTGGGAAAAAAAAATTCATAAAAATAAATCATGAGAACATGAACTTCATCACTGCATTTGCAGGGAAAAAAATTCTTATTAACTCATGAAGTATTCTAACGCAATATTTTTACTCTAATAGCTTCCCACACATATATGAACTGTGATCATGCACATACAGTACACATATCACAGAGGTGGCTTTTTGTAGATTCTCTTTATGGATCCACATATCATAGAAGTGGCTTTTTGTAGATTCTCTTTATGGATCCACATATCACAGAGGTGGCTTTTTGTAGATTCTCTTAACCCCCTGGGGACCAAAAACGCGCCCCCGCGTTTTGATCGTTTTTTTTCACACAGCTGCAACATAGACTTAAAATACTCCGTCATTGATGGTCATATAAATAAAATCGATACATGATTATAAACTATAGAGGGTCTTCTTTTTTTTCTGTACACTCTTATTAATATCAAAACCTTGTGTTTTTGTAAAATAAATAAATTAAACAGGGTGCGCTTTCAGCTCACTCTGTCTTCGCAAAAATCTTTCTGAAACGCGTCCGAAAAAAGAGCTGTAACTCATTAAATACTTGTCACAGACACACGAAAGATCTCTCTTTATGAAGCTGAGATTTTCTTCTTTTAATTTAAGTCATTTATATAAAAAGCAACTACTCTCAGTTGATGTAATCTGTATGAAAAGAAAGAGATGTCAGGATTTTCCCTTTCACCTCATTACAGCAAATGAGGTGCTAATGTAACCGCGCCCACTGGAGCGCGTGCTATTCAAATTCTAATGTTGAGGCAAGCCATGAAAACGCCCACATCGCAGTGAGGAGATCCTGGAAAAAAAGTTACCTTATAGTTTCATTTTGAGGAGCACGCACTTATTCAGTTGATGCAGTAAGTCATTTATTATAAGTGCTTTGTTCGAATCGCGTTATTGAATAGTGTCCACAAAGACTGTAAATATCAAATGCGCGTCTGACAGGGAAGAATAGACGAATTCACTGACGCGCGCTGTGCGTTAATTCACTTTCGCTTTCATTTGAACAAGAATCTCATGAGACATCCTTACATTAGTAAGATAACATTATTTATCTGTAGGCTACCTATAACCAAAAAGTGTGTTTAAATATGATTCGGGTGTTTGGACGGATGTACGAACGAACGAACGTTCATTTAGTTAGACTGTTAGAGTTCTGCTCATATTATTTTATTAGCCACACACACGAATCATATTTAAACACACTTTTGGTTAGAGTTTAAAACATCTTGAAC
Source organism: Cyprinella venusta (assembly GCA_038021265.1). NCBI lineage: Eukaryota > Metazoa > Chordata > Actinopteri > Cypriniformes > Leuciscidae > Cyprinella > Cyprinella venusta. The sequence goes on along the minus strand of CM075884.1, from coordinate 4,045,933 downwards.
CAATTCTACATGGCCCATATAAAAATTGACCGGGATTTGTTTCCAGGTATGACAAAAAATGGGGTTTGACTTTCATTTATACTTTGATTTTATACATACATGTATATATTTGAAGCGTTCAGATGCAAAAGCCTCTAAGTGCCATTTGATTTTTTTCTAGAATGATCATTTTTATCAAGCTTGTATATATAAGTTCAGTAATTTCACATAATGGCAATGAAGACTACCTAATTGTCATTTAATTGAAATTACTGAACTTAAATATACAAGCTTGATAAAAATGATCATTCTAGAAGAATTTAAAATGGAACTTAGAGGCTTTTGCATCTGACCTTCTGTTATATATATATATATATATATATATATATATATATATATATATATATATATATATATATATATATATATATATGTTGTCCTTTCATTTTTTTCTTGTCTGACTCACCTGAATGAAAGGCTCATTATTATGCATGTCTTTGTCTCTCTCAGGTGTGAATCACCTAATTATACATGATGGGGCTGGCCTGTTCACGCCCATTCGCATATTGCCTTGGCAAACAAAAAAAAATCTTTTTCACAATATAACCCAATTCACAGTTTTATGTGAATGATTAGGGGGATGATTTTCAGATCATTGTGAAGAAAAAACCCTAGGCAACAACATCAATTAGTCAAAAGTCTTGTGGACGCATATTTAGTATGTGTTTTCTGGCCTTATTTCAGAAACTTTCATTTTTAGTTTTTACAATAACCACGCATAAACAATATTCTCTCAAAAATGCAAACATGTACAAACATGTTGCCCATATGTCATGGTTGCCCTGTTTCTGCTAAATATAGTGTAATTTCACCTGTGCCATTAATATGTTTATAAGCAGCTGAAAAAAACACAGATGTCAGGGCATGTCAGAACCTCTCAAGGACCCCAAATACACCTTGGTCCCCAGGGGGTTAATGGATCCACATATCACAGAAGTGGCTTTTTGTAGATTCTCTTTATGGATCCACCTATCACAGAAGTGGCTTTTTGTAGATTCTCTTTATGGATCCACCTATCACAGAAGTGGCTTTTTGTAGATTCTCTTTATGGATCCACCTATCACAGAAGTGGCTTTTTGTAGATTCTCTTTATGGATCCACCTATCACAGAAGTGGCTTTTTGTAGATTCTCTTTATGGATCCACATATCATAGAAGTGGCTTTTTGTAGATTCTCTTTATGGATCCACATATCATAGAAGTGGCTTTTTGTAGATTTTTTTTATGGATCCATATATCCAGGGTGCGATTTGTGAAAAAAAAATAGAGGGGGGTTAAAATTCATAAAAATAAATCATGAGAACATGAACATCACTGCATTTGCAGGGAAAAAAATTCTTATTAACTCATGAAGTATCCTAACGCAATATTTTTACTCTAATAGCTTCCCACACATATATAAAACTGTGATCATGCACTACGAAAAAACATGCAATAATTAAATCAATAGATTAATAGGGTAGGCTAATTTATATCAGCCTCCCCTAAACCACGGATTGATTCCAAAGTTAAACCATAATAGAAACAGTTTTACTGCTGCTGTTACATTCAAGTTATAATGTTAACGTTCCATCGCGATGCTGAGCTACAGTGAAATGATAGAAAAGACAGATGCATTATCTATGTTTGTCAATTCGCCTCATTTGCGCCGCAGAACCTCTAGACGCGTAAACGCGTCTTTACATTGAATTAACATTGAAATCACTCGTGCCAGATGTTCAAGAGTGAGTGACTAATCAAAAAAACTTTGCTTTAGTCTCAGTTGAGTGAAACACCGTGTGTATAACTTCAGCCATTCTCAGTGACTGGGACACTAGCTCTGCTTGTCATCATAGAAACAGAAAATCAGATTGTGATGTTTATTCTGAATAGCTATGCTGCCTTCATTTCTACAAGCAGCTCCACAGCCCAGCGCGGACCTGCAACCGTCTTGCAAGTGTTGATAGGCTATTATCCGTGAGGTGTAACCAATCAGATAGCGCCGTGGGCGGGACATTGAGTAAGTCTGCAGACTCGTTCAGAGCGGCAGCTATGAGAGTCAGCCAAAGTAGCGCATTTAAAAATAAAATTAACTTTAATCAAAGCATGGATCCGTGATACGTTTTCTGATCCATCTCACCACTAGTGTAGGATCACTGATCACTTTGAGGGGGGGATAAATTTATCCCCACCGGGTATAAAAATAATTAAGCAGAGGCATGGATACATTGACCAGAAAGGGGGAAATCCCACGCATCCCCCCCGGCAAATCGCACCCTGCTTATACTTACACGGAAGTACACTATAATTACAGAAACGTACACCGTAATTTCAGTGTACTTACACAGTTGTTTGCGGGTCGTAAAATAAAGTGTTACCCAATAACTTAATTACAACTACAAAATGTTGCAGAGTAATGTAACATATGAATGAATAATTGCCTATCAAGAACCTTTGTGCCAAAAGGGTTCTGTCTTGTCATTATAGAACCTCTTTTAGCATAAAAGTTCCTTTGGAGTTGAGTAAAGAACCCTATGCTACATATATAGAACCCAAATGAACCCTTTTTTCTAAGATGCTGTATATATTTTATTTATGAGTTCTCATGTGCTTATAAATATTCTAATCTGTGCAATTAGAGTAATGAGAGCCATTATTTTGTCTCTTTAAAACCAATTTTATCTAATGTTTATAGCTGACTCCCCCACACACCTCCCTATGACACACACACACAAACAAGTAGGCCTATCATCTCTGACCACCTCTCATGAAAACTAGATGTCTGTTCAATCATCAAAAGATGAGTTCTCGATCAGGTGAAAAGAATACTTCACAATACTGATTTTGTGTGTAAATGTGTGTATGCGTGAGAGAAACAGAGGAAAGCTGTGATAGTGTTTGCTTTTGCGTCTATAAATAAGGCTGATAATCCTGCTCTCTGCCCACTGCTGAAAGAGGGTCATTGTCCTGTTCTCACTAATGTGATGGAGGTTCATTTTAATTTGAATGGACCGTCAGAACAGGAAGAGTCTTGAATGTGTCGCCCATATCTGTGCATGATGATACACGTGCACAGGTTCTTCCTCTAGTTTGCTTCGACACATTTCAATAACATTAGCATGTTGCTAAGCTAAAAACACAATAATTCAAAGCACACATAAAACAGTTTTCACATGGTAACGGAAAAGCAAAACTATCTATGGTTTATAGAATTTTGATGTGGAAATGAAAAATTCTATAGTGACCATTCAATTTTATGCTCAGCTCGGAAATATGAATCAGCTACTCTGTGTGACTGCAGTCTTTATAGAGGAAAAAAAAAAAAAAACTTTAAAACTGCTTTCCAGTAGACCATTTATTAGTAGATTAATCAAGGACAATTCATGAAAGTTAATTTGTCAAATGCTGTGTGATCCCGGGAAATTTTTGCTTGCATAAAGATTATGTTGATCTTGAATTAATGTGATGGTATAAAAATCAGATGCATGATAAATAGTGTTTTCCTTTCAAAAAATTAATCACAATAAATGAAAATGTTAAATTGACTGTTCATATTCAAGCTTGTTTCAGTGCATTCTGGAGTGGCTTTTATATATGATACTGTACATGCAATGCTCTCTTAAATTTAGGTCTTATAACAGTTCTTTTTTAAAAATACACTATTTATGTTTCTCTTTAAAGAGGAGACCCAAGTACCAACATTGTTAATTGTACTAAAGTAAACAAAAATGTCCTTATGGAACGGCTTCTGCAGCTTGTTTCCGCCACTGAAATAACTCACAATTGCGAGATATGAAGTCAGAATTGCGTGATATAAAGTCGCAATACTGAGAAAAAAAGACAGAAGTGTGACTTTGTATCTCACAATTCTGACTTTATAATACATTATTGCGAGTTTATATGTCGAAATTGTGACATCTTTTCTCAGAATTGTGAGATATAAACTAAAGATTAACTCCCCCCCCCCCTCAGAATAGTTTAAATTTCACAATTCTGACTTTATAACACGCAATTGTGACTTTATATCTCGTAATTCTGACTTTATATCTCACAATTTTGACTTTATATCTCGTAATTCTGACTTTATATCTCGCAATTGCGACTTTATATCATGCAATTCTGACTTTATATCTTGCAATTTTTACTTTATATCTCACAATTCTGACTTTATATCTCTTAATTCTGACTTTATATCATGCATTTCTGACTTTATATCTCGTAATTTTGACTTTATAACATGCAATTGCGAATTTATATCTCGCAATTTTGACTTTATATCTTGCAATTTTGACTTTATATCTCACAATTCTGACTTTATATCTCGTAATTCTGACTTTATATCATGCATTTCTGACTTTATATCTCGTAATTTTGACTTTATAACATGCAATTGCAACTTTATATCTCGCAATTCTGACTTTATATCTCGCAATTGCGACTTTATATCATGCAATTCTGACTTTATATCTTGCAATTTTGACTTTATATCTCACAATTCTGACTTTATATCTCGTAAATCTGACTTTATATCTCATAATTCTGACTTTATATCATGCATTTCTGACTTTATATCTCGTAATTTTGACTTTATAACATGCAATTGCGACTTTATATCTCGCAATTCTGACTATCTCGTAATTCTGACTTTATAACATGCAATTTTGACTTTGTCACGCAATTCTGACCTTATAACATGTAATTCTGACTTTATCACGCAATTGTGACTTTATATCTTGTAATTCTGACTTTATAACATGCAATTCTGACTTTATATCACGCAATTGTGACTTTATATCTCACAATTCTGACTTTACAACACGCAATTCATACTTTACAGTATATCTTGCATTTTTTACTTTATAACACGCAATTGCAACTTTTTATCTAGCAAATCTTACTTTATATCTCACAATTTTGACTTTATAACACGCAATTGCAACTTTATATCTCGCAATTCTGACTTTATATCTAGCAATTCTGATTTTATATCTCGCAATTGTGAATTTATATCACGCAATTCTGACTTTACATCTAGCAATTCTGAGAAATAAAGTCATAATTGCGAGATGTAAACTCGCAATTGTCAGAAAAAAAGTCAGAATTGTGAGATAAAGTCGCAATTACCTTTTTTATTTTTCATTCTGTGAAGGAAACAAGCCTCCATAGGTATGCGCCTGTGATGCTTATAAATGTACCCTACTTAGGCAGAGGTTTAGGAACAGATTGAGGAGTTTTTTTCTCAATCACACAAACGCAATGCGATACACATACTCTCTTTCTCTATGAAACTCACCACACACACAAACACACACACACTCCTGCAAAATCGAGACAGGGCAGTGTGATGAACTCTTGGCAGTGGAAGCTATTATCTTGTTGTCACCTGTTCCTGCAATTCTTCCTGCCTGCCACTCTCAGCTTGAGTTTAAAAACTATTGGGCGGCCAGGAGAGAGAAAGAGCGAGAGAGACTGCTGTGTGGACCACTTTGTACAGCTAGATAGCACTTAACATTCTGCTCTGTAATATGTACTTAACTGAGTAAATTTTGAGGGAAAGTCAAGAATGGAATAAAGAGTGGGTGAACAGCAGTGTGTGTATGTGTGTGTATGTTAGCTGCTGAAAATAATAAATCAAATGGTGGCCAGCAATTGTGAAGTGACTTTACTCCCACAATTCTGTATTGAATTGGAGGTGCTGGTATGTTGCCCACACTGGATTTGAGAAGCAGGTCGCATGTAATACATGGCTCGCCATTGAGTGTGTTTGGACCAAGCAGCTACAGCGCACAAAAGGACCCCGGTGGGGCTGTCCGCCCGCCGGCCTGCATCCGTATACCTATCTGGGCTTAGCTGTGGATGAATGGCCACAGAGTATCAGAGAGTGAGCGAGACAGCGAGAGAAACGAGAGACGAGGCTTGCTGCCAGATGGAGCTTATAATGTTGCTAATCTGTGTCTGCTTGTTTGTGCGAGTGTCTCGGAGAACAACTTCTGACAGGAACACAATTCACTCCTGTGGCTGGATCACACTGATAGCGATTCAAGCTTCGTATTGCCACTTCCTTATCACGAGCCCGAATCTGGGCGATTAGCGGCTACGTAAATATTCCTATTCCACTTTTTGCTTGCTTTGACTTATTTTACTCAAGTTGAACTTTATTGCTTTGTTTGGCTAATTTGCTAATGGCAGCGCTAGCTGTTAGCACACAAATCCAAGGCGCATCTGTTCACATTCGCATGCACTATTCTCTGCCATTTTGTAGTAGACGTAGTTGTGTGTTCACATTGAAAGTTCTAATAAAAGAGAATTTCCTGTAGTTTTTCTCAACATGTCCCAACAAGGCCTAAACGCTTTAAGTGAGAAGCAATAAGAAAAAAACGTTCAGAATCGGAATTATTCAACATATGTTGAGATATGTGTAAATAGCAATATATTAAAATGAAGATTATTCGATTGGCAGATAAAAATACATAATTGTGGCAGATAAAATTGTGTGAGGCTCATTTACACTGACTGCAGACTAAGTTTGAACTGTTCAGAATCCATTTTATACAGAAAAGGGGACATTATAAATTGCATTAATTTATAAATAAAGTAAACACACACACACCCACATATAGACAGTGGTGGAGGAAGTACTGAATCTCAGTACTTTAGTAAAAGTACACATACCAGATAAATATTTACTTTAGTAAAAGTAGAAGTAACACAATGACAACCATACTTAAGTAAAAAGTACCTGATTTTAAATTTACTTTAAGTATTAAAAGTGAAAGTACTTGCATAACAATTGATTCTCTTAATGACTATTTTCTAATGATTAATAAAACATTTACTTTTAACTCATTCAACCTATTACTCCTATAATGATGTTCAATAATGATGGGGAAAAAAATTGTCACCATTTCTGAAACAAGCTTGCAATTAGGCAATATAAACCATGCTGATCCTTACTATATGGTAATAACTATGTTTGGCTGTAAACACTATTAATTTATGGTATAATTCTGAACCTCTTGGCTTGCCATAATCCTTACCAAACGTATATTACACACTGTGTGTTCCCTATGCACGTAAAAACAAATTTTCGCGTATAAATTGCATGATAAACACACTGTGTGCGAGACGCATTTAGTTGATGTATCTATGGCAACCAAACGTCAATGGTGAGACAAACGTACAACGAACGGACGGTCAGATTACGTTTGGCAGGGGAAAAACTGATCAGAAAATGTAATGAAAATGTAACAGAAGTTGTAGAAATGTGGTGGAGTAGAAAGTATAATAATTGCTGCAAAATGTAACGAAGTAAAAGTAAAAAGTATGCACTATTTATTCTACTTAAGTAAAGTAAAGATACGTGAAAAATGTACTTAAGTAAAGTAACAAAGTATTTGTACTTCGTTACATTCCACCACTGCGGATGGATGGATGGATGGATGGATGGATGGATGGATGGATGGATAGATGGATAGATAGATAGATAGATAGATAGATAGATAGATAGATAGATAGATAGATAGATAGATAGATAGATAGATAGATAGATAGATAGATAGATAGATAGATAGATAGATAGATAGATAGATAGATAGATAGAAAGACAAAAGCGAGTAACAATCACGTGGAAGTTGCACAATTGAATGACTGAGCATTAGAAATGTTAAATTGTGTGGTTTTTAGGAAAGCGATAGTGCTGATGTGTTGTATTGGTGTGTGTTTCGAAGGTGGGCAGAGTGAAGGTGTTAGGTTGATCCCCTACAGGAGATGGATTCTGCTCTGGTGTGAGGGTCATGATCTATTACACACGCAAGGCTAATCGCTCTCACTACAATTGAACTCTTGGTTTTCTCTCTCTCGTCTTGCCTCTCTTCCTATGACACTGCAATACCACACAGGCCCGAAGGTCAGGATTACTGAGAAATTGTGGGAAATGAGAAATCTTGGTTTGAGGGTATTTGCTGAGAATATGAAATGTGCAAATTTACAATAATTTACAAACAAGTCTGTATTTTTGCACCCATGTAAGATCCTTGGTTCAAGTTTGAAGTTAAAGGAGTAGTTCACTTAAAAAAAAAAAAAAAACTTTTGTTGATAATTTACTCACCCCCATGTCATCCAAGATGTCCACGTCTTTCTTTCTACAGTTGAATAGAAATTAAGGTTTACGATGAAAACATTCCAGGATTTTCTCCATATAAAGGACATTTTTGGGAACCAAATGGTTCAAGGTCAAAATAAGAGTTTCAGTGCAGCTTCAAAGCGGTTTAAACGGCACCAGACGATGAATAAGGGTCTTATCTAGGACCATTCAAGTCATGACTCGAAAAAAGATTTGTTCATTTTGATGAACGAGTTCGAACAGGAGAGTCATTAACGCGCATCACAGAAGTTTTTTAAGTCTACTCTTTTAACTACTTTAAAGTTAAATATTTTTGGGACAGAAGTCAGAATGGACCAACATTGTACAGCAATTTGGTTTAGCAATACAGGTGATTAAGGAAATAACCTGGAAATGGCGTTAGCTCTATTGTACCCCATATTGTAAGAAGTGATCAGTTGACTTAACTAGATCATATTAATCATTCAAAATCAAGTTAAGTGAAATCCACTTTTTTTCCCCAAGCAAGCTATGCACAAAGTTTATTTTATTAATAATTTTAAGGCAACAGGTTTCCTCATTTTTTTAAGTCAAGTCAACTTATCACTTTTTAGAGTGTACCTTTTATATTTTAAGGTCGGATTTATTCATAGCTTTAAATAGATTTTGTTATCATATATAATGTGCCCAAAAGGCCGCAGGTGAAAGTCCATAACTACAGATGAAAGACTTTTTTAGTTAACAAAAATCCAATAGGATCAGTCTCTCAGAATTAGCTTCTGAGGTTGTCAGTTTTAGCCATCCAATCATAGAGTCCTCCGATGCGGATCATTCAGAGATCACCAATCAGTGCTCAGCGGGCCATCTGTGTGGTCTGAATTCAGAGCAATCTTCAGGAAACTGTCAGGGGACATGTGGACTGGCCCATTGTTAAAAGGCTGAAATGCAATATCATTAGGTTTGGGACTCCAGAGCCGAGGAGCCAGCGGAATAGATTTATTGTCTAATTTTCACTCATTAGAGTTCCATAATGAACACCCTGTTCACCACACTGAAGAATTTCACTCCATGATTGAAGACATCCTGTCTGGCCCGCCTTGCCTATACCTCCAAATTCCTCCAGCGCTCACTCCACAGGCCAGCGAAAGACTGCAATTTGATCCTTTATTGGCAATCCACAGGGGCTTGCGGCCAGCCGTCGAAATGCCCATTATCGCCTCCTAAGCAGGTGTTGCGATGTATTGCACCTTTATCACAATGCAGATTTGTGGCAATCCATTTTTCAATTTGGTCTCTTGCCTGAGATAAATGAACAGATGTCCATTGATTTTCTTCCCACTGCAGTCACACGCCTTGTTTACACCTGACAGCCACGACTTTATAGCTGAGTGATTATTTGAAGTTACACGCATTATAATTAGCCATTTTTAATTAGTCTGACAATTGGCAGGCCATTTACCGAGGATCTAATTGTACACGTCCCTAGCATCTCTTCTTTCGTTAACCTCCAGTGAAGTGAGTCAGCTGAATTGCTCTGCAATGCTCAAGCTGAATCAATGCGACCCTCCACCCTTGCCAAGGGCCTCTCACCACTTATCACACGGCTCTTTAGAGGGAGTGCCTTTTTTTTTTTTACACACACACACACTCTTTTATCGACTTGCCCTGAGCGCCAACACTTTAGTGGAAAAAACATCCATTTCAACTTAATTTTATAGTAGTTATAGTTGGTGCACATTACCACAATTGTTGCTCATAAGGCCTACATGGCTTTCCACGATTAAACATACCACTTCAAGCTAAAGTGCAACAACTCTTTCTTCCAGGACTCGATGCAGACTGGATTGCGTTTCAACTATTGAAGTCCCCCATACTAGTGTTCTGTTCGGCAGTTATTTTCGTCTCCTTCTGAAACAACATGCAAAGTCCCCAAGTGCTTGTCATCTCTTTGTGTCTCCGATTCTATTTGACAAGTTCACAAAGCCTAGAGCGTCTTCACAGGATTCTGTTCACCAGCTGGTTATTTAGCTATAAATACACACATATAAAACAAGACTTGCTTGGTACCATCTTGTACTAATGAATGGAGTCAAGTGGCGCGCAGCAGCTATGCCCTCGAATGCGTGCTGTCACCAGCGATTTAATTGAGCCTCCTCATTGAAAATGGTCCTATTGTCTTAGTGACAGTATCCTATCAGCCCTCAGTAATGTGCAGCTCTTACTGTCGGTGTGTGACATAGAGAATACAAGCTCTGGTAGGTGGCTAGGAAGGGTGGAGAAACTTCGTCGAGCTCTTCAGGTGGCATAGGAGGAGAAATTGCAAAAGAGTGAGGTACGAAATGGGACATGCGGTGAGGTTTTATTTGGCGAGCCAAAGTGGAGCAGTAACATTCGGTTGGGGTCGGTGAGGAGAGGAAGCGAGGATGAGAAAGTGATGGATGGGGAAACAGGGACACTCGTCACAGAAAGGTGGGCGGCACGCTGGGATAGAGGGACAGCTGTGACGTCCTCCACACAAGGGTCAGTGGGCCTGGGCTTCCCGAGCCAATCCGCTAAAGACCAGCGGTCTACATTGGAAAGGACATGTTACGCAGGTGCAGAAGAGAGATGGATTCCTAGAGCACCGAAAGAAGGGGAAGGGGAAAAGGGGTTAAGCACTGGGGTGACTGGCTGTCCCAGTTTAGAAAAAGACAGGATGATGGATGGAGTCTGAAGGTGGAGAGGTAAACGGAGGTTGTGGAGACAGGCGATAGCACATTAAAAGCAGGCCTAGCCGCGAAAACCGGCGGGTTGAGCCGGAGTTTCTCGGGTTAAGTGCAATGCACTTGTTTGTGTCAAGCAGAAAGGCAGCGTTCCCAGGCACAAGGCAGAGAGAATGAGAAGGCTTAGAGAAGCGAGGAGACGCGGGAGAGTAGATCTCAAGCTCCATTGAGCACAATTACAAGGAAATGACAGGAGGATTGGGACAACAAAGAGGGCCGAGAGGTGCTGTTATTTGACAGAACGATCCAGAGGGTGGAAGTTAGAAGGTTAAGGCCTTTCTGTTTGTTGCCTCTCTCCTTTTGTTCTTCTTCTTGTGGCCGCAGCCAGTTAGACAGTGGCGGAGACAGGAGCCTGGGAGTGATGGGATTAAGTTTGGCTCGTTTGAGGCAAATTGGCAGTTTCAGGGAGCCAAAGAAGAAAAGGAGGGAAGCTGGCGTGCAGGGAATGTCAGTGATTATTATGGGTTGGGCACAAGTTTCTGCAGCCTTGCTGTGAAGGGGCTGTGAAGCACGGCTCTGCCTCTGCTCAGCTTGAATATGACAAGCACACAGTCTCTACGGCTGGTTGTGCGCTCATCACAAAGCCTCCCCTGTTTCTCTGGCAGCACGCTTTCTAACTGCCCCTCACAATGCTCCGAATGTCTGTCGGAACAAAGAACAGACACCAATGCGCTCTCAGATCTTCATCTCTCTAACCCAGCATTTCTCTTTAAAAGGTCAAACTACTGTCGGCTCGCGTTCATTCTTAAGTTCGAGATGGATGAGCAATCCAGATTGAGGTGTAATTGAGTCCCAATACAATTCCAAAAAACTACCTCAAAGAAAATGCTAATTCAACACTACAGTTTAGATGTCTTTCAGCAACTCTCCAGAGGTGGGAATTCCCTGACCATGAAAGTCAGCATGAGTAGAGCATTTGATACCCGGAAGACAGATGTTCTCTTAGATGTTGGTGTACAGTTTGGCCCCTAGTTTCTGATGCTTTCTAAGAACTACATATTGGTAAAAAAATAGGGTCATTAAAAGAAAAACATTTGAGCTGGGCCAGTAGTGAGGGAGGAAAAAACGGTTGGCAGAATTGGTGACAACTGAAAGTGGGACAGTTGCACAGCTGTGGTGCATTGTCGAGGGACGCTCACATTGGTGCCACTGTATCTCATTGTCACAGAGAGTAGAATAAAAGGCACGTCAGGGAGACCCTGTTGCAGGTTGTCTGTATTTGCCTGATGAGGGTTTATGTGATTTGGGAGCCAGGGATGGAGAGAAAGGCAGTGGGGAGAGGGAGACACAAAAACAGTAATCTTCATAATTTATTGGGAAATTACAATTAAATTGGGACTGGAGCTTTCAAGGTTAAAAAAGGACGTAAACTCCTCATTTAAGTATCATAAAAGTAGATCTGAAGTCATACGATAAGTGTGACTTTGTATGAGGCACAGCATGAACTTTACGTTGTTATTCTCTGACAATCTTTACCTCCAATAATGTTAAACATGAACGTGCCAAGGATTTTACAGCAAATTTCAAGATTTTCAGTTCGTATTGACTATTGATGTGTTCGTCACATAAAGTTTGCTCTTATAACTAAAATGCCTTCTCATATACTTTAGGCTTTTTATGAACCTGTTGTGGGCTTTTGTGCCATTTTTTGCATTATCATTGTAATTGCCCTCAGATTTTTTTCGTGTGTGTTACACATAGTTAAGTTAGTAATGCGAGTTTGGAAAAATAATGACGGAAATTTCATTTTTGGGTGAACTATCCCTTTAACCCCAGCTTTCTTCAAGGAAATTATCTCTAGAATCAAGACATACCTGTATAAAGTATTATATGGACAGTCAACAGGCATCTTTACTGGATTGAAGTGGGTAATGCAGTCTATAGTATTTTGGGATGTTTTTAGGTGTTATAATTGTTTAAGCTCAGTTGAGGATGATCATCAGTACTTGTGTTAAGTTATTACTGATAAAACATTGTTTTACACATCACTATTACTCACGTCTGACACGTTCACGTTTATTTCTACTCAAAGCTGTATATTCTCCTGTCTCTGAAATGTAACTGCAGATTGGGAGTCAATAGCTCATCCCATTGACCTTTAATATCCTGTAGTATAATTCAACCCAAAAGCTGCCACACCTTCAACCTGCCACACCTTTCCACCATCTTCTGTTCAAATAGATCAAGTGAGTTTATAGCCTTAGTTTGGTGTTTATCCCATCTTTGGTGTCATATAAATTAAAGCCGTGTTACTGAGGTTGATTCTCACAGGCAGTTGGCACTAGAGAGCCATGAAGTGAATGATGGTGTCAGTGAATTGCATTGACTCTGTGCCTGAATATATGGGACAGCTAAGGTGATGACAGATAAACGGGGCCCGGGAGAGAGTGCAGAGAGCCACTCCAGATTCCCATCTCCACGTATTTCACTCTAAATTATTGTTCTCCTCTACCACAGAGGGCCCTCTCGTCTACTCGAAAACCTTGCTGTCAGGATACTACAGATGCATGTTATGCTTGCACAAACCTGTATGCCAAAAATACCAAAGGCATGCTTGGTATTGCCCACTACTGTTTTGAAAGCAAATTGTATGCTGTATGCTGTATGTGTAATTTACACGGTAAACAGTAAATGTATGTTCCGGGTCAATTTGACCCGTTTACATTTTCTAGTTGTTGGAAATAGTGGTTAGCGTTTGTTTTTGTTCTTGATATTTTGTGACTTTTTCTTATTTATCATGATGAACATGCATGCAAAGTTTGAACATGGTGATGTGTTTGGACATACAAACAAAATTACTGTTACGTTTGTGATGTTCGCGGGTCAATTTGACCCGCATATTTTAAAGCTCTAAAACAACTGTACCGACACAAAATGAGAACATTTTTTGGTTATATTTTGTTATTTTGTATTTTTACAACCATATGAAGCTAAAAAAAAAATAGCTTTTCCACACTTATTTCAATACAGAAAATTTCAATATTTGTCAGCCACAGATGGTGAAAATGAGCTATCATTTATTTTGTCAGTCTACCTGAAATAATATTATGGCACGACACTTCTACATAGAAAGCAGAAAAAACTATTTCTCAAAGTTTGACAATAAAATATGTACTTTCACAGGTTTTTGACTGTGCTACTGATAAAAAAATGTTGTTGAAGATACAGAAAATGAATGAAACTAGGGAAACTATTGGGAACTATAGCTCTTAGAAAACTAGGGAAAGTTAACTTAGGAAAATTAAACATTTTCATTATACATCTAAATTTAATTGTTCAGTTATGACATTCGAAGTATAAAAGTGTAAAAAAAAAATAAACTGCATTTCAAATTTTGTCAAAATAAAACTGTTTTAAAAAATGGTTAAAAAAATATTTTCATGAATCATATTTGTTTTGTAATGTTTGACAAATGTTGAAATTAAAAGTTTACAGTTTGTATCTAAATCTATGTTGTTTTTCATAATGTGATTTTTGAGGAAGTGTATTGAATCCAATTAGGGTCAATTTGACCCGATCCATAAAGGGTGCGCACAGAAATCGAACAGTTTACAAGGTTAAATCGAATACTCAGATGAGTCTACATTTGAGACTAAATTTGCTAATATTCACAGTATACAATTTGAGAACACTGCATGGAGTACTGTCACCCACAATGCAGTGCTCTAGACTTGATGTTCCATTTTCAGTGTGATGATTCATCTGGAATCAATTGCAGTTTCTCTCTCTTGACTCTTGAGTTAGTCTCTTGATTATTGTTTTTGATTGGACTCAAAAGCAGACTACAGTTTGAAATGTTTCAATGCATGAAGTTTTATTAACAAAGTGTGGGAGGAGCACGTTCAGATAATTAACACGGGTGGAGAGCACTCAGCAATGACGATAAGAGTTGTATATATAGTCTCGCGTCAGTCTGTTATGTTTAGCAGCATCCCTCCTCCACACTTGGGGGGAACCCTCCCCCCGGATAGCTTGCCGAATACGCATTAAACTTTACTCCCTCTAATTGTATCTAAGTGTGAACTTGTGAAAAACACTTAACTAATTTATGTAAGTATAATGCAGTGCTGTCTTGGCATTGGCAGGTTTAGTTGGTATTTGAGGAATGCTTTTGATTTACTCAGTTTGTTTAAGCCCAAAATGTTTCCTAATGGAGTCATCAGGCCCTACTCATTGGCTAATAGTTTAATTGAGTCCATCTGGAGGTGGCTGTGATGGGGAGGCCACGCCGTCTGAAGGCGCATGGAGGGTAATTTGTCATCCTGTATGCAGTGACTGGTGTGCTGTTGAGGGAAAAGCGTTGGGAAGCTTTCTGGCAGATGCCCAGCCCCCCAATCCCCTATCAGATATATATATAATGAATAGAGGATTCAGGTTCACCTGGGATTTTAAATGGGTCCAGATGCCCTCCATGCCAAGTAATAAACAGATATAACAAACCTTTTAGAGAGCAAAACACCATGTGAAATGGGTATTGTATAGAATAACTCTTTTTCTCACACCCTATTATATACTTTATACACCCTTAAATTGCATAAACTTGAAATTGCTGAAGAGCCTGTAACAGAAAAAAACAGAAAACTTTTAGTTTTCTTTATTTTTGTCTGTTGCTGTAAAAGTTTAACCGTTTATATATTAATAAATAATCATAATGACAATATTAATAATAATTCCACTGTTTACTTACTGATAATATTCATTTTAATATCCACACATCGAGAGAGAAAATATATATGCTTGGCTTAATTTGTTTTTATATAATTTAGATTAATTAATGATTAAATTGAAAGAGCCATTTGATTGCATTCAAAGTAGGGCTGTCAAACGATTAATTGCGATTAATCGCATCCAAAATAAAAGTTTGTGTTTACATAATATTTGTGGATCTCTGTGTATAATTATTTTATATATATAAATACGCACATGCTTGTATATATTTAAGAAATATTTTCATGTATATACTGTGTATAGATTTATATATAATTTATATTATATATAATTATAAATATTTTACATATAAATATTTTTTTCTTAAATATACAAGCATGTGTGTGTATTTATATATGTGCAAAATAATTATACACAGTGCACCCACATATATTATGTAAACACAAACTTTCATTGTGGATGCGATTAATCGCGATTAATCGTGTCACAGCCTTAATTAAAAGACTAAAATCTAAATTTGAAATAAATTATATTTTATAATGATATGGAAAAAAATACTATAATAGAAAGATTGGACTGCAAAAGGCAATTTTAATTTGAGCATTAATTAAATCGTTTTTTTTTTTACACTTGTAAGTTTTGTGACATTTTTTACACTAGTCTCACTTATGGTTACAAAATATGTGGAAAAAAGTATTCTATGTGCTTTAAGACTTGATCATTTCTTAAAGACACCCTCCAATAGCGCACTTTTGTTGTGATGCTACACATATTATATTCATTTGATACCCTTGCTGTTTTTACATGGCATATTTCAAATGCACCAGCATGACATTGCCTTTTACTTGTCCACTAAACCCACCTATATCACAAGCTCTCTATGTTGCACCACCCGGACAAAACAGATTCTACTGGCCTGCCATTTATCAAAGCTGAATCCACAGCCATGTCTGAGGTTAAAAGGCAGTTTTACTAGAGCACATGAATGGGAATCCAGCCAGGGAACCTGCTTCCATGGGATAATAGTCACTACATTCAGTCGTTTCCTCAAAGAAACACGAAAGAAGAACTGTGTGTTGCTGACACACAGGCGAAGAAATATCCCTCTACCAGAACATATGCCTTTGATCTGTCAGTCTGTTCCCTTCCCTTGTCAAACTAGTGTCACTTTACCTCCCTGATATTTGAATATTTATTTATTTTCCAGCAAAACACATTTGACGGCTTTGCTTTCGCATTGTATGACAAATGTTTGGGAACTCAAGAAGTGTTGGTGGAGTAAAACACGATCTGTATGAAAGGTGTAGAATCTCATTTGATAGATGAATGGAGCCACTTTCCATTATAACAACGCCGTGGCCGCTTAAACCACCTTTAAATGCTAGCTGGCCTGTATGCTAACTAGCCCAAGGTCGGCCATGCGTTGTGACGGTACTATAACAGCATGACAATGCCCACGGGTCTGAACCACATCCACAGATTTAGTGTGAACTAGTTGTGTTCCCAGGTTGGACTCTCAGAGACCAGTAAGGTTGAATGCACAGTGGCCACGGCCGTAAAATAGAACGCAATGTTTCCATTAGCTTGTAACAAAGTTGGAGTCACTGGGCCAACCCTTTTCCATTTCTGCAGCATACACCTGTGAAATGATGTCTGAGCTCGACAATTTGTGCTACTATTAAAACAATAGAGGACATTTAGTGAAACTGTAATGTGAAATGCTAATTCAATGTGCAGCACCGCCGCTTCATAATGTGACAAAAAAATAACATTAAATATCATGAACATGAAGATTGGGGTCAGTTGTGTGCCCTATGTGTTTCATACATACAGTACACAACACGTACACACATATACACTCTTAAAATGCTGGGTTGTTTTAAGCCATCTTTGGAAAAAAAAATATGGACAAACCCAAATGTTGGGTTAAATTTGTAATTTAAATATTTAACCCAATGGCTGAGTTTGTCCATATATTACCCAAAGGTGGGTTAAAACAACCCAGCATTTTTTTTTTTTGAGTGTAGATACACATATACTGTAAATTTCAAAAAGAGTTTATATTTTCTGGAGTAATTAATACTTTTTTATTTTACAAAGGATGCATTAAATTGATCAAGTATTCTAATGTTACAAAAGATTTGGCTTTAAAACTCTGTTCTTCTGAACTTTCCATTCATCAAAGAAGTGAATGTTTTTTTGAGCACCAAATCATCATATTAGAGTGATTTTTGAAGGATCACGTGACACTGAAGACTAGAATAATGATGCTGAAAATTCAGCTTTGTAATTACTGGAGTAGATTAAATTTGAAACGATATTACAGTAGACAACAGCTATTTATTTATAATCAATTGTATTACTATTCCCCAAATATTACTGTTTTTACTGTAGATTCACTCTAAACAATGCTGGGTTGTTTGAACCCAAATTTGGGTAAAATATGGACAAACCCAAATGTTGGGTTAAAAATGTAATTTCAAATTTTAACCCAACTTAAACTTGCACTTTCAACTACATTTTTTTAATAGCATTTTCAACCCAACATGTGGGTTTGTCTTTAATGGATCCAAATTTGGGTTAAAACAAACCCAAAATTTGGGTTGTTTGATCAAATCAAGAAATATTCATACTTTGCAGTCACGTGACTACCATGGATGCCTGGCGGGCAACAAATGGGTAACAACATCGAGTCCTGTAGTTCCAGGCCTTTCTAGTAGCTATCAAGTCTGTTAGCGAGCTAGCTGCATAACTATGGACTAGGATTAACTCCAAGGTGAAGGTAGTTCAGTTGTGTAAAGCAGACAAGAGTTTGTTTGTTTTTAAGATAATCGAGCAGTAATAATTCCTCCGTAAATAATCTAGCTCTACTGTTCTCATTGAAAACCATAGATATCACAAACCTCAAAACAACTTATCACACACTTTTGTTCTTAGCAATATACAACAGCTGCGTTTACACTGCCACCGGCGAGAGCATCAAAGTGCCCAGAAGTCATTCATTTTTCAATGAATTTTGCCACTTTCGCGGCGGCGGTGTGAATTTACAATTAGCCTCATAAGACAAACAGCTGACTCGCCGAACCAGCTGGTGGCGTTGACTGATGAAACTACAGGTTAACTTAAATTTGTTACATGATCATACACCCATTGTAGTCAAACTAGGACTGTCAGTTAAACGCGTTATTAACGCGTTTTAACGGCGTATTTTTTTTATTGTGCGATTAGCGGTCTTTTTGGCCTAGCAAATTTTGTAGTTTTCCTTCACATCTTTTGCAATAGGACGTGGCATGCGCGCGCTGCGCTATGAAACCCATTAATTTCAATGCGAGTGATGTTTTGTTGCTCCATCGACCAAAGCGCAAGCGGATCTTGCTAGACCGTAAACAAAACAACAGGCACGCCGCACACACTCGTTTGGGCTTACATTGTGTGAGAGATTATTTGCTCCAAGTGAGAATTTTAGTGTGAATTTGAACACAATATATGCCAATGTTGTTTTAAAAAAAAAACATTTGCACAAATCAAGCCGATCCACTTTTCCATGTCGATGAGAACAAAATAAAAAAAAACAATGGGACAAAAAGAAATCAAGAGACATTTAGACCCCATTTACACCTGGTATTAAAATGCGATCTGTATCCAGATAAGTTATCCGGATAATAAGTGTTCTGATCTCACCTTTGCGTTTACACCTTGTATTTTTAATGCGTCCTCGTTATCCACATTGAGTTCGGATCTCTGTTCTCCAGAGTGACACCTGTGCGTGAGCACTGAGGTGACGGGATATCAGCTGTAGTTTGTCAACAAGGCAGGTAACGGACGCGAATAGCGCGTCAGGCGCGAGTGATTTCAATGTTAAGTCAATCCAAAGACGCGTTACACGTGTAAAAAATTCCTGCGGCGCGAATGAGAAGTTGTTCGACTATATCCGCGAGAAGTTGCGGCCTCTGCTGTCACGGAGAAATACTCTGTCGCCGGTGTCTGTGGAGAAGAGAGTTGCAGCTGCGCTTTATGCCACAGGGTCTGGACAATCTCTCGTCTTTGAGATAAATACAGCAACTGTATGCCACGGATTCTACCAGGATGACGTTTGGAATGCGATCACGTTGTACGGATTGCGTTTACACCTTGTAAAGATCCGAACACAATGCGAGCCAGACTACCTCCAGATGTGGTCAGGCAGATCCGATCACAATCCGATCACAACGCGTTTACACCTTGCATTAACATGCGTTTTTTATTATCCGGATAACTTATCTGGATACAGATCGCATTTTAATACCAGGTGTAAACGGGGTCACAGAATAGATAAAAATGTGCGATTAATTGCGATTAATCACGAGTTAACTATGACATTAATGCGATTAATCACGATTAAATATTTTAATCGTTTGACAGCACTAATTCAAACAAATGTTGAAATGACCTTGAGTGATGGAATGATCACTACACAGACGTGTTACGTTATACTGTGAAGGTTGCTTATCTCATCTGGTTAGTGCAACCAATCGCACCACAACTATCTGGTATGTCGTTTAGACCTCAAAACACCAACTTTTGTATAAAAACTGGTGACATCCTGGCAAGATCCTTGACAAGTTTACTGGGTTTCGTTGCTGGAGAACGGCGTTCTTGCCCGCCAGCCAGTACTTGCGACGTCATGTGCAAAGTATGAATAACCACCCTTAAGTAAACATGATGGGAATGAATGCATGTTTCATGAAGACTAAGCCTTAAATATTCTCTAAAACAGGCTTAATATGTTCAAGTTCAGTCCGGTGCAGACAGACATCCCTGTTTACCTTATTCGAGAGCACCCATGCCATCTGAACACAGATGTGCTCTGATTAAGAGGATGCAGAGGTTGACAGAACTGCATTAGTGTGATGTATGTGCTGTTAGCTAGTGAGCAGCTAATTCCAAATTTAGCACCTGATTCGCACATGTAGTCAGACCTGAGTGTGAGTGAAGATTTAGTGCTTGTGTCACTGATTTTGATGGCTTTTAGAAGTCATTTTTTGGGGGAGTTCTGATTTATTTGTTTGGTATCCACTAATGAATTATGTTTCTAGGTCAGAAACTAGCTAAAAAGCTAAATTACTGTCATTTGTGCTAGACCGGGCAGTTTTTGCGTGTCTGCATGGTGGAAGCGCCGCCGTTTCTCAGGAGGCCGGTCACAGAAACGCCTGACACACAATTGTGAAGGGAGAGATTTATCTTCATTTTACTGACGATGCACTCACCACACATTAAATCCCGGAGCAGTGGTGAAAAGAATATGATATCAATTACTACTGATAGCTGATCAAAACTTGCATAACACTTTATTTGGATAACCGACAACACAATGGTATCCCATGAATGCGTTTGTGCTTTGTTGTTTAGGTTTTCTATCTAAGTAGATATCAATGCATTGTACATATCTGTACTCCCAATGATTATTGTGCTGAAATAACTACAGCTTAATTAAATCTACTTGCCAGTTAAATGCTAAATAGTAGCTGTTCTCTACATGACACATTGGTTCTGTCTAGTGAGCTGTCTACCTAATAGCATGCTCCCGCTGTGATGCTAAAATGATGTTTCCTTTATAAGATGCACTAGGAATTGGCGTATATCTAAGGCAGCAACACACATTTAGTGGACAAAACAAATCCAGAATGCATTGCAATGAACTCTGTAAAATAAATCTGTGAAATCTTAATTAAATTTCTAATACCATTCTCTGTCTCTGACATCAGAGGGCAACAAAAAAGCTTTCAGATTTATTTATTTTTCTTTTTGAATATCACTTTTCACTTGAAAGTATAGCACGGGTTGTGAATGCTGTTCTCGGAACACTATCTTCGTCATATGCAATACAGGAAATTATTCATAAACAATTCCATTTATTACATTTTTCAACCAATACTAGTTTGTACTGTTTTTATTTGAGTTATTAGCTTAGCAACATGCTAATGTCAGACTCATAAATGTGTAGGGTAGGCCTACAACAGGGCTAAAGACACACCTAAAGATTTGTAGTGAAGAGCAAATTTTTTAGCCCTGTTGTACCCTGTATTAGTTTGTGCTTTGTGTTTTTAGTTTCATTACAGTCGAAAGCTTACACTGTAAAAGTATAAGCTAAAAAAGCATGAAACTACTTTCAGCAGAGATACCAGCAATCTATGGTAATTCTATGGTATAAATATTGTTAAATTGCTATACAGTGCATTACCTTGAAAATGAAATAAAGTATTTTACAGTATTTCTTATTTAACAGTAAGATCAGCAAAGTCGCCAGCAATATACTGTAATTCTACAGTATCCTTACTGTGAAATTACTTTACAGCCATTTACTGTAAAAATACATGCAGTATAGTTCTGTGATTACAGCCGTTTACTGTAAAAAATACATGCCGTATAGTTCTGTGATTACAGCCGTTTACTGTAAAAATACATGCCGTATAGTTCTGTGATTACAGCAGTTTACTGTAAAAATACATGCAGTATTGTTCTGTGATTACAGCCGTTTACTGTAAAAATACATGCAGTATAGTTCTGTGATTACAGCCGTTTACCATAAAAATACATGCAGTATATTTCTACATGTATTTTTACAGTAAACGCCTGTAATCACAGAAATATACTGCATGTATTTTTACAGAAAATGGCTGTAATCACAGAACTATACGGCATGTATTTTTACAGTAAACGTCTGTAATCACAGAACTATACTGCATGTATTTTTACAGTAAATGGCTGTAATCGCAGAACTATACTTCATGTATTTTTACAGCAAACGGCTGTAATCACAGAACTATCACAGTGTATTACTGTAAAAAAACATGCAGTATAGTTCTGCGATTACAGCCATTTACTGTAAAAATACACGCAGCATAGTTCTGTGATTACAGCCGTTTACTGTAAAAATACATGCAGTTTATTTCTGTGATTACAGCCCTTTACTGTAAAAATACATGTAGAAATATACTGCATGTATTTTTACGGTAAACGTCTGTAATCACAGAACTATACTGCATGCATTTTTACAGTAATTACATCCGTTTACTGTAAAATACATGCAGTATATTTCTGTGATTACA
The DNA here is from genome assembly GCA_038021265.1 of Cyprinella venusta. NCBI lineage: Eukaryota > Metazoa > Chordata > Actinopteri > Cypriniformes > Leuciscidae > Cyprinella > Cyprinella venusta. The sequence continues at coordinate 4,023,297 of CM075884.1, read as the reverse complement.
ACCATTTACTGTAAAAATACATGCTGTGTAGTTCTGTGATTACAGCCGTTTACTGTAAAAATACATGCAGTATAGTTCTGTGATTATTTCAATTTACACACTCTAAAAAATGCTGGGTTAAAAACAAGCCATGGTGGAAATTAAAATCATACAGGGAATTACTACAGTAAAAACACAGGCAGCAGTAATAGGCTAATACAAAGGTATTAGAATTTGAAGAACTTATAAGCAAGAACACCCAACATGGACAAAAATATAGGCAAGCGCAAAAGCAACGTGAACATTTGTATGTAAGAAAAAGTGCAGAAAAGATTTCAAACTCTGTTATATAGTATACAGTTTTAAAAGTTCATTAATCAATGTTAAAAAAACAAATTTATCAGGCTGAATGACACCAAGAAATACACTTGAACTCTATAATGATGTATTACAGTAAATTGACAGGATTTTGCCCTCTCCGTTTAATGCGCTTATAAGCACTCTCAAGTGTTATTCCGGCTTGTTCAATTCCAGCTCATCGGTCACCGTTCGGGTGAGAGAAAACACTCTGATCAAAACCTCCAGTTTTAAAAGAATGCTGCAGTCAGTTTCAAAGTTTTCTTTTAAAGGATTAGAAGTGTCATAAGTGCCGTAAACACAGACAAGTTCATTTCAGGCACCAATTTCTGAGTTTAGTTCCAGCTCACCGCAGTCACTGGTCCAGTTTTAAAAGGAGCTTCTTGCTGCAGTGAGTTTCAAAGGTCTCTCTCCTCTTAGTTTTCTTGTATTTTTCACACATATTGGTGCCACGAGCGACGCAAACACAGATAGGCGAAGACTTGCTCAAATATTCAATAAGAAACACCTGTTCAAAGTGTTGAAAATGGACCAGCAATTGCTTTCCATGCAAAATATAACCCAGAATGCATGATTTTCTACAGTACATTACAGTTTTAATGGAAAGTGTCGCAATTTGGCTGGTTTTTACAGCAATTTTTACAGTTTAACAACATACTAACTTACTTCAGACTCATGAATGTGTATATTAGTGATCTCAGGAGACAGGAGGTGAAGGTAACATTGGATTTGAAGATGGCATGATGCCTTCTGACCTGGGAAGGCATCCTCCGAAAACAGCTTTCGGACGCAGCCAATATTGGAAACAACTTTGCAATGTGCAACCTCAGACTCTTTTGGAATTGAGTTGGATGAATTTCAAATGAATGGCTTTCACTTTGTTAAAGATTCTGCCTCAGAAGGTTGTTTTACCTATAGATGGTAGACAGCAAGGCAGCTTTCCGGGTTTTGATACAAATCCCCACACTACTCCTGAGACTGCTTATTTTTTTCTCAACTTTGCCCAAGCTAGTATTTATCCAAATGAATGCTGTTTAGCGTCCTCCCGAGGCCCTGAGGTTGAATCAGGTCAGTGGTGTCTTGTGAAGAAGGCCCTCTCTCCCTCCCTCTCTGCTGTCCTCTACGCCTTTCCAGGTCACCGTTCACTGTGTGATCATGGCAGTGTCAGCAAGCCGCCCGCCCATTACACACACCAGAATGAAGCTCTGACATTGACACTGTTGCTCTTCCTGAAGGGGCTGGTTTATCAAGAGGTGTGTGTGTGTGCATGTGTGTGTGAGTATTAAATCACATTTCAGGCCAACAAATGTTCAACACTGTTATAATGCTGCACCTGTTTGGCAAGCCTGGCTGTGCAAGCTGATGGGATTGACGGTTAACAAATATGTGGAAGTATTATAGAATACATAACTGAATAGACAGCAGAAACATAAAATACATATATGAAACTGAGACAAATTTAGAGAATCACAAGAAAATTATGAAACACTTTTATTATATACTCACTCATTTCGCTCCCAACCTGTATGATTTGTGTAACATAAAATAAGATAATAATTTAGAAAAATGTCTCCATGTGGTGATGGGACATTCTCATCAATGCAAAAGCCCATCGGAGATCGGAAACGTATGCAATTGCAATTTTTCCTTCAATGCTTTGTTCATAATATCAAATTATGGTCGCTCTAAACAATGCAGTCCCTTAAAGCTACACTGTGTGATTTTTACCCCCATCTAGCGGTTAAAAGGTATATGACCATCCAGTGAATATTAGTTTCTGTTCCTCTCAATTTCGACTTCGTTTTAACTCCTACGGTGGCCAATGTAGTCCAAGATTAACATGGCTTCCAGTTCGACCTCGTCCATGATTGTTCACTCAAACGTAAAAGCGAAAGGTGAAGCTTGAATTAACGGGTATGTCCATCTTTGGCTAATGTACTTTCAAGATGGAGGGGCAACATGGCGACCGACATTAGAAGCTCTTACCCGTATGTATTTTCAATGGCATATTATACACTCACGAGAATACTTTATTACTTGAACGAAGTAAATATACATTAATGAGCACATATATTTTTGAAAGAACTAAGTGTTTTTAGCTAAGAATAAACAAAAAGAGTTACACAGTGTAGCTTAAACTACAGATCCACTGCCAACAAAAATGTCAACAAAAATGATTCATGTAGTTTTAACACAAATCATTTCAGTAAACTTAAGTTTTAAATATATGTGGTTGATTGAACACAATTAAATTAAGTTGTGACAAAATGCTAAAAAAGTGTGTTACTTTTGTTCAGTTTAATTCATTAAAATGAGCTAGAGGCAAACAAGAGTTTTTTGGAGTGTGAGATTAGAGATGAGCACGTTGAGGACGTCAGAATGTAGCTTTAATTGATGCGGTAAAATGCAAAGTCAAAGCTCAAAGGTCTTGCATTAAAAAAAAAAGTTGACGTCACACAATCTGCCTCAACTTTTATTCAAAATGTCACTACGGTTTTGTTGTAGAATCCGACAAGCAACCAATACACAGGACTGAAAAAAAAAACATTTTATGCTACACTTTACCTTTGAATACCTGTTAGTGTTGCCCTTAAAGCCTGTTCCCACCGGGACAAATTTCGCGCGAGATATTCGCAGACGTTTAACGCCTCGTGACTAAACAAAGGGCGTCAATGTGAGTGTGCACACCGACGCGAAAAACATCACTCGTTAAAGTGTCATTTTAAAAAAAAAAACGTCTCGGGTTCGTTTTTTTTTTTTTTTTTTTAGTTTGAACTCGCCGCGTAAAAAACTATCCGACCAATGAGATTGGTGCTTTTGCTCATGTGTCTGGAGTAAAACACAACTTGGGGCGCTCAAACACAAAACGGTCTTGCCGAGCACACATACGTAATGGCGAAGAAGATATACGCCGAGTAGCGTCAACACTGCCGGTAAGAAATAAGTCGTGGAAGATGCAAGGCAAGATGAATGTAGAACTGCTCGTCGACAAACGCGACAACGACTACAAAATAGCATTATTTCTGTTGTACATTAAGCGCCATCTAATGTCAGGGAATGAATTTGCATGTTCATTCGGCTCATCGTCAGTGAAAATCGCTTGGGTGTTAACACAAAAAACACGTTGTAAAACGCTGGCGAATAACGCGCGCCAATATTCGTCCCTTTAGAGTCTTGTTTTTCCACTCCAAATATAATTGTGAAGAAAGGAATAGTACAGATGTGAGTGGTCCAGTTGTGGTTCTTCACGCCTCCCCGTTGCGCCATCTCCCAGCCCGGTTTGATTCTCGAGCGTGCGGGGCTTGTCGACACATGGCCGTGAGGATTTGCTTGCTGAGCCTGGAAGTCATGCTAGATTAATTAAGAAGGAGCCTGCTGACTTTCAAGTGGCACTGGCGAAATTAACCTCACATCTCAGCCCCAAATTCTGTGTTATTCCAGCTCTGATTACGACTCTTATTGCTTCGGCTCAAATGAGCCTTACAAGCCAGCACGCAGTCGGAGGCGGCCAATTCCTCAAATCAGAGCGCTGGAGATGAGGGGACCTTTTTCAAAACCCCATCAGATTAGAGAGGGTAATCATAACACAACAAAGACACGTCGATATTTGCAGTCATTTGTGCGACTTCTGAAGGAGGCAGGTGTTGCGTTGAATCACTGATTTCTTATTCAAAATGTTTAAAGTGTGCAACTAAATATTGTTTTTTATTGAGTTTCACATGATTACAAATCGTAAAATAGTTTCTTTTAATTTGTCGAGTTTCACCATATTTAATTAAACGTATGCATTTGCTTGATTTCTCACTTCACAGCCATGAAACTCATTTGCAGCCTGGTATTAAGTCATAGGTTAATTGAATGTTGACTCTAATAAATAAGTAAAATTATACCTCGTTTTACTTTTTAGTGGGAAGAATCTTTGGTGTGTAACATGTCTTGGATCGGTTGTGCAATTGCGAGGTGTAATACTACTTTTCTAAGTGATTGAACTTACAGTTTTGATATAAAGATCCCATTTACTTGCAATGAAGGACTTAAGCTATTTCTAAGGACCAGAATATCATAGACACTTGTGAGTGAACTCTTCATTTTGTCTTGCCAACCACCCAGAACCCCCCTTATAACCGCATTGCAATGTCCTGTTATCGTGGTGGCACAGAGGAATCATTCATACAAATATACAAAAGTACTTTTTAGTTTCCAATTTTGATTATGAACCTTTTGGGAAAGGAAGTGTACAGTCTTTCACTTTGCTTGTAGATTCTTCTGTTCATGGATGTCAACCTGCATTAAAGTCTGGCAGCACCTCCCTTTGGGACAATGGCTCCTTGTCAGGATCCGACAAGTAGATTTGGGACAGGAGTCTGCAGTAGACAGTTACTGTCTCTGCGTCCGTAGTGTTAGCTGTCCAGAGATATTGCTCACCCCCTGAATGTAAACACAGCACAAATACGTTTCAAGTATGACGGTCATAAAGGTCAAGTTGAGATCGAGTCAGTCTTTCAGATTTGACAGGCAATCATAAAGTTATTCTTAGACAAAAATAGATTCTGTGCTAAAATTTTAGATTAATTCAAATTCTTCCATTTCAATGTTTTGTTTATTGCATTTAACAACTTTGACTGGTTCAGGAACCAGTGCATCCTTACCCTGAACACTACCTTCCAATTGTCATTTTGTATTAGATCTCCCTTAACATATACAAAGCACTTGACGTATATCCTCGCATGCACACACACACACATTTCCCTTGTGTCCCTCACACAGCCCTCCAGGCCTTTCTGTTGTTGTTTTCCTAGCGCTAGCCCAATGTCTCTCCTGCAAGCACTTTCTGACCTTCAGTACCAGTGTCCAACCTTCATCACTGTCTCATGTCAAGTCCACCCACCCCAGGCTTGCCTACACACCCACACACACACTCAGTTTCCAGAACTCATGCCAGGTCCCAGCAAGGCTCAATGTTCTTCAGTCTTGTTGTTGTATTCAGTTGATGACTGCGTACCAAATCCAACAAAATACTAGAATATGCTGCATTTTTGGATTCGCATGTCTTCTCAATGAGTAATTCAATAAGCAAATCTTATTCAACCAACTTCTCCAGAAAGATTAATCCTGGTCTGAACTGCTCTTTTCAGCTGAAACACTCTCGTTCACATTAGCGTGTCTAGATGTTTTAATATTTTTCTGGTTTGGGATGTGGGTCAAGCCAGTGGGGTCATTCCACTAGGGCCTCAAACTACAAGAGGGCTCCAAAGCCTTCCATATTGGAACCTGTGACTTCCAAAGAAAGAACACCAGGGCCCTTGATGCGTAGAGTCTGAGGTGGGCCAGACTACTATTTTTAGTTGTTTAATGTTAGCCTACCAAACAAGTTTCCTTATCTTGCTGCTTAACGTAACATATGGCCTTCTTCAGCAGCATTGGAGAATCCTGCTTTCTCAAGAAAGTTTAGCGTTTTCGTGTGTTTTTAAAGGAGTAGTTCACTTTTCAAAAAACTTTTGCTGATAATTTACTCACCCCCATGTCATCCAAGATGCCCATGTCTTTCTTTCTTTCTTCAGTCGAAAAGAAAGAAATTTCTCTCCATTTTTCTCCATATAATGCACTGCAGTGTTAACCAAACGGTCCAAAAGGTCCAAAAGACACTTTCAGTACAATCTGCAAACTGTTCAAAGGGCTTTAAACGATTCCTGACGATGAATAGGGGTCTTGTCGAGAGAAACGATCGCTCATTTAAAAGAAAACTAACAAAGTTTAAGTTTTATAAGCTCAAATGCTCGCCTTGCTTGGTACTGCGATGCACATTCGTGACTCTCCTGTTCATCAAAATGAACAAATCTTTTTTCCGAGTCAATTAGTTCGTTTCGTTGAATGAACCAAATGACTCGGAAAAAAGATTTGTTCATTTTGATGAACGAGTTCGATCAGGAGAGTCACAAACGTGGGTCACAGAACAGAGCAAGTCGACCGTCTGAGCATATAAAACTTAAACTTTGTTATTTATTTATTAGATGAGCGATCGTTTCGCTTGATAAGGCCCTTATTCGTCGTCTGGAATCGTTTAAAGCCCTTTGAACAGTTTGCAGTTTGTACTGAAGGTGTCTTTTGGACCTTGAACCGTTTGGTTCACATTGAAGTCCATTATATGGAGAAAAATGCTGGAATGTTTTCATCAAAAACCTTTTTTTTTCGACTGAAGAAAGAATGACATGGACATCTTGGATGACATGGGGGTGAGTAATTTATCAGCAAAAGTTTTTTTTTTTTTTTTCAAAAGTGAACTACTCCTTTTTTGTCAGTTTAAACATTCAGCTTATGTGTAGAGAGTACAAGACCTGTAATGGCTTGGTTAGATAAGGGAGACATGCAAAATGTGTACTGTTAGTCTGCCTTCAGGAACAAGGTTAAACCTGTTAGAACATCATGTGTGTGAGGCACAGAGACTCAGTCTACTTTTTCTGCTGTTCATCTCTGTTAATCAAACATGCTTGTGTTTGTTCCAACTTGTTATAAGACAGTGTTTTTCTCCAAGCCATGACATGATATATCTTTCTAAAATAAGCCTTTTCTGTTTCTCACGGAAATAGACATCTTTCCGGAAGTTTCAACAAGTCAGAAAGTTCTGCCATTGTGTGCACGTTCTCTTATCTGAAGGATTTGACAGGTTGAGGACATGCCTACAGACCTAAATCCAAGTTATTACCCAGAACACACCAATCTTCTCTCTCTGTCCATCGGCCATATGCTTTCACATATACACATCCTGTATGAGTATAGAGGTTTTGCTCCTGTTGTATAACACACTCTGTCACTCATACCAATGTTTCAAGGCTTATGAAGACATATCTCTGACAGACATTTGTTGCTGAATTATGGCTCCCGAAAACATCACCGGGAGTAACACAATAATAATTACGATGGTGGGAAGGGAAGATGGTACAACAATAAGTCTGCCGAATGTCTGCTTGATGTAATTAATCAAAGGCATTACCCAGTGTGCACTGCTTCCATTCATACTTATCTCTTCTACTGCTGATGAGGTCCCTTCTTGCTCTAGTACCACAAAGGGTTGAGGGTATTGTTCTGGAGTGATGGGTGAGGCACATGCCTGATTTGGCAATGACTATCTATAGGCCGATGCTGACATTTGACCATTTTCAGATTATCAACATTGGCCCAAAAAGGGTCTTAAGGAGGGCCTTGTTTCATCTGTCTAGCCATGACATTTTACCTACCCTAGTCTTCCAGGATAGAGGGGATAGTATAGCTGCAAGTATGGCTGTCATGTTAGGGGTTATCCCAGCAAACAAATCTAGGTTCTGGGAACGTTAGTTTTTGGTACCCAGAACGTCCCTAGAACTTTCCCTTAAAGGGTACCTATTATGGATTTTTGAAAATTGCCCTTCATGTAGTGTTTAACATAGATCTAATTGAACGAAAACATCCTGCAAAGTTTTAAACATGAAAGTTCATCGTATACAAAGTTATTGTCTCTCAAAAGTAAGAGTCGACTCTGAGTCGCTGATATGAATCGTTCGAAGAACGATGCTTTTCCTTTGTCTAGTTGACGTCAACTTGACAAGTTATTTGAATAAGAAACGCCCACTTATTGCGCTCGGAGACGCCAGGGAAATCCGGAAAACAATCATGTCGACGAGACGCTGTGTTTTGAAGTGCGATGCAAAAGCGATCTTTTTTCACCTGCCAAGTGAGGAGCATTTGAAGACTAAGTGGCTGCAGTTCATATATACAAGTATACCACACAAGTATAGCCCAAACCTTGTTCTGTGTTCGCGTCATTTTGAAGATGATTGCTTCACAAACCTAAACGCTATAAAGTATGGATTCGCGAGCCGGCTCTATCCTAACGAGCTGAGGATCTGAATCAGGTGCGTTAAATAAGGGAGACATAAACAATATGCAGAGCAGTGGGTCGCGAGGACTGGAGTTGAGAACGCATTTAATGTGATAAGCGTTCCGTTTTCGACAATATCTGCACAGAGAATACCAATCACAACTGACTCGGTCATCTGACCAATCACCGCAGATTAGCGTCACGCAAAGGCGGGTTTTGGGAAAAGGACTCGCTAAACGATTCATATGGGAGTCGGTGAGCAAATCAGGTAAAAATAAATGCATATTATAAGACAACAAAAGTGTTTTTTGTCATTGCATGCTTGTAAAACTGTTGTTGGGGACTCCCAGAACAATATTAGGAACATTTTAAATGCCATAATAGGTACCCTTTAAGGTTAAGGGAATGTTCCCGGAACATTCTCCTTACGTTCTAAAAATGGAACGTTCCTATAACTTTCTTGTTTGGTTCCCAAAAAAATAACCAGTAACGCTTCCTTTTACAGTCCAGTTACCCATGTAAATACTATGTACTTATTTTAGTAACTACAATTACTGGGTAGTAACTAGTACTAACCCTGAACCTACCCCTAAACCTACCCCTGTTCCATGTACTTACCTTATATTAGCCAGTACTTTCTAAGTAAGTACACTGTAAGTACTGTACTGTAAAAGGAAGCGTTACCAAATAACCTCATGGGACCATTCGGGAATGCTAGTGGAACGTTCTGTGTTTGCTGGGATATGAACGGGCATGTGGAAGGAGCTCTGTGGTTGGCCTCCTCTACTACCATTGGCTACTTAACCTGTAGAGTTCAGGCAGGGTTTGGGTATTCCTTCAAATTTGAACAATGAAATCATTGTTTTGTGAGCCACCTCATTCATTGTGGCCCAGTATTGGTAACATTATATTTATTTATGTACCTAATTGTTTTACCTAATTAGTTTTTGCTAGCTGTAGTGAACGCATTGTGGAGGAGTACCTATCTCTTGTAATTATTGAGGACTCTGCTTCTGAATTCGTGTAGATTGGAATGGCACTGTTCTGTCAGGAACAAGACCACAACATATCGGAGGTGTAGTGTAATAGGAAGTTAAAGAATGTCTTTGCGCTTCAGCTAGTGTCAATTCATTTCGCTTTTGTCTGGTGCCAGCCACTGCAGCCATTGTTACGCTCTTCAGTGATGGAATTGGATTTCTTTCCCCATTCCTTCTCTCTGCGTGCTAGTAGGGAACCTCATGTGTTGTGATGGGGAAACTTAATTACAAAAAGCCCCCAGATGAACTTACCCCTTTCTATTACAGTATGTTTTTAGAATGTCATGATGTTAAAGGAGAAAATGACATCTGCTTGCTCACATTTAGCATTGTTCTCGATTTAACCTGTGTCCTTTGCCACAACTTGAACCAACTCTCACCTGAGGAGTGTGGCCATGGTTCGAACAGCTTTGAAAACTTTCCTCCAGTGGTTGTTCCACTTCCTGTTGCTCTGCTATGCCATCAGTCTTAATGTAAGATCTCATAGCAGGCTAATAACTTGTTCAGGGTCTAGTTCTCCGACCCCCAAAAAAACAGCCCGCTCACAAATTGTTCACGCTGCAAATTCATTATCCTCTGATGTTTGCTGACAATGAATTTTAAATGGCTGCCTCTGCATGCCTTACCGCACAGAAAAGACACACATTTAGCGGTGTGTGTGTGTGAGAGAGAGTTTGCTCTGAAATGGCAATGTGGCCTTTACCTCCCAGGCTTATGCACTCTCGATCGCACTTACAAATTTAACATGAGTTATTATGGCATTAGGCCAGGTACCAAAATACAGAAAGGTCACATTTTTAATACCTTTTTCCTACACACGGTAATCAATTTTAGTCTAGGCCGGCTAAAGCTATAAAAATGTATATGTATCCCTAACATGGTTAAACTACACAGTTCCCTTTCAATAACTTTGTCATTAGTTGTGACCTCCATATATCGCAGCTCTGAAACTTCATAATCTCAGTGGAGAAACGGGCGCACGAGGTCAAACCCGAACTCCAGAGCCCCGGCCACATCCATCAATCTTCTCATTGTTGTAAATTAAAATGGAAGTCGTGGTCTGTGTAGTTCGTCGATCGGCACACAAACAAACTACTTCAAGAACCCAGCCAGCTGCTCTCAGAGCAACATGAACCTGAGCGTAATCCTTCTTCTTGGAGTCGAGGTAGCGTTAAACTAACTGGAATGAGTGCGGTGCGCTGGCTAAATGGAGGGAAACAGCCATTCACAATGTCCCCATAAACTGCCTGTCTTGTAAACTGGAGGATTAAAGCGTATGAAATCCCCGTCCTCGTACCCTCCGAGACAAAGCAGAGCCAGCCAAACCACTCAACTCTCGCCCTCAGCGACTGGATCACTCCCCCTCGCCCCAGGGGTTCCGCCCTTGGAGCGTCATAAATCTCCACAAAGCCACCCTGGCATGCATTATACAGTATGGACCTACTTAGAGATTTTCATTTTTCATGAGGAATGTTTGTGAGGCTTTACATGCTGACTGGCCCCGGGCATTCGCAGGCATCACAACAAACAGAAAACACTGTGGCAATTCATACCCATAATGCCACTGTGTGCGATTTGCTTTAGCATTCCCCTCACTGATTCTAGTCAAGACCTTTAATTCCCCAGGAACCACCAGGAATATTACAATACACTTTTAATAGCAATGTACAGACAATATAATATGACATAACAGTGCAAAAATTGAAACCGCATTACTGTAGAGAGCCCTGTAAATGTGTAACGTGAGGTGTTGTAGCCTGTAGGGGTTAGCGTGGCGCTAGCCGTCGTAACCAGCCTAATAGCGTAAAGTGAACTCATTAGAGGGCCGTCACCACAAGAGAGAGTCTATTACGGGGATGAGTGGAGTGGTGAAGTGCGGCTTCATTTCTATTCAGCACATGACCCGACACATGGGGGGGAAGTACTTTCCAAGGAGCACGGTCAAGCATGACTGGCGGAAGCGATTTCCTCCCTCACCACTCCCTGAATTTATCAGCCACAAGATTTTTTTTTTTCCTCCTACCTTTTTGCCTCTCGGTCTCTTTCTTTCTTTTTTCAACTTTTTCCATGTTTTTTTTCTTGTGTCTTTGAGATGACTTTGTATTTTTAATGTTTTGTTCGCTTTGATGTTGTGGGGAGATTATAAATGTATTCCTTTTTTTTCTTTTATATTCATTGTGAGACTTGCTGATCAGGGGGGCTTTTCACAAAAGCATCAGTTGCTTTGATCAGAGAGACCATTCGTGTCAACCACCCAGAAACCCATCGCAATAGCATGGGCAGTAATTATATTTATTCATTTAGCTGACGCCTTTATCCAAAGCGACTTACAATTGCTATATATGTCAGAGGTCGCACGTCTCTGGAGCAACTAGGGGTTAAGTGTCTTGCTCAGGGACACATTGGTGTCTCACAGTGGATTTGAACCCGGGTTTCTCGCACCAAAGGCATGTGTCTTATCCACTGCGCCATTACCACCCAAAATGTAAAAAGCTAAAGAAATCTGTAGGGCTGTCAAACGATTTATCGCGATTTATCGCATCCAAAATAAAAGTTTGTGTTTACATAATATATGTGGGTGCACTGTGTTTAATTATATATATACACACACACACACACACACACATGCTTGTATATATTTAAGAAACTTTTTAATGTATACATATTTATATATAATTTAATAAATTATAAAAAATATATATATATATAATTTATAAATATAAATAATATATAAATGTAAATATTTTATATATAAATTAGAGCCAGACCGATATATCGGCCGGCCGATATTAGGCATTTTCCAAACTATCGGTATCGGCAGTTATAATGGCAGATAAATGAATATTTCAAAAATAAAATGAAAACGGACGAAACACGCTAACCACAATGCTAGCTAATGCCACTATCATCAGTCTGTTCTGTTGTGACAATAAAAGAAACAAGTTTCTTTTTAAAATGCATTATCATATTATTTTAGTTAAAACTCATAAATAACTACAAATAACTAATGTTAAGGAAATCTGTTAATGTTTTGTTGCGCGTTTCTGGAAAAAATAAATAAATAAATAAATAAATATTGGCCGATACATCGGAATATCGGATTTAAAAACAAAAAATATTTGTATCGGTATCGGCCTTCAAAATCCAATATCGGTCAAGCTCTAATATAAATAATTTATATATATATATATATTAGGGCTGGGCAACGATTAATCACGATAAATCGCATCCAAAATAAAAGTTTGTGTTTACATAATATATGTGTGTGTACTGTGTATAATTATTTTCTATATAAAAATTCACACACGTGCATGTATATATTTAAGAAAAATGTGTTATTAATATATAAAATATTAATATTTATATTTCATAAATTATGTATAAATATATATACAGTATATTCATGCAAATATTTCTTTAATATATACATGCATGTGTGTGTATTTATATATACAAAATAATTATACACACTACACTCACATATATTATGTAAACACAAACTTTTATTTTGGATGTGATTAATCGCGATTAATCGTTGCTCAGCCCTAATAAATATACAAAATAATTATACACAGTGCACCCACATATATTATGTAAACACAAACTTTTATTTTGGATGCGATTAATCACAATATCCATCTGCAAAATCCATTACAATGCGATTAATCGCGATTAATCGATTAACGATTAATCGCGATTAATTGTTTGACAGCCCTAGAAATCTGCCAAATCAATGTTGGATACACTGGTAGTGTAATTTAGGGTGGTCGTTTAGCTTTCTTGATCTGCCTCTGAGAAAACTGTCATCAACAACAGCCCAACAAACCATTGTGAACCGTTCATTTAATGCCTTCATTAAGCTTTGATCCCTGTATCTCCTTGAATGCGAAACAATCCTTGACAACCTTATTATGATTAACATATAGAGTGTAGCCCTCGAGAACACAGTCCCTCTAATGCCACACAAAGCTTTAATCCGCCAGCAGTTCCCCAGTCAGAGCCCATTAAACTACTGTACTGAGCACCATGGGTAACTTCATCATAGTGGCAGTTGTACTAACCCCATTAAAGAAAGCTTTCTAATTAGCCCAGACTGCAATGGGTGCTGTCTTCAGGCATGTACTTACCAAGGGTGTGTAACGAACCTCAGTGTGATAGTTTTGGATGGGGTTTGTCCTCAGTAATGACTCCACAGCAATAGGCTGAATGCATTATGCAGAACTACAAATGTGCTGGGGTACATTTGGGAGTAAACGCATCAGTTTCATTTGAAGAATGCTTTCAGAGAATTTTAATTTGACAATATAAACAAATGCATTTTATAAGAATAAATCAGCATAAAATGAAGATTTTTTTAGTGAATTTAGCACGGTTCACATAACTACTGTACTTGATTGATTGACATTCTGACAAGAAAATGGCGACAGATCACTTTGTAATGGATATTGCAGACAAAATTGCACAAGCTGGCTGAAAATTGCCAGTTCTAGACTAATTGGCTGGCATCTACGTGTTAAGGTGCAGAGGTTTCTACTAATCCGCATGTTTGAGTCACTAAGTAGCAAGTAAATTATATTTCCACGAAGCAGTGCTATATGTTCTACTTTGAGTTATTTCTGTGAAAATAAAAAAAAAATTATATACTTATAATCATTTTTATGGAAGGAAAGACATTCTGACAGAATATATACAGACATTTTATCTTATTTATATCTTATATCATTTTATTTATTTATTTATTTTTTTACATCTGTGTATATTCTATACAATCTTTCAATTATTGTGGAACCATTTCAGATAAACCTATTCATAAAATGTCATTGATCTCTCCAAATACATGTCAAATCATCTCTTCATGTCTAGGTGGGTGATTCTTGACCAAAAAAAATGATGTAATCAGAAATATGGCTACAAGACGAAAACATAACTCTTTAAGGTAAAAAATTATGTGTTAATACGGCAAGCTACACACTTGATTAATTAGAATTTGCCCAAGAATTTTGACACTGGTATTCTTTAAATCAGGTGACTTTTACGGAAAGAAAATACAGTTTCATATATTTATAATTAATATATTAAATGTTTAAAATTATATAAAAATGTGTGGAATAATATATTGCAATATATTGAATCATACATAAGTAATTGCTGCTTTACAAATATTGAAAATATTTACTATGTTGTACTAATGTGTATTTACATGAGTTACTTTTGCTCAATTGAGTTATGTTTCTGCTACACAAAGTAATTGAGTTGAGTTTACAAGGAAATTTGTGTTGGTATTACTTGATGGGGTGCATGTTGAAAACATGTAAAGTCTAATTGTTCAAACAAAATTCTTTTTCAAAAAAATATTTCCATCAGAATTTTGAGTTGAGCCAAGGAAACATTTTACAGTATGTGGAAACTGATTTCCTTAAATATCTCAAGCATGTTTTGCTTACGGACAACAGACCGTTTCATTTCACCATTATGGTGATCATTGTTTGCTTTAGTCGGGATCTTAACCCTTGACTTTATTTTTATTTTTTATTAACCAGCACTGCAAAAAATATACATAGTTTGATGATAATTTGTACATAGAGATTAGCATTACTGAATTTAACAGCATATAACAATTTAATTTAATTAAAAGAAATGAAAAAAACAATCAAAACCAATAAACTCATTAGATCTAAATATTCAAAACCGTCAACAAGTTTACCAGCCATTCTATTTGAAGAAAAATAGACAGTTACAGAGGTGATAAAGTAGAAACTGTAGACATTTTTAGAAAAATAAAAAAGTATGTTCAAACAGTCCCTCTCCATATCTCACTTTCTTTCAAAGTTTCTTTCATTAAGGGATCCCTTTGATCAAACAAACTGACTCATTCTCAGTCTTATTTCTTTCCATCACGTACATTTCCCTCACTGTCCGTGGGCATTCCTCAAGTGTCGGAGGCATTTTCTGAAGCCATTTAATTGTGAAGTTCTTCTGTGCAAGAGTATGCACAGAACTAGGAGTTTTCATAGGAGATAAAGTACATTCACTTCTCATTTTTTATTAAATCTGGTTTTACTCCCAAAATAGGGCAAACTAACCCGAAGCATTTTATTAATGAAACCAAATACATTTGTCCAGTAAGGAACTGAGAATGGGCAAGTCCCAAAAGATGTACAAGTATGTGTAGCTACTTGTTCTCCATGCTCTCTCCAACGGGCACTGGATTGACTTAAATTAAACTTGGCTTTGACTTGGGGCTTTCGGAAATAACGATTAATCACCTTCCAGTGATATTCTCACCAGAGTCTACTACAGGTCATTCGGTGTGTTTCTACTTCCAAATGTATTTCAGTCCAATTCTCATCATATATCACTACCTTAAAGGGATACTCCACTTATTTTGGAAATAGGCTCATTTTACAACTCCCTCAGAGTTAAACAGTTTGGTTTTACCGTTTTCGAATCCATGTAGCCGATTTTCTGATATATAGAAGACTATCAGTAACCAGACAGTTTCTGGTCTCATTGACTTCCATAGTAGGAAAAAATATATATATACTATGGTAGTCAATGAGACCAGAAACTGTCTGGTTACTGATATTCTTCTAAATATCAGAAAATCGGCTGAATGGATTCGAAAACGGTAAAACCTGACTGTTTAACTCTGGGGGAGTTGTAAAATGAGCCTATTTCCATAAAAAAGTGGAGTATCCCTTTAAGAACCCTTGACCCTTTAATGTTAGCTTTCCTCAAGCTGTTGTACTGTAACTGTGTGTCAAGGGAAGCAAAGGAGATTTTTTGGTATGAGAAAAAATATTTACCGATGAGGACTTCTATCACCACATCCCAAGGTTTATCGCTGATCAAAAAGCTTGGTCACGTAAATATTCATGTTTAACCGGCGGTATTGTGCCTGCTATTCACTTTCACACAGTTGCTAAAATATCTTTGCAAACTCTTCATATCACAGTCCTGCAAAGAGGACAGAATTTACTCACATTTGCTGTCCTGCGGCAATAGATGAGAGCACCTGCGTTTTAAACCAAACATATGGTGACTAGTGCGACCTGGACGCATCAGTGAATGGCGAGATACAGTGTTTTGCTTAATAAAATGATCCTGTCAGAAGAATCGCACGATAACTTTATTATTTATTTTTCCGTCTGTATCATCTCAGTGAGCTTCTGTGAGGTTTTATGAATATAGGGTTTTTAAATGAAAATGCCATTTTCAAACGTATCCAGATGTTGCCGAATTGATGTCTTCATCGGCAAATAACTAACTTGTCAAACCCTAATATTTTGATTGGTTTCTCTTGCAATCGCTTGCAATAGTTACAGCAGCCAGCGGCTTGGCAGCGACTGCGTGTCCACTGCCCTCTCCGCTTGTTTCTCTGATAAGCTCGACAGACTTTCGCAATGACTGCATGTGAAGTGGCAGGTGGGGAACCATCAGTCATCAAGAATTCACAGGCTGTTTTCTGAGCTGTGGAAAGTTGCTCACACCATCACACACATAATGGTGGTCCTGAGACAGGCTTCACCACTTTCCGTTTATCTCTCCCCTTTCTGTCTCTTCTGTCCACCTCGTCCTTAAATTTTGCTGCTGGTACAGTTTTGGATGATAGTCAACAGGTTAAAGGGTTAGTTCACCCAAAAATGAAAATTCTGTCAGTATTTACTCACCCTCATGTTGTTCCAAACCTCTATGTGTTTATTTGTTCTGCTGAACACAAAGGAAGATATTTGGAAGAATGTTTCAATCAAACAGATCTCATTCCCCATTGACTACCATAGTAGGAAAAAATACACACTATGGTAGTCAATGGGGAATGAGATCTGTTTGATTAAAACATTCATCCAAATATATTCCTTTGTGTTTAGCAGAACAAATAAACACAGAGGTTTAA
This sequence comes from Cyprinella venusta, assembly GCA_038021265.1. Taxonomy (NCBI): domain Eukaryota; kingdom Metazoa; phylum Chordata; class Actinopteri; order Cypriniformes; family Leuciscidae; genus Cyprinella; species Cyprinella venusta. Next base: position 4,006,175 of record CM075884.1, on the reverse strand, counting down.
AACAACATGAGAGTGAATAAATACTGACAGAATTTTCATTTTTGGGTGAACCAACCCTTTAAGGACCTAGTCTTTAAATTAAGAAGTTGAAGGTAAAGGACCTAGTCTTTAAGCTAAAAAGTTGAAGGTTTTAAGAGAAACTGGAAATGACTGAAACCATAATTTTGCAATCACCATTGTGGTGTTACTCAATACACTCAATTCCAGGTATCATCAAGGTAGTTCCAGACGGACTGTCCTATGTAGTAAACATAAGATAAAATGTTAAAGCTACACTGTGGAACTCGTTTAGTTTATTCTTAGCTAAAAACACTTGGTTCTTTCAAAAATATATGTGCTCATTAATGTATATTTACTTCGTTCAAGTAATAAAGTATTCTCGTGAGTGTATAATATGCCATTGAAAATACATATGGGTAAGGGCTTCTAATGTCGGTCGCCATGTTGCCCCTCCATCTTGAAAGTACATTAGCCAAAGAGGGACATACCCGTTGATTCAAGCTTCGCCTTTCGCGTTTACGTTCGAGTTAACACTCATGGACGAGGTCGAACTGGAAGCCATGTTAATCTTGGACTACATTGGCCACCGTAGGAGTTAAAACGAAATCGGAATTGAGAGGAACAGAAACGAATATTCACTGGATGGTCATATACCTTTTCACCGCTAGTTGGGGGTAAAGCTTTAAATACAAAAGCAGTTTACACCTGAACTTTAATTTCAAGCAACCTAACCCCAGATTTGAGGACTCCTCACATTAGCTGGGTCACTCCGACATACACTATAGAGCTGGTAACAAATCCTGCTTGTAGCAGTTGTGGATGCTGTCTCTCTCTCAGCTCTCAGGTGGGTGTATTGGAGCGTCTAAAACGCACACTCACCCCATTTCCACCTTTCTATCCGCAGCTGTCTTTCAATGCTACACTGACGATGATATAAATTCAACAAGACTGGACAGCTAGTGTGTGTGAACAACATTAGCTTACTTTTATAACAGAGACAAGGCTTGAGTTTACGTTTTTAAAATCAATGTGATTAATGTTTGGGGGTACTTTTTAACATTCTCTGCTTATTGATATCAAATCTGTGTGTTCCGGTTTATATAATCGTGTAAGATTCGTCTTGGGAAGGAGAGGCTTTTCAGAAGGAAGTTAAACAATATATGCACAACTGCGCTAGCGCTAGCTCGGTTAGCCATGTGTCTGTGAGCTCCTTAATCTCCGCACTGAATAATCAAAGGCTTTTTATCACCGTAGAACAAATTAGACAAGACTGTGAATTATGCTTGATAGCCATGCCTTCACCTCCGAAAGTCCTTGGATTTTCATACCTTCATAACATGCTTTCGAACTTTGGGCTAGCAACAAAACTCCCCCACCCTCATTCCCTGCTCCCACGATGCCATGTTCTTCAATTAACTGCTACATAAAACTGTTCGCAACGTGCAACTCTTTACCTCTGGTGCCCTCTTGACCTTCCATCTTGCATTCCTGGGTGATTACAAGGTTCTTCGACTTGACAATAGTACGAGTTTTTTTGGACCTCTAAACACTCAACTTGACCTCAAGGGCATGTAGTAAAGTCTCTGAGTCAGATCAGGGGTCAGAGAAAGGGTGCACTCTTACCTGTCATAACACAGTCATCTTGTTGAAATATTCATCTGATTCGTAATGCTTTAATGGACTTTACCATCTCCATCACCTTGTCACTGAGGGATTAGCTTGTTTCAACATGTCCGCTGGGAAACTAAGAACGTGTCAAGAAGTGATCCCCGTTCACCTCTGAACTTCTTTCCCTTGTGGATCTATCCATTGCTTTGCATTGGTTTCCAGGATGACCATGAGAAGACACCTCTCATCGAGGTCAGCACTCTAGACTTCAGAGAAGCCTGTCAGGGGCAGTGAGGCATTTATAGCCCTGTCTTTGAGTGACACGCAGGGCTAGCCGGGCGCTAAGTACATTGTCTGTCTTACTAGAACTATTCAGATTCACCAGATGAGACTAGTTCTGCTGACAGGTCTCTCCCAAGGAGGGTCTGTATCATAGACCTTTGGACATTGCTGATGGTGTCACTAAAAGTGCCCAGTGACCCGATTTTCCTCATGCTTTGTTTCGGTCCACCTTTCCATTGGAAATATGAAGCTGTGCTGATTGAATGTGAGCTTTGGGGGCTTTTGCTGAGTGGTATCTTGGCCCCAGATGAAGGCTTGAGATGTCTTCTTTAGGAAACAGGCTTGCACACTCTTAAAGATAAAGGTTGCAATTAGAAGTGAAAAGGGTTTAGCTGTTCAATATATAATTTCGAATACCTTCTATATAAGAGGTTTGAACAAAAATGATCAAACAAACAAACAGTCTCTTCCATGGTGGTGTTTTTTACTGGCTCAAGTAGGGCCGCTGTGAGAGCAGGATTACCGGGGTCCCAAGCCCTGTGATAATAAAAAGCCCTCAGTGGTGTTTTTCAACCATGTTTCTGAAGGCACACAAACCAAGTACATTTTTTTTTACTTTTCCTAGTAAACCACTCCTGATTCAACTCAATTTGAGGCCTGATTTAGATTGCTCAAATAAGGGAGACATCCAAACTGTATACTATATTGATGTGCCTCCTAGAAGAGGGTTGGGGAACTTTGCGGTAACGCTTCCTTTTACAGTACAGTACTTGCAGGGTACTTACAGTGTACTTACCTAGAAAGTACTGGCTAATATAAGGTAAGTACATGGAACAGGGGTAGGTTCAGGGGTAGGTTCAGGGTTAGTAGTTATTACCCAGTAATTGTAGTTACTAAGATAAGTACATAGTATTTACATGGGTAACTGGACTGTAAAAGGAAGCGTTACCAACTTTGCTTTATGGTATTGCCCAGCAAACAAATTTAGGTTCTGTGAACGTTTTGGAAATGTTAGTTTTTGGTTCCCAGTACGTTCCTAGAACTTTCCCTTAAGATTAGGGAACGTTCCAGGAACGTTCTCCTTACGTTCTAAAAATTGAACCTAAAAATAACCTACATGGAACATTCCTATAATGTTCTTGTTTGGTTCCCAAAAAAAAAAAAAAACCTCATGGGACCATTCGGGAACGTTCCAACTTGTTGCAAATGGGACCTGAGCCTTATCTAGTGACCAGAATATCTCTAACACTTATCCAGTGACCAGAATATCTCAACCTCAATGGTGCCCAGAACAACATTTGGGACCTCCCCTTTGTCCAAGTCAAAAGTGTCGGGGATATTCTGGTCACTAGATAAGGCTCAGGTCCCATTTGCAACAAGCTAAGTAATCTCTTTAATCCGGGTCTCCGAAAAGGTCTCAAGGTCCGTGCTTGAAGGAGGCCTTGTTTAGTGGCGGGCCACATAAGTGCTTACTGCAGCCCTTAATGTAATTTTGTGTAAACAAACGATTATTGAAGAAGGGACCTGCACTCAGTTGCAACAAACCCCTTAAGGCCATGTGTCCACCAAAGTGTTTTTCCACACGCCTGGCGTACGTTTTCAATTATTTTCAATGGGAGCGCCACGTTTTTTAAACGTCATGAGTGTAATGAGGCGCTGAGCGTTTTTTTTTTCACGCTGAAGCGCCAAGTGCCCAGCGTTTCTTACTGGTCTCCGAGAGTTGAAAAAAGTTCAACTTTGGATAAAATGCAGCGCTCATCCCTGTCACTTTTTACCCACCCGTCCAATCACAGTAGAGGAGGGGCGGGATTAAACCACACTGACCAACTACATTCTTTATGTATAACGACATCAACCAGCAGAGCTGACGGAACAAAATGGATGAAAAATACATTTTTAGTACGAAACAAATTATCTGCGAAATCAGTTCTAAGTAAACTGTGCTGCGGATATTCGGTATCATAGCAACAAAACGTCTCAACGGGAAAAAAATGCTGCGCTGCGCTGCCAAAATGCGCCCAAAGCACGGCGTCTTCAGCAGAGCGTCTGACGTTTTCAGCCGGCTAAAAACGCTTTGGTGGACAAACGGCGTTAGGTAAGAAAACCTTTAGGGCCCTATCTTGCACCCGGCGACTTGACTTAGTACACCGACGCATTTATCATTCCTATTCTGCACCCATGCAAAGCGGGCTTTTCCCTCCACAGACGCACGTCGGTAAACTAGGAAATGATCTTGCGCTCCCTGGGCAGGTCGGCACAAAAAAAGGAGGCGTTTTTCGGCGCAAACATTCCCTGGTGCTATTTTGCAGTTCCAGAAAACAATTGCACCACTAACCAGAAAAAAACCTAGTCTAAAGTCAATGGCGCGTTACACGTACATTCAGATGCTATTTTAAGCGCGCATTTTGGCCATAATACAGAGTGTGAACAACGCGCATACACTGTTGATGATTTTCTCATCTACACGATGCATTTTAATTTTAGCAAATGATACATTATTATAAGGAAAACTATTAAAACACATGGGAAATCATTGTTGTCTCCATGACGATGGGAAAAATAGGCACAAAGCTAACACATTTACCCAAATTATTATATGCATATTTAACCAAAGCTAATATGGGCGGGTTTGTCCCATCCCCAATGTCACTTCTCTTTCTTTCACGGCCCTGACGAGAACATCGATCTCCTCAACTGTGAACTGATTGTGAAGCGCGCCGGTAAATGCGCCGTTATAATAGTATTGCGCCATAGAACAAGCACACCTCGTTCATCACGCTCTTAAAGGGAATGTGATATGACGCTCTTATTGGTTTATTTCCCGTTACGCCCAAACCACACCTTTGGATAATGAAGCTACTTCAGATCAACCCCTTTTAAACTTGCGTTGAGCGCAAGAGGTTATCCCGCCGGTTAAATAGCAACAGCGCCCATGACCCGCCCACAAAGATACTTGCCCTTTGTGCTTGATACTTGCGTTTCGGATCGTTAAAGTAGGGCCCATAATGTTAGTCTATGGAATTTGACTGCTAGGCAAAAATCATACGCCTGATCGCTTAGAAAAGCAGTAGCACACTTCTGCCCAATAAGCTGACAGATTGAGATATCATTCATGCACAAGAGTTTAATACTTGTGGTTGGGGATTTGTTTAAATCCTTAACCCCCAGTATGAGTAACAGTAATAGTGATGCTTGCCTTATAACTAACTCCAGGTGGTCATAACCATGAGCACTCTTTTGTTTGACAGTGAAACAATGGTCTAGCTTTTTACTGGTGATGGATTCTGAGATTCAGCCTGTGTTTGATCACTTCATTCTCATTCTAATGAGGGAGACTTGACATTTCCACCTTTAATGTTAATGAACAGGAGCAGGAGTTTCAGTGGGTTTAGGTTCAGTAGACGTCACAGTAAAGCCTTCTCACTGTCTGAGAACAGCTGACAATCTTTCAGGAAGCTTGTGCAGCTGCAGGTCCTAATTACCGATTAAGGCTTTGCATTGGAAGACAAACGCTCTGCATAATCAAGGAGCAGATCTGCTTTTGAAGCCATCAACAATAGATTGTAATTAACAAGGTAATTGGCCAGAGATGCCTATAAGATTTTCTGTGCCCTTCGTTATTTGAGATTTTGGTCCTTTCTCTTGCATTCCTTGGTCCTCGGTGCTCATGGTTTTGTTGCTAATGCATTTCTTGTGGGCCATCATGCTGAAATAAAATTAAATCTTCATTCTATAATAATCCTGTATTGCACATTACTGTCTTCCCATTTATCTCACTTCCTGTCTGTGGTGTTTTACAGTCCATAGTAAATGTGCGAAGTGTGGGATTACCAAGATTGTAACCTTAGAGACAGAGCATTTAATATTTGTGTTGCTCAGTTTGAGGTGAGAGCTGTGAAAAGCTTAAAGGATATTTACGTTTTTAGTTTAAAAGTGGTATTTGACAACTACATGGAAACTATAGGGATTTGACAGTTTATAAGAGAGAAAAAAAATGTCGTCTTTTTGGCTTTCTTTGTTTAAAGTGTAACTATTGCTCATATTAGCAAAATTACATAATATTCAATATCGTACAGGAAGTATTTGGGGAGAGATGGGGATTCTTTTTTTGCAAGAGGCTAAAGCAACTGCTAATGCAAATGTTTTTAACAAAAAAAAAATGTTCAAGCGACTTGTTTCCATAGAGTGCAAGTTAAAGGAGTAGTTCACTTTAAAAAAAAAGAAAAAAAATCTTTTGCTGATAATTTACTCACCCCCATGTCATCCAAGATGTCCACGTCTTTCATTCCCGATGTTTTTGATGAAAACATTCCAGGATTTTCTCCATATAATGGACTTCAATGGGAACCAAATGGTTCAAGGTCCAAATGAGAGTTTCAGTGCAGCTTCAAAAGGCTTTAAACGACACCAGACGATGAATAAGGGTCTTAGCTAGCGAAACGATCGTCCATTTCAAAAATAAATAAAAAAGTTTAAGTTTTATAAGCACAAATGCTCGCCTTGCTCTGTTCTGTGATGAACGTTCGTGACTCTCCTGTTCAAACTCGTTCATCAAAACGAACAAATCTTTTTCCGAGTCATGACTCGAAGGGTCCTACATAAGACCTTTATTCATCGTCTGTCGTTTAAAGCCCTTTGAAGCTGCACTGAAACTCTTATTTGGACCTTGAACCGTTTGGTTCCCATTGAAATCCAATATATGGAGAAAATGCTGGAATGTTGTCATCAAAAACCTTAATTTCTTTTCGACTGAAGAAAAAAAGACATGGACATCTTGGATGACATGGGGGTGAGTAAATTATCAGCAAGTTTTTTTTTTTTGTTTTTTTTTTTAAAGTGAACTACTCTGTTAAGGGCAACAATGACATACAAACACTAAATGAGAAAGTTATCTACAAGTTTATATTTTTAAAGCCATATTTAAAGTTCCACAATATCAGACAACAGTGACAATATACCGACAACTCTGTAAAGGTGTGTATAAAATACAACACGTGTGTAACGAAATTTTCAGTGATTAACAGCTCAAGTTTTGGGTTGTATTGACTTCAGAAGACCAGTGAAGTCAAATGGACTGCATTATGGTATTCATAGTCCTTTTATAGTTTTAGTAATACAGATTTAATGTTTCCTTGAGGTATGTGGAGAGTTTTAGTAATGTCATGAAGCAGCATATTAAGCAAACGCTGTTCAGCAGAGAATTGGGATTCACTTATGTTGATTTGACCCAGAGTGGATCCACTCAATTTATTCTTAACTTCCATTTATCTGCCTGAATTTGGCTATTATATTATCCCCACAGCACAATCGCCCCATTTGTATCTTCATTATCTACATTCAAGCTAACTAAACAGATTGAGTCTCTAAAATGTCTGGATATAAAGATTTTTATCTTACTCTCGTTTCCAATTAGAGTTGTTCAGATTAAAGTGTCACCATGGTGCTTGTTGCCTTGACAACATAGCTGTTTACTAAAGCTCAGCCTCAGAAGAACAAAAAAATCATTTTTTTTAATTTTTATTTATACTTAGTTAATTCACAGTCTCACTTGTTTTATAGACAAGTCATGTTAATTGTGTTTGAGGCTTAATGAGGATTCGGATAAAACAGAATCTGTGAGCTGATATCAATTGAATCAAGTATATATTTTCATGATCGGTTGACTAACATATTAATAGAGGGAGAGAAAACAGCCCACAGACAAATAAGGTTTATGACAGTTCTGTCATCAAACACATGAGTTTCTGTTTCTTCTCCCACATTCCTGTCTCTCATTTCCCCAATATTCATAATTTATTCTGTGGTTAAGAAATTACATAGTTTACATTTTTTGTTTCTTTAAGGTTATTTTTTCCATAGCATATCCATTGATCCACAAAACAAGACCTAAAAAAGAACTTGCTTTTGGGGAATTGATTGAGAAGGCAAGAGTGTAAATAATATATAAAGTTTCCAGATTTTAATCTTGGAATTCTGTCATGTTGTCGAGCAAGAAGAAATGGAGCAACAGAGAAAGCTGTGCATTTCTGACAAGCTACATAGTTGTTTTTTTTCTCCATGTAATTGATTTGCACTTCCATTTGTTTTGATTTTTCACGCAAGGCAAAAGCCGAGATGATAGATGAACTTCTGTGAAACCCTCCAACCACAATCCTCCATCTCTGGCTGCTCTCTCTCTCTCGTCTCTCTCGCCGTCTTCGGTGAAATGTTTTCAGAGCGCTTTGATGTCTGCCTGTGTGCTTAATTATTAAAGTGTTAATTAGAATATCTTGTCTTATGATGGCAAAGATTTGAATAGGGACTGTTATTTTAATTATCCTGTGTGTAAACTACACTGCTGATAAAAAGCAACATTAGACTAGTATGTACACTTACACAAACACTGTAGGGCGTTATAACTGCAAACTGCCTGTTTGTGTACACAAACAAAAAAAACAAAAAAAAACTGTATGCATTTCTATTGCATACAGAATGGGTTATTTCAGTCTGCAACCCATTCTGAAGCACGGATATCTGTCGTGTTTCGTATGGATCTAAACTATGATCATATGGTTTATGATCCAGTCGTGCTGCAAGGTTTGTTACAGCTTCGTTGAACTTAAAGGGGAAATCAAGCAGTCGATCAAGTTTTCATGATTTACAAGATGGATTTCCAATATAATCAACAATTATATAAGAAACGCGACAAATGTAAACATATAAAAGAAAAACGTTATATCTTTCGCCACCAGGGCGGCGCCATTGTGCAGTATTCTAACATGTGACGTCACGGGAGTTGGTTGGCTATATATATATATATATATATATATATAAACCTGTAATAGAATGCAGTAACATGGTTTTGCATGGTATGTGCAAGAATACTAGGAGGTCTTTTTAAAGGGATACTCCACTTTTTTGGAAATAGGCTCATTTACCACTCCCCCAGAGTTAAACAGTTGGGTTTTACTGTTTTCAAATCTGTTCAGACGATTTTCTGATATTGCAACATTTATCCCCGTGAAATGACTTGCACATATACTTTTGCATTGCTGTACACTTTTTTGCTTGTTTTTACAAGCTGAGCTATGAGTCGAAATGATTGACTGTGGCAATCGACAGCCAGTCTCAGATGATGCTAATGGAGCTTAACTTGTATTGAACTCAATACATCCTTTTATATTGTTATTGACAGACTTAAGAATATGGTAAACCCACTTCAAATATAGCACATTGCAAAAAGCACTTGCATATTCAGCTTTAAAGGCTCTGTGGATGACTTGAACGGGATAAAAGTAGGTTAATACCCTGTAATTAGTGGCTCTGAAGTGCTTTGCCATGTCAGATATTTCAGATGAGTCGATGATGTAACGAACTGTCACCCATGCATTTCTCTCTGCATTATCTGTTTTACCTACAGCAAGCTGTCTACGTTCGTTGGTAGGCACCTCCATTCCCCTCACATTCATATCTTTTTCACGAGAGCTTTATTAGGAGCTGTTAGAGGGGTAGAGGTGCTTTAGTTTAATTATCAGGCCAATGCCAGCTGCACTCGTGTGGTGTTGTCTGGCATAAAAGGCTGCTCAGCAGAGCTGGCTATGAATCAATGGATAATAAAAATGTTTGCTAAGTCTGTCTCTGACATAGAGGCCGTGTTAACGCGGGTAGCCTCAGGGGTTTCTTCTTTTGCAGAATGTCAAAAACATAAATACACTCTGGAAAGGAAAGAGAATTCCCTCTTATACCAGAGAACCGTGAAATCAAGCTTGAAGAATGTTAATATATATATATATATATATATATATATATATATATATATATATATATATACTCATGCATAAACATGCTGAAATAACGCCCGTTTAACATTTTTACTCTTGCTTACTTGTTGACAAAAATAAACATTAAAAGAGGCGTAGTGTTAAATGGGACATGCTCCTGGACCTACATCTTTTGTTGTTCCTAGAGAGACATTCCTGTTGTCAGACTTGGGTCCCCTTTAAAGCTGAAGTTTGTAATTTATGCGCAACTAGTATCACCGAATGAAATTATCAAAAAGTCTTTGTGTGAAAATCCTTCCTGATCAAACACAGTCCAGTCCCAAAAACAAGGCAATTGTTTACTAAAGCGTGAACAAAAACTAAAAATGTGTGTTAGAGTATTAGAAATATATTATATTATATTAGAAATGCCTATATATATATATATATATATATATATATATATATATATATATATATATATATATATATGAAATATAAGAAAGAAAGATAAAATAAATTATTATATATATATATATATATATATATATATATAAGAATGCTGGGTTGTTTCAACCCAAATTTGGGTCAAATATGGACAAACCCAAATGTTGGGTTAAACATTTAATTTAAAATTTTAACCCAACTTCAACTTTCACTTTCAACTGTAATTTTTTTAATTACATTTTTAACCCATTTTTTTTTAGTGTGTACAACCCAGCACTTTTTAGTGTGTATATTCTTTCTTTTTTTAATTCTATATACCCCATTAAATTAAATGGTGATGATTACAATCTAAAAAAAAATGCTGGGTTGTTTTAATGTCAAACATTGGGTTAAAAATGTAATTTAAAAATTTAACCCAATGGCTGGGTTTGTCCATATTTGACCCAAAATTGGGTTAAAACAACCCATATTTTTTTTAGAGTGTAGTAACATGAAAACTGGACAGTATAATAACATTTATAAATTAAAGCTGCAAGCAGCATTTATCGGGGTTCAAGCAGTTAAGGCCTTTAAGGCCTTTAAGCACAAAAGCATCAAAAGGCATTCAATTTTATTAAACATACATTTACACTGGCTGCCAGTTACATTTAGGATTGATTTTAAAGTATTATTACTGGTATATAAATCATTTAATGGGTTAGGACCTCAATATGTGGCAGATGTGCTCACTGAATATAAACCTAACAGATGATAAAAATAAATATAAGAAATGCTTTCACATACTCATACACCGACCGCAGTATCAGTCATACAAGGCTCACTCAGCCGTCTTGCTCATGGACACCTCAACGCTTGTTAAGGTGGAACCGGGGATAGAACCACCAATCTTTCGGTTTGTAGACAACCAACATGAACCACTGAGCCACTGTGTCCCCTAAACTCCTTGGATAAATTATTGTGATTATTGTTAAAATAGTGAATTGATAAATTCACTCACTGGCTAACATTATGATACGATCAGAGATGGAAAACACCATTTACAGCCAATACAGGCAATTCACCATTGGAAATGCATGGTTTTAAAGCTTTTTAACGGTGTCTTGCTCATAGACACCTCAACACTTGGTCAGGTGGAACCGGGGATCGAACCACCAACCTTTCGGATTCATTCACCAACCTTCTCAAATTTCATTGGTTGATGGCAGCCATGTTTTTTGAGATATGACAATATCCTTTTAGACATACATGGAAACTTGCACCAAGACACTGCATACCAAATTTCAAGTCGATTGGACAAATGGTCAGATGGTTTTAGCCAATTATGTTTATTTAATGTTATAGCGCCACCATGTGGTCAATCGATGCAGTCTTTTTACTGTGACCGCAAACTGTCCTCATACACATGTCTGTTGAGTTTGGTGAAGAGATCTCATTTACTTCTTGAGTTATAGGCATTTTAGTAAAGTGGCCTATATTTGGCCTATTCTTTAAGCTCATAAGCACTCAAAGACATTAATTTAATTTAGTAAGGCCATTTACAGTCAAAATTGGCAATATACCATAGGGAATATCTGTTTTTTGAAGATTTTTAACATTTATAGCGCCACCTATTGTCCGATCTCCATAAAACTTGGCGTGACGATTAATGATGTTATGGCACATATGCTCACCAATTTTCGTGAAGTTCTGAGTTTTTGTTTATGATTTATAAGCTTTTGAATTTATTTTGCCACGCCCATAATTTAAATGACACGTTTATGGCCAACCAGAGGCACAATTTCAACTTTTTTTGATAATTATTGATCTCGAGAGTGCAGAGAATTGTCCTAGACTGTTCTGGTTCCGATCACTCAAAAAACCTGGGACTAGTTCGCAAAAGTAGGTTTTTGACATATTCATGAATATTTAATGAACGATTTGATTGACAGCAGTGGTTCTTGAGGCAAAGTTGTTCACCATGAGGAGATCTATCAAATGATATACATATTGTGGTGATGCGCGCAACACCACGTGATTAAAGAGCCGTAAAACTCGTTAGCGCCAACTAGTGGCCGATTTTTTTCAAAATTCTTACAGACCTCTAGGGCCATGAGTCAAACATGCCCAACGAGTTTCGTTCCGATCGGCCTTCCTTGACCTTGTTTCATAGGTGCTCAAACTTCATAGGCCGATGGCGGCCATGTTTTTCGAGATACGCCAATATCCTCATACACATACATGGCCCCTTGGACAAAGACACTACATACCAATTTTCAAGTCAATCGGACTAACGGTCACATGGTTATAGCCTTTTTTATGTTTTTTTAATGTTATAGCGCCACCATGTGGCCAATCAATGCCGTTTTTTTACCGTGACCTCAAAATGTCCTCATACACAAGTGTTTCGAGTTTGGTGAAGATATCTCATTTACTTCTCGAGTTATAGCCATTTTTGTAAAAAAGGCTCCTCCCATAACTTTCAATTTGCGCCCCCTAGCAACCCTGAATACAAATTTCAACTTTTTTTTGATAATTATTGATCTTCAGACTCCAGAGAACATTTCTGCACTGGTTTGGTTCCAATCGGGCCAAATTCCAGGGACTAGTTCGCAAAAGTAGTTTTTCAACAAAATTCAAAATGGCGGAAAAATTTCCCTACCGCAAAAGAAATCGGAGATATACGTTTTGTTCGTCAGGTATTCAGCTTTCCAATGATATAAGACACTTGACTCTACGACTTACGGTCTAGGAGTTATGAGAAGTTTTGCACAATTGGTTGCTATAGCGCCACCTATGGGCCAATCGGGCTCATAATTTGATAACCTCTCCTCCATTTTTGTACTACCATCTGACAAAGTTTCAACGCTCCAGCACTTACGGTTTGGGCTGCACGATGCGTTTTACGTCAGAAAAATAATAATTAAAGCTGCAAGCAGCATTTATCGGGGTTCAAGCAGTTAAGGCCTTTAAGCACAAAAGCATCAAAAGGCATTCAATTTTATTAAACATACATTTACACGGGCTGCCAGTTACATTTAGGATTGATTTTAAAGTATTATTACTGGTATATAAATCATTAAATGGGTCAGCACTTCGTGCTTGAACCCCTAATAATAATAATAATTTTAATTTAAGTTTTATGTAATATGTAAATAAGTGGCAGCCCTCTGATATTTTTAGATTTTTTTTTGGATGTAATGGGGACACAGTGAGACGGTTTGTTCAGAACGAGCTACATACGGCACCATTTGTACAATTTTATTAGACCAAATGAACCTTTGGTCTAATAAAACATCGGTACCTCCATTCTTCAATCAATTTGTTTTCATGATAATCGAATGTAAAGAGTTTTATCTCTAAAAACTGTTTAGTGTATAATGCTAGTAAATGGGGGCAAATAATATGTAAAAGTTACTTTATAAAGACAGTCCACTTCGCGTTTACAGACAGGAGCCATCTTTGAAAAACAGTGTCGAGAAGTCAAACCACGAACGACATGCTAAGTGAGCTGAACTGTATGAACAGCGTTCGTGGTTCGACTGGTCAAGACTGTTTTCCAAAGATGGCTCCTGTCTGTATACACGAAGTGAACTGTCTATATAAAGTATCTTCTTATTAAACGGTCTGTACACTTACAAAGTTCTCAATGCTTTGTTTTGCATGTAGGGACCCTCATTATGTTACTGTGTTAGTGTGGGGCTATTTTGAGCCTTGTTAGTGGTATAAACTAGCGATTTCTTTTTTATTTATTATATGCCCCCATTACTAGCGTTATACGCTAAACAGTTTTTAGAGATAAAACTCTTTACATTCGATTATCATGAAAACAAATCTCAGAGAACGGTCTACTAGGTACCGATGTTTTATTAGACCAAAGGTTCATTTTGCGCCGGAGTTCTCCTTTAAGAGTCCCTCGAGAGCTAAATGAACTATTTCTTTTATGATCCCTTTGATGCATTTATTTCCCATACTGGCTGTTTTATCATGGATTGTAGAGCCTCAATCATCCACACAGAAAGATTATCTAACTAACCGCTGAGTTTCAAAATGTCCTTCAGTAAGGCCAGGCAGGTGGCCGCCACATAAATACAAAAAATTAATCTAGTTGCTTAACAAATAAGGAGCCCAGCTAATAGCACACTGACAGAGGATTATGTCGCCACTTTATGGGAACTTGTTTAATTCGTCTTTTTGCTCAGGAGCAGAAACAGAGGACAAAGCCATGAAAGTGCTCAGCTTGGCAACTTGAATTCCATGCTGTTTCTTTTGTCCTTTTCTTTCGTACCTTCCGACAACTAGGATAGATAAAAGTCTGTAGTGTCAGCAATATCACACATTGCTCGACTTCCAAGCGTCTGCCGTGTGAAAGAACGCAACGAAACTGACTGTAGACAGTGTTGGTTATCAGTGCATGAAGCTTGTATTGTCTTGTCTCCATGTAATTTACTATATTTTGTATTATTGAAACCATATCATGGAAAATTGATGAAATTTTAAGAATTAACAATTTTAATAAACAATTTACCTTGCACACCTGTGGATAATTGATAAGTGGACTTAAGACGTAAGCTACAGCCAATACTCGATATAGAAACTATTAATAATAAAAATAAATTCTATCTGTTATGTCTGCTGGTTCTTATAATGCTGTCAGACCTCAACATGCCTTTATAATCACTGTTACAATCTCCACTTTAAAACCTATTGCATGCATGTATTCAATGAGCATTTTCTCTCCTCAAAAAGCAATCTATTAGCATTCAAAGCATTTGACTATAGTCAGAACATCTATTGATTTGAATTATGCTCCCACAGGAAACCCTTTGTACAACTGATGTTCAAGCCAGGCTTTCCCGTTAGTATCAGTGTAGAGACAATCTAATGTTTACTGACACCAGTGCTCGAGTGGTAATGATCGCCTCTGGTTCTTTCCACCGTGTTTGTCTCAATGATGGCCGCCAGTGAACTCCAATCAATAACGCAGCCTGAGAAGCCCTCCATGGCATGTTTCCTTCCTAGTCTCGCCTGAGCAGTTCGCCGGCACCTCAAGAGCAGTTTTCCTCTCTGCCAGGTCTGGTCAGCCTCACTCCCTTGCTGGAAACACTGCTTAAACTAGCCTAAGGTGGTTTTCTGGTCTTAGTTGCGCTGGTCTGGGAGTTTTAGATGCACTCTCAGAAAAAAAAGGTCAAAAATCTGTCACTGGGGCTGTACCTTTTCAAAAGGTACACTTTTGTACCTAAAGGGTGCATATTGGTACCTTAATGGTATATTAGCACCAAAAATGTACATATTAGCACCAAAATGTCCATATTAGCACCTAAAATGTACATATTAGCAAATAAATGTCCATATTAGCACCTAAATGTATTGGAGCCTAAAATGTACATATTAGCACCTAAAATTTACATATTGGAGCCTAAAATGTACATGTTAACACCTAAAATGTACAAATTAGAACCCAAATTTACTTATTAGCACATAAATGTACATATTAGCACCTAAAATGTACAAATTAGAACCTAAATGTACATATTAGCACATGAATATACATTTTACCACCTAAAATGTACATATTAGAACCTAAATGTACATATTAGCACCTAAAGTGTACAAATTAGCACCTGAAATGTACATATTAGAACCAAAAATGTACATTTTAGCACCTAAAATGGACAAAAGTTTACCTTTTGAAAAGGTACAGCCCCAGTGACAGATTTTGTACCTTTTTTTCTGAGAGTGTGGGTTTGGGGTAAACCAGTCAAATACCAATTTGATCAGACTAGAGAGAAATAAAACTAGCTTAAATAAGCCTTAGCTTTTCTTTTTTTAAATTGATTTTTACCCATTTGTCCAATCAATATGCATGTCTCGTTAACATCTATTTTTTAAAGTATTTCTGTGTAAAATGAAGAAAGTGGGTAAATGATTGAAGTTAGAAGTATTTATCTATTACGACACACACACGCACACACACACACATACACCAAAGGCCCAGAAACCCACCCACATCACTCGTCCTCCGGGTCTGTTTGTGCATGCAAAAGAATATTATTTCACCATTTAATCGTTTTAACTCAGAAGTCATATCCTTTTCGTTGCTTGATTATTCAGTGCAAGAAAAGTGATTTGCATAAACTACTGCACCATTTCGTTACTGTCATTCTCATTAAACATAATTACATCTGAAGATGCAATGATCGTGTCAGAGATAATGGTAATAAAAAAAAGAGGAAAATGTGGTCTAAAGGAACAATTTAAGCGCAACATTTTTAATTTCATTTTCACGGGTGATCCGGCCATTATTGGATAAATTAAAATTAAAGGCACATGTGCTTAACATTAAACATAGACACACCCAGTTCAAATGCAATAAACGCATCAGATTTTATACGTTGAATGCATAATTGGCAGGCTGTAAGACTGATGTGTTCACAGTGTGGCGTTCAGTGATTAGCGGAGGGTGAGACATTCATTATGAGTTCCTTTCGGGGGTAAAACAGGGCATTTCTAGGACGTTCGGTAGGCTGTCTGAAAATCCCCCCTCTCCTCATTAAGCCCTCCCTCTTCCATTTTCTGTTAATGAGGTTTATTAAATTACAAATGTTCTTCACACGTTTTAACAAAAGATTAAATTGGCAGAGCTCTATGGGGAATATGTTTTTTTTTTTATAATGCAAGTGCAATTAGCAAAAGTAAGGCAGCAGTCTGAAGAACCCAAGCAAGTCATGTGGCGTAGCACAGTGTGACTCGACACAACAGAGATACAACTAATATGGAAAGATCACCTGCTAAAAATGTATTCTCTAGTGGTTGAACCTGAATTCACCCATCAGAAAAGGCCATGTGACCTGACTTGACCTGATTGGTACTGTCAAAGTTTGAATCTGAACTCAAGCCAAAGTAGAAATGAAATGAATCCCAAACACTTTGTTCCGTTAACCTTGAATCGGTTAGTATGATGATGTAAGATATGCATCATATTGGCTGAAATACATCATTTTTGAAGAGTCAAGGTAATGGAAAGTTGGATGATGATTGCTAGATGCTAAATCTGCTCATGTTAAATGCTAAATCTGCTCATGCTAAATGCTAATGCAAGGATTTTACTCTGTTTTCAGTTATAATTCTGTTTTAAGAGGTGGTAACTATGAAAATGTCCGAAAGCCACTCGTACACTGTGACTTTCAGACAGAGAATCAAATTATTGTTCTTTGCTCACGACAAAACACATTCAAAACACATTTCACACTGCAGGACTTCGATCACAGACAAATCTAGAAATGGTACCGCTTCCTTTTACAGTACAGTACTTACAGTGTACTTACAGAAAGTACTGGCTAATATGAGGTAAGTACATGGAACAGGTTAGGTTTAGGGGTAGGTTCAGGGTTAGTACTAGTTATTACCCAGTAATTGTAGTTACTAAAATAAGTACATAGTATTTACATGGGTAACTGGACTGTAAAAGGAAGCGTTACCCTAGAAATTTTACCTTCAAAATGTCTCTAGAGTATCTGCGACACATTGGGGCTTCTCTCACATCGCGTCTTTAAAACGTCCCCAAAAAAAAAAGAAAGAAATCAGGCAACTTTAGTCAGTGATCTTCATTAACTAGCGTATCAGTGAGTGGAAAATCAGGACTAAAATCTTGGAGTGTGTGTACGGCTTTATATGACGACTGAAACTAAAGTGCCACTGTATTCCATTTTGCTATTGCGTACAAGTATAATTTCTCATATTTCGACGTGCAGTAAGGATTGATTGATGGCTAGATGAAATAGTGGACAATGGATGAAAGGGAAATGGAATGGAAACTGCGTAGGTACATTCAGAACATATCAGGGCTCGTGTTATCATGAATGATATTGTAAATTAATTACCCTATTAAGACCGCTTCGCATGATTTGCGTCCATGCTTCAATGCACCTCTAAAGCAATTGTGAAAGCATTGCAGATAGCATCATGGAGGGGTACTTTTATGAGATCGCAAGGTTAGCAAGATAATCGTGTACACAGTAAACAGTTTAGCAAATGAACAAAGGTAGTGTGTATACTGTATTTGAGGGCATGTTCACAAGTACCAACACTATGGGTTGTAAGCTTGACAAGAGAAAAAAAAAATCCACACGTTTTGTATGTATGGAAATTGTATAATATCCAAGGTATTAACATATTTCTAGTAATTGTGCAGTTAAAAGAGTAGTTCACTTTTAAAAATACTTTTGCGGATAATTTACTCACCCCCATGTCATCCAAGATGTCCTCGTCTTTCTTTCTTCAGTCGAAAAGAAATTAAGGTTTTTGATGAAAACATTCCAGGATTTTCTCCATAAAATGGACTTCATTGGGAACCAAACGGTTCAAGGTCCAAATGAGAGTTTCAGTGCAGCTTCAAAGGGCTTTAAACGACACCAGACAATGAATAAGGGTCTTGTCTAGGACCCTTCGAGTCATGACTCGAAAAAAGATTTGTTCATTTTAATGAACGAGTTCGAACAAGAGAGTCACGAACGCGCATCACAGAACAGAGCAAGGCGAGCATTTGTGCTTATAAAACTTAAACTTTATTTATTTAATTTTTAAATGACCGATCGTTTCCCTAGATGAGACCCTTATTCATCGTCTGGTGTCGCCCTTTGAACAATTTGTACTGAAACTCTCATTTGGACCATTTGGTACCCATTGAAGTCCATTATATGAAGAAAAATCCTAGAATGTTTTCATCAAAAACCTTAATTTCTTTTCCACTGAAGAAAGAAAGAAAGACATGGACATCTTGGATGACATGGGGGTGAGTAAATTATCAGCAAATGTTTTTTTGTTTTTTCAGAAAGTTTTGGAATGTTTTTCCTCTCCCCAAATTTGTCACTACCGAAACACAATAACATATAATTTAATAAGAAGGTTTATATTGACCTCTTAAGATTTATAACTACCATGTAAATACCATGGCACTACCATGGCAGCGAAACAAGTGCATTCTGGGAGTTGCTGTCTTTCATCCACATAAGCCAAAAATACATTTTCTGGCTTTTCTCAGTCTAGAAAGCTCCAAATTTCAAAAATAATTTCACATTTCTTTAACACAAATGACCCACCCATTTTAAATACACATTCATCTTTCCAGAGGTGAAGTAGCCCTTTAAAGGATTAGTTCACTTCAGTATAAGAATGTCCTGATAATTTATTCACCCTCACATCATCCAATATACTCTTGTATTTCTTTCTCCAGTTGAAAAGTAATTAAGGTTTTTGAGGAAAACATTCCAGCATTTTTCTCCATATGGTGGACTTCAACGGTTAGAAGGTCCAGATTGCAGTTTCAGTTCAGTTCAGTTCCCAGCCGATGAATACGCGTCGTATGTAGCCAAATAAGCGGCCATTTTCTAAACTCAATAAACGCTTATATATTTTTTTCACCACACATGCTCGTTACGTAATCCGAATAGGTTTCAGAGAGACCCAACCCGATCTCACGACCAAATCGTACGAATTTGACGCATGATTAAAAAGTGTCTAATCCGTACGACCTCACTCGTACGAATTAGTACGATTTTGCTAAATCGTACATATTTTACGAATTGGCCAATTCGAATGAATTCGTACGAATGACCTACCCCTTACCCCGCCCCTAAACCTAACCATCACGTGGGTTTAGACAAATCGTACAAATTCGTACAAGTGAGGTCGTACGAATTAGTACAAATTAGACACTTTTTAATCATGCGTCGAATTCGTACGAATTGGTCGTGAGATAGCGTAGCGAGACCTCATGATGCTAGTCGATAGGTTATGCGAGAACAGGTCACAGGCTACTAACAGCTTTCTCAGCTTCATATTCTTTGCATTGGGGAACATTGACGTGAGTCGCGTTAAAGGATCTAGTGTTAGTTTTCATGGTTTCTCTTGTTTTAGTTAACAGTTACAGTGATCTACTGTTCTATTGACCTCCCCTACAGCAAACATGGAACAACCACTTTCCCATTTTCTAATACACACACTCCTGCTATAACAGCTCCATCATAATCAGCTTGAGTAGAAGACATAATCTCCGAGATGGGAAAAGGGAATTCTGTACAGTCAAAAGACCCTGTTGGCAACTCGCCCTACTTTACAATTGCTACTATGATGCCGGGAGTTCATTTTCTGTTCTTTTTTTTTTACCTTTCTTGTGGAAAATGGGATGCAAAGTGCCAGATTACACATGCACATTCTAAAACACACATCGTTCAGTAACAGCTCCCAGGGTTGTCTCTAACCATGACAGATCGAGCTCTAAGTCCTATTGACTGGAGGAGGGTAGAAAGGTACGGGGTGGAGGGAAAGAACGAAGGATGACAGGCAGTCCGGTCCTCCAACTGACGAGTCACACCTCATTAGCGGGTCTAGAGGTAGAGAGGGTGTTCATGGGTATGGGGGGAACGGGAATAGAAGGTTTTGGTTGGTTTGCTCAGATGCACACACATGTACACACACACTCGTCTTACCCAACAAAAGGATGCTGATGGGTTGAATTATGCTGACAGGCTCCAGTCAAAGGAAGGAGGCTGTGTCACATGCAGAGAGAATGAAACATGTCTTCATGTCAAGTGCCTCACGTTTTAAATGGATGGCCCTGCAATCTTGCCATCAGTGACTTATCTTTTCAGAAATGGAAAAAAAGGGGGCACCTCAAAGAGCTCCACATAATAAATCACCGTAATTTGTTACAATTTTAAAAGACAAATATGACAGGGTGGAATTACTTTGCAGTGCGGCAGACAGTCATTTGCAAACGCCATAAAATACAGGTATAAATTGCATAGCAAGAGATGCAACAAATCTGTCGCAGACCACCTATCACACATATACGGAAGTCTCTGCAATATCTCCGTTATGCCTGGTGTCTTTGATTGTTCCCATGCTAATATGTGCACACATAAAGAAAACTGTTTTAGAAAGATTATAGCTCGGATGTATTGGTCTTAAGTAGAAGCTTAGACCGTAAATGAGACACAATCAGATCAAATTCATGCAACCTGAACCTGCAAAACTCTTGCTAACAGCTCAATATGAGTCATGCACTATTTAGAATAATAGAGTATTTGTAAGCTTTAGGTTATACATGGAAAAAACGTATCTAATCAAACAGTGTGATGTGTCTTGTTGGGCTTGGGTCGGGTAACAGACCTTTATTAGGAAATTGCAGAAAATGAATGTGCATGTGCAACCCGATCACACTAAATGCGTCTTTATAGCACGCATGTATATTGTCGTGTAATTTACACGCTAAAGTGAGTTTTTACGTGCATATGATACGCATTGGTTGGTTAGGTTTAGCAGTGGTGTGGGGTGCGTGTGTATCACACGCAAATGAACTGCGTATCAAATGCATGCGAAAAACTGCGTCTCATTTGCATGTAAAAACTCATTTTAGAGTATAAATTACACAACAATACAAGATAGAGACGCATTTACGTGAGAACAGGCTGGCATTTGTCATGGTTAGAAATATTATTCCTTGTAAAAAAATAAATAAGTGCACATTTGGATTCTTTTAAAAAGAGTACTCATTATAACAGTGTACCTAAAAATAATATACTTCAGTGCGAACTGAATGTTTTCAGACACTTGCTGTAATTACATGTTAATTGCAATGAAATGAAAATGTACAATAGTGCCTTTGATCCGCTTTGTCAAGTAGGACTTAAAATTAGGGCTGTCAAACGATTAATCGCGATTAATCGCATCCAAAATAAAAGTTTGTGCTTATATAATATATGTGGGTGCACTGTTTATAATTATTTTGTACATATGCATGTATATTTAAGAAAAAAAATATTATTTATATATAAAATATTTAAATGTATATATAATATAAATTATATATAAATCTATATACAGCATATACATGAAAATATTTCTTAAATATATACAAGCATGTGTGTGTGTGTGTGTGTATATATATATATATATATATATATATATATATGTATATATATAATAATTATACACAGTGCACCCACATATATTATATAATCACAAACTTTTATTTTGGATGCGATTAATCGTTTGACAGCCCTACTTAAAATACATTCTTATTTGTTATTTCATATTTACTTCTATTTTCTTTGAAATATGGTTTACGTATACTGCCGGATGGACAGACAAGCATTTATGGTAAACTAAATGTCATAGTACTTAAATGTCATTTCTGCTGAAACTTGTACAGTATGTCAAATATCGACATGTAATGGATAATAAAACACAATTAAAATTACATGTGATTTAGTCGACTAATCAAAATAAGTGTACTTCTTTAAAGTATGACAACATATTATTAAAATGTACTGTGAAGTAGGCTACACTTGGTAACGCTTCCTTTTACAGTACAGTACTTACAGTGTACTTAAAGTACTGGCTAATATAAGGTAAGTACATGGAACAGGGGTAGGTTCAGGTTTAGTACTAGTTATTACCCAGTAATTGTAGTTACTAAAATAAGTACATAGTATTTACATGGGTAACTGGACTGTAAAAGGAAGTGTTACCAGTACACCTTTAAAAAAAGTGCACTTTGTTATAAGAAACAAAGTCTTTTTAAGTAGACTTAAGTGCCATTTTTAATTTAAATATACTATCTGCAAGTAGATTTTTTAAATATACTTTTAAGATTTGAAGCACTACTTTTTCCAGTCATGACTGTCATGCTAACATGTACTCTATATGTGAACTGTACAATACATGCTGTAAATGTTTAAACTGTACATTACTGTATTAATGCTAATGCTAGGACAGATTTAAGTATAGCTCTGATGCATTAGTCTCAGTCTATCTTGTTGTAAAAGACAGATCTGGCTACCAGTGAAATGAAGCTGAAAGCCACAGAGGTTTGTTCGATTTTGCTCTGGATCTGCCTTTTAAATTCAGTGTGAATAGACCTGCATTGATGCACAGGGGTGTATGACTTGCTTTTGACAGCTGCAAGAAGTGATTTGCTTTGAGCGTGGTACTTTTTTTTTTTTACCAGATGCCTTTCGGGACCTGCTTTTGTCAGGTTGTGAAAAAGAGGGACGAGAAAGAGCTACAAAGGTGAATAAGAACAGATTTAGGAATCAAAAATCTACAACTGCGATCTCTTCAATATTTCAATTGTTTAGCATATATTGAAAAGAGAACTAATTGAGATTTCGAGTCATCCTAGTCTTTTCACATGTATGTCCTCTTGAGTTTTAGAAGGGATTGCGACAGTCTATGGGAATAACATGGCACAAAGGTAGCTAATAGGCAGGTATTTAGGGCCTCTATATATGTTGCCCTCCCTTGTTGATTCTTTAGATGGACAGCAGAGATTTATACTAAAATTAAAAAACAGAAAGGGACATTAGGCTCTTGACACTCCATTAGCTGTTACTAATTGTTCTACCTGAGTAGCAAGCTAGAGGCATAAAACCAGGCCAAGACATTTTAGAGTTCTGTATGTGTTTTTAAAGCAGAAAAATAATGACAATTTGATACTTGGTAAGGATGATAAGGTGAGGAGGAGAGACGGAGGTAAAAAAGCGCTCTGAAATATGACTGTAATTCTGCCGGAGTGCATTGAGGATTTTCCTCTTCCCTCTGACAAAATCCCACCATTTCAAGAGATTAACCTCGGCATGCGATAAATGTTAAACTTCTTTTCCCCTCCAATTTCCTTGCAGCGGACTCCAGAAGCCATAGCGCGTGTAAGATAAAAAATGATCACCTAATTCACTCATGCACAAAATACATTTCCGTGGAGCGGAGTGTAGAAGTCGTACTATAGACTCACTCAGAGCACTGCAAGTACCTGCTGCTTGGACTGAATGGCCGATATATAATCATTTGTGGAATGCATGCATAATAATTTGTTTCCAGCTAAAAAGACATGTGGACTTTGGTAGATTTGACATTATCAAAGTCGAGAGCCTGGATTTAAGTTTTGAAGTGGAAGTCTTTTAATTCTATATCTTAAGACTAGATCATATACTTGTCTTATATCCTAAGTCTTATATCCAAAGACACTTTCACTAAAGTACAAAGTTGCACTGTCCAAACTTCTATGCCTATGCTAAGTGTAAATGATAGTCTAAATGTAAAGTTTAAGTGAAATTTTAAAGTTTTGGTTAAAGGGATACTGAACTTTTTTTGGAAATAGGCTCATTTTACCACTCCCCCAGAGTTAAACAGTTGGGTTTTACCGTTTTCAAATCCATTTAGCCGATTGTCTGATATTTAGAAAAATATCAGTAACCAGACAGTTTCTGGCCTCATTGACTTCCATAGTAGGAAAAAAAAATGTGGATTTGAAAACGGTAAAACCCAACTGTTTAACTCTGGGGGAGTGGTAAAATGAGCCTATTTCCAAAAAAAGTGGAGTATCCCTTTAAGTTTGAGACTAAGGGGTGGATTCCCAGATTAAGCCAGGACATTTACATATATTTTTACAACTTACCTTACAAAAAACATTACAGGTTGTGTATATTGAGCCAAAACAATGGCTCTGAAGATATGTCAGTGCAAGCTGTTTTCAGTTTAGACTGTTCTGACTTACATTTTAGTCTGGGACTACTTAAACCCTGTCTGGGAAACCGCCCCTACGAGTCTTAAGTTAATGCAGTCATTATCATTGCATTAACACTGTACAGTCCAACAAATAATTGATTTTAAGGTGTTAAGTTATGCGTTTAAAGCTCTACGTGGACTTGCTCTAATTTATATATCAGAACTTTTAAGTTTAGTCTAAGTTTAAGTCACTTAGATCTTCATCTCAGCTGTTATTAAATGTCCCGAAAGCTTGTTTGAAAACTAAAGGAGATCCAAAACTTTGGAACACATTACCTTTAACGATTAGAGCTTCTCCCACATTAAACACTTTTAAAGCATTGATTAAAACCTACTTTTTTTACTCAGGTGGCACTAAAGCAACCAAAAGTACTAAATTGCTCATATCTCCTAGACCGTGTGACTTAAGGTTTTTACACCACTGTGATCCTTGGCTCAAGACGTATATCTCCGATTTCGATTTAGGCAAGAAAAAAATTTCCGCTATGTCGAATTTCGTCCAAAACCTACTTTTGCGAACTAGTCCCTTGTTTTTCGCCCGATCAGAACCAGACCAGTCTAGGACAATTCTCTGGACTCTCAGGATCAATGATCATCGAAACAAAGTTGAAATTTGTCATTTGGTTGGCTATAACAGGGTTATTTGGAAAGTGGTCCGTGGCAAAATACAGTCAAAAGCCAATAAATCCTAAAGGAAAAGTCAGAACTTCACAAAAATTGATGAGCCTATGTGTTTTGTGAAGATCGGACCATAAGTTTTGCTATAACCGTCAAAAAGGTCTCATTCTTAATAGGAGTTTAAGCACGAAACTATGGTAAATCATGTTAGATTCTTGGTAAATCATACTGAAACATTGTAAATTATGAAAATCACACTGAAATGTGGTGTATCATGTTAAATCATGCTAAAACATGGCCTATTCCATCTATAATCTTTGTGGTTAAATGGTTATTACATCAAACTTAATGTCTTTTGATGCTTTTGTGCTTAAAGTCCTTAAAGGACTGCTTGAACACCGATAAATGTTGCTTGCAGCTTTAATTTTAATGTTTTTTGTGATGTACCAGGTTATGACTATATTTTGCTTATTATATATTTTTCTGTTTTAACATTTGTGTTAAAGGTGCTATATAAATAACCTTTGACCTTGACCTTAAGCCTAATACTAAGTATTGAAGTCTGTCCAACATCTAAGACTAAGACGGGTAAAATACTAGTAATTCTAACCTCACGCTCATAGTTTTGTTCAGAATGCATAATATCCGGTCGAATATTTTCATTTAATTTTACATTTAGCTGACGCTTTTATCCAAAGTGACTTACAATTGCTATATATGTCAGAGGTCGCATGTCTCTGGAGCAACTTGGGGTTGAGTGTCTTGCTCAGGGACACATTGGTGTCTCACAGTGGTTTCGAACCCGAGTCTCTCACACCAAAGGCATGTGTCTTATCCACTGCGCCATCACCACTAATGGTTGGACCTCCACGGATCTCCCGTAGTACTCTACATTTAAAACGAATGACTTCTAGCTGTGTCGTTTATCTAAAGCTGTACTTTTGAAACAGATAAAATTACAAGCCGAGGCTTTTGTAGTGAAGTTGACTGTGAACAGGTGGATCACAGCACGGAGTGGAGGATCAGCACTGCATCCACGAAGACACGTAAGAAAGGAGCTTTGCCAAAGAAATAAAAAATAAAGATGAAAGAATAATGAACGAAAACCCCCACAGCTCGCACACCTTGCAAATGCCACCTCCCCCTCTGAATTATGCATGTGGACAAACAGTGAATGACTAATTAATGTCCACCGATGGCACAACAAAGACGTCCCATTGCTCCTGTTTACTGTAAATGAGCTTTATTGCTTTACCTCTTCAAAGCAGGGATGCTGGGAAGGGATAGCGGTGCAAGCCCAGGAGATGCAAATCCTGATACCTTGGTTCACTACAGTATCTGTCATACTTAAGCCTAAACCACATAGACAGTTTAAAAGACGTAACCACCTGTGTTCAATCTATATGTTCGTGGGTTTGTTTTGAGCGAAAACGTGAGGTTTTTTTTTCCGTCTCTCGGCAGTCTTGGCTCGCACGTTGGATATGTGACGCTCCTACCTGCTGCAGTCTGCTGATAATATGATGGAGCTGTCTGAGATGGATGCGGACAGAAAGCCAGCTATTAGTATTTGTGGTGGTGCGTGTGCGGTTGAAATGTCATGGACAATCTGCTGGGCTAATGACCCCTATTTGTTAAGGCAAAGTTAATCACCTCTCTTTGACTCACGATTCACAGGATTTTATCTTTCTTGAGGCCCAACCTCAAATGGCAAAGGTGTAGTTTGAGTTTTGAGTTGTGTTTAAGATGTCTCTAATGGCCATCCAAACATAGGCCTGGCATTTAGGCTAAAACAAGGCAAAATTTAGGCTGTCACTGAACATTTTATTGACGTTTAACCATAGCTCAAGAATAGGCTATGCACAGACTATGCATAGAAAGAAACCAAACACCTTGTAATCACTGTTGACTAAATATAGCAAGTTAATTAGGCTAAAATGACTTGTATTCAAGGTTATTTTGGCTTACACATGGCCAGACTATATGGGGTCCATGTCTTCCTTTCTTCAGTCGAAAAGAAATTAAAGTTTTTGATGAAAATATTCCAGCATTTTTGTCCATATAATGGACTTCACTGGGAACCAAACAGTTCAAGGTCCAAAAGACACTTTCAGTGCAAACTGCAAACTGTTCAACAGGCTTTAAACGATTCCAGACGATGAATAAGGGTCTTATCAAGCGAAACGATCGCTCATTAAAAAAAAATAACAAAGTTTAAGTTTTATAAGCTCAAATGGTCGTCTTGCTCTGTTCTGCGGTGCACGTTCATGACTCTCCTTTTCGAACTGGTTCATCAAAATGAACGAATCTTTTTCCCAGTCAATTTGTTTGTTTCGTTTGTTGAATGAACCAAATGACTCGGAAAAAGATTTGATGGACAAGTTCGAACAGGAGAGTCACAAACATGCGTCACAGAACAGAGCAACTCACGCATTTGAGCTTATTAAACTTAAATTTAGTTATTTATTTATTAAATGAGCGATCGTTTCACGTGATAAGACCCTTATTCATCGTCTGGAATCGTTTAAAGCCCTTTGAACAGTTTGCAGTTTGCACTGAAACTGTCTTTTGGACCTTGAACCATTTGTTTCCCATTGAAGTCCATTCTATGGAGCAAAATCCTGGAATGTTTTCATCAAAAACCTTAATTTCTGTTCGACTGAAGAAAGAAAGACGTGGACATCTTGCATCTTGGATGATATGGGGGTGAGTAAATTATCAGCAAAAGTTTTCAAAACTACTCCTTTAAGTGTGTTGTGATGCTAGCCACATGCTAATCACATGCTACTTGACTGCTTTACTAACTAAAGACAGATGTTGACACGGAACCACCATTACCCAATATTTGTGTAAACTGAAACATGCTAAATTTGGAGGTCACCAAGCTTTACTGGCTCTTTCCAACTGTCTTTATTCCCATTAGTAGTTGTCATTGCTGCACATTTGCATAGCTCTTCTCAACTTTATCACATCGCCAAGAGTCTGTCACTCACGTAGCCTCAACTCAACAACTCTCATTATAAATGAATGACTTGGCGACAGTGTCGCTCTAAATCGCTGTCAGGGTGAACGCCCCATCTATGTAGGCAGTCGACAGCAAGACAGCTTGCAAGTTTTGAAAAGTAGCTATTGTGTTATCTCTCTTTTTAATCCTTCACCTGCATTCAAACAGACATGAAATTGTCTTTAAAAAAGTGTTTCACAGGCTGTGTCAGGGAACCATGCAGACTTGACTGTTTCATTGCGATGGTAAAGACATTTAGCTTGTTCTATCTCTCTGAAAAAAAAAATTATATGCAGGAGACAACTTGACAGTAGAACGATGTTTGTGGTTGTCGGATGCCGAGAACAAGGAGAGAGAACCAGACTGCTGTTAATATCTCTTAGTGAAGACAAAGTGCTGAAAGCCTGTCTTCTTAGCCGAAAATGATTCCCATGCAGGCGACTGCCTATTGCTGCTGTCTGCTTAAATCAGAATTTCCATGGATTCCTGGCAGCCAGATCCCCGAAAGGTGGTTGAAACTCTTCCACCCCTCTTGCTCGCTCTTGTTTTATTCATGGGCTTTCGGTTCATTTGCCATTTCTTCACTTGTAGGTTTAAGAAGACAAACAGTGCAGCAAATCCGTCGGAGCACTGTTTGACTAAATGACATTTTGCTCCGCCGCCATGCTAATCGTAAAGAAAACAGTGGCAGATCAGTGCTTAAGACCACTTTGTCTTAGGGTGAACGTTTCTCACCGTGTCGCTGACAAGGCCTTTGAAGTGCTTGGAAGGGAAGCGACGCTCGCACTTAGTCGCAGCTCTCCAAAATAAGACGCTACGTTAGGAAATACACCGTTTAGATGTCCAAGTCGATGTGGATTAGGAGAAAAATATTTTTGTTGTCCCTTCTATGATTGCAAAGGCAACCTGGTTCATTTTGGTCCGGATGAAGAGTTAAGTTTTATGGAGGCAAAGGGTGGGGAAGACACATGCCTTTGGTGTGAGAGACGAGAGTTCGAATCCACTGCGAGACACCAATGGGTCCCTGAGCAAGACATTTAAAGGAGTAGTTCAAGATGTCCATGTCTTTCTTTCTTCAGTCGAAAAGAAATTATGGTTTTTGATGAAAACATTTCAGGATTTTCTTCCATATAATGGATTTCATTGGGAACCAAACGGTTCAAATGTCCAAAAGACAGTTTCAGTGCAAACTGCAAACTGTTCAATGGGCTTTAAACTATTCCAGACGATGAATAAGGGTCTTATCAAGCGAAACGAGCGGTATTTAAAAAAGAAATAAAAAAGTTTAAGTTTTATAAGCACAAATGGTCGCCTTGCTCTGTTCTGTGATGCGCATTCGTGACTCTCCTGTTCGAACTCGTTCATCAAAATGAACAAATCTTTTTTCGAATCATGACTCGAGGGTCCTAGATAAGACCCTTATATATCATCTGGTGTCATTTAAAGCCCTTTGAAGCTGCACTGAAACTCTCATTTGGACCTTGAACCGTTTGGTTCCTAATGAAGTCCATTATATGGAGAAAAATCCTGAAACGTTTTCATCAAAAACCTTAATTTCTTTTTGACTGAAGAAAGAAAGACGTGGACATTTTGGATGACATGGGGGTGAGTAAATTATCAGCAAAAGTTTTTTTTTGGTTTTTTTTTGAACTACTCTTTTAACCCCTAGTTGCTTACAGCAATTGTAAGTCGCTTTGGATAAAAAGCGTCAGCTAAATGAATAAATGTAAAAAAAAATGTAAATTGTATAAGGTCAGTCTTCATATTTCTGCCGTTGATGTCAGAGGAAACAGGCCTGATGCCGTCACCTCCCCCTCGTACACACAGTTCCCATAGAAAGCCTGAGGGCAGAGAAAACATTATTTGTCAGGAGGGAAAAGACTTTCATTTCCAGTTTGTCAGAGCGCAGGTCAGTGATTGTGTGGATGATTTATTACACGCCTGTGCGAGACATGAACAGAAGTTACTTTTGACTCTGTGGTGCTTTGTCAGTCACATTCTTCTGTTTTCCTCAGGAAAGCAAACTGCTCCATGAAACTACAATCTTAGATCGGGAAGGTTAAGTGCACCATGGATCTTACCGACTAACTATTCTGTGACTAACTAGAGAACGAATTCGTAAAATGCACTTTTATTGGCCTTTATTGATTCAGATTGGGGACGAAGGACAGGAAATGAACTTTTAAAGGTTGCATTTCCACAGTCTGAAACAATCAATAGATCGATTCAGTCTGAGGTTTTCTCAGAGAGGAGAGTTACTGTAGATATGTGTCCGTTTTGAACATGATCATAATTATCAGCTATTATGGGTAAATCAAACTCTTGTAGACTGGAGGGAGTGTGAACGTTTTCTAGTATTGAGTTGTTCCTTCACCGGCTGTAGAGATATTTGATATCAGAGCATGAGGATGTAATGCCATCAAAGACACACAAAGTTCAACTTGTCTGTTGGTTAAGCGGCAACAAACTCAATTGCATTTGCAATAATTAAAGCTGTATCATTTTTTATTTTTTTTATTTTTTGCATGTATTTTATAGTTTTCACTAGCCTTGCTTTCCCCATGCTGCCTTGGTCAAATACAAGAACATGTGGTTTCCAGGCTACGTCTCATTCTCAATGATACATGGCTTGGCGTTAGCCAAGCTAAGTTTTCATATGATTTTATAATTATTTTCATTTCATTCCTCTGTTTTTTTCTGTATTTTTTAATACAGTATCTCTTCAATTAAAACCATAAAAGTATAATATCCACTCAAGTGTACATTTGAAAATCTCTTTGAAAATTGTGTAAAATAAATACAATAAAAGAGCAATAAAAACGTATTAGAAAACAATTCTGAATGAGGTTTTCATAATTCATGCATGAAATGGTTAAAATTATCCATTATGTTTTCTTCATTATTAATTTTATAGAGAATGTTTTAGAACATTTTGAATGTTTAAGCATTTGTCATTTCATCTATCAACATAATGTAGAATTACAGTTTTGGCGTAAAGTTAACACCCAATGTAATTGTTCACTCGTGCGAATTTCTTTCGAAAAGAAGAGTGGTTTCCATTGAACGTAACGCTGGCTAGTTGTAACACACTTGTTTTAAATACTTACACACATGCTGGCATGACGAAACTTGGTGTATTTACTAGTTGCCATTTCAACACTATATAGAGAAAAAATTGTGCCAAAATTCTGAAATTTTGGTAAGATATCACTTTAAACATAGCAAAAGTACATTTCTTAAGTTAATTTTTCATCTCTATTTTTTGTGTTTATTTAAAATTAGACAAATCTGATATTATTTTAATCTCCAATCTGTTGTTTAACAGTTGATATTGTTCTTTAATGCTTTGCTAACTAGCAGAAGACACTAGCAGGGTTTAAACCCCAGTTGTGCAGTTGTAACACTGCATTACAATGTGCCCCCTTTAGAAATATGTTACTATATTCTATACTTTTATCAATTCTATTGAGAAAACAAGAGAAGCATGTAAATAAAGACTGAGAGTCAATGTTCAGAGATTATTAAGTATTATTTTGTTTTGAACTATGCTGTATAGCTGTGTTTTACGGTGTGTTGTCAAACTCATAAATTTGTATATTTTTAATTATTAAAAAATGCCATTATTTTATATGAAAAAGTTAATAATTGTATTTTATTAAGAAAATAATATATATTTTTTATTTGATTATTTTATTTTATTTGATTATTTTTTTCCATTCTTTCAGGGTAAAAAGTCAAGAAAAAAGTATACACTGTATTAATAAAACTAAACCACAAAATTGTACTAGACATTTGAGAAATTAATGTGGGTGAAACAAAATAAGTAGATTTACACAAATTGACAAAGTCAAAAAGTGTTAAGTTGTGGCCCGCTCTCCCCTTCCTTAATTCATATAAAAAATATAGTTTATAAAAATGTTGAAATAAATTGAATTGTCTCGTCTTAAAAAAAACAAAAACCCTCAGTCTATAAACATTTTCAGTAAAAAAAGGAAAGTCAGTAATTCCATTGACAAGTTCATCACTGCTTTTAAATAGTTAGTTAGCGCTTTGATCAGAATGGTCACGAATGCGTCAGTGAACGAGTGAGAGCAGAAAAACACAACTTCTGAGGTCTGCCAGCTCCCAGCTGTTCGGGCGACGGTACCGTTGAGGTGTCTTGTCAGGAAAACATTGCACACATTACACCAAGGCACAGTGGAGAATATGTCGTGCTGTCATTTAATAAGATCGCATTGCTCATCAAGGTTCATTTGCCGTGCATAGACAAAATAGATTTAATTAGCTCGACGTCAAATGCTGTGCACATGTCTGTGGCGTTTCCTCGGAAAATAATGACACATTTTCATGTAACCATCAAGTTCTAATTAGACTGTTGGGTTTATGGAAAGTGCTAAAGTTCAGTGAATGACAAACAAATGGGTTGCCAATTAGGCATTGTTGACTGGCATCTATGTGTGACTTTTTCTCTCTTGTCGCTTCGTTGGTCTGTTAGTCACTCGGCTTGGGTTCATTGTTTTTAGGGGGAATTGATATGCTAGTGTACAGCTGAGCCATGTACTGGGTCATTCAGCCTGGCAGTGACTGAATGGCGCCCGTTGTTGGGCTTTCTCGGCAGGATTCGAGGCTTGCCAGATAGCAGGAGCGTGTAACTGCAGAAATGCACCACTATAGGCAGACTTGAGAGCTGGATGGGGAGGTAGAGCAGTTGGGAAGGAAAATTGGTTTCCACTAAGGATCAGGATAAGACAAGATTTATGGTTCCCGAAGGACAGTCAAGCAAAAATGTTCAACATTGCTCACATTATCACAGTTTATGCACTATAGTTCATAATACAATCAGTTTGTATTTCACTGGTTTTGGCTATACATCTGTTAGACTGTCTCACAAATGAATTAGTTTGAATATCTGGCAGCTGTTAAATTTATGTACACGATTAGATAATGCCAATTTAGGTCAAACAATTACTAAGAAATGCTTCATTTTGTTCAGTCTGTGATGTAAAAAAGTTGCATTAGCAATTAAAGAAAAAACGCTTAAAGGGATACTTTATGATTTAGCATTAAGCTTTGTATCAGTAGAAAACCTGTAGTATTTTCAAATTACCATGCTTTCCACCCTCATATCCCCCTGAGACGAGAGATTTATTGTCTGGAAAAATCCTCATTTTGCGTCATCTGAGGATTGTTTGTCCAGAGGCTAAAGACTACAGTCAGTAGTAGGGTCTGTCCTGCATGTTCTCAACCCGCCCATAGAGGGTGATCTAACTCACAGAATGAACACATAGTGTCAGCCATCTTGTTTTGGAAGCTAAGCTAGCAGGCTCTAGTTCTGTGGAGAAAGCTGAGTAGTAGGGATTACCTTTCTCTTTTTCCCGGACATGTCCGGCCGTCGATGTCCGGGATTCAGCTTTTGCTTTCTTTAGTCGCCATTCATTGTTGACATGCACAGCTTTTGTTTCAATCTAACTGAGTTCATTCCGATTGGTGAATCTGAATGTAGTGTTTACATGAACGCTAAACAAGTGACTGGTTGATGTGCGTTTTAACATTGCTAAGAAAATCCCCACTCCTTCGTGAGAGATACGAGACCGGTGCGTCTCACAGGTGTCGCTCATCGGTAATCACACCACCGGCCTCGCGCCGTTATCCCGCAGCCCTCACTCGTCCCGCTCGCCACAGTAAACATGACTCGCACCGTTCTCCCGCGGCCCTCACTCATCCCGCTCGCCACAGTAAACATGACTCGCGCCGTTCTCCCGCGGCCCTCACTCGTCTTGCTCGCCACACTAAACATGACTCGCGCCGTTCTCCCGTGGCCCTCACTCGTCTTGCTCGCCACACTAAACATGACTCGCGCCGTTCTCCCGCGGCCCTCACTCGTCTTGCTCGCCACAGTAAACATGACTTGCGCCGTTCTCCCGCGGCCCTCACTCGTCCCGCTCGCCACAGTAAACATGACTCGCGCCGTTCTCCCGCGGCCCTCACTCATCCCGCTCGCCACAGTAAACATGACTCGCGCCGTTCTCCCGCGGCCCTCACTCGTCCCGCTCGCCACAGTAAACATGACTCGCGCCGTTCTCCCGCAGCCCTCACTCGTCCCGCTCGCCACAGTAAACATGACTCGCGCCGTTCTCCCGTGGCCCTCACTCGTCTTGCTCGCCACAGTAAACATGACTCGCGCCGTTCTCCCGCGGCCCTCACTCGTCCCGCTCGCCACAGTAAACATGACTCGCGCCGTTCTCCCGCGGCCCTCACTCGTCCCGCTCGCCACAGTAAACATGACTCGCGCCGTTCTCCCGCGGCCCTCACTCGTCCCGCTCGCCACAGTAAACATGACTCGCGCCGTTCTCCCGCGGCCCTCACTCGTCTTGCTCGCCACAGTAAACATGACTTGCGCCGTTCTCCCGCGGCCCTCACTCGTCCCGCTCGCCACAGTAAACATGACTCGCGCCGTTCTCCAACGGCCCTCACTCGTCCCGCTCGCCACAGTAAACATGACTCGCGCCGTTCTCCCGCGGCCCTCACTCGTCCCGCTCGCCAGAGTAAACATGACTCGCGCCGTTCTCCAACGGCCCTCACTCGTCCCGCTCGCCACAGTAAACATGATGAATGGCTTCTGTAGAAAGTAAAAGCCGAATTCCGGATATTTTAGGCGATCTCGAAACACATTTTCAGGCAGACTCATCGCGGAGACTCACTAATAGCCTAGACTTGTTGTTTAACTACTGTGCTCTGTTACCAGTAGGCGTGGCCTTCTAGTGCAGCGAAGCAAGCGCATTCTGGGAGTTGTTGTCTTTCATCCGCTTTAGCCAAATATAAATTTTCTGGCTTTTGTAAGTATAGAATTTTCTTCTACACAAATGACCCATTTTAAATACACATTCGTCTTTCCAGACGTGAAGTATCCCTTTAAGCAAAATAAGGTTTGCACACACACTAGTAAAACAATATCAAAAATGATATCTGGTGTATGTTTTTGAGCAAATAACCACACAAATGTTCTTGACGTATATTATTGTTCCTCACTAGATCTGCTGGATTGTCCTGCAATTACAATTAAACAGTAAGTGACAGGGTGTTAATTAATGAAAGTTTAATTAAGCGGAAAACAAACAACATTACAATTACATTGTTTTCTGAGAGAATGTTTTCTACATGCCTTTTGGCGGCATGCCTTCTGTATCTTAAAGAGTTCGCTTCATTGAACAGTTCTCCACATGCTAAGTGAACAGTCTTAACTGCCTAATTTCATGATAAATATGGTGTTATTTGTAGAGGACGTATATCATATTTAGTGGGCTGTCAGTGTGATATTTCCATGCCTGGCCTCTTTTAGACAACAATGTACATTCACATCAATATGTGTTTGCCTGTAATGAAGTTGAATAAACAGCAGGCCTCTTCGTCGCACACTCTGTTGCTGCGACTGATTTATGCTTTTCCGTGGCGTTTGGTCTTAATTGCACAGTCACGCATGTGTGTGAGTCAGATGCCGTCTGATGGAAGACTGAATAAGAGAGCGTGAGTCGTCTTTCATTCGCTGGAATTGCTCGTCTCGGTGGAGGGAGATCTGGCGTAGCAACATGTGGCAGGTGGTGAAAGAGGGATGGGTAGAAAAAAAGAAAAGAAAGAGTACATCAGGCCTCCCTTTCTGAGTCTGCCTGCAGCTACAGATACATCAATTATACCACCGTGTTTGAGAAATGCTAGTAAAAGGGTTCGGGAATGAGCAATACGTTTATTCTTTTCTTGTACTAAAAGCTAGCATCTTTAAATTAATATTCTGGGCTGAATCAGGAGCATTTGTGGTGTATTGTTGATTACACACACAAAAAAACATGTTTTCCTTGCTTTCTTTATTTAAAAATGAGAGGCGTAGCCTACACAATGAAAGTAAATGAGGAAGATTGGAGGATTTAAAGGG
The DNA here is from genome assembly GCA_038021265.1 of Cyprinella venusta. Lineage (NCBI taxonomy): Eukaryota > Metazoa > Chordata > Actinopteri > Cypriniformes > Leuciscidae > Cyprinella > Cyprinella venusta. The sequence continues at coordinate 3,970,009 of CM075884.1, read as the reverse complement.
ATAGTTCACTTTGAAATAAATTTTTGGTATGTTTTATCTTACCTCAAGGGCATCCACGATGTAGGTGTCTTTGTTCCCGCAGTATTTTTATCAGTATTTTTAGATCTATGGTCACCACCTCAAAGGATGCACAGAGAAGTCCAAATTAAACATGATTTAAAGACTTGCAGTTAAAGTAAGAGTCATTAAATCATGTTTAATACGTATGGAGCTGGTTATGATGTAATGTGTTAGCTTACAAACCATGCACTGTTGTAAAAGTGTTTTTTGAGGGCTAGGTCCGCTTAGTTCACTTAGACGTTGTCTGTGTTTTACTGCCACTAGTGTTTATTTTGGCTTGGAAAAGCCTTGAATTGTATGTATAGGCATGTTTTTTTTCTGAGTATGTTTGGTAAAAAACTTTTGGTTACACTTTATTTTAAGGTGTCATTGTTACTGTGTAATTTAGGCAAGTAAGATTGATTTAAAAAGTGATTTTTTTACACACTAAAATCATAGAAAAAAGCATATGGTTGTGATCTTGTGGCTATATTACTGAAAAAATATGTATATATATATATATATATATATATATATATTAGGGCTGTCAAAACGATTAATCACATCCAAAATAAAAGTTTTGTGTTTACATAATATATGTGGGGGCACTGTGTATAATTATTTTAGATATATAAATACACACACATGCTTGTATATATTTAAGAAATATTTTCATGTATATTCTGTATATAGATTTATATATAATTTATATTATATATAAATATTTTATATATAAATAATATTTTTTTCTTAAATATACATGCATGTGTGTTTTTTATATATATACAAAATAATTATACACAGTGCCCCCACATATATTATGTAAACAGAAACTTTTATTTTGGATGCGATTAAACGCGATTAATCGTTTTGACAGCCCTAATATATATATATATATATATATATATATATATATATATATATATATATATATATATATATATGAAGAGTTCAGATGCAAAAGCCTCTAAGTGCCATTTGAAATTTTCTTCTAAAATGATCATTTTTATCAAGCTTGTATATTTAAGTTCAGTAATTTCACTTAAATGGCAATGAAGATTACCTATTAATTGTCATTTAAGTGAAATTACTGAACTTAAATATACAAGCTTGATAAAAAATGTCATTTTAGAAGAAAATTTCAAATGGCATTTAGAGGCTTTTGCATCTGAACTCTTCATATATATATACAGTATATATATATATATATATATATATATATATATATATATATATATATATATATATATATATATTCCTCAAAAGTTTCATTTGCCAATCATGATTATTATGGTTTTTGATGTTTATTGTTCAGGTGTGTCTCACTTCACCATATTCTCAGTATGGAATAAGTAGCTAGCTAATGTTAAAAAACAACTTAACATTGTTTCTTCAAACTTTCTTGTGGCCTACTGAAATGTTTTTATTTTTCACTCCTGCTTGGCTTATCATATTATACCCATTCCACATTTGAAAGGGACGTGAATAATTTTTTTATATATAAATGGTCTTAAAAGGTCTTTAAAAGACTTGAATTTACATAAAAAGTACATTTGCTTTTTAAGTGTATATATAGTATGGTTTCACTAGACTGAATTCAGTAGCGGCCCATAAAGGCTAACGCTGGGTGATGCGTGAGATGAGTGTGGCCGGAGCGCTACAGTTTTATCCTGGACAGACGAGAGTGGGCAGCACGGGGCACGGCCCAGCGTGCAGCTAAAGCCACATGTTAATGCGAATGTAATCCACATCCTGCTATGGGATGATCCCCGTGAACCTCTGCCAGCATCACCATGCCTGCAAGGATGCTCTCTATCACACTTTCTAGTAACTGAAACGTCAGCCAGGCCAGCTGAATGTGTACGAGTATGTGTTTATGTGCATGTTCTTTAGTTTGTGTGTGTGTGTGGAGTTGGGTTGGGGGGTAATCAGTTTAATGCATTGTGTATTAGACATTTGTATGTATACATTTTAAATACATACAGGGCTTGACATTAACACCCGCCAAATGCAGGTGTATTTCAGCACTCACTCCTACTAGCCACTTTGGACGGTTGAATTGTATACATAATACATACATTTTTCAACTGTAGCATTTTAAAAAGGCATCTGAAATAATTAACTGAGTGCAATGTAGTGTTGTCAAAAATATTGATTTTCGATACTATTGAAATATCTGAAACGATCCCAATACTCATTTTCCACAGACATGAAATGACCGGTTTTGTGTGAATCTATATAAACAGTATTTATATAGATTTTACCTCTCGTAACCACAGCAATGTACAACTGATCTGAGGGTACGGCCGCTTTGTGGCTGTGGTTACAAGAGATAAAAACGATATAAATACTGTTAGTTTTCTCACACAAACCGCTCGTTTCGTGTCTTAGGCCATCAATGTGTACTCACATTTACGAGTCATTAAATCATGTTTAATTTGGACTTCTCTGTGCATGCTCTTTGAGGTGGTGACCATAGACCTCCATTATATGCCTGACAGAGAAGAACGGTTTGACCTAAAAATATCAAAATTAAAAATACTTTGGAAACAAAATTCCTACATCTTGGATGCCCTTGAGGTAAGCTATAACATACCAAAAAATAATTTCAAAGTGAGCTATTCCTTTAAGTTTTGCTTTTTTAGAAAGCCTTTCCTTAAATCGAATACATTTTATCTTAATTTTTATCAATGTTTTATCAACAAATTGCCTATCCAGCTGGATAAACCTAAATAAGAAGCAAATAAAGTAGACAACGACACAGAGGCGCCGGCGAGTGAAATGGAGCCGAAATCACACCGAAAACTTGACAGAAAACACTATTTATTAATATAAAATTCAAATGGTTAATGGATAATAAGTCTGGTTACTTTACTTTACCTTACTTTGTCTGTTTTTTTTTTTTTTTTTTTTTTTTTGTGGTAAAGTTTTAGCTCCTTTACAAGATTAGCATAGTACTCCCCTACAGACTCTGTTTTTTTTTTTTGTTTGTTTGGTTTTTTTTTTTTAAGATTGGGTGCACACAAAACCTTCTTTTCTGTCTCTTAAAGAGAATAAAAAGCTCGTCTTCACTGGATGATCATGATGAAGTGTCCATGTTTTCTCAGCTGTCGGTGCTTCGAGTTCTAAACATTGCAAATTCGCGTCACGGCTGATGTGAATGGTTTTGACGCAAACTATTCACACACAAACTATTCGCTTTTCCGTTACGCGTCCAGTGTGAAACTGCTGCCTACAGCTTACTGGGTTTTAAAACAGCTAACACTGAAAGTTCAGATTTTTCCTGGGTTATTTTATATGATTTATAAATGGGCTTAAAATTATCTGTTTTTTTTTATTCTCCCTCGTATCTTTCATATATTTAACCGAGCCGTCTTTATACCTATAATGTGGAAAACATAAGCATTCACTGTGAATCATTGCAGGAAACACACATGCAAATGTATGTGCATTTAAAGTGCTTATGTTTATAACACGGCTAATTTCAGAGAACATGTTGGCAAGGGACATTTGCAGTCTGTGAACCATATTGGCCGCGCGGTGAGTTAGCATTTAGCGGCTCTTTAATCTGATGACACTGCAACTCTCCGGAAAATGGGCATGTGATATACGGAATTTAAAAGAGCCATTTACTCTGGGCTGAATGACCTGTGATGATTGCTACAGATACTGCCAGTCAAGTACAGTCACCATCGGGAGTAAATAACTGATAATGCTGCTGTCAGCAGGCTCTTTATCCTTTCCAATTACAAACCATTCAGGAAAAGAGAGCATCAACCGGGGCAAGTTGTCACAGCGGTATCTCATTAACTATAAGACATTGTAGACTACTGTTTAAATAAAATTGGGGGTAGGTAATGTTTGTTTTTAGTACTTTTATTTAGCAAAGATGCAGTAAATTGATCGAAAGAGACAGTAACGACATTTTTTGTGCACAATTTATGATGTGGCCAAGGTTGCAAAATTCTGTGAATATTCAAAGATGCAAACTTTCCATGGGAATTTAAAGGGATACTCCACTTTTTGGGGAAATATGCTCATTTTAAAACTCCCCCAGAGTTAAACATGTTGAGTTTTACCATTTATCGAATCCATTCAGCCGATTTTTCTGATTTTTTTGAAGAATATCAGTAACCAGACAGTTTCTGGTCTTATTGACTTCCATAGTATATATTTTTTTCCTACTTTGGTAGTCAATGAGACCAGAAACTGTCTGGTTACTGATATTCTTCTAAAAATCAGAAAAATCGGCTGAATGGATTCGAAAACGGTAAAACTCTTCTGTTTAACTCTGGGGGAGTTTTAAAATTAGCCTATTTCCAAAAAAAAAAAAAAAAAAAGTGGAGTATCCCTTTAAGGGAATAAAGTGGGAATTTTCAAAGTTGAGGGTTGGCTCTTCATAAGGAACTTAAATATTTTTGAGGAAAGTATATTTTAGCATAATCTTGACTAAAACAAACAGATGCCATTTAAATACACTTGAATATCCATGCCATTCCTCAATCACATGCACACACTGCTTACCGCATGGCTATCGAGACCACACCCCCTACTGGCACTGTGTATGCCTCCATCACACAAAGCACAAGACTATTGCTAAGGCACACATTTGAGCCTGTGGACTCAACAAAGTGAAGTAAGTTTTGATGATATTATGGGGAAATATATTTAGTAAATGTTTCAATTGCAAATCAAACACAAATGTATTCATCTAGTATAGTAATGCTGATAAATTAGATGCTAAATAAGCTAGCATAACTTTATTTACCACATAAAGCAGATGCTAGCTACCTCATGTGGCTGTTTTTCCAACCGGCCCAACCCTAGTAATGCTAATGCAATTGACCAATGGCTAAGCACTTACTATGCATTGGAGGGTTATATTAATAATTTTATTGTTGAGAAGGTTGATGAAAAGCTTCAGGTGTACAGGTCACAGTGTAAACGTGATAATCTGCATATCATTGCCATCACCGATTGGTGCTACAGTGTTTACATGAATCATTCAGCACAACATTGCTAACATTTGTTATCTCAGTTATTTACAGATACGTCAATGAAGCTAAGTGACATGATGTACACCGCAGCTAAGCTAACGTTAAGGTAGATTTCAAATATAACGTTCAAATACGTTGTTGACTTAACTTAGAACAGATGTAGACATCCTTGTTTGATTTATCCATGTTTAGTTGGTGTTGTGGTCTACCCCATAACTTTATCCAAAGCAGACACTTATCTCGGTTGACCTGTGGCTTGGGAAAGGGTAAAAAAAAATACACACTGTCGCCCGCCCACCGTTTGACCATTTTAAACTTAAAATGACAAGAAAAAACGAATGAAAACTGAATGAAGACTAATGGACGTGGAAGCAGAGAATGTCTGTGTGTATTGGGTTAGCTGCGCACTGTGATTGGCTCATCGCGTTTGGGGGGTGTGGCTTAGCCATAGGTCAATAGCATGAATATACACATAAATAGTGAGGCTAGCTAAACAACTGGAATGATCTTGAAAACATATTGCAGGAGGCAGAGAAAATAACACCATAGCAACCATCCAGAACACCTTAGCAACCGCCTAGCAACACCATAGCAAACAGCCAGAACAGCCTAGCAACCGCCTAGCATCCACCTGAACACATGAATAAGCCATATCATCAGAACAGCATACAGACAAGTTTGTTGGTTCGTATTTGCAACCATGTACCACACCCTAGCAACCGAGTAGTGGGTTTTGCCACTGCAAGCACCTCTTCACATTTTCTTCTGGAAATGTACATTCATTTCTTGTGACTTCTGATTATATTTATGCTTTGATATGAGACAATGATCGATTATATTACAATGAATTCCCAGTTAGTTCCCATGGAAAGTTTCTAATATGGAATATTTCCAAACTTCCCATGGAAATTTACCCGAAACTTTCGTGAAATTTGCCACCCCTTTGCAACCCTAGATGTGGCACAGCCGTTTGCAATATTGATAATAATAATCAGAAATGTTTCTTGAGCAGAATATCGGCATATTAGAATCATACAAACCCCAAAGTTTCTGTTGGCCAAGGCAATGGATTGATATTTTTGTCTTACACTTCATCTCTTACAGAAGAAAAGCTTCTATATAGAACATTAAAAGGTTCTATCAGCGCTACATATTTGGAACCCCTAAAAGGTTCTATACACTCTTAAAAAAAGGGTTCGTCTGGGTTCTATATAGAACCCTGGGGTTCCATACTTGACCAATAGAACTTTTTACCAAAAAAAAAAAAATGGTTCTATATAGAACCATTTTGGAGTTCCATATACTGTATGAAGCGGGGGATGGAACCATTTCTGGTTCTAAATAGAACCATTTCTTCTAAGATATCTTTTTCACTTTTGCTGTTCTTTCATATTGCTTTTGAATACAATGCAATGGCGTAATTTACTGCGTATAGCGTGACGTCATGTCTTGCTGTTGCTACATGTAATCAACATGTTCAACTGACTACATCTTTTTTCTTTGCAATACAATTTTGTGGTCAAGAAGTTAAGGTTTATACAGAAACCCAATGAAGAAAAGTCTGACAGCTAGCCCAGCTAGTCAACATTAAAAGCTCCAACTTTAATCTAGTGTGTTCTGAAAGCGTAACGTTCCCTGTTATCACGTATTCTCAGCGTGGGTTTCGTGTGACGCGACAGTTAGCGTGTTTCAGAATGCAGAGCGTACGGTCAGCGATAACCTCTACCTATCTTTGTAGATAACACTGCAATCTGGAATGAAATCTACTGATGGCCCGCTCAAACTGTCAATCAGAAACCTCTCCGCCTCGCCTTCTCTTGTGTTGTTGGGTGAAAGGTTATGTGAAAGACATTGCAGCAACGTAACAACTAATATCTGTTCACTAATTTTTTTCTCTCTCTCTTTTTCTTTTGCTTCTCAAATGGATGTTCACCCCACGCTGGGACTCTTTCAACAGGTATGTGTTCCACATTTAACCATTTCCTCATTATCCATGGTCTTCCCTGACCAGCATGCCATCTATTTTTGGCTCCTGTAGAAACATGTGAGGGCTTTTTGACCAATGTGCTCTGTTGGGTTTGGGAACAAAGTAAAGATTTGTCACCTTGAAAATGTGATGTAATAGATATCACACCATGACCTGATCTTTTGAAGCATTCAGTCCCACATACGCCATGGAACATAAAATGAGAATCTTATAAGGATTTTTACTCAGTTCTAAAGGAAATTCTAAATATTTAGCATTTTGGCGAATTGTTAATCAAAGGGATGTTCACACAGGGGATGATAACTATAATGTGCTATTAAAGGAGTAGTTCACTTTAAAAAACACTTTTGCTAATAATTTACTCACCCCCATGTCATCCAAGATATTCATGTCATTCTTACTTCAGTCGAAAAGAAATTAAGGTTTTTGATGAAAACATTCCAGGATTTTCTCCATATAATGGACTTTAATGGGAACCGGTTCAAGGTCCAAAAGACAGTTTCAGTGCAAACTGCAAACTGTTCAAAGGGCTTTAAATGATTCAAGACAATGAATAAGGGTCTTATCAAGCGAAAAGATCGCTCATTTAAAAAAAAAATAACAAAGTTTAAGTTTTATAAGCACAAATGCTTGCCTTGCTCTGTTCTGTGATCCGCATTCGTGACTCTACTGTTTAAACTCGTTTATCAAAATGAACAAATATTTTTTCGAGGCATTTAGTTCATTCAACGAATTAAATGAACGAGTTGACTTGGGAAAAGATTTGTTCATTTTGATGAACAATTCGAACAGGAGAGTCACGAACGCGCATCACAGAACAGAGCAAGGCGACCATTTGAGCTTATAAAAAGCTTCCAGTTTGCACTGAAACTGTCTTTTGGACCTTGAACTGTTTGGTTCCCATTGAAGTCCATTATATGGAGAAAAATCCTGGAATGTTTTCATCAAAAACCTTAATTTCTTTTCGACTAAAGAAAGAAAGACATGGACATCTTGGATGACGTGGGGGTGAGTAAATTATCAGCAAAAGTTTTAACTCTATATGACTGTAGTCCACAACCATAATGTTAAAGATGTATTACAGCTGATGAACGATATAACTAGCAGCCAATCAGAATCCAATCATCTTTAAAGGAACACTCCGACTTTTGGGGAGTTTAGCTTATTCACCATATCCCCCAGAGTTAGATAAGTCCATACCTTTTTCATCTCTGTGCGTGCTGTAACTCTGTCTGACGCACCCACTGCTAGCCTAGCTTAGCACAAAGAGTGGATGTAAATGGATACAACTAGCGTACTAATCCCTAATAAGTGACAAAATAACGCAAACATTTTCCTATTTTCCTATTTCCTACTTGGGCGGAGTGATTACCACCGCACCTGAGGCGCACCGTGGTGAGTTCGTTCAGAGTTGGAGTATAGAGTCAACAATCACTAGATAGCAAAAGCATAGTTTACAATCACGGGTGTAAAGAGCTGCGACAATAAACAGGGGAGACCAGGTAATACCATGATGTTTCATAGAAGTCTAACTAAAAACGAATTCTAACTAAAAAGTCGGAGTGTTGCTTTAAAGAGTTAATAGTCACATGGGAATCGACAACGGCAGTGCAGGGGTGAGAGGCAGACATTCATGCTTACTTTTACCAAAGGAATTTTACATCAAATTGTAGGAAATCATATGGCAATGCTACCTTGTTGTGTTTGAGATCAGGTTGAAAGTAGCGCATTCAGCTTTAGAAGACTTCGCATAATATGCGACACTTTTGTGAGTCATTTACTGTAATGGTGTGTTTTTTTTAAGCGTTGAAATGTTTTACGGACAATAGTAGCTTCCAGAGATTCCTACAAACTTCTCATTTTTGTGTTCTACAGACAAAGTGACACCATATGGGTTTGAAGTATTTTCATTTTGGGGTAAACTATTCCTTCAACTACCTACAAATGTACAGACGGATTGATAAACTTCTTTGCATTACGACATCTGTGACTCTAATCGTCTGTAACTCTGCAAACACTTGGGAATGAAGATGGTTCGCACAACGCATTTTCTCACTCCGAACACAGCACGACGTGACAATAGGTCTGCTCACGTAATTGAAAAGCTAAATGTAAAAACGTAGAATAGAAGCTAATGAAACCGCTCCTTAAAAATGTGTCCTTTCAGTAGTGCTGTCATATTTCAATTTAAAACACAATGCAAAGCAATATTAGGTTCCAATGAGGCATAATAGAGAACAGGACCCGAGGTTACAATCAAATTCCAAACATCGACCATGATGGAAAGTTTGAACAACCAGCCATTATTTACCAAACGATAAAAAGCCGTTCACCATTATGAACCTTTTTTTTTCCCTATTATTTCTATGCCACTGTGGTAATGTACTATGAAGGTTGCACTTTAGCAGTGCCATAATTAAACTGGACGCCCGAGGCATTGCGAGTGAGCTGTAATAGATCGTATCATTGTGTCGGAGATGCAAGGACACAGATCATTGGCTGCTGAGGATGGAGTCAAGTGATTGGGGAAAAATATGTCATTTATTGCTAGTTGGTTGCTGTCTGGTTCAACAAGTAGGAAGTGATGTAGAAACAAATGTATTTTTGGCCTCTCAACAGTGGGAGAGTTTTTGAAGGCATGGACTGAAAGTATAAGTGGGTTTGACTGACAACTGGATCACACGCTATTGATTGAATCTCGCGGCCAGTCTCTGTCTCACAGCCTCTCTGTGTTTTAGCTGAGCTTTGTTTGTTTGGTTTCCTTTGGCAATTCTCTTTGGTTATTACATCGTGTGGAGCTCGAGTTATTGCCTGGTTTGAGTGAGATTGACAATCCAGCCTTCATTGATAATCAGAGATGCCAGTTCATTTGATTCAAACTATTCACGTGTTATTAGGGTTAAGACTTATTTAGATTTAGATGCTAACACTTATAATCAGTATAGGGCTTTGATACATCAATACATTGATACATTAAAGAGATGAAAATTCTGTCGTCGTTTACTCAAACTCATACAGGTTTGGAAAAACTTGAGGGTTTTTCTTCTGTTGAACACAAAATAAGATATTTTGAAGAATTTTGGTGACTAAACAGTTGACGGTAGCCATTGGCTTCCATAGTAGGAAGAAAAATACAATGCAAGTCAATAGATACCTTCAAATGTCTGGTTACCAACATTCTTCAAAATATCGTCTTTTGTTTTCAACAGAAGAAAGTCAGTCATACTGGTTTGAAACAACTTGAGGGTGAGTATAATGACAGAATTTTCATTTTTCGGTTAATATCCCTATAAATCAACTCTACATGGTCTTGTAAAATATTGAATAATATTGAAGAAAGTGTACCATGCAGATAGATACAATAAATTGGCACAATAAAGTCATAACCTTCATAAAAAGGTTTAAAGATACAGATACCAACACTGTATTTTTTTTTTCTTCATTTTTTTCTTCTGTCAAATCAACTTAGATAATTTATTATGTGGTTCGGATAACATAATATTTTGAGTTTCTGATGATTAGATCATGATTAAATCCCCTTCATTGTATTAACTAAATTTTTCCAATTTCAATGAACTTAAAGTTTTAAGGCAACCAGGTTACTTCATATTTTAAGTTAAACCAACAGTATTTATTTTTTTACATTGAATTGTTTGTTTTTTCTTTCATATTTTTTGACTCTTTTTTTTTTACACTACAAAAATTACACTAGTAAATTCCAAATATCAGATATCGCCTGAATGAATTTGAGAACGGTAACTGTTTAACTCTGGGGGAGTGGTAAAATGAGCCCATTTCCAAAAAAAGTGGAGTATCCCTTTAACATTCAAGGCGAAAATGGCTCGTCAATTTTATATTTAAGGCTAATTTAATTAGCATTGCATGTATATTCTACTAAATACACACAAATAAATAATTTCGCACTTTGCATCACCTATTGTCAATTATTCTGTTCGCAAGTGATTAGTTTTTTCGATTTTATTTTGCGTTTTTCACATCTCTCATATCATATTTCAGGCTTATTCAAGTTTAAAGAAAGTCTCTGTCTACGACATGGGTAAAACAATAAAATCTATACATAAAAGACCAAGGTAAATAATGAAGATGTGTTAAAATGTTCCCACAACTGTTTTATTGTGACCTTCACGTAACAAAAGAAGGTTGAAACCTGCAAAGTGACCATAACTGAAGAAACACATGGTTATTCCAACATGACATGATTAGCATTATTCTTTATAACTTGTTTTCAGATATATTAGCATGATGCTACAAACCCCTAGCGACTCCGCTTATGAAACGGCTCAATACGAGTTCATGTGCAGATGGAGTTCCTGTTGACTTTAGTTGGCGTTAGTGTTGATGAGTCATTGTCCAAAGCCTCCGTAAATTCCAGTTAAATGGGAAGCGAGGGTGGGGGAGTTTGGCTGCGGATCGGAGAGCGGCTGCTATTAGCCGTTAATTCTAAAACAAATTATGCAATTAGCTCCCCCATTAGAATGTAGGCCATGCAAGAGGTCGACACAACCTTCACTTGATCTACTCCTCAGTCGAGACGAGAAGAGGGGGGAAAAAAGATGAAAAAAGGCCCATTATATGCGAGAATGTTAGCCTCAGTACAGCGGATCTCAATAACTCCATACCGACTGCCTTTTATTTATGGGATTTTCCATAATGAAGTTTCAGTGGTATTCGTGTCTTAAACAAAGAGGCAAATTGTCTGCTCGTTGGAGATAATATTGTCAAGGGAACGGCTGTGAATTTCTTCAGTCAGCCCCTGAGAGGAGAGGTGGGGATTTCAAGGTGTTTGTGAGAATACCACTCTCAATAAACTGTGTATTAATTACAAAATATAAACCATTACCTCAGTGGAAACCCTTTGTCTTCGATTATGTCATCCTGTTATTTGTTCTTTTGATTCAATTTCTGAGCCGTGGAGTCTGGGAGTCTTTTAACGTTTTTATTTCCTGGAGTTTGATTTGCTAATCCTCATGTTAAACACAGAACTATAATTACAACATGGCTTTATGTCTGTTTCATACCCTAGTGAGCCTCACTGTCTACTGACTGCCTTCTCAATCAGCATCTAACCCTCACTGAACCTCATATGTGACTGATCTGGAACGTTCTACACAGGCATAAAAACAAATAAGCTCACAGTTGATTCCAGTACCATGTGGTGTTAGCATGTTGCTAAGCTAACAGCGTGATACTACAATAGACTTTATTTTTAAGTACTGTTACTTATTTTTATTTATTAATCACAGATTTTGTAAAAATTTATATTACGTATGCTCACTAGAGTTTGGAATGAAACTTATAAATTTGACTCAAGTTTGAATGTTTTCTTTGCTCTGGTTCTGGTTGCTCTGGTTCAACCCCTCTGAGGTTGTTAGTTTCAGAGTCACACTCGGGGTGTTCAGGTCCAAATGGACCCAAAGGCCGGGATTCATATTTAAAAAAAAAAAAAAAATCACGATTTGTTTTTTTACTCGTTTTTTATAATATTTTTTCTTTTCTTTTTTTGGTGTTTGAGAAAATTTCAAGAATAAAAAAAAATATAATTAGTATTAATGCAATAATTATGACAAAATTTCCCCCCATTGAACATAATAGAAAAAATATTTTTTTAAATTATATATATATATATATATATATATATATATATATATATATATATATATATATATATTTAAAGCATATTTCATTTTAGAGTCAAGCCTAGGCCTCATAAAAGTAATTTTTGAAATGAGATGGATGCCATCTCGTGGACAAACTGAGCATTTTAAAAATGCAAAACACATGTATAATCTGAATTTTTTTGGTGTGTTTGTGTATAAAAGTGTATTTGTGCATGTGTGTGTGTGTGTCTGGATGTATCTGTTTTGCACTCTTGATGTTTTATAGATTCACCCCTTCACTGTTGTGTGCTTTTTTTCAAGATCGTGGCTGATTTGTAGATTGTACGTACAAAAAAAGTATTTTCACATTTTTGCCAATTTCCCATTCATTTTCCATGCGGGTCCATTTGGACCCGGACACCCCGAGTGTGACTTTTTTTTTTTTTTACAACCACTTAGACTATTCACATCCTGTCACCAATTTTTGGGGGGTGTTCAAATGCCAAATACCAACAAAGTCACCAAATTTCGAACCATTTCGAGGAAGCTGTGACTTTTTTTTAAATATTTAAATTCTTCGGGTCCATTTGGGCCGAACAACCCCAGAGGGTTAAACGACCACTTTAGAATCAGAGATGCGTTATTCTTTTTTTCCAACATCCCGAATAATGCTTCCGTATGCGGCTTACTGTGTAAAGGTCTGTTCGATAGGGTTTAAGCCAGCATGGCTGGAGTAATGAGCTAGGATGTTATCTGTCCTCACCAGAGAGGTAAATACCGTTCTTATCTTGAAATGTTTAGCCACATGTTTAAATCAATGCCAAAAGGGCAGGCATAAAAACCCAAACATGAACACACAAACGCAGCGCACTTCCCAGAGCCATGCGAAGTCAAAAACAAGTTTGTAATGGGAGGTCTCTGCCAACAACGGGTCTCACGGTCTTAAGCATAGAGATTAGGCTAACTTTGGATTAGCTGTCGGACAACAATTAGGCCGCAAGTCAAGTCCGAATGGCACCTGGGTTTAAAACCAGCACTACAGCCTGATTGGTCCATAGGGATGTTGACTAGAATGCTTTCCTACTTGGCAGAGTAATGTCATTATGATTCGAATAGAAAATGATTGTTTATTTTAAAAGTCGGTAACCCTTAATGAACCCCAATTTTTCGTATTTTGTCCCTCGGCTTTACAGTCAGACACACGATTGCCCAAAGCTTTTTCTAAGTATGAATAGCGGAAGTAATGGTACTGACCTCTCATCCTATTGTTTTGGGTGATAAAATGCCGGCTGATAAATGAGACCTAGTAATTGGATTATGATAAAAAGGTTTTCAGATTGCAGACTGAATGGCCATTTGCAATTGCATTACCGTTTCTGACGAGAGGAGAAGGAAATGGTGAAAGTCGTGTCTATTCACACCTTTGTTCTAGCCTCTGAGTCAAAGGGTACGCGTTAAAAGGAGACTTGCCTTGCTTATTGCTAATGTAATTATCTGTGTGACCACCGCACGCATGAATTATGTAAAAGTGGCTGAATATTGTAAAAGCAGTTTTAGTGGCCCTTCGGAAAAGGAGGAGAACATTACCGCAAAGTCCTTTAGCTCTGGCGACTTCTTTGTACCTCATTATTGTGGCATAAAGGCTTTCATTTGGACCTTATTCTTCTTGTGATGGCCTTTACAAATTTCGAATTTTTATTATGCCACCGATGGAATGACTTGCATGTCTAAATGACTTTTAAATGGTGACCGAGGAAATGTATTGTTGGGATATTTTTAATAATTTTAAACATTTCCTCAGAGGACCAATCACATTCACGTGATTACAAAATGTCAAACACAGAATGGTGTATTGCAAAGGCATGTACATTGAATTGTATTAGAGGGATAGTTCACTTTGAAATTATTTTTTGATATGTTTTAGCTTACCTCGAGGGCATCCAAGATGTAGGTGTCTTTGTTTCCACAGTAATTTCAATTTTGATATTTTTAGGTCAAACCGTTGTCTGTCAGTCATATAATGGAGGTCTATGGTCACTACCTCAAAGAGCATGCACAGAAAAGTCCAAATTAAACATGATTTAATGACTCGTAAATGTAAGTACACATTGATGGCCTAAGACACGAAACGAGCGGTTTGTGTGAGAAAACTAACAGTATTTATATAGTTTTTACCTCTTTAACCACAGCCACGTCCAAGTGATCTGAGGGCGCTGGAAGTAATCTCTCGTGTGTGTACGTCACACATTGTTTACACAGAGATTTCGGAAGTGTTACCCTTTACTATGAAGATCTAAACATATCGCAATGGAAGACGATTTCAATATATCAACAGACAACGCTGATTTTTTTTTTTTTTTTTTTTTTTTTCCCTTAACCGCGTGAGAGATCACTTCTGGTGCTTGCGCAGACCAAAGCGCCCACAAACTCAGACCTCTTGGACTTGGATTTGGTTACAATAAGTAAAAATGATATAAATACTGTTCGTTTTCTCACACAAACCACTCGTTTCGTGTCTTAGGCCATCAATGTGCACTTACATTTATCTCTGTGCATGCTCTTTGAGGTGGTGACCATAGACCTCCATTATATGACTAACAGACAACAACGGTTTGACCTAAAAATATCAAAATTGAAACTACTTCGGAAACAAAGACACCTACATCTTGGATACCCTTGAGGTAAGCTAAAACATGCCAAAAATTTATTTGAAAGTGGACTATCCCTTTAAGTTAAAAAGTGATTTAGCAAAACTATCAGTAATTTCATAAACTCTGTTTGCAAAAATACTGAAAGACATACAGATTTATGTTGTATTGAGACTAACTATAGCACAAATAAGTAAATAACACCACACTATCTTTGTGTGATACATAACAGCCTCCAGTTTGCGATCATACTTTTTTTTTTGTGGGGTAAAAAAAGTGGGGAATCCCTTTAATAGAAATCATAAATTCCATATAGTCATAATTGAAAGTGTGAATATTTAGTAAAAGCAGCAAGGGAGCTGTATGTTTAACATTTGGTACACGGAAAGAGTGTTTAGAGTCCAAATGTATTTATTTCTACACATTAAGTCACCCTTAATGTGCAATTTCTAGGATTGCACCACAAGCTCATTTGTAGCCTTTATTTGCGATCTTAGCAAATCAGGTGCATTATGGCATTTGTAGTGCGTCTCACTATAGTCATTACTGATGGATATTTACATTGAGCTCTGTTAAATATTCCCTTCAGCTGGAATGGGATCTGCAGAAGGGGTGCCGTTTCGTTTTTAATATTGCCATTATTTACTTGATTTTTGATTACCTATTTGTTGAAATGGCGCAGATGTTTCGCCCTCCTCCTCTATCTCTTAAAGGCTGAACAGATGATGTGCTTCCTCAAGCTTGTTTTTTTCTGGTCTACACAGATGGAGAGAAGAGAATTCCAGACAGAATGAAGAATGTGGTGAAGGGTGGACTTGATCTGCTTGATTATTTCAAAAGCATTATTCAAATTTAAAGGGATAGTTCACCCAAAAGTAAAAAAACATCTCAATTTTCTCAAACTTGTGCCATTCACGATGGATTTGACTTTCTTTCTTCAGATAACCACTCACAAAGATTTTTTGGTAAATAATACATCCAGCATTTGCCGCTTTGAAACCCACACACAGCAATCGTGATGGTAATCCATACGACCCCAGTGGATGAATCAATGTCTTCTAAAGTGAAACGATAGGTGTGTGAGGAAAAATATGAATATTTGAAACCTTTTAAACTATGAATCAATCCAGTCTACTGCCGTACGAGTTTTCTTGAGGGGGATGTTTTCACATGTGACATAAGTGTATTGTGAACACAACTACTGTTTTGCTTCAGAAGACATTCATCCGCTGGTGTCGTACGGATCAGTGTGACGATCGCTGTGTGCGGTTTTCCAAGCTTCAAACGAACGATTCATTATATGAACTCACAGATATGGATTATTTTCCTAAAAAAACTTTCTTTGTGTGTATAAGAAAAAAAGTAAGCCATATACATCAGGTTTGGCATGAGGGTGAGCAAATGATGAAGGAATTTTCATTTTTAGGTGCACTTTATTTGTTTTATTGGTTAACGAGAGATTTTTTAATGTAGTTGGATCTTTTGGGAGTTTTCGCAAGATGTAAAATACGTCTTTGATGTCCCCAGAGTGTGTATGTGAAGTGTTAGCATGTTAAAATTGTCAATTTTGGATGAACAGACCGTTTTTGTCTGTCCCTTTAAATGCAAATGAGCTGCTGCTGATCCCGGCACAGGGGGCGGAGCTTCAACTTGTTGAGTCCTTTTACTTCACACACATGCACTGAAAATTTCAAAAACTTCTCGCCTTTTCTGTTCAAACCGGACAAAGATGGAGAGACTCAAGAAGTAGTGGCATGAATGCAACAGGACATTTCTGAATGGTTAGTTGATGAATTTTGCGTATGTGTAGTTATCTTCTAGTGATTAATTAGCATATTCTGTCATGATAATCTCTAAATCGCATTCCCGAGGGTGGGTTTTATGTTAGTTTTAGGGTTTGTGATGTGACTAACTCGGGAGGAAGCTTGTGTAGTCCCTACCAGCCGTTTGTTGTAGTCCTTAAAAAGTGATTTCTAAAAGCAAATATCTCCCTTTGCTTTGAACTTTGAGGGTTTTTACTTTGCAGATCTTGTTTATGCTCAAACAGCAACATTACACACTAGCTAAAGTTAGAAAAGTGAAATCATAACCAACCACCTCTTTAATAAACTACATTTAGAACAATTCTGTATGTTGGTCTTGGTGGTCAAGAGACAGACAACATAAACTAAATGCCAGCATTAAATACTTCAATGTTCCTGTTATTTATTTTCAGAAATTACTTTTAAATAATCAGTCTATACATTTTCAAAACTCCACATTTTTTTAATATGTTCTTTGTAGAACTGTCTCAAAACCTAGATGGCTACCTAGTAGGGGTGTAACGGTTCAAAAAATTCACGGTTCGGTTCGATACGATACACTTGTGTCACAGTTCGGTACGTTTTCGATACAACAAAAAGAAAAAAAAAGCCAGAGAAATGTCCTTGATATTGTGAGTGTTTTTTTTTTTAAATTTTATTAAAATTTAAAATATATATATTTTTAATTATATTCTTTATTAAAACTAACATCATAAAGTATGATATTTTTTAACTTTGAGCAATGATGGAACTATACTTGACTTTTCTTATGAGCATATAAAACAAAACAGCTCCTTGGACCAAATGAAATGTAATATTGTAGTATTTATAAACAAAGGTTTATTTAAGTTCAGATTAACATTTGAGGGCAGCAATTGTATTCATAATGTCAAAATAATGGTTTGGTGAAAGTTGCTGATCTGTGGACACTGATGAGTTCATTCATGGCACACTGTTTCTCCTGGTTTCCACGTCAGCGCTGTTTGATCCGTTATTAACGGAGAAATGTGAATTTTTCTCACTAGATCTTGCAGCGATCGGTGCGTCAACCACACAATAAACGGTCCGTCAACCACACAATAATGAGTAGCTCAGTTTCGTTCAGCTTACATTACATTTGCCATTTGATGTTGGGCAATGTTGTGGTCATGCCAGCGTCTATGAGCGCGCTTGCTGCGCCTACATTTGAAATAACAAAATGTTGGTCGGCAGGAAAAATGGTCCAGCGAACCGTTCGGTTTAAAAATGCGTACCGAAAACCGAACCGAAAGCCTCGTACCGAACGATTCAAAACAAATATGTGTATCGTTACAACGCTACTACCTACCTAGACAGCTTTTAAAGTCATTATAGGCACTTTCCATTCTGTTCCAAAACAAAATTATCAAAATTGTTAAATCAATTAATCATGATTATTCACATCTGTTTGGTTTATCGTATAGATAATTAAATATTACATGTGTGCGTGTGTAAAAAAATAAATAAATAAATAAATATAGGCTATATATATATATACACATGTTTGAAACTTAAATGTTAGATGCGATTAATTGATTTGACAGTACTAATGTATATGTTGATGTTGTATTGTACAAAACATGTACAATACGAAACATGTACATACTGTAACATGTACATAGACAATAATTCATTGTATCAAGCTATTAATTTGAATGTTACATAGTAGTTTACTATAATGCTAATTTCACACATGCTAACTTCAAACTGTTGGATTCGACTGTGGTTGTTAATCGATTCCCATATGCGCTTGATTTTAGGTTTAATTTCAGTCAGGATGCTGCCTATGTAGAAGCGAGTCAGCTAACTATGTTTTGGAGCACAGCTTATATTTAAGCTTGTTTTACTACTTTTCTGTGTGTATTGTTAACCAAGATTTCCTCTAGGCTGACAACTAGCAGCCTGGCATTTGGCAAGACACCTGTAAACTGCCCATGGTTGTTCACCAACACTAGACATCCTATGCTTGTTACCGGAGATTGGTGTTAAATCACCAAGGTGTTACGCCACCGGTGGATGGCCAGAGGTTGCAAATCAACCCTTAGTTTTCGACAGAACTGTTTCCAGAGTGAGCTTCAGGGAAAACTCAGTAGTTGCTCAGGTGTTGTTTCAGTTTGCTGGATCCCACACGTACACCGTGCCCTTTTCCTCCGCCACCAATGTTTGTTCTTCGCTGCTTGCGTTCCATCTGATCCTACCATTCAAACGCTGACCTGAGTGGATGAATAATCACTCGGTGGCAATTATCTTTACACACTGGCAGTTAATATTCCCTCCCCTGTCTGCGCCCCTGCATGTTGCTTCCGATAAAAGTCGTGTTTGTTTAGCGTCTTTGTATATTCACACCTCCGTCACCCTCCTCCTCTTACACACAGCTGCGCAAGAACCGCTCGGCGCCCAGAAATGAGCTTCTTTCTACCTGAGCGTCTCCCCTAACAAGCATAGGCTTGGAGAACCGGGAGCAAGTGAGAAAGAGAAAAAGCTGTAACATGTTGTTAACAATTACTCAGCAAATTATCGTGAATCTCATTAGACTCGAGCTGCACCTTTTAACCTTGTTAGCCGTGCTAGATTGAACACTGGCCCCAGAATGCATGTTGGGTAATTAAAGGTGGATAAGGTGGCAACTAGGTCAAAACCCCTGAGCTGGAGTCGCAACTGAAATATAGATTGTACAATCTGCTTCAAAATAATGATATGGCATCTTAAAATAGGAAAAGAACATGCTATTTTGGGATATTTTGTGGGATGAGGAAGCGCTTCGCTGAAACAGGCTTATCTGTGCAAAGGTTAATGAGGAGCGGTGTGGTGTTGGTAAGTAAGACACAACAAAAGCTCCGTCGTTCATATCAGCGAGCGCACATGCCGTGGAAGAGCTGCAGGCATCGCCAGGCACACTGGGAAACACTGATATGATTCCTGTCTCTCCAAAAGCATCTTCAGTTTGTATAATTACTTTTCTGCTACTCCAAGTATGCTGGTTTATGATGGGATCTTTATTGTTCCGCGACCGTTCTCGATGATCGCCGTGATACCGAATTCGGGCATTTTAAGTGCACGTGAAACGAGTAAACCCAGTTTCCTTACCAGGCGTAACTAGTTTACAGAAAAAAAGTGATTTGTGTGTTTATGCTAAAAACAAAAACGCTGTGCGCTGGAACAGTAAGATTGTATTTGGTGTTTGATGGTGTTCAGATGTGTTTTGGTTTTATGTTTTTATTTGAATTATGACGGTGCGATAAAGTGAATTGTCCAATACTATCAACATTTTTTTTCACACGCAACTTATAATTTCAACAAATTTACCATTAAATGCTGCAGTCTATTGTGTCCACATTTTCCCACTGAACCGCCCCCAACTCGGCTCAAAGAAAATCCTGCGTTTCCCACTTGTAATTACAACATTGTGGTGGCATTCATATTGACTTAAATGCACCACAATTTGTGTTAAGTTGTGAGACTATAATGTTAGAATACTCCAGTATCAATATTTACCACATTTTGTTCAAAAACGGTTCTGCAGAAGGAGAATATTCAATCTCCCAGTACCACCTGCCTTAAAGGGATACTCCACTTTTTTGGGAAATAGGCTCATTTTACAACTCCCCCAGAGTTAAACAGTTGAGTTTTACCGTTTTCGAATCCATTCAGCTGATTTTTTTTTAATATTTAGAAGAATATCAGTAACCAGACAGTTTCTGGTCTCATTGACTTCCATAGTATATTTGTTTCCTACTATGGAAGTCAATGAGACCAGAAACGGTCTAGTTACTGATATTCTTCTAAATATCAGAAAATCGGCTGAATACATATGAAAACGGTAAAACTCGACTGTTTAACTCTGGGGGAGTTGTAAAATGAGCCTGTTTCCAAAAAAGTGGAGTATTCCTTTTACATTAGCAAGTAATGCAATTAGCCTATTAAAATGGCTGTTGAAAACATTGATATGTCCCTGTTTCAGTAGTAAATGCATCAGCACAGCACTACTACTTCGGGGACCATGAGAATGTTGTTTATAGTGTTGTATTTGTAGGTAATAGATTTGTGCTGTTTAAATAGGAAAGGAAATCATCTTCTTTTTTGGGGGGCCTTGGAGTGTGTGCTAGTTTATCGTTTTCAGGCGATCATGATGACTTGGCAATAACAATCCGACTCGAATTAAACCGCGGATCCTGAATTATCTGGGCGAGGGAAGAGGGCTGTGCCATGTCATACAGTAAGAAGAACTATATTGAGTTTGGGAAGGGTAAAATTAGATTCGTATGTGTCAGAGGCAGGGACAGATTGCTGTAGCCCAAGCGTGTTGCTGGGTGTTTTTCATGCTTGGCAGTGGCCTGTGTCACGGCGGCCAGCAGGCGAGAGCCGAACGCTAATTGAAGCGGAGGAAGTGTTGTGCTCAGGGGCCGGTCTTCGGTCCCCAGCACCTCCATCGCTTGGCTCCCCTGGGGGGCGTGAAATTGTTTTGTGTGTCCCTGTCATTGCAGAGCTGGAAGCAACTCCTGTACACACACATACGTACTCATTTACACAATTATAAGCACAGTGTCAAATGCCTACTAGGCATACATGGCTATCTGCTTTTGACAGTAGGCATAGTCCATTATGTGCGCAGAGGGTGGGTAATACTGTCCTTTGTATCACCTTTAATTGAGCCGCGGGAAATAGGGGACTTCTGCATGTGGGAAGAATCAAGGTTATGCAATTATTAAGAATTAGCTCCTTTTGATCAACTGATGTTGCTTTTTTTTAACTTTAAAGGGTAATAAAGCAGTTTGAGCTCTTTGAAAACTCACCTGGGCTGATTTTAAATGGGATATAAACAATTTAAATGGTATTTGTGTGCACTTTTTTTCTTTTTTTTTTAATCATACTCGGCAAGGACAGTGAATTGATAGTGACAGTTAAGACTTTTACATCATTGCAAAAAAAATTATTTCAAATAAATGCTGTTCTTATTTAACTCATTTGTATTTCCACCTACATTTAAATATTAAGCATTAATATATATATATATAAAATTTATTTATTTATTTTTGTCAGTTTCAATTGTTTTCATCATTCTCATTTTCCATCTTAAGGACCACAATGGAAACAAGCCTTTGGGCTGTTTTGTGTTTTTATCCTTTTGAACACTTCGTGCTGATTGTTGTTGATGTTCAATACATTTTTTCATTCATTTTTTTTTTTCATCATTGAAAACAAAATATTTCTGAAGGATCGTGTGACTGAAGATTTGAGTAATTAAGCTGAAAATGCAGCTTTGCATCACAGGAATAAATTACATTTAAAAAGCAACATAGAAAACAGATTTTAAATTGTAATCATATTTCACAGTATTACTGTTTTTACTGTATTTTAATCGAAAATATGTTTTTGGTGAGTGTAAGTGATGGGGCTGCTTGATTATGGTAAAACTCATGATTATTTTGATCAATATTGTAATCCTGATTATTAGGCGTGGACAATATGTCCAAAATCTTAACACAATACAAGTATTTTCCCCTACAATATCAGTATATATCAAGTATATAACAGTGGAATTTTAAAAATTCATAATACAAACCACAAATTACAATAGCAGAGCAGAAAGTAATACTATTGGCTAAATAATGTAAGTGAACAAAGTCAATAGGGCAAACACAATAGAAAAAAAGTTACAGTATGTGATCCCAACACTTTGCGTTCGCTTAAGATATAACTGACTGTGTTTACATGAATACACACAAAGACAGTCATTTTGACATTTACGTGTGTATTTGAGTGTTAGCTGCACACCCAAAAACATTTTACAATTAATTCATTTGTTATAATTTGTTGATTAATTAATTCATTTTACAATAGTCACGTTACATTACATTTAGTTTGGGAGGAGCGAAGGCACACAGCTGTATTGGAGTGCGGCACAATAATCGTTTTATCTAGATTCAGGTTTTTATAAACATTTGGAGCCAAAAATGAATTTGAGTGAAAATGAGTTTTAGTTAATCAAATGAAATTGAAACTAAAATTGTATTAATCACACAGCCCTAATAAGTACTAATACCCAATATTTTTGAATGGTAGTGTAGACTGACATATAAGTTCACTGAAGTACGTCCATGTATCTGGCATGGAAACTAGTGTTCATAGTTATGCTGCATTATAGCCACACTTATTGACTTCTACCATATTACTGGCAAGTATAGTATGGATTAGACTTCTCCATTGGGCCCGTCTACACTGTAAAAAAAAATATTGTTCGTTTAACTTAAAAATTGCCTTAAAATTTTAAGTTGATTGAAATGGAAAAAGTGAGTTAATACAATGAAGGAGATTGATTTAATCATCAGAAACTCAAAATAATAAGTTATCTCAAATAAATAAATTATTTAAGTTGATTTGACAAAAGAAAAAAATGTTGTGATAACAAATCTTGAAAATATTTTTACAGTGTAATTATCTCTTCAACAGTGTAATTAGATTACTGTACTAATTACTCTCTTTAAAAAAGTATTTAATTACTTTTAATTACTAATTACTTTCAAAATCCCATATCAATCTCAACCAGCTGAATAATACAAGGATAGACATGAGTCTGTTTTAATTCTTTCAAATAAATACTATAAAATTGCTTGAATTATCCTTAAACTGACCAGGGTGGAGAAGGTTACATTATAAAACATACACTGTTAAAAAAAATATATTGTTGGTTTAACTTAAAAAAAAAGTAACCTGGTTGCCTTAAAAATTTTAAGTTGATTGAACTGGAAAAGGTGAGTTAATACAATGAAGGAGATTGATTTAATCACCAGAAACTCAAAATAATAAGTTATCTCAACTAAATAAATTATTTAAGTTGATTTGACAAAAGATTGATTTTGATTTTGAGTTGATTTTTTACAGTGTATCCATTAAAATGATTTCTGGCCAATGTGACTAGAAACTTTTCTTAACTTAGCGTTTTTGCTCATTCTGCATGTTGAATTTTTTAAATGTTTAGTCTGCCCTGCTAAACCAAACAAGCAGTTTTTGTAGCACCGCCAGTGTTTCGGAGCATATCGAGGGCAGTGGAGCCTGGGGTGACACGCTGTTGTGGTGTCTGGGGCGTGTGGGTGCAGCTCAGGTTTGGTGTGGTTGTTTGCTGGGCTTGCGTCTTTTTGGCCCAGGCCTGGCAGTGAGGGAGATGAATGATCCCCTCCACCCGCCACACTAAGTAATACGCTGGATGATAAATCGCTGCTTTCATTGACACCAAAATTGGAATCATTGGGTCCAGGAACCAAAAAACTAGGAAGGGCCCTTTTGCTGGCACATAGTCATCTGTTAAAATGCCATACCTGAGGCCACACAGGGTAGTCCCTCCTCAGCCTCTCACTTAGATTAATGATGGGAAATGAGTCGGGGAATAGGGACCTCCTTAAGACACAGCCTCTCTGTGTTTATCATGAGCCCTGCACTCTGCGGAAAAAGCATGCTTTACACTAAAAGGTTTGCTGGGGAAAACAGAACCCCGGACGTTTATCTTATTGTGTCGTCGGAGGAAAGATCGGGGAGTGTATCCGCTAAGCTTCTGCCACATCAAATAAGAAACGTGTGAAAAAAATCCCTTTATGACTTATTCAGCTTAATGAGTTTTCCTAATTACATCACAACACCAAAAAGTTGCCAGCCACCGCCAGCATTTTCATAATTTCATGGCCCCCAGAATATTTGGTTGTATGAATATCTGAACATATATCAAAAGAACGAGCAGAGCCATTTGCTTAAAAAAAAAACAAAAAAAACACATTTTTATATATATAAACACGTGAATGTGGGTAGGTTTAATTACAAAAAAAGCAACTACAGGCTGAGAAAATCACGTTTTCCAAAAGACTACAATGTGCAAAAGCAATGCTTTTAACACTTGTTTCTGCTTCGTTTTTGCATATGTTTTGATCTGGAGATTCTCTACTCTTTCAGAAGTTAGAGTAATAACATAATAGCACCCCTACAGTATACTGGATAACAGCCTGAACCCCGCCCACAACATTTTTTTGAGTAATTGTTATCGGTTCAGAGTTAGTCGGGCCAATCAAATTGCCACGGCGGGCTTTTTACGATGATGGACAGATGATCTGCAGTTACGTAATCATCACGTTATCAAAGAGCGCTTGGGTTGAACTGGTTTACAACAAAGATGGTCGCCGCTGGAGAATTGAGATGTATAGATTCCACTATCGCGTCTGTTTTAGAAGGAATAAAAAGGGCATTAATTTTAAAAGACGAACAGAGAACTGCAATCAAGGCATTACTCGATCGGAAAGATGTGTTTGTCGTCCTTCCTACGGGATTCGGCAAAAGTTTAATTTATCAGCTAGCTCTGATGGTCGCTTAGAAGATGGGACGCAATAAAAACCCTTTGGCCGCACTCATGGAGGACCAAGTACAAGAAGCAACACTCATTAATTCACTACTTCTTCCAGCGTACGTATCGTTGAGTTCTGTCGACAACTTTACATAGCTCATAATAAAAAATACTACTGCGTTGCTCTGGGGTGCGTTTCCCGAAAGCATCGTTAGCTAACTATGGTCGCAAGTTCCGTCGTTATCAGCATAGTTCAACGAGTCGGTGTTTCCCGAAACAATCGTTCCAACGAACATTCGCAAACAGCATCGCAAAGTTGTGTGGTTTGAACGACACCTCTCGAGCTGTGGTTAGAGCCATAGTTTCTAAATTCCATGACATTTGGATGTAATAAATCCTTATCTTGAGCAAAATACGCAAGCTGCCGTTCAGTACAAGCGGTGCCTTTTATTTAGAATACATACAAACGGAATATACGTGTTTTAGTTTTTCAAAAGATTTAAAGAACCGGTTTTGAAGATTGCGCATGTGCGAACTTACTCTACCATGTAAGAACGAGCCAAATATTGAGTAATAAAGCAAAATAACAGAGAACAATTAGAAATAGTCCTCAGATGGCATGTCTGTAATTTATATTAACAAATCTAGCGTTAATTGGATCTCAAACAGTTTCGTTAAAAGTAGTTATTACTCCACCATGTGCGAAACCAACGTGGTTGAACGATATTTTGCATCAATGGGTTTTGGGAAACAGTCGTGACTAGCTAGTTCTCCAACGATGCATCATACTATGCTAGTGAAGCAGCAAACTACACAGTTGTATGGGGAACGTGCCCCTGATTGGTTGTAGGTCTATTCAATTGAGTGCAAAGTTTTTGTTGTCTTCCTGATTCAGTTAAGACACGCCTCATAATCAAAGCCCTATGGTGCATTCTGACTAGAATATGAGTATGACGAAGTCTGGCTACCCCTACAGCAGTGAAAGACGGAAAATTCCGTTAGCGGGAAAAGAGTTAAAACTAAACTAAAAAAAAATCCCATAGACTAACTGAAAACAACAACTGAATAAAGCAGCCTAAACCAATCACGTTTAAGCTGGGAGTCTAGTTTATAGATCATTTAAACTATAGCCGAACCTAAACTTAGCCTAAACCAGCTAAGAGCATTTTAAACCAGTTCATACCAGTAAACAGCGTAGGCTAGTTTAAACTCTTTTTTTTTCAGCTGAGGGAACATATGACCCAAGCCATTTTTGATAGCCAGAATGTTTTGCGGTCCCGATCTCACGACCAAGTCGTACGAATTCGACGAATGATTAAAAAGTGGCTAATTCTTAACAATTCATACGACCTCACTCGTACGAATTAGTACGATTTTGCTAAATCGTACATATTTTACGAATTGGCCAATTCGTATGAATTCGTACGAATGACCTACCCCTTACCCCGCCCCTAAACCTAACCATCACGTGGGTTTAGACAAATCGTACAAATTGGTACGAGTGAGGTCGTACGAATTAGACACTTTTTAATCATTCGTCGAATTCGTACGAATTGGGCGTGAGATAGTGTTGATTTGACTCATTTGAACCATGAACCATTTGACTACTATCCGAAAGATCATAGTAACTACTACAGTACAACACCCCAGCAACCACCCAGAACACACTACCATAGCAATGCATTAAAAGGTCTCCATACGTCTTACAATCTAAAAATGCTGGGTTGTTTTAACCCAACTTTGGGTCAAATATGGACAAACACATGGCTAGGTTTGTCCATATTTGACCCAAAGTTGGGTTAAAACAACCCAGCATTTTTGAGAGTGTAGCAATGTCCTGATAAACACCTACAGCATTGTGTTGGCTAGTACAAATCATCACATTTTTCTTTAGAAAATATTAAAAAAAAATAGTTTTAGTTAATCAGTTTTAATTTAGCGTATGAGAAACACAAGGTCATGGTGGCTGTTTAGCATGTTTAACACAATATTAATACACTTTCTAAAATTCCGACTCTAAGAAAACAATGGAAGCAAATTGCAGTGCACCACCATAACTGTGAAATTGAGTGACTGCAATTGAAACACTTGTCAATGATTATGGACCCAATGTTAGTGAATGATGATTATTACTCATTTGCCACTGTTTTATGCAGAGGCTGCTCATTTGCATATTTTACCCAGGTGTGACAATCAGTGGAATAGGATTATCTCAGCAAAACATGGAAATTCATGTAATTCAATTCTACAAACAAAACATCCCCTTTGGAAATGTAACTTTTGCAGTCACAAAAATAAAAAAAACACTGAGTCTTTTTGATGCTCATTTAAATCGTCTTCAGGTTTGCTTTGGGTTTTTATATCCTTACTGAGCAAACCAACAATTAATGTTTTTTTATGAATGTAAATGTTTAATTTCTGGTGCTGTATTGTAACAGAAGGTCTCTCCAGAGGTTCATACATTGTTGTTGTTTTTCTCCCTTAATGAATGCAGATATTTTTTTTGTCTCTACTTGTTTCTCACGAAAGCCAGTGCCTTGATTTCTCAATGCTACCAAAGCTGAGGGTTATGAGGATGGTTTCAGTGTATGGAGATCAGTTCAAGTTTCATCCTAGAGGGTAATGATTAATTACTTGTCAACAGTTTGAAACCGAAGATAATATATAGCGATTCATTCAGGATTTTCATCATTTTTCCTCAATGTGACTTTTCACCCCAATGGCAAAACATGTCCCTATACACTAATTCACCCTAAATGTAATCATACATCTATATCAATAAAAGCTTAATCACAAATTTTACCCAAATACACAACATTTCTGTATTGCTAAGCCAATTGTGCAATATAAACACACAAAAAAAATCATAGCATAGGAGCCAGCTAGGTCGTCAGCTCTGTTTAATTCAAGGTTATAGTGCATGATCTTCTCTGAATGTGACATGCATTGGCTGAACACGAGTCCTTTGTGTAAATGGGAGGTTGTTAAATGTGTGGTTGTTAGTGGTGCTTGCCGAAGCAATATAAATAGGCGTATATAGGTGCTGACCGCCATACATCAGAATGTTTCGGGGTTAAAGAGACCACTGACTACTTTTATAGGGGTCAAATAGAGAGAGACGGGAGAGAAAATGTCCTCTTGCTATGGAGCGACACTCCCCATGGGACATGTGCCTTTTGTGCAGCTTTTAATTGGATATGAATATCTTGCTTGTTGAAATCCATGGCCAGCTTACAGTCTAAATCCCATTAGTATCTGTTATGTGCATCATGAAATGTCCAATGTGTTTTACTTCAGCTTAATATGACATCATTGTTTCCCAACCAATAGACCTTAGACAGGATAGATGCCATATTGAACTTTACACAGGAAGACGAGGCTGTGAAGAATAGATTCACAGTATTTACGATAGCACACACTGTATACAGATCCTAGATTCCTTGCCGTTTTCGAAACTCACTGTTTTATGGAGTTTTTTCTATTGAAGTTTTTTTTGGAAATATGTTTTATCGGCTGAATAATGTTTTGTTAACAACAGTAGCTACATTCCCGAATACAAAATTAAGCTTACTGAACAATGCTATATTTTACTTTCATAAAACTATAACTGTGTGGCTGGAATTGACTGAGAAGTGAAAAGTGGGCGGTACTTACCAGAATGGAGCCATGTGATTGGAGGGGGAAGGGTTTTGTTACATGAATTAAA
Organism: Cyprinella venusta; assembly: GCA_038021265.1. Taxonomy (NCBI): domain Eukaryota; kingdom Metazoa; phylum Chordata; class Actinopteri; order Cypriniformes; family Leuciscidae; genus Cyprinella; species Cyprinella venusta. The sequence goes on along the minus strand of CM075884.1, from coordinate 3,940,868 downwards.
GGAGTAGTTGACTTTAAAAAAAAAAAAACTTTTGCTGATAATTTACTCACCCTCATGTCATCCAAGATGTCCATGTCATTCTTTCTTCAGTCGAAAAGAAATTAAGGTTTTTGATGAAAACATTCCAGGATTTTTCTCCATATAATGGACTTCAATTGGAACCAATCGGTTCAAATGAGAGTTTCAGTGCAGCTTCAAAGGGCTTTAAACGACACCAGACGATAAATAAGGGTCTTATGTAGCAAAACGATCGCTCATTTCAAAAATAAATAAAAAAGTTTAAGTTTTATAAGCACAAATGGTCACCTTGGCACTGTTCTGTGATGAACGTTCTTGACTCTCCTATTCGAACTCACTCTCGAAAATGAACAAATCTTTTTTTGAGTCATGACTAGAAGGGTCCTTGATAAGACCCTTATTCGTTGTCTGGTGTCGTTTAAAGCCCTTTGAAGATGCACTGAAACTCTCATTTGGACCTTGAACCGTTTGGTTCCCAATGAAGTCCATTATATGGAGAAAATCAACAATCTGAATTTCTTTTCGACTGAAGAAAGAAAGATGTGGACATCTTGGATGACATGGGGGTGAGTAAACTATCAGCAATTTATTTTATTTATTTATTTTTTTAAAGTGAACCACTCCTTTAAGTTGCACCACCTCTGAAATTACATTCGTTTTATAAATTTTGATTTAAAAAAAAATGCAAAGATAAACTTATCTTATAACCTAAATATACATTCCAAACAGTTTGGACCCATAAATCATTCACATTAAGATCAACATGTATAAGACCGGCAGCCCTTTTTAAACCCATCCTGGATTCATTTCATGAGAAACGACTGAATTTCACTGATGAATCTTGCACTATAAGATCAGGGCCGTGTATTAAGAAGGGTCAATTTCACGTTGATTCATTAATGCAGATCCTGTCGTGGAACGAAGCGAATTAATATTAGATTATTTGGATTTAAGGAGGGGGGAAAACAAGGCACCAAAGAAAATGAGAGAGTGCATCTTGTCTCTTTCGGTATCCTTAAGCTAACAAAATGCAAAATGGCACCGAAAAAGCATTAAAACAGGAGCCATCCGAAGATTTATTTCATCAAGCGCACAATCCTCTATAATTTGTTGATTGTGAGTGGCCTTAAGATTCATCTGCTTTGAAAGCAATTACGGCAACTTGTCCAGAAGCATCAGGAGTATTTGCACGCGCTCCTTTTCCCAGCTCTGCCGGGAACGCAACAACAGAGACTCTTTATGACCCTGAGCTTAAAATACTAGCTCGTTGCGACAAACCAAACTAAGTGTGCCCTCAAGAGTCGGTTTCTGATCCGCGTCTCCAGGCGTGACGCTGGAACGGAGAGCTCTTCACGTGGTTTCGAAGGCTTTGCTCTTCTTAATGTAGCCCATTCTGGAAATGGCAGTTTCTCTTGCTTTCAAAGGAAGAAAGAGATGAGAGCAAACATAAGTCAGGTGTTTCCACAATCAAAGTGAAAGAACTGTAGCAAATGAGCCCCTCTCCACCTCTTCAGGCTCTGCTAATGGCGCTGCTCTGCTCTATGACTGTTGATGACTTTTAAAAACACATTTAGACATCATACGGGCTTTGATGTAACCTAAACCCGTAGTGCCATAATTTGCCAATATTGTCATTGAAGGACTATCCGGCAGCACTTTAGCTCCTTTTTAAACACATTTGGTGACTCATTAAGGCTATTTTTATGAAGCATTAGGCGATTTCCATTGCATAAGATGTCCTGATAGCCACCCAAAAAGTTCAGCGTCAGCGTGAGCCGTGAGAGAGATACATGGAGAGTGTTTTTAGAGCAAACCAGTTTGTTTTGCATCAGTACTCCTGAAGAATTGGCCACATAAGAAAGAACAGCAAAAGCCTTTTAGCATCTCCCCATATAGACCTGCTGCCGTTATATTATTCAGAAGACACTGGAAATTGGTGGGAATGTGTTTTGGTTTTTGCCTGAGTGATACTGGGGTCTGTTTGATTAGCTGGATTTGAATCCGTATTAAAGTAAGCAACTTGGCTCATCTGACTCCAGAGCAATTACGCTGAATTGTGTGTGTGTATAATAGTGGCACTGTAACGTGCTCTATGATGGCGGTGATTTGTTCGTCGACGTGTTTTTGAACAGATCTTTTAAGGGAACAAAATATCATGCTGCTTGTGTAAATGCATATTTTAGTTTGGGGTCTAATTATCACTATTAACTATTAACTACGACTCAATAAACTCCTTATTACTGCTTATTAAAGGAGTAGTTCACTTTAAAAAAAAAAAACTTTTGCTGATAGTTTACTCACCCCTATGTCATCCAAGATGTCCATGTCTTTCTTTCTTCAGACGAAAAGAAATTAAGGTTTTTGATGAAAACATTCCAGGATTTTCTCCATATAATGGACTTCACTGGGAACCAAACAGTTCAAGGTCCAAATGAGATTTTCAGTGCAGCTTCAAAGGACTTTAAACGACACCAGACGATAAATATGGGTCTTATCAAGCGGAATGATCGCTCATTTAATAAATAAAGAACAAAGTTTAAGTTTTATAAACTCAAATGCTCGCCCAAGTCACTCTCCTGTTCGAACGCGTTCATCAAAATGAATGAATCTTTTTCCAAGTCAATTTGTTCGTTTCGTTCGTTGAATGAACCAAATGAGTTCAATGAGTTCGAACAGGAGAGTCACAAACAAAACACCAATAGTTTTTTTTTTTTTCTAAAGTGAACTACTTCTTTAATTGTTAGTAAGGTTATTAAGTTTAGGTATTGTGTCAGGAATCAGTCATTTTATCAATCATATTGTATAGGAATCAGTCATTTTAAATACTCAAATTCATAGTCATTACATAATTATAATGTAAGGTATGAAACATGGATATTCGTTTTTGATATTTGCTAAAGATTAAAAACACTAATAATTTAATAACACTGTTAAGTTTAAAGATTGAGCTTTAGATGAACATAAAGGTGATCTAAATGTAAATGAGTATGGGTAATTTAAATATTCAATATTAATAAAAAATGGACAATTCTAATTATTTTTATGGAATATTGCTGTATTTTAAATGATTCATCCATGCACATCATTATTTAAAAAAAAAAAAAAAAAAAAGGTTCTCTGATGATGCGTTTACTGGCGTGAGAGCGGGGCAACCTGTCAACATGAGACTGACCGCAAACCACAACCATCCAGCCATCCAAACAATTCCCTTGAACACAAGTCCCACCCTATTCCCAGTCTTCTTCTAAGTCAGATGATAGTTTTGTGTGAGGGATGTGTTGCAGGTTTGACATCAGTGACACTGAACAATTCTGGATTTCACAATGCGGCATGTATGAAAATGTATGTCATATTTACATGTTTTCCAAACTGATTTCAAGCAAAGAATTCCCGTCAAATCGCTTGTGTTTCCTGTGTCTTCTAAGCAGTGGTGTTGGCCTTTGATATTTGAATGCATTAGGGGTTTTAGAGGAAGTAGAATTATTTCTGTGAATGCCATAGCAATTTCAAATCTGCAATAACTTCTCATTTACCTGGTCTTTTCCTTTCCATTTCTCTTCAATTATTTGTACAAGCACATTGAAAAGGTCATTTTTAAGACCTCTCTTAATTTTTCAACACTTTTTCATATCATCAAAACCACAACTATATTTGGCCGCTCAACATACTTGTCATGAGGCTATGTTTAAGCTAAAAGGGTTTTGTAGAAAATTTTTGTAATTTAATACAATAATTTTTTTGTATTTTAATTTTCTCATTGAGGTTCATTTATTATGCTAATACAAATATACATACATACATATATATATATATATATACACACACACATATACGTATATATATATATATACACACACACACACACACACACACATATATGTACATATATATACACACACATATTTATATATATATATCTGAAATTACCACACATATATTATGTAAACACAAACTTTTATTTTGGATGCGATTAATCGCGAATCGCGATTAATCGTTTTGACAGCCCTAATTTGTATTTAATATAAATTATTTATACAGTATATACATGCAAATATTTCTTAAATATATACATGTATATGTGTGTATTTATATATATAAAATAATTATGCACACTACACACACATATATTATGTAAACACAAACTTTTATTTTGGGTACGATTAATCGTGATTAATCGTTGCCCAGCCCAGATCAAGGCAAATTTGATTTCTCATGGATGAAACCTTTAATGAAAAAAGACTAAAATCCTGTTAATTAGTTAACTCTAAGTGTCTTTACAATATACAGTGAATGTGTAATTGTACTGTAAAAATGAATAAACCACATAAAGGCTGTTTATATATATATATATATATATATATATAAAAAACTTATATGAGTCAGTTTATAATTTACAGTGATAATAATTAAAATGACATTCCCAAAAGTCATCACATTTGATGATATTTATTTTTTAAGTTTTTTAAGTTTTCAGACACCCAATATGCTATCCCATTTTTGCAGTGAATTTCTGGAAACCACAGTTGCAGTGTTTTTTTTTTTTTGTATTTCTTATGGTAAATTGCCAGTATTGACTGTAAATGGTCTTACTAAATAAAAATTTTATTGAGTAATGTTTTTCCACTGAAAGGCCTTAACTGCTTGAACCCCGATAAATGCTGCTTGCAGCTTTAATTTTTTTTTTTGGCACTGTACTAAAAGTTAAAAAGATGTTTAATTAGCCAAGTGTTATTTTTAAAACAACTTGCTTTTGAGTCTCCCAGCGCCTCTCTGGTCTTTATCGGTGTCTTGTGCAGGAAACCGCATATGTATGGGCCATCCCATAATTTGAAAGTCTCTATGTATCAACATCAAACACTTCTTTAATTGACTCAGAAACACACTTAGTGAACTGCATGCGATTGGAAATGGGATATTATGAACTGTCAGTTTGCATTTATCGCAATTTTGCTCTGGGATTTGGAAAAGCAATGGAAAACAGGAGCGGTGCTGGAGAGAGGCAGTAAAGGGCTGAGCGAGCGAACGTTTAAAGACTTTATCTGTGCCCTAAACACACACACACGAGTACAAACACACTAACAGTAAATGTTTGTCATCCGATACACAACAGCACTGCAGTTTTCCTCCGAATGATTCATTCTTTATACATAATGTGTCCTTTAATGGCTGAAAATGGGTTTTAAAGAGGTCAGGCATCCTCTCTGAGCATATTAATAACTGCCATTATGAAATTAATCTGATCAGAGCATGAACCGGCTCATTTTTAAACAGTCTCTAATATAGCAGAAGCCTTCGCTCTTGTTGTCTAGCTAAACTCAGCGTGTCTGGGGTATTGCACTCTGGGAATGACGTGCGGGAGGCTTCTTTATGAAGTACTTTTTTTCATTTTCGCACTTTTTTCCCCCTTCATTTTCTCCGCTAAGAGGGCCGTCTCTGAGCAGGTCCCTCGCGACTGGCGTCTGAAACTTATGACTAGCCATGTCTACAGACATCACGGCGCAACCAAAGCATGGCAGAATGACAGATCGTGCCTTCAATGTGTACTGACAAACAAATTAGTGAGAAGATGCTTTGCGCTGCATAACAGATGTGGTGGGCGCCGTGGTACGGAACAGCCGACAGAAAAAAAAAGAAACAACCGCGCCCCATCTGGACCAGTGAGGGCCCGGCGGCCCACTCATTCCAACCCCAACAAAAGACGCGCCGGAATCGCTCACGTCATGATGACAGACGTGGATGTGTGAGGGAGTTTCGTCAGCCATGGGCACTTTAGTCCCTGTGGACTTTTGGGGAAAAGAACAGTCTTTTCACACTCTCACTTTTTTATTTTTATTTGTCTGTTAAAATGTCCATCTAGAAGAGAATTCTGTAATTGTTTCAAAAACAATAATAATAGAATAGAATAGAATTCCCTTTTGATTTATGAATGTGCAGAATCTATTTTTTTCTGAATCAGGAAATGTCATTTCCACCACATCTCATATGGCATTGAGTTAAATTGCATTTTCTGATGGAAATGATAGTAGTGAAACTGACATTAAGCATTTTTTAATCATTTGTCTTGTTGAGACTGATTTTATCAGCATTGTATGTATCATACATACTCACAATTAAATACTTAACTAAATCTTTTTGTTTTGTAAGGGGTTGGAAAAAAAGTGTGAACATCCATCTATCCATCCACCCTTCATCCATCCATCCATCCATCCCTTCATTCCATCCATCCATCCATCCATCCATCCATCCATCCATCCATCCATCCACCCACCCATCCATCCACCCACCCATCCACCCACCCATCCATCCATCCATCCATCCATCCATCCATCCATCCATCCATCCATCCATCCATCCACCCATTCATACATCCATCATCCATCCATCCATCCTTCCACCCACCCATCCATCCATTAATCCTCCCATCCATTCTTCCACCCTTCCACCCACCCTTCCATCCACACATCCATCCACCCATCCATTTATTTATGCTCAGACACTTGCATGTGTCACTATATTAGTAACATTACTAATACACATTTTTGGACATGCGTGTTTTTTTTACGTCATTTGAACGGACATTTTTTCTGTCATTTGGCTAAAATCCTATATTAAAATCCATTTTAGACAATGTGATTTGCAGATTATTTAAGACAGTATTAGCTGTGAATCAACGACAAATGCTAAAATAAGACAACATTCTCAGATTCTCAAATACATTATATATAGTGTTTCTTGAGTAAAACAAATGCCGTACTTCCATTTGTAAAACAGATCTTTATTGATCTTTGAAAAGCAGAGATCAAGATCCAATGGAGATATGAGGTTTAGTCACAGGCTGTATTTATTACTTTTCATTGGTAAGACATTTTTTGAAAAAAAAAAAAAAGTCATCTGGAAAGGGTGACCAATAGTAATGGATTACGATTTTATTTTAGAATAACGAAAAATGATCTTTGTTAACGTTATTTAATTAATGGCAAGCAATAAGACCTTATTGTAATGACCTGTTGATTTTAATATTGATTTTAAACACCACGAACAAAACAAAACTTTAAATAGATGTGTTTTCTAGCAAAACCAACACCACCTTAATCCCACAGTATTCTTCAGTTTTGATGCGAACGCCTAGCGTATTGAACAGCCGAATATGACTCAAACGTGATAAAACGATTTTCGCTGTTAGGGTGTAAATTTTTGAAATAAGGTGCAAATTGAATGATTTATGAAGTTAATACGAAATGCATATCTGTTTCCCTGAAATATGAGATGATCTTGTATTATAAAGTTTGGTTGGGAAGTGTTATACGTGAGAACGTGGGGAGGCTGTGAAGAGAAAGAGAGAGATGTGTTAGACAGAAAAAGAAAGGGTTTGGGAGTGAGAATGTGTCATCGTTGCATGGCGGTTGGAGACTGTGAATGACACTGAGAGAAATAGTAAACAATGATGAGATGCAGTTGATCTGAGGCTGAGCGCGTCGAGCAGACGGAATAAAAGAGGGCGATCTGATAATTCGGCGTGATGTATGGAGCCGAGTCTCTGAGGTGAAGGGATTGAGTGTGAGAACTCGACTCAGATTAAAAGCAAACATTGTCACACGGGGTAACTGTTCATCTCGACGCCTCTGCGGGTCCTCGGCTGAGTCACACGCGCCGCTATTGTTAGCTGAGGTGGTTATTACATTGACTCCAATGATACCTTTGTCGTTACTCTGCCTGCAAGGTGAATTGAAGTCCACTTACTTTTCTTTTCTTCTCAATAGATTTCTGTAGTTCAATCCAAACTACTTAAAGTAGTTTATTTTGGTTTTACAATGTTAGGTCACTTAAAAATGAAAATTCTCCCATTAATTACTCGCCCTCATGTCCTTCCAAACCAGAAAGGCTTTTGTTCATCTTCAGAACACAAATGAAGATATTTTTGGAAAAGATATAAAAGAGAGATTTCTGTCCCTCCTCACGTTTGAGATTCAGCAAGAACCAATGAGGTTCATTCTCTTGTTACGCATCACTTTTGAGCTTCAGCAAGAACCAATGAGGTTCATTCTCGTGTTACGCATCACATTTGAGCTTCAGAAAGAACCAATGAGGTTCATTCTCGTGTTACGCATCACGTTTGAGCTTCAGCAAGAACCAATGAGGTTCATTCTCATGTAACGCATCACGTTTGAGCTTCAGCAAGAACCAATTAGGTTCATTGTCTTGTTACGCATCACGTTTGAGCTTCAGCGAGAACCAATGAGGTTCATTCTCTTGTTACGCATCACGTTTGAGCTTCAGCGAGAACCAATGATGTTCATTGTCGTGTTTTGCATCACGTTTGAGCTTCAGCAAGAATCAATGAGGTTCATTCTCGTGTTTCGCATCACGTTTGAGCTTCTTCAAGAACCAGTGAGGTTCATTCTCGTTTTACACATCACGTTTGAGCTTCATCAAGAACCAATGGTTCATTCCCGTGTTATGCATCACGGTTTTTCAGCAAGAGGTTTGTTCTCATGAGTCAAGCAGGTTCGGTTGAACTTCTGTTTATGTTCGTTTGCTGATCAATGTTTAGATGTGAATAAAAAATTGAATTCAGCCTGTTCATCATATAAAGCAGTCAAGTTTATTTGGACTACCACACTAAATTCATATGGATTAGTTTTACTATTTTTACTCGTTATTAACTTTTAAAAGCTTCAAAGCGGCAGTTCATTCATTAAAATATCTTAATGAACTGTCCCTTTAAGTGTGGTATTTTCAATCCTCTAGTTTGATTGGGTAAGAGAAGTTAAAAAAAAGTAGCGGGTCATTAAAAACACAGAGTGGAGCTGAGGTAAGGCACAAGTATACTTCAATTTTAATACGACTGCTTAGCGTATACATATAGCTGAACGAATAGGCTTCAAAGTATACAGCATTTGATAATGTGCGCAAACACAGGCTCTCGACAGTTTCGTCTTTTCATCTGCCCAAGTTTTGACAGAATGTTTTTTTTTTTTTTTTTTTTTTTTTTTTTGTGAAGGCCTTGTGAACAAACTAATTTGTGCAAAAACTCACAAGTTAAGGCATACACAGAGTATGATACTATGACCGATTTGACAAATCTGGCTGCACAAATAGAGTATGCTCATAATAATGGCGAAAATAATGTCTTGCACACTGTACACATGCCTAGCATACACATAAAAACTGAACTATACTTTAGGCTTTACATTGCACTCTATGTGGAAATGGAAATTGCTGTCACTCCGCTCCACTCACATTCTCCGTTCCAGACCGTATTTCAGCCTGTGTTGTCTGTCGACATATAGACTTGATAAAATTTCTTATTTTTTGTCCACTTTATACTTAAACAATATACGCTTTACTGTGTGTGCTCTTGATCTTCATAGAAGTTATAGCTCTTGGGTAACTTCGATTTCCTCTGAACTTTTCAGTCAGAGTTGGCTAGAGGGCATGTCATGTGTGTGGATGTGTCTTCGTAGCGATATAAGCTATAGAAGGATACCAATTTCATTCTCCCTAGCACTTCTTGAATGAATCCTAGACACCTTCTGATGAAGCTGCCCGCGGCGTGGATCCGCGATCAGTCTCATCTTGCCCTGACTGGCCATGTCGTCACGGCCGTCCGGGATGCAGGGATGGACAGAGAAAGAGAGTTGATCTCTGTCGGCTCTCCGAGCCCTGTGTCATAAAAGCAGGGTGTGATTTATGTTTCTCACGATGACATCATCTCGATGCATCATCGGAATAACTCAGTCGCACTTCATCGGAGCAGTTTAAACAGCTTAATCAAACTTTAATACTTCAAACCCAACCGATTAGTGTTTCTGTTACACCAAAAAGCTTTTACAACAAATCTAGTGAGTTTTTCTTGGATCCTGGAGATGTGATGTTGACACGGACCTGGGTGTCTGCAGTGAGATTATGAGATAACTGTGACATCCTGACAGTAGAAAGACTGAATCATGAGGGTTTTGGAGGGTACGTCATCACATGACATGCGGGATGTCTTATCATGAAGTAGGTCTTAGTGTGGATGGCAACCTTGACGTTTAATAGTGATCTCTTTGGATTGTCTGTTTTATATCTGCACTTTATCTGAAATCACAGCTTTATGTAACCACGCTAATAAAATCATATTTGAGGTTTTAATGTCCCTGATGTCCACTTAAAAGGGTTTTTTGCACTAAAACCTTCATTTACAGTAGTTTAATGAAAGTCCGCCACTCAACCACAATTACAAATAAATGGGTAGTTTTTGGTGCTGTACCTTTAATTACTCAAATTTAAAGGGTCGTTAATGTTTTTTTATGCTTGTCAAGCCTGCGTTTATTTGATCAAACATATGGCTGTGTGTATAAGACAGTAATTTTGTGAAATATTTTTACAATTTGAAGTAACTAATTTCTCTTTGGATATATTTGTAAATGTTTTTTTTGTTGTTTTTCCTGTGATCAAATCTGAATTTTCAGCATCATTACTCCAGTCTTCAGTGTCACATGATGCTTCAGAAATCATTCTAATATGATGATTTGATGATCAAGAGTAATTTCTGATTATCATCAATAATGAAAACATCTTTTCTTTTGAAAAAGAGATCCATTTTTTTAGAAAACTTGATCAGAAAGATCAAACGAAAGATCAAAAAGACCGTCAAAGATTAAAATAACAGCATTTATTTGAAGGAGAAATGATATTTGATCAATTTAAAGCAGCACTATGCAGTTTTTTTACCTTAAAGGGATACTCCACTTTTTTTGGAAATAGGCTCATTTTACCACTCCCCCAGAGTTAAACTGATGGTTTTTACCATTTTCAAATCCATTCAGCCGATTTTCTGATATTTAGAAGAATATCAGTAACCAGACAGTTTCTGGTCTCATTGACTTCAATAGAAGGAAAAAAATATACAATGGAAGTCAATGAGACCAGAAACTGTCTGGTTACTAATATTCTTCTAAATATCAAAAAAAAAAAAAAAATAGGCTGAATACATTCGAAAACGGTAAAACCCAACTGTTTAACTCTAGGGGAGTGGTCAAATGAGCCTATTTCCAAAAAAAGTGGAGTATCCCTTTAACTGAATAGCTTCGGAGTTATTGCAATGGTCATATGACTATACTCGGGTTGAATGTTGGCCGTCCCAAAACCGGAAATCCTGCATAGTGCGGCTTTAATGTGTCCTTGCTGAATAAATAGTATGAATTTCTTTTAAAAATAAATCAAATCTTACTAATCCCAAATATTTCAACAGTATAGTGTACAGAATCTACCCCCATAACCACCTTTACAACCTCTGACCTTTCGCCCACCCAAACAGCCTCACTCACACCAGTTCCCTCCTCTTCAGTTGCGACTCATAATGCCAATAAGCACAAAAGCTGATCTCATAACGTTAATTTAATCTTGTGTTGGATGGCTTGTGTGCACCCACAGCTGTTGTGGGTGTGCGATTAGGATTGGTGCCCGCGGACAGTGGCGTTAGCACCAGCTACTATGCGAAACCTCTGTCCCTGGCATGGAATAGACTAACACATGTAAAGCAGATGGCCGGTGCACTATGTCTTCTGTTGGCACTAATCAGGTGCTAAATATCACTCCGTCTGCTCACTCGGCCTGATCCTGGAAGCCATCATGCTTCCTCTTTGAGTGTTGGCCTGTGTTGGTATGCGGTGAAGACTAGAATTTATAGTTCAATTGTTTTGTTCGGCAAATATTTTAAAGACTCCCTATGTTGAAAATCAATTAATTTTGTTTTTTATGTCTATATGGTGTTTTGAATATGCTTTAAAGGTGCGGTATGTTATTATTTTTGTTATTATTTTACCAAAGCAATAAATACCATATGTCTGCTGTTCACATGTTCCTCCGAAAAAGAATGCTACTGCCAGCTATTCTACTTTGAAATGTGTGTTCGTGTTAGAAAGTCTGTTTTTGTTTTGGTCTGTGTGCCAATGTGCCCAATAGTATTTCAACACTCTGGGTTGCCAGTTGGCGGAAAACTCTGCATATTGCAGATATGGAAGCCAGCAAACGAACTGGGTCAGAGATTGCAGATTCTACCCTAAAAACCTAAAAAGCCTTGACATCCATTGAAAGCTCTATGATCAGAGGCCTTGTGTAAGGCTCTGCACTTTTCGTTGGCAATTGCGCTCATTCCTGTTGCGTCCTCAATCTGGCAACCCGCGTGAGAGTCAAGTCTGAGGAAACGGGGGAAACGACTCTCCACCATTTTGAATTTGGATTACCATATCCAGTTCAACTGCTAGCTGTTAATATTATATACTGCACCTTTAAGAGAAAACAGGCATGATGTGACGGTCTCAAAAATGCGGTTTGAAACCACCCGTTTCCTACCGTCACAAACATGTAACCAATCCCGTCAATGTGCGGGCGGGGCTTTCCTTAAGAAACCAATTTGAAATGATTCGAGCTTTGTGACATGGTGGATTATCCTGCTGGAAGTAGGATGGGTACATGGTGGCCATAAAGGGATGGACATGTTCTGAAACAATGCTCAGGTAGGCCGTGGCATTTAAACGATGCCCGATTGGCACTAAGAGGCCTAAAGTGTGCCAAGAAAACATCCCCACACCATTACACCACCACCACCAGCCTGCACAGTGGTAACAAGGCATGATGGATCCATGTTCTCATTCTGTTTACGCCAAATTCTGACTCTACCATCTGAATGTCTCAACAGAAATCGAGACTCAACAGACCAGGCAACATTTCCAGTCTTCAACTGTCCAATTTTAGTGAGCTCTTGTAAATTGTAGCCTCTTTTTCCTTTTTGTAGTGGAGATGAGTGGTACCCGGTGGGGTCTTCTGCTGTTGTAGCCCATCCGCCTCAAGGTTGTGTGTGTTGTGGCTTCACAAATGCTTTGCTGCATACCTCGGTTGTAACGAGTGGTTATTTCAGTCAAAGTTGCTCTTCTATCAGTTTGAATCAGTCGGCCCATTCTCCTCTGACCTCTATCATCAACAAGGTATTTTTGCCCACAGGACTGCCCCATACTGGATGTTTTTTCCCTTTTCAAGCCATTCTTTGTAAACCCTAGAAATGGTTGTGTGTGAAAATCCCAGTAACTGAGCAGATTGTGAAATACTCAGACCGGCCCGTCTGGTTCCAACAACCATGCCACGCTCAAAATTGCTTAAATGACCTTTCTTTCCCATTCTGACATTCAGTTTGGAGTTCAGGAGATTGTCTTGACCAGGACCACACCCCTAAATGCATTGAAGCAACTGCCATGTGATTGGTTGATTAGATAATTGCATTAATGAGAAATTGAACAGGTGTTCCTAATAATCCCATGAGTGTATATGGTTGAATTAAACTAATATTTCCACATCATACTTTATATAAAACTGATTATTTAATGCTGTTTAATGCCACTGCTTTTTTTATATTCTTGGTTGTCGATTTAGCAAACTTATAGGGACAAATATGCCTACAAACTTTAGCTGAGTATACACACACACACACACACACACACACACATAGATGGTTACCACAGAAAAAAAGGCGTCTTTGCCAAGCTCCGGCTGAGCGGTCCGACAGAAATCCGATTCCTAGCGTGATGGCGAGACAATACAGCCTCCCTCATTTGCTACTTCACCGGTGTTTAATCGGTGGTCTCCTAGACAGAAAGAGTGATTGAAAGAAAGGAAGATGAGAGGGATAAAGAGAGGGAGAGAGAGTCAATGATTTCCCCACTGCCTTTTTGAATAGAGTCTCTAGTGTCTCATCTGACCTGACGGTTATGAGGGCCATGGGAAGATGTGATTGGCTCATTACCTCTGCTCGCTCCTGATAGCCGGGGGAGGGGGGAGCGCCTATCGTCTTCTGAATTTACACCGTTTCTCTCTTCCTCTCTGTCTCCGACAACATGGCAGTCTGCCGGGCCTCTGCGTCTGACCTGACATTTGCTGTTTTCTTTGGTTCAAAGTAGGGATGTCAAAAGTACTTTAGTTCCAAGTCAATGCTAAAATGTTCCAAAAATGTTGTTAGTCAAGAAATACTACTATATTGTGCTCATTACACGTCTTTGTGGAATACTTGATTGGTCATCCAGGTTACTGAAGTCAGCAGCGTTATACCTTTGCTAGGAACGTTTTTTCTTCATGGAAATTTTGCATTTGGTGAGCTTGTAAAATATTAAAACACAAATCAATAGTTTAGTTCAAATCAATAGTACAGTTATTTAAGTATGCCATCCAGTATGCCATGGGCTCGCTCTCCCTTGTTTCATACAAACACAGATGCTGTCATTTTGTGACTATTGTTTTGTAAACTGTTGGATACGGAAGCCCTGAACCTCAACGTAAAAAAAATAAAATAAATAAAAATATATAGCATTTCGAGATTAAAGTTGAAATGTTTCGAGATTAAAGTTGAAATGTTTCAAGATTAAAGTCGAAATGTTTCGATGTTAAAGTCAAAATGTTTCGAGATTAAAGTCAAAACGTTTCGAGATTAAATTCGAAACATTTCAAGAATAAAGTAACAAAAAATTCAAGATTAAAGTCGATACGGTATGAGATTAAAGTCGAAATGTTTTGAGATTAAAGCCGAAATGATTCGAGATTAAAGCCAAAATGTTTCGAGACTAAAGTCGAAATGTTTCGAGATTAAAGTCAAAACGTTTTGAGATTAAAGTCGAACTGTTTCGAGATTAAAGTGGAAACGTTTCGAGATTAAAGTCGAAATGTTTTGAGATTAAAGTCGAAATGTTTCGAGATTAAAGTCAAAACGTTTTGAGATTAAAGTCGAAATGTTTCGAGATTAAAGTGGAAACGTTTCGAGATTAAAGTGGAAACATTTCGAGATTAAAGTCGAAACGTTTCGAGATTAAAGTCGAAACGTTTTGAGATTAAAGTCGAAACGTTTCGAGATTAAAGTGGAAACGTTTCAAGATTAAAGTCGAAACGTTTCGAGATTAAAGTCAAAATGTTTCGAGATTAAAGCCGAAATGTTTCGAGATTAAAGTTGAAATGTTTCGAGATTAAAGTCGAAATGTTTCAAGATTAAAGTCAAAATGTTTTGAGATTAAAGATGAACATTCCGAGATTAAAGTCGAAATGTTTCCAGATTAGTTGAAATATTTTGAGATTAAAGTCGAACTATTTCGAGATTAAAGTTGAAAAATTTCGAGATTAAAGTCGAAACGTTTTGAGATTAAAGTCGAAATGTTTCGAGATTAAAGCCGAAATGTTTCGAGATTAAAGTCGAAACGTTTCGAGATTAAAGTCGAAACGTTTCGAGATTAAAGTCGAAACGTTTCGAGATTAAAGTCGAAATGTTTCGAGATTAAAGTCGAAATGTTTCGAGATTAAAGCCGAAATGTTTCAAGGTTAAAGTCGAAACGTTTCGAGTTAAAGTCGAAACGTTTCGAGGTTAAAGTCGAAACGTTTCGAGGTTAAAGTCGAAACGTTTCGAGGTTAAAGTCGAAACGTTTCGAGGTTAAAGTCGAAACGTTTCGAGGTTAAAGTCGAAACGTTTCGAGATTAAAGTCGAAACGTTTCGAGATTAAAGTCGAAATGTTTCGAGATTAAAGATGAACATTCCGAGATTAAAGTCGAAATGTTTCGAGATTAGTTGAAATATTTTGAGATTAAAGTCGAAATATTTAGAGATTAGTTGAAATATTTTGAGATTAAAGTCGAAAAATTTCGAGATTAAAGTCGAAACGTTTTGAGATTAAAGTCGAAATGTTTCGAGAATAAAGCCAAAACATTACGATAATGCAGTCTTCCATAGAAGTGTGTGCATTCATAACAGTGTGCGTCCACTGGCTCAGAGTGTGTGTGGGTAAAGAAATGCACTTGTAGTCGAACTGCCATGGATTAACACAAAATAGTAACTTTTTTCTTTTTTTCATCAAAATTCTATTTTTTTTTTTTTTTTTTTTTTTTTTTTGCGTTGCGGTTCAGGGCTTCCGTAGTTGGATTATACATACAAACAAGATAGACAAGATAAGATACAAACAGGTACAATTTTAAAACTTTTGAAATCAAACTCATATTTCCATAATTATTTATTTGGCAAAATGCTGTGTAATAAGTGATAATAAGTGACTGTACCGTATCCGTTAAATGTCCATCTAGAACTTGGCACTCAAGCAACTGCTCTCTCCGTTTATTAGACCTGATGAAATATTTAAACTCAGATCAATAATTTGTGTGGAATTATAGACACTTTGCTTCACGTCGGGGTCCTCATCACCCTGTCTGGGATTTATTCTGAGATAACAACTGGCTGAATGTACATTATCCCTTACATAATATGTAAATTTGTTGGAGTGTGTCAAATAACAAACTCGCTTTCTAAGTGGTTGAATAATTGAGAAATTTCGATTACCGAAATCTTGGATTCGTGACAAGCGTAGTTCAGAGCGAATGATTCGTCCTTCCTCAACATGGCAGCAGTAATGGATTGCTTTTAAGAGTTCAGGCTAGTTGCTCATATTGTTTGGATTCACCGACAGACGAGTCAAAGTGCTCGAGGGTGACATGACAAAACATCCACCGGTGACAAGTGACTGAGCATGGATCGACTGATTGTGTCTGGTGTGATGTGTGTTGCTTGTCTTTTGTTTCTTGATGTTGATCTCTTTCCGTTCATACTATCAGAAGCCTACCCAGAGATAGGAGTCTGCTATCTGGCAATATTTGGGCTGTTTAAAAGACCCATAAGGCATCATCAACTTCCAGTTTGTAAAATGTGTTAAAACGGCAACACTTCAAACTTGAGCAGGCGAATGTAAGTCAAAAACATGTGAATCCTGTGAATCATTCAAAACCATGATACCAGCATAAATTCGTTTTAATCAATTTGAATTTTATGCTGTTTTATGCTGTTATGATTTTTTTGTTATGCTGTAACCATACCAGTTTAAGTGGCCGTGTATTCTGTCCAAATTTAAAGGAGTAGTTCACTTTAAAAAAAAAAAAAACTTTTGCTGATAATTTACTCACCCCCATGTCATCCAAGATGCCCATGTCTTTCTTTCTTCAGTCGAAAAGAAATTAAGGTTTTTGATGAAAACATTCCAGGATTTTCTCCATATAATGGACTTCAATGGGAACCAAACGGTTCAAGGTCCAAAAGACCGTTTCAGTGCAAACTGCAAACTGTTCAACGGGCTTTAAACGATTCCAGACGGTGAATAAGGGTCTTATCAAGCAAAACGATCACTCATTTAATAAATAAATAACAAAGTTTAAGTTTTATAAGCACAAATGCTTGCCTTGCTCTATTCTGATGTGCGTTTGTGACTCCCCTATTCAAACTCATTCATAAAAATGAACGAATCTTTCCCCGTGTCGACTTGTTCATTTCGTTCGTTGAATGAACCAAATGACACAAAAAAAGATTTGTTCATTTTGATAAATGAGTTCAAACGCACATGCACAAAGTCAAGAACGCACATCACAGAACAGAGCAAGGCGACCATTTGAGCTTATAAAACTTAAACTTTGTTATTTATTTTATAAATGAGCGATCGTTTCGCTTGATAAGACCCTTATTCATCGTCTGGAATTGTTTAAAGCCCTTTGAACAGTTTGCACTGAAAATGTCTTTTGGAACTTGAACCGTTTGGATCCCATTGAAGTCCATTATGTGGAGAAAAATCCTGGAATGTTTTCATCAAAAACCTTAATTTCTTTTCGACTGAAGAAACTTGGATCACATGAGGGTGAGTAAATTATCAGCAAAAGTGTTTTTTTTTTTTTTTTTTTTTTTTTTAAAGTGAACTACTCCTTTAATAGGACACTGAGCGTTTACTTAAACACTGTTCTCCCGTTCTCCTTCATGGGATGAACAACCTTCACATTTAATTTCCTGTAGGCCTTCTATGATCCTTGGTGTTGCGTCAACCATGTAACCCTCAATGGCTTTTTTAGTGATGGCAAAGCTCTGAGCTTGTTAGATACCGCTGAACTTGGAGAGACCTCCACATCATCGCTCTGGGTATGAGTATCTGTCTCAGCACTTTTGTGATTGGTTGATGACAGTGATAGCACCTCCCATCACTTATTCATGCCCTCGTCTCCTCAGCCATCATTCAGGAAATGACACACAGGAAGCGCACAATGCAGCTACCGTATCTCCCCTGCTATGTGCTGACATTCAGCACTTTGCTTGTGCTATATGTGACCTATAAATCCTCCACACTTCTGATGGGAGGGAGAGAGAATCTCTTGACCACTGCTTGGGAAAGCAAAATAATTGGATTCCTGCTCCTTATCACACTCAACACATTACAAGATGTCAAAATTCCCTGCTGCCGGGGCTTGGTCACGTTTCAGTCGAGCAAGAGAGATTTCTTATGACTGGCTGATAGGTGAGACTGTTTTAAATTGTGTTATTGCCAGTCTTTGGTGGCAATAGTGTATGACACGTGCCATAATGCCTGTTCACACCGGGACGAATTTCGCACGTGTTATTCGCCGACGTTTAACGCCTCGTCACTAAACAAAGGGCGCTAATGTGAGTGTGCACACCGACGCGTAAAACGCCACACGTAAAAGCGTTGGTTTTTCTTTTTTAGTTTGATGCGCTGCGTCAGCGCAGTCTCATCCCAAGACGTCATATAACTGACGTTTTGGGACGTCTTTTGACCATACGTCAATATTCGCCTTTTTAGGGCCCCCTTAAACGTCGGTAGATGAGGTTATGGGATCCTATCTCTACCCCAGACCTAAACCTACCCCTAAACCTAACCCGTCACCTAACTGACGTTGAAGGTAAAGCGTCAGTTGTATGACGGCCTGGGATCGCCATCTAGGGGGGACCGCCTTTAGGGGGCCCTAAAAAGGCGGATATTGACGTATGGTCAAAAGACGTCCCAAGACGTCAGTTATATGACTTTTCGGGATGATACTGTGTTAGCTGCATCATAAACTATCCGACCAATAAGATTGGCGCTTTTGCTCACGTGTTTGGAGTTTCTGAAGTTACAGTAAAACACACCTTGGGGGCGCTCACACAAAACGGTCTTGGCGAGCACACATATGCAACGGCAAGGAAGATATATGCCGAGTATCGTCGCCGTCTACACAGCCAGTAAGAAATAAGATGAGGAAGATGCGAGGCAAGATGAATGTAGAGCTGCTGGTCTCGTTGGTGCATAAAGAACTATATGACAAACGCGACAGGGAAACATCTTGATAAAAGAAAACTGTTATGGAGTGGTATTGCAGAGTAAATTGGCGCCATCTAATGTCAGGGAATGAATTTGTGTGTTCACTCGGCTCATCGTCAGCGAAAATCGCTTGGGTGTGAACACAAAAGACACGTTGAAAAATGCTGACGAATATCGCACGCTGATATTCGTCACGGTGTGTACGGGCCTTTAGAGTCTTGCATGACGGCATATGGTGAACCAAACCTTTGAGGTTTCCATATTGAGCTTTTTGTCTTATTGGATTGTGGTTTGTTGCTATAACAAAACTGCAGTGTCCTTCATTTAAAGGAGAACTCCGTCGCAAAATGAACCTTTGGTCTAATAAAACATTGATACCTAGTCAACCGTTCTCTGAGATTTGTTTTCATGATAATCGAATGTAAAGAGTTTGAACTCAAACTGTTTAGCGTATAAGGCTAGTATATGGGGCATATAATAAGTAAAAAGAATTCGCTAGTTTATACCACTAACAAGGCTCAAAATGGCCCCACACTAACACAGTAACATAATGAGGGTCCATACAAACCGAAGCATTGAGAACTTTGTAAGAGTACAGACCGTTTAATAATAAGATACTTTATAAAGACAGTCCACTTCGTGTATACAGACAGGAGCCATCTTAGAAAACAGTCACGACAAGTCAAACCAAGAACGGGGATCGACTTATCGAGACTATTTTCTAAGATGGCTCCTGTCTGTATACGCGAAGTGAACTGTCTTTATAAAATATCTTTTTTTTAAACGGTCTGTACACTTACAAAGTTCTCAATGCTTCGTTTTGCATGTATGGACCCTCATTATGTTACTGTGTTAGTGTGGGGCTATTTTGAGCCTTGTTAGTGGTATAAACTAGCGATTTCTTTTAACATATTCTATGCCCCATATACTAGCGTTATACGCTAAACAGTTTTTAGAGATAAAACTCTTAACATTCGATTATCATGAAAACAAATCTCAGAGAACGATTGACTAGGTATCGATGTTTTTTTAGACCAAAGGTTCGTTTTGCGCCAGAGTTCTCCTTTAAGTGGTTTCACTTCATTCCACTTACAGTAAGTGGTGGAATTGTCAATGACTCTCTACAATGATGTGGAATAGATCGCAAACCCTGTCCGACCCTTGAAAACAGGTCCACTTAAGTGGGTGATTGAAACCCTGGCCACAAGATGATTGTATGAAGAAATGTGACTGACAACTGAGTTTCATGTTTTTCCATTTTTCTCAGGTTGCCGTTTAGTTATAGCTGGGGCCCCCAAATGATACTGCCTCTGTTATCTGTCCTGAGTCAAAGGAGCCCATCTCCCAATGATAACCATGTTCCTAGATAAGACTGAGGCCTCTAGGAGCCTTTGGGCTCCCTACCCTCAATCAAAATGACCCACCCCCACGTACCTAAATAGGAATGAGGCCTCTTTACATTGTTTGGAGTCAAAATAGCCCATCTCCATGTTTCTATGATAATCATGTGCCTAAATGAGTCCTTGAGGGGCATTTGGGGTCCCTACCCTTAATCAAAACGACCAACCCCCAAGTTTATATAAGATTCTGGTTCCTAGATAGGTCTGGAGCCCCAGATTCATCTATACACTGCCCTGAGCCAAGAGCTCATTCCAGTGTTTCTACAAAAATCAGGTGCCCAGACATCTCTGTACACTCCTTTCATAGAAATATGACTCACGCCAAGTTTATATATCATTCTAGCGCCTAGATAGGACTGGGGCACACATTTGTCTCATGTGTCTTAATCTAGTCCCACTTTTTCTTATAAAGTGAATTCCGCGCAGGTTCTGGCGTACGAACGTTTTTATAAATCGGAATTTTTTTTGGCGTATGGGTGCACGTACACTTTTAGTAAGAATCCTACGCACAGTTTTATAAATAAGACCCCAGGTGCATAGATATGACTGGGCCCTCATATATGATCTCTGTACACCACTCTCAATCAAAATGACCCACCCCCCCAAGTTTCAAAAGAGCCCACCCCCATGTCTCCAAAATAATGAAGTGCATGGATATGACTGGGGCCTCTAAGGCCCCATGCAGAATCTCCGTACAATGCCCTCAATCAAAATGACCCACCCTCGAGTTACTATAATATTCTGGTGCCTGGCTGGGTCTGGGGCCCCCAAGTGCCTCTTTACACTATGCTTGGGCAAAATAGCTCAATACCATGTTTCTATAAACATCAGGTGCCTCGATAAAACAAGATCTCTGTACACTACCCTCAATCAAAATGACCCACCCCCAAGTTTCCATAATATTCTGAAGCCTAGATATATGGCAGGGGCCCCAGGTACCTCTGCATGTTCGAAATGTACTTGTGTTCTACGGCTTTGTTTCTTGAAGAGTCATTCTAATTTTCCTCATAACTTGGTCAAAATGCTAAATAATTTAATCAAAATTTTCTTTTGTTATTATCCTCCTCTCTGAAGGTGACAGAACTAGAAAAATGGTTGCATGTCCTTCTCTGAATCCTCACAAGTCATGGACCAATCATATGACCTATGGCGATTACCCTTTCTTTTTTCTTTCTTTATTTAGGTTTTTTTTTTTTACTTTTGTCAGCTCATTAAAGTTATTGATCATTAGGGGATTCTGGGAAAGGTGGGATGCAATTATGAGTCCAGGCAGTTTGTCAATTCCCCACAGTCTGGATTGAGCCCAGCAGAGTCCCTAATAGGAACCTGCAGTGTTAACACACACTCACATGTGGGTATAGAGGGAAGCACAGTTTGGTTTATCAACACCTCAACTGCCACCAAGACCAGAAGCTTGTTCTATCCAGGACGCAAAAACTGACACACTGCAACTCAGAAATCGCCTTGTACATACGTAGCGTTTACATTGACTTATACTTCAGGCCTTAGAATCACTCCATCTTTTTATTTCAACACTCTCCTCAACTTTCTTCTAACAAGAAAGAGTCAAGTCAAATATATTTCAACCCGATCTCACGGGAATTCGTACGAATTTTACGAGGTGGCTAATTTGTAACAATTCGTATGACCTCACTCGTACGAATTAGTACGATTTTTGTGAAATCGTACATATTTTACGAATTGGCCAATTTGTATGAATTCGTACGATTGACCTACCCCCAACCCTGCCCCTAAACTTAACCATCACGTGGGTTTAGGCAATTCGTACGAATTCATACGAGTGAGGTCGTATGAATTAGTACGAATTAGCCACTTTTGAATCACTCGTACGAATTGGTCGTGAGATATATTTTATATAGCGCTTTTCACAATACAGATTGTATCAAAGCTGCTTTACAATATCAATCAAGACAACTTAACAGTGTTTGTTTATTCATGGAAAAAAAGACAATCACGTTTGGCTGATCAATGATGGGTCATTTAATTTGAATATCCCCAATTTTGAAAGAACCATATATGTGTGAATCGTGTACGTTGAAACTAATATGTGCTGGATTTACATGATTTTTGTTTTTACCTTTCAGAGAAAATGAACATGTTGTCCGCACTGATCGCCCCCTTCAAGTACGTGAGCCCAGCGACGAATGGCACAGAAGACGAGGACACATTGAGTCAGTATGGGTTAAATACTAAATTTTAATTGCAGAAATGAATTTGCTCAATTTACTCAATTTAAGTGGTACTAGAAGAGAGGAACATAGTCAGTGCTGAAAAACATTTCAGTCCTTTTTCTCACAATGCAGGCTTGCATCCATGTGTTGAAGTTTATTTTCACAGATGAATTTCATTTGGTTCCATCACAACACAGTTGGGGTGTGAAATGGAGGCTTTAATGAGCGATCAGACTTTCACACACTGAAATCTCATAACGGTCTGCTCTCCTGCATTACAAAACAGTTTCTCCTTTGCATTGTATATGGCGAGATGATTTGTACCCACTTTAAGTAAGGACTCCAAGCCAATTTTGCGGGAGATTACGGAGCGATTTGCCAGATAATGCCCCATTTTAGAGGATTTGTCCTCCGATTTTTACAACAGTTATGTAAGGCAGGCTTTCTCGTTTGGAACAGTTAGGAGTGACTGCTTTGGGAATGGTAATGACGTGTTTTAATATAAACTTGAATGTGAAATGCCAGACTTGTACATCAAGGAAGTAGAAGATGGTCTCTGTAGCAGTTGTCGTGTTTTTGTTACCTTCTTGTTAATACGTAATTTCTGCTTCCAACCTAGGCACCAGCAGTGCTGAGGTCAAGGAGAACCGTAACACGGGGAACCTGGAGGATTGCGCCATCGTTTCGTCAGACTGCCAATCACTCTTCCGGTCCGATTCGCCCAGGGACGGAGCATCCGGCCTCAAGCGAAAGCGCCCTTTGGAGGAGGACAATAACGGACACTTGCGCAAATTGCGTCTGTACTGCAAGAAACTGGCATGGTCCGACGCACCAAAGAATGCCCTGGTCCAGTTGAACGAGCTGAGACCGGGTCTACAGTACCGGATGGTCTCTCAGACAGGACCAGTGCACGCGCCCGTCTTTTCCATCGCCGTAGAAGTCAACGGACTCACGTTCGAGGGCACCGGCCCTACGAAGAAGAAGGCTAAGATGAAGGCAGCCGAAATGGCCCTGAAGTCGTTCATCCAGTTTCCCAATGCCTCTCAAGCTCATTCGGCCATGGGCGGCCTGAGCAACCCCGCGGCCGACTTCACCTCGGACCAGGCCGATTTCCCAGACACGCTGTTCAAAGGCTTCGAGGCCGACGGCTGCCGCTCTGCCGAGAGCGAGTTGCTGTCGAGCGCCCTCCGCTTGCGCCACACATTGGACTTGATGGTTGTACAGGCCAGGCAGGGAGATCCCTGCCTCACCCCACCTCCGGTTCCCGCGCCCCAACCCAGCCCCGTCGTCCTGCTCAATGACATGCGGCCCGGCTTGCGGTACGCTTGCCTGGCGGAGCGCGCCCAGGGCAAACGGGCAAGCTTCGTCATGGCCGTTCGAGTGGACGGCTTAATATTCGAGGGCTCGGGTCGCAGCAAGAAGCAAGCGAAGAGGCAGGCGGCTCTGTGTGCCCTGCAGGCGCTCTTCAACTTCAGGCTGGCACCTGAGGCGAGAGCGGGACACCGGCCCAGTAGGATCAAATGCCCTCATTTGCCCCAGGTGAGTGTGCCAGTCCAGCCGCTGGCAGGCCACCCGTTCCATACGGCGGGCCTTAATAACCGAAGCAGCGGGAATGCTGGGATACAGAACAGCCAGCCAAGACTTAATTAAGAGGGAGGAGATAATGTTTGGGGAGGCATGGGGCAGTGCAGATGGATTATAGGGGAGAGGTTAGGCTATATCGCAGAGCAAAGGGTTGAAGCGTTTCTGTTAGCACACAGGCTTTAACATTTACTTTGGGCAGGACAGGATGGCATATCTAGTGTAAACACACACACATGTGTGTACTTAGGAAAGCAAAAGGGCCAGAGGTAAACAGAATCTGTTCACAGATCTATTCAGACGGAAAAAGGATGTAAATGAGGCGAATTATCATTCGGGAACCTCTGACTCCAGAGAGAAAGTCGACGCGCCAACAAATGAGTTTTCTTTCTTTTCTTTTCTACTTTCCATGTGTTTATAGAGCTAAATTGCAAACGTATTGTTATTTTTCACAATCTCTAGTTTCCTCATGTATGACATGGCAGTGTCTATAAACATTAATTCAATCTGTTGCCCAAAGGAGATTGAAAAAAGCACAGAGCAAATCGACAAACAATCCTCAGACCCATTCTTCTGTTATTTAGTCAAATATGTAAATAGCAATCAGACTAGGGAAATGGTGTGTTTTTTTATTTTTTTCATAGAGGACTCAAAAATGTGTTTTTGCTCCCTTGTGTGTCCAGATTGAGTCTAAATTTAATCCACTGTAAAAAATATTTTCATGATTTGTAATCACAACATTTTTTTTATTTTTTTCAAATCAACTTAGATCATTTATGTAGTTCAGATAACAAAATAGTTTGAGTTTCTAATGATTAAATTCATCTCCTTCATTGTATTAACTCAATTTTTCCATTTCAGTGAACTTAAAATTTTAAGGCAACCAGGTTATTTTTTTTTTAAGTTAAACCAACAATATTTTTTTACAGTGAGGTTGTTTTATCCATTTTAAATTTGAATTACATGATACTATATATATATATATATATAGTCATATAGTGTGTCTGTCCCTGACGTTTTCTAAAAGCAACTCACATCCCTGATTTTACCATAGGTTTTTTTTTTTTTTTTAGAATCGCTCACAAATGAATGCAGCTTATCAGTTTATTGTGTAGTATTTATAACTTTTTTCCCCTCCTCAAGTATGTGTGCATTGTGCATATGTGAGTTTGTCTGCATCAGTTCTCGTATGTGTGCGCTGTATTAGTATTCAGCCCCCTTCCTGCACAGAGCCGACAGGGAGAATGTTGTCTTTCCTCTCCTACTACACCAGCCAAACAACCTGCACATGCTTGCCGGAGAGAAACTTCTCCTTTCTCCTGCTCTCTACGCTCTTTAAAAGGATTTATAAGAGGATTTGCCTCACTAGTTTAGTTCCAGAAATGCACTTCCTTGTGGAAATTCTTGAAAGTCAGACTACAGCGTTTGCTATCGAGTCTCTCGGAAGTGATGATGGAAACGTGCACGTGGAATTAAAAATGTTCCTCCTTTTCCAACGCAAAATCATCCAGGATCATCTGGCCAGTGGAGCATTAATTTGTGCATGTGTGTGTTTGAGTTTGTATGGCGGGTTCTCAGTAGTCTGGAGATCTGAGGGTTGGATGGCGCTCAAACCTCTGCCTGTAGGGTGTCTTGCTGTGCCGCAGGGCCATGCTGATAGCAACCGCTGCCAGCTCCGCCGCTGTCACACTGCTCTCAAGACCACAGATTCTTCTCTTTCTTTCTGAAGCAACTGTGGCTTCCTTTCACAACATTCATTGCAGCAACTAGTAGCAGCAGCTTTTCTATAACGAGTATAGAAGGATCATTTTTTTGCCCATGAGTTGTCTTCTGAATTTATTTTAACATTTTCGTCTTATACTACTGCGCTCTGTATGTATATATATATATATATATATATATATACTGTATATACAGTATATATTGATATTATGTTGATTAATAATCATCATTATTTTGTTGTTATTAAGATAATATGAATAATAATAATACAATTAAGAAAGAAATTTGGTAACGCTTCCTTTTACAGTCCAGTTACCCATGTAAATACTATGTACTTATTTTAGTAACTACAATTACTGGGTAATAACTAGTACTAACCCTGAACCTACCCCTAAACCTACCCCTGTTCAATGTACTTACCTTATATTAGCCAGTACTTTCTAGGTAAGTACACTGTAAGTACTGTACTGTAAAAGGAAACGTTACCAGAATTTTAATAAAACTGACATAAACATGTAACCTCAAAATCAAAAGAAAAAAAAATATTATATGGATTATACAAATTAAAAATGACTTCATTACAGTAATTGGAGTATAATTGCTATCACAACAATAATAATAATTAAAATTAAATAAACTGCATGGAGTTGATTTTTAAGAACCCACACTAAATGAAAAAGGCCTACAGTATAATTTAAAGGGTTAGTTCACCCAAAAAAATGAAAATTCTGTCAGTATTTACTCATCCTCATGTTGTTCCAACCCCGTAAGACCTTCGTTCATCGTCGGAACACATTTTAAGATTTTTAAGATATTAAGATCGCTCCTGTATACTAGTCCATAGGCTTCTTGAGGGAATGACTCTTGCTGGCATCGAAAAGTCATTAAAGACATCGTTAAAATAGTCCAAGTGACTACAGTGGCTCAATTTTAACTTCATCAAACGACGAGAACACTTTATGTGCGCAAAAACAAACAAAAATAACGACTTTATTTCAACTATTCACTTCCTTCTCCATGAGCCTGTAGTACGTTAACGTAGTGTGATTGCGTAAAGCTACGTCACACGTAGGCTCACTATTGGCCGACGCTGGTCATGTGTGTGATGCGTGTGACGTACAATAACAGAAGCTTACGCTATTAAACTAGTAACCTGAATCGCGCAGAGGGAGAAATAAACGAATAGTTCAAATAAAGTCGTTATTTTTGTTGTTTGTTTGCGCACAAAAGTGTTCTCGTCGTTTGATAAACTTAAAGAGTAACTAAACCCTAAACCAACTTTTTTTAGTTAATGATCTGTAAGAATGGATCTTTATTAATACCAGTCATTGATTCAAGTAACTTTTTTGACATTTGTGTATAAAGTGTTTTATTTCTACAATATATGGTGTAAAAACGTCTTAGTGCTGCCCTCTTCAGGTTGAACGGTGGCTACTGCAGTTGAATTTTCCTATTAGATGTTACGCACTTCGTGACGTACGCAGGTTTCAGCTCACCACGCTCTTGGTACGAGCTATGCCCTTGGGAGTATAAAAACCAGCTTGTTTCGTCAAAACCACTGTAGCGAGTCAGGAGTTGGGATTACAAATATTGAAAATGATCAGGATAGAGTGTTTTAGCATCTATTCCGTCCCCTCTATCTCCGCTGGGGTCTGCCCACTTTTCAAATATTGCCAGTGGGTGGAGTCAGGCTCTGACCAGGGCTTTAGTTACCCTTTAAGATTGAGCCCCTGTAGTCACTTGGACTATAACGATGTTTTTAATGACTTTTCGAGGACAGCAAGCCATTCCCAAGCCTATGGACTAGTATACATGATCTTAATATCTTAAATATCTTAATTTGTCTTCCGAAGATGAACGAAGGTCTTACAGGGTTGGAACAACACGAGGGTGAGTAAATACTGACAGAATTTTCATTTTTTGGGTGAACTAACCCTTTCATAAAAATGTATCTGTAATAATAATAAACAGAGGAAATCAATAAACTAATAAACTTTACATTTGACTTTGTGGCCTAGACCTATGATGAATTTAGCCTAGACCCTGATCCAGAGGCACTTTAGCAATGAGGATTTGGAAAAAAATGACAATCAAATATATTAATAATTGGTTAAAATGGATTCGTTTAAGGCAGCGATGAAACAAACTATCTCGGAAGAAAGAAAGAGTGACAGAGCGAGAGAGTGAGACAAGGGTCACCTTTGGTGTGGAATAGAAGGTCGGGGAGACTCCGGTGGGCGACAGGCGTTTCTGGCACAGATGGAATATTTTGCAGGAATGGCCGGCCGTAGCGGTGTGATGCCTCAGGCAAATATGAACAATAACTTGCAGGCTACCCTTCTCCACCACATCTTAAATGAAAAATTGAACCATCATCCAGGCGGCATGCCTTGTTGCCCATATTCCTATGCCTCTTCACATCTCTAAATAATGACACACTCACACACATGCACACACACTCCCTGCAGGGATTTACCTTCATTCTCTGCGAAACTCAATATAACATTGAAGCAGTAATATGAGAGCCAGGTACGAAGCAAGATTTAAGTCACCCCAAAAAAATATCCATCGATCGTGGGATCACAGTCCCCGGGTGTTTTATCAAAACTAAAAGGACGCGTAGGAAATTTGCAAAACCTTCTCACCTGAGCACTTTGTTTGCATGCCACCAGTATCACGTTTTTTGTCAAGATCCCCCTGTTCTTAGAAGTATATGAATGCGGGACAAACTGATTTGGCATCAGGAGTCTGCCCACGTTATGAGGTAGAATGATTGCAGTGCATGGTTAGGTTGATTGGCCACTTAATCTCTCAGCACAGTCACAAATATCTGCAGCGTTGCCAAGTCAACACATACCCTGCTAAGAAGGAAAAAGCCTGAGTCTGAGCAGGCGGTCATGCAGGTCCCGACCGTGTCACTGGTATAGTTAACCGGGGTATTTGACTGCAGAAATGACCTCAGCATGCTGCTAAATATCAATCACTGCCTAATCATGGAGTTTGACTTCCAGTTATGTGCTTGAATTCTCCTGCTAGTATTTAAAAGTGAATGGTTATAGAGATTGAGAAGGTGTGAAAGGAGAGGGATGTAAAAAAAGGGTTGGGAAAAAGGAGGGATTTTAAAAGGTGGGGTGAGATAGGTGAGTGGGTGTGATGGAGGAACAGAAAAGGGCAGGAGTGTTAATCGGCTGGGTCTTGAAAGGGAGGGGAAATATTGCAGAATGAGTTCAGAAAGGGGAAGGCAGAGTTTAAGAATGTGGTCAGAAGAAGGGAAAGTCAAGAAGAGGAGTTTGAAAGCGGCAGTGTTGCCAGGTCCCAGAAATATTTCAAGCCCAATGACAACTCAAAACCCGCCCAAATGGAATGAAAACTAGCCCAATTTTCCAGTGTCCAATCAGATTAGACAACCGCTGGATTCCCACAAAGGTTCTTAAAATAAACTTATATATAGATATAAATTGTTTCCGCCACAGTGGTTGTTGCCAAATAATCATTTCCGTGGATCAACAACACCCACTAATAAACGGTTACCTTTTAATTTTTTTCTTTGTCTACAATTTAATTATTATTATTTTTTGCGACCGCAGTACATAATAAATATAGCCCAAAAAAACGCAACCAGCAACTCCGTAATTTTTCCCGCGACTCTTTTTTTTAAAATAGCCCAATTGTGCGGGAAAACCGCTACTCTGGCAACATTGGAAAGCGGGATCACAATAAAAGGATGCTAAAGGGCGGGGTCAGAATGAGGGGGAGGGTTTGTGGGCGGGGTCAGAATGAGGGGGGGGGGGGTTTGTGGGTGGGGTCAGAATGAGGGGGAGGGTTTGTGGGTGGGGTCCGAATGAGGGGGATGGTTTGTGGGCGGGGTCAAAATGAGTGGGATTGTTAAATAGGGGTCAGAACGAGGGGGAGTCAGAACAAGGGGCAGTGTTTATGCAATGAGAGCTATGTTACATTTACATTTATTCATTTAACTGACACTTTTATCCAAAGCAACTTATAATTGCTATATATGTCAGAGGTCGCACGTCTCTGGAGCAACTAGGGGTTAAGTGTCAATGTGTCCCAGTACCAGTTTTGGCCACAATCTTGCATAGAGCTCCTTTTAGAAATCTGTGATGTTATACTCTGTGTATTCTTGTTCTATTGTTATGTGCTTTGAGACATGAGGTAGTTTAATGCCGTCTCTCGTGACGCTTTTGTTTGCTCCCTGCTGTGTGCGTTCATGTGTTTTGGAGGAGTTGTGGCTTTGGAGACGCTCTGAAGAGAGGGAGCGATCTCATGCTTTCAAAGCTAACTCGCTAATGCTAACCCCTCCGAAAATGACCCACCCTACCTTTAATGTCAGCGTTTATCTGTTAATCTGGGTTGATTTGCAGTTCAGTTTCATGTGTTTTCAGTTTGTTACCATTGTTTGATTAATTTGCACACCTGTTGTTTATTAGTTCGGTCTGTGTATTTATGCTCTGCATTTCCGTCCGTCCATTGTCAGTTCTCGTCATGTGTATAGTGTTTTATTTTTTTTTTGTCCTAATGCTCTGAGCGTTTTGAGTTTTTTTTTTTTTTTTTTTTTTTTAGATAAGGATACACATTGTTGCAAATTGATCTCCTTTATTGCAACCAGTCAGAGTTAAAGGGTTAAAGTTTTTACCATCAGTTAGGGAAGCGTTGTGTTGGGCAGAGCCAGCTCGGGGAGTGTTAAAGGATGTCATAAAGGAAAAAAATGATCAGGCTGGAATGACAAAGGGAACTGAAGTGTTATATGGAAAATAATGGAGGGAAAAAATAACATTCAAGAGAATATGAGATGGTCAGGTTCAATTTACTTAATATCCTCAACATCACTGAGGTATTGAATTCAGACTGTAAAAACAAACATGATTACATAAGCCAATATGCATTTCTCTGTTATTGCATTGTTACATACCAAAAATAATATACAAAACAGTAGAGAATCTATGATTGTTAAGTCGCTTTATATTTTGTCTGGTACGTTTCTCCCGCCTTTGAGATTTCTCATTGAGAAACGACAACATGTAGGTGTCTCGCTTTCTGCTCCAGTGAATCATGCCGCTCTTTTGATATATGGATGCAGAAAGTATGCATGGACTTTGACTAATCTAGCATGGTAATTTCACCAGCAGAGTGAATTAAGACTGTTTTCATACACGTGAAGGTGACCTTGACCACCAGCCTGCCATTTGGCGATTATTTTGTCCCCGTCTCCCTTTCTCTCTCTCTCTCTCTCTCTCTCTCTCTATCTCTCTCTGTTTTTAACCCTCTGACTTAATCACACCAGATATAAACAACCCTCCAGCAGCCATGAAGCAAAAATCATTAATTAAGACTGCCACAAAAAATTAGAGATGGCAGGATGGTAAGAGAGTGAGAGAGAATACAGATTGCAAAGTGTGAAACAGAAATTGTGAGCATAATTGATTATTATCAGCGTCAACTAGAGGATCTCCACATCACAAGCATTGTTTATTTTAAATATATATAATTAAGAAAGAATATTGTTTAATACATCTCCAATATCAGTCTCTATATATTTACATATACACATATTTACAGTGTATTAAGGTCATCAATATTCGCTCAGCCTGCTAGCTAACAATAACAATGAAAAGTGTTTGCAGTGACGCCAATTATTGAAAACGTTCTTATCGTTACTGTTTTGTTGTTTACTCCTTTATATCATGGCCACATTACAACCTCAGGTGTTCATTAATCTGTCTCCAAATATTCCCCACAAATTTGGTATATTGCTTCTGTTCATTAAAGGGGTGATGAACTGAGAAACCAATTTTTCCTTGAGCTTGAGACATCTAAGAGGTCATCATATTATAAGAATATCCTAGAAGTTTCAGAACTGAAAACGTCCTTGTTAGTCCAATAAAAGCTTTTATTGACACCAGGCTCAGGAAACGACTCGTTTTTAAAAGTGGGGAACTATGACGACAAAGAGGATAAAACACCACCCCTGCAGAAGAAGATCAACGCGGCCGGTTTAGCCCCGCCCACCGATTCGCGCATTACACGCATAGCTAAATAACATAGATGTCTACCTCGTGATGACAAACCGCATCGAGCTACCGAGCAATAAATATGCACTGACGGGTAAAACTAATATGCAAAACTGTTCTCCACTCACAGCAGTAGGCGTTTACTTCCAAGTCTTCAGTGCGAGACGCCAATAAAAACCGAGCGTTTTTGAGCTAGACTCAAAACTAGGGTAGAAAATTGCCTATTAATTATTCAATTTGATGTTTTTAATGTAAAAACCAAGCAAACGTCATAAGATGACCTCAAACAACAATAAAAAAAAATTAAAAAGCCAGTTCATGACCCCTTTAATTGAGAAGTACCGATAGCATCACAGAGCTGTAGCTTTTACAAGAAAACAACCTGCAAATGTCTCACTTGTAGATGTCTTGTACAACATTAAACTGGCTTAAATCACATCAGCTTTAAATGCAATTTCCTGTTTGCTTGTTTTTCTGTGACAATGTTTTGAAATATAATAGGAGCACTTTACACCCAAAATGATATCATCACAAACTGTCTCATCCCTATGCAAAACAAATTGGGTTTTCATGTTTTATGTAGACTTTCCATATACATGATGATTGTTATACTGTACAAAAAACACTAACCCTACCTCTAAACCTGCCCATCACTGAAAACTTTCTGCAATTTTAGATTTAAATAAAAACATCACTGAGTATGTTTTTACTAAGTGATGGACCAAAAGAGAGAGATTTTGCCACCTTTGTGAGTACATTTTGTCCCCATAATGTAGGATTTCCCAGGACGGACACACATAAACGCACACATGCATGCCTAACCCATCAATTTCCACTTTTTTGTGATGAGAACTAGCAGATATGTTAGATAGACTATTATCTGATATAAAACAATGAACTAAAATAGGTTTTTCAAATACAAGGGTCCTTGTATAAAGGGTCTGAATACCCTCTAACAGTGGTGATTTTGGCCCTTTCCAATTCAGAGGTCATGAACTACTCGACTGTATTTTACAATTAAAATCATACGAGGTGGACACAATGATTTTTTTTTTTATTATTTACTCAGTTTAATTACCAAAAACACGTACATCTGTGTGGGAACCCCTATTACCAATTGATTTTCCCAGCCCGGTCTCATCCCAAGGCGTCATATACTGATGCTTTTGACATTTCGTCTACATCCAATGCACATGGCACCTTTTAGCATCAATATGAGACCCAGATATATGGGCCAGAAGGCGCCTACTAGTGGTCTAACCCTAACCCTACCCCAGACCTAAACCTACCCATAACCGAAGAAAGCTCTGTGCGTGTTATATTGACGCTAAAGGGTGCCATGTGCGTCAGATTTAGACGAAATGTCAAAAGTATCACTATATGACGCCCTAGGATGAGAATGTGTTCGATTTTCCCCAATTACATTTTTTTAGACCTTCTGCAGCATGACGGGAAGATGTCAATGTCAACATCTTCTCTAAATATTGTAGTGTCAAAGTGAACAACAAATAAAGTTATTGAGTCGACCAATCACAATAGACTGATCCATCTGACCAATCAGAGCAGAGCAGGCTCTCAGAAAGGAGGGGTTTAGAGAGATGGATCCTTCATCGAACCGTTTCAGACACTGAGAAAATAGCTGATGCTGCAATCTATATTATGTAAAAATGAAAGGGTTTTTTTTTTTACCTTGGATGCATGTAAATCTATAGGAGACCTCCAAAACAAAATTAGGGAGCTTTAAAATAGCATAATGGAGGCACTTTAAGTAGTGTTAAAAATGTAAAAGGTCATATAAAATGAAAGGAATATTAAACCGCTTATATAATAATTGATTTGACCTCCTGATGCTTTCAGTGCCGCGTAGAAAAGCCCCGAGTCTGAAGGTCTGTTGCTGAGTCTGACTCCGCTCAACTGCCTCCCTCTTCCCCTGTAATCATCCGGATTGATGGCAGTCTTAAATCCACACACACACACACACACACAAATACTCATCATCTCCTACACCTGACGGTCTCCTGTGATCAGCGCATGCTCATAATCACCTCCAAATGATATGCTCACACTTCATTAAAAGCATAATCAAGTTCATTACTGCCATAGACACTCAGCTAGCAAAACAGGCTCTGATAAATCACAGTCTGTGTATGTATGTGTGTAAGTGTATGCGTGTGTGTGTTTGTGTTGGGTGGGGGTGGGGGTGGGGGTGGGGGTGGGGGGGGGGGGGTTATCGCACTGAACCAGGTGGAAGAGAAGAGACTAGAGGAACCTATCCGAACACCTAGTTAGACTGTGTATGTGCATGTACACGACTTCTAGTTACTCCTATCTTTTTACAGTAAACACATATACTTAGTCTCCACAGACACTGGATTCCCATCTCGCCGGCTGTCCTGTGGGAAATCCACCCCAGTGCTGTCAGTGTGTGGGATACTAACCTCAAGCCTCTTTGTTGTGAACAAAACTGTAACATAAACCCATGAGCAATGAGAGGTCATGCATTAGTTTTTTGACCAGGGTTAAGTGGTGGTGTTGAAGCAGAAATTGGCATTGACTGACTTTATAAAATGGCATAATTAAATGTACTATTGGCATAGTATGTACATTAATATAAATATTTAGCCTAACTGTAGGCTACTGTAACTGCATTAAGCCAATGAATTTCGAACTCAATTAATTGTGCTCACGGAGCACCGCACATGCCATACGGACAAAAATATTTTGGCCATGTATTAAGAATGAATTCCCATGAAGTAAGAACTTGTTGTCTTGTTTTAGACTATCATGGCCAGGTTGTAAAACTTGTAAAACTTGCTGACATATTAGTAAGTTGTGGGGATGAATTGCTAGTTTGTGGACTTAATATACATATTTTTTCCCTGCATGAAGTTTGGGGCTCCGTACATGGGTGTACATATGCTGGCTATTTCACAACCCCTTTGATTATGGCTCATCCAATCAGATCTTTGAACAGCTGAGATGCTGTTCAAAGTGGATCGGACCGAGCACCACAACACTCTTGTAGCCAATCTGCAGTAGGGGACGTGTCCATTCATGATAGGGGTGGAGAGAACGTGAACCAATCAGCAGTAAGGGGGTGTGTCCATTCATGATATCACTGTCAGAAAAAAAGGTACGAAAGCTGTCACTGGGGCAGTACCTTTTCAAAAAGGTACACTTTTGTACCTAAAGGGTGCATATTGGTACCATAATTGTACAAATATGTACCATGAAGGTACCAATAAGCACCCTTTAGGTACAAAAGTGTACCTTTTGAAAAGGTACCGCCCTAGTGACAGCTTTCGTACCTTTTTTTCTGCGAGTGAAAAAAATAGGGCCTATAGGACGTGTCACTTCATGATAGGGGAGGAAAGAGAGTGAACCAATCAGCAGTAAGGGGGCGTGTCCATTCATGATAGGGGAGGAAAGAGAGTGAACCAATCAGCAGTAGGGGGCGTGTAAATTCATGATAGGGGAGGAAAGAGAGTGAACCGATCAGAAGTAAGGGGGCGTGTCCATTCATGATGGGGGAGGAAAGAGAGTGAACCAATCAGCAGTAAGGGGGGGGGGTGTCCATTCATGATAGGGGAGGAAAGAGAGTGAACGAATCAGCAGTAAGGGGGCGTGTCCATGCATGATGTGGTAGGAAAGAGAGTGAACCAATCAGCAGTAAGGGGGTGTGTCTATTCATGATAGGGGAGGAGAGAGAGTGAACCAATCAGCAGTAAGGGGGTGTGTCCATTCATGATAGGGGAGGAGAGAGAGTGAACCAATCAGCAGTAGGGGGTGTGTAAATTCATGATAGGGGAGGAAAGAGAGTGAACCAATCAGCAGTAAGGGGGCGTGTCCATTCATGATAGGGGAGGAGAGATAGTGAACCAATCAGCAGTAGGGGTCATGTCCATTCATGAAAGGGGAGGAGAGAGAGTGAACCAATCAGCAGTAGGGGGTATGTCCATTCATGATGGGGGAGGAGAGAGAGTGACCAAGCGGGAGATTTGATGAAAGACTGTAGAAAGAGAGATGGCTGAGAGACATTATAAAAGAGAAAAGGAATATCACTGGAAAAAGAAGGGTGCTGATCAGGCAAGTGCTTTTGGATCTGCGTTAATATGAGAAAAGCTTTCCAGCACTGGAGAGATTAAAGCGAGAGACCTCAAAAGGGACTTTGAGGTTGCATGTTTCTGTTCCATACGCGACTAACATTGGTTTTGCTATGTTTCACAGAATCAAGATATGCTGTTGTTGTAATGTTAGCTGTAGTTACAGGAGCTTTGAGTGTCATTGTTTGTTTGGAGCTGGTGTGCTGCTGGCGACTAACAATCAACTCATGCTTGTATATACTCTTGTGTACTGTATGTCCATTTGTTGTTCTTCCTTGTCATTCGTTGTCATCTTCTTTTCAAAAAATGAATAGGAGACATAGGCTCAATCCCAATTCACCCCTTAGCCCTACCCCTCCGTTTTGCGCGTTCACGTCTAGGGGTAGGGTGTCCCGATTATTGTTGAGATCGAGGGGTAGGGCGAAGGGGTAGGGCTACATAGCCCTCGAAACGGAGATTTTTCAGAGGCACACTCCAAACGGAGGGCTAAGAGAAAAGTTCACGGAATGCATCGGAAATCACCGGAGTCGGAGAGATGGATCGCAAACGGTTAAACATTTAAATTTAGCGCTAGATGATTCCATGACGCACTTTATTTACTCTTATAATAACACTATAGTCGTTTAAATTAAGAAATGGTATAATAAATTACCTTTCCGATCAGAAAAGACATACATTTCGAGGAAGCGATGTTGTAATCATCATGTTTATTCAAAGTTAAGAGCAGCAGCGCTGATTGTCAGTTGTTGTCATGGAGAAATCCTGTACAAACTCTAACGGCAGAGCCATCGCCGACGACTGATGACGAATCGGGTTCATGAAGGGTTGTTCCATTTCGTAGGGGAATATTTCAACCCCTTGGCCCTTGTAACTCCGTTTTATATTTTATATATTATATATTTTTGGCGTCCAATATATTTTTGGCGTCCTTCCTACATGATTCGGGAAAAGTGTAACTTATCAGCTGGCTCTGACGGTCGCTAAGAAGACGGGATGTAATGAAAAGCCTGTGGTCGTTGTGGTTTCTCCTTTGGTGGCACTCATGGAGAAGTAAGTAAAAGAAGTAACACTCGTTATTTAACTTCTAAAATAAATAAAGTAGGCTACGTTCTGTATTTGAAAACTGCGCTATGCAAAGGTGTTGACTTATGCGTTGCTCTGATTGGTTGGTAGGTCTACCGACTATCCAATTGAGTGCAGAGGTTTTTTTTTTGTCTTGGTTCAGTTACGACACGCCTCATAATTAAAGCTCAATTGAGTGGTTTCAGACTCATATTCTTTCTTGAATATGAGTATGACGAAGTCAGGCTAGTCCACAACCCTATCCCTAAACCTAACCCTACTCATAATCGATTCCTGAAATAAATGATGAAATCCATGCACCCATACACACCTACCATGAGATATGCATTCATTAAACAACTGTAAGAAGGATCACATTAAAACAAATGGCCGCTGTTTTCATATGCCTATTTCATCATACACACACACATGCCTTTAGGCTCTGGCATAGCACTGCACTGCAAGCGCGAGTGCTGTTTGTCTACAGGCTAGAACTGATTACGCATAGACATATGAGGAATGAGCAGGTAAAAAGAAATGGACCTAAAGACAGGACGAGAGAGGGGGTTGGAACTAAAAGACCTTCAGGATTAATTAGGCGTCAGATTGGTTGCGGGGCATGGGCATGCAGAATGTCCTCTCGGCCTGTTGGGTCATAATTCAGCGCGTGCAAGGCGCAAGACTCGCGTTTAGTCATTTCTCCGGTATTTTTGTTGCATTTTGCATGTGTTTTTTTGCTCTTTATTGTGATTTTTTTGCTGCTTGTTGATATACCACTCTGCGTTCTTCAACACAGCATGAAAAATTGCACAAGTCTTGGGCCCATAATTGATTGTTTCCTTGAGTTTTCGCTCCGCTGTGCCACTGTGCCAGACTGCTGGCCGTCGCACTGTATTCGGAACAGATGCAAATGATTGTGCATTAACTTGCTGCTGAATTCAGGTCCCATAAGAGCCTTTGACCTCATTCAGTTGTATTTTTAGTTGTGTTCGCCATCTATCTTCCGCATAGTGACGAGCAGCGTATCAACGATGTCAGAGATGATGCAAAAACAGGAGAGGATTAGTGGGTCACCTTTCAACCTTTCACGTTATGTCATTTCCTGAGGCACAGGAAGTGCTCGTCTTTGAATACCAATTGGTAATTCGAGATGAAACGGCTGTTATGAGCTTAATCCTCATTCCTGACCAAGAATGCTTGCACTCACTTTAAGAGAACATTGTGATATTCAGAGCATGGCTGATATGACTCGCAGAGCATCTCTTCCATTTGAATTCATTCATTGTTTAAGGAAGATGGGTAGTTACTGGTATGACTGACTCTTTAAACGTTTGGAAGAATTTTTTTAAGGAATAGTTCACCCAAAAAAATCTCATTTTGTTCCAAATCCATTTGATTTTCTTTCCTCTGTGGGACTTAACAGAGAAATCAGAAAATAAAAAAGCAGCTTTCACTGAAAAGTCAAGTCACCTTATTTTATAAAACGCTTTTAACACAATGGATTGCAGCTTTACAGTTAAAATAGAAATTACCGTAGCAGATTGTTTAGGCTTTACAACGGCATTAGGATAAAGTTATTGTCCAGCTAAAGTTGGTTTTGATTGATTCACTTCCGTTGCGGAGATCATTAGTTATTAACTTACACCACACCGTTCTAACAAACAAAAAAACTCTTAGCGCGCTCCGGCCGGCCATCCGCTCAAAACAGTGCCTGGTGTCTCGAGAACGCACTCCCTGAAATAAGTTTGAAGGTGAAAGCGATTTTACGTTATCTCTGCCCAAACCTCAAAAACGCAAACCCACGAAATCGCAGATGGCACACATATACACATTACATTGTTCAGTCCATAGGTATGTGCGTTTGAATATATTGGCGCTTTCCCACTGCATGGTACAGTATGGCACGGTTCGGTACGGCTCACTTGTGGTGCTTTTCCACTGCATGGTACGGTTCGGTACAGCACACTTTGCCGCTTTTCCAATGCACGGTTCGGTACAGCTCACTAGTGGCCCTTTTCCACTGCATGGTACGGTACGGTTCGGTACTGCACGCTTTGGCACTTTTTCCACTGCATGGTACGGTATGATTCAGTTCGGTACGGCTCACTTCTGGCCCTTTTCCACTGCATGGTACGGTATGGTTCAGTTTGGTACGGCGCGCTTTGCCGCTTTTCCACTGCATGGGTCGGTACGGCTCGGCTCGGTACGGCTCACTTCTGGCCCTTTTCCACTGCATGGTACGGTACGGTTCGGTTTGGTACGACGCGCTTTGCCGCTTTTCCACTGCATTGGGTCGGTACGGCTCGGCTCGGTACGGCTCACTTCTGGCCCTTGTCCACTGAATGGTTCGGTACGGCTCACT
Organism: Cyprinella venusta; assembly: GCA_038021265.1. Classification (NCBI taxonomy): domain Eukaryota; kingdom Metazoa; phylum Chordata; class Actinopteri; order Cypriniformes; family Leuciscidae; genus Cyprinella; species Cyprinella venusta. The sequence goes on along the minus strand of CM075884.1, from coordinate 3,901,269 downwards.
TGTGGCCCTTTTCCACTGCATGGTACGGTACGGTTCGGTACAGCACGCTTTGGCGCTTTTCCACTGCATGTTATGGTACGGCTCGGCTGGGTACGGCTCACTTGTGGCTTGGCTCGGTACGGCTCACTTGTGGCCCTTTTCCACGGCATGGTACGGTTTGGTACGGCACGCTTTGGCACTTTTCCACTGCATGGTACGGTACGGTTCGGTTCGTCTCACTTGTGGCCCTTTTCCACTGTATGGTACGGTTCGGTACGGCACGCTTTGGCGCTTTTCCACTGCATGGTGCGGCTCGGCTCGGTACGGCTCACATGTGGCCCTTTTCCACTGCATGGTGCGGTACGGTTAGTTTCGGTACGGCAAGATTTGGCACTTTTCCACTGCATGGTACGGTAAAGTTCGGTACGACTCACTTGTGGCCCTTTTCCACTGTATGGTACGCTACGGTACGCTTTGGCGCTTTTTCACTGCATGGTGCGGTACGGCTCGGCTCGGCTCGGTACGGCTCACATGTGGCCCTTTTCCACTGCGAGGTACGGTACGTTTCGGTTACGGCACGATTTGGCACTTTTCCACTGCATGGTACGGTACGGCTCGGCTTGGTACGCCACGCTTTGCTGCTTTTCCACTGCATGGTAGGGTATGGCTCGGCTCGGTACAGCTCACTTGTGGCGCTTGTCCACTGCATGGTACGGTACGGCTCGCTTCAAATGGTACCACCTCTGTTGAGGTTCCAAGCGTACCCTACCGATACTAAAATGTGACGCGAACACACTGCAGATCACTGATTGTTCAGACAGAATTTGCGAGACATCAAGAGCCGTGCCGAGCCGAGTCGTACCACGCTGTGGAAAAGCGAAGCAAGCCGAACCGCGCCGTACTCAGTCGTACCAGCAATGGAAAAGCAATATATATGTGCGCAGGGGTGTAGTCCTTCTTCACAAATCAACCCTCAACAAACTACTTGTCTGGCCTTAAAACTACTTGTCTCACCATTTTTGTCGTGTCTGCGTAGCCACGCAAACCGGAATTATCCCTACAACATTAGGGTGACCAACTGTCCTGTTTTCCCAGGACATGTCTTGTTTTCTTATAACAATATAACAATTTTCTATCCATACAGAGGAGGCATAACCTACTTTAAATGTATTGCCTGGATGCGGCGGAATGCGGTAAACCTCGGGATAAACAGAGAGACTAATATTAACGTAGACGCCATCCTTCTCATGATGTAATAAGTACATCAGGATTTATGGGAAAGGATATCCAGCTAATCTAAACTACTGATCACAAATTCTCAATGAATGCTATTTTTTCTACCACATGTGATCTATGGGTCTCCTTAATATTTTACTGAAAAAAAAGATCAAAAGATTTTAAAGAAGATGATTTGTTCTCATGTCCCATTTAACTTGGAATATAGTTGTATATGAAAGTATATCGTCGTCATATTGATTAGCGTTCTATTGTGCTCTTTTTCTTTATCCTTTCAGACAAATTCTTCTTTTAGTTTTCCAAAAGACCCATAAACTTCCCCGTTGAACTTACCTAAGAAGCGAAGCTGCTTTTTAGACCACTGTGTAAAGTCATCTGTGCTCTTTCATTCTATAAATACATTTATTACAACTGTCAAACTGTTTTAGCCTGCATCCTTTTGAGCCCTTTCCCCCTTTCAAACAACTTTATGACATGTACAGTGTAGCATTTGCGGTAATCTGGTTTGCCTCGCCACCTCAACACGAACAGGAAAACTCCATTTCCTGCTTTTCTAAATCAGAGCTTCCCTGTCACTCAGTATATGCAGCACTGACATTCTCAAAGCTCACCTCTGCTAATGGAGATCACACTAGTGTACGTACAGATAAATGAATAATGACTGCGCGCTTTTAGCCTCTGAGAGCTTCTTTCAGCTCCCTCTGCTGGGACACGGATGAAATTTCTCACAGAGCTACAAGACCATTAAGATATTTCGGTGCGAGTGGACACAGGCATCTCTCCCTGTGCATGCCTCGGTGACCGCCGTGTCAAATTAGGACTTTTCCATTTTTATACAGTGCCTCTAATGACAGTCTTAAGTGTCAGTGCACACAGTTCGGAGGCTGATACACTGTCTGCAAAAGAATTCCCTGTTCTTCTTCCTCGATCACCACACACACACACACACGGAGAGAGAAAGAGAGCCATTAACCAGAATTGTAAAACACCCGCTAGAAGCAGAACTCTCTCCAAGAGAGAGCTGGAGGGTGGGTTAGTGAGGTCTGACCACAGTAGTTAGCTTTACACGTCGACTCCAATCGCAGGTGAGGCCGCTGGGACTGCAGATCAGAGCTGTAAATCAAAGCATCTGCTGTACAGGCGCGTATTAGGATGCGAAGGTTACGTCTCATAACAGTGACACGTCCCTGGGTGATCCACTTGAAGAGAAACAGCGAGAAGTAGTGATACTGTAATTGACTTAGCATGTCGCTACAGCGAGTGTGAAGCGGCCCGGGCAAATCAGTGTCTAATGAAGGGAATCTGTGCCGTGAGAGGCCGCGCTTTGATATGCAGGCTTAATAAATGTCGGATACGATGCGGAACGTGGAAGTTCATGGGCTCGAGTTTCTTGTTGTGTTGGTACAATGCATTCTGTCTATGGATGTCTCAACTATGAAGAGCATACACTAAATTTTCAGTTTGTCTGTTTAACCTCTTCAGCCCGTATCACTTTCTTTTTAATGTTTGTGCCGTCTGGTCTCATTCACTGGAGGCTAGGGTTGTTGTGATGTTTTAGATTGTGTTAGTTGAAACATTATTTGAACGATGAATCACTTTTCCCGCTTGTTAAATCGTGAGGTATTGAACGGTGTTTACGTGTCCGAGACCATTTCAAGTAAAATACCTCAATGGCTGTTATTGTTGAGCACTATTTATTTATAGCACACCAGCTTTTTAAAAAACTCTCCGGACTCAGTGATATTTTAACGATTCGGTAAAGATGAATTGCGGGTTGCCCATTCTGAGACTTGACAATATGGAGATAAAGGTTAGGATCTTATGAAAGCTTGTTTCCGCCACTGAATAAAAAAATAAAATAAATAGTTGTGACTTTTTATCTCACAATTCTGACTTTTTTTCTCACTATAGCGAGTTTATATCTCGCAATTCTGACTTAAATAAATAATACTGATAATTAAATAATACTGAAAATATTTCTCAGAATGGCGTGATATAAAGTCAAAACTGCGCGATATAAAGTCAGAATTGCGAGATATAAAGTCAGAATTGCGTGATATAAAGTCAGAATTGGGTGATATAAAGTCGCAATTCTGAGAAAAAAAGACAGAAGTGTGACTTTTTATCTCACAATTCTGACTTTTTTTCTCACAATTGCGAGTTTACGTCTCGCAATTCTGACTTTATATCACATAATTGTGAGTTTATTTGTCGAAATTCTGACATCTTTTCTCAGAATTGTGAGATATAAACTCGAAATTGCAACTTATCAGGCCAATTCTAAGGGGGGAAAAAGACTAACTTTTTTCCCCCTCGGAATAGTTAAAATCTCACAATTCTGAGATCATAACTCGCAATTCTGACTTTATATCTCGCAATTCTGACTTTATATCTCGCAATTCTGACTTGATATCTCACAATTGTGACTTTATATCTCGCAATTCTGACTTTATATCTCGCAATTCTGACTTTATATCTTGCAATTCTGACTTTCCATCTCGCAATTCTGAGATTCTTTATATAAATTCTTTATATAAATTCTAACTTTCCACCTCGCAATTCTGAGATTCTTTATATAATTCTTTATATAACGCAATTCTGACTTGATCTCGCAATTGCGACTTTATATCATGCAATTCTGTCTTTATATCTCGCAATTGCGACTTTATATCATGCAATTCTGACTTTTAATCTTGCAATTTTGACTTTATATCTCACAATTGCGACTTTATATCACACAATTCTGACTTTATATCTCAGAATTCTGACTTTCCATCTCGCAATTCTGAGAAATAATGTCAGAATTGCGAGATATAAACTCGCAATTGTGAGAAAAAAAGTCCGAATTGTGAGATAAAAAGTCGCAAGTACCTTTAATATTTTTCATTCTATGGCGGAAACAAGCTTCCATATATCTTCATTTTTCAAGAGTGTATTATCACCGTTTGTTATTTTCTTTTAGGATGTGAATGAGCGTTTGAACCTGAAAACTGACTTTAATGCATATGAGCCTTGCACTAATAGGGCCAGATTTACTAAACAGGGCAAAATAGCATAAGGGCGCAATCCCAATATCACATAAAAACGTCGATTTGAGTGGAAAGTTTTGCTCGTGATCTACTGACGACGTACACATTAAAGATCTCAGATACAGCTGGATTATTTCCATAATGACCAACACAATCTATGAAGAGCAGCTCAAATTAGCGTCTGGTTTAGGACTTGCTTTTTTGGGGCGTTAAAGAATGGCACAAATAAGAGTAAATTGACTAGAGCAAACCTTATTATATCAACTTGCGTGGTTCATTTTAAATACTCTCCTCCCATAAATGTTCTGTCTGAAAGGGAAACTCCTACAAATACAGCGCTAGTTTTTCTTTTTAGTAAATCCTGACAGTAGTTTTTTAACGCCAGAGGGTTTGCTTTTAGTAAACCTGGCCTGTAGTGTTTGCTATAGTATTTGTTCTGAATTATAATGTCATCATTATTAATAATAATGTCACAATTGGAATCAAGTTTGGTCTGCATTGAAGCTTATTTTGGCCAACCACTGCCCAGTTAGACAGCACACACTAGTGTTGTAGTACTCGAGACCGGTTGTGTCTATCAGTCATATAATGGAGGTCTATGGTCACCACCTCAAAGAGCATGCACAGAGTCCAAATTAAACATGATTTAATGACTCGTAAATGTAAGTACACATTGATGGCCTAAGACACGAAATGAGCGGTTTGTGTGAGAAAACAAACAGTATTTATATTGTTTTTACCCGCAAAGCTCCCGCGCCCTCAGATAACTGGGACGTGGCTGTGATTACAAGAGGTAAAAACGATATAAATACAGTTCGTTTTCTCACACAAACCGCTCGTTTCGTGTCTTAGGCCATCAATGTGTACTTACATTTACGAGTCATTAAATCTTGTTTAATTTGGACTACTCTGTGCATGCTCTTTGAGGACCTCCATTATATGACTGAGACATGAACGGTTTGACCTAAAAATGTCAAAATTGAAACTACTGCGGAAACAAAGACACCTACATCTTGGATGCCCTTGAGGTAAGCTAAAACATATATATAAAAAAAAAATAATTTCAAAGTGAACTATCCCTTAAACAGGATTATTCTCCTATGATCCCGAATTTCCAAAAATCACTCACAAAGACAGAAGGCTACATCGCACTTCAGTACATTTTAACCAAATTGCTTACTCGAGGCGATCTGGCTTTACCAATCTCCAACACGGCACAACGCACATGTGACATTTTCCTTTGATTCCTTGTTGACTGTTTAGAATTTAAAAAGAACACCTGAAGCTATGAATCAAATGTCAGGTGTGGCGGTGTAGTGGAACTATATCAATACGGAGTGATATATGGCCTGCCGGAAGGTTTTTTGCAGGGCTGGGATCAGCGCTCAGGTGTGTCCAGATTATTGGACCATGACAGAAAGGGCAGTCCATGAAAAGGTTTGGTGCTCTTGCTGTACCCAAGGGTTAGATAACGACATGACTGCTCTTTCCTTTCTCAACAGCTGTAATTGCTGAAATTGTCTCAAATTGTTTCAAACGTCCTATTTTTACTCTGTAAACCTTGTCATTTCTGGCAGGGCTTGCTGGTTACCAGGTTTGGCAGCAGATACGGAGGGTCTGTTCAAAGGAAACGGGCTGGGTTTGAAGTGATGTCTGGGATGGTGTGCGGTGCTCTGGTATCTTCAAGAGAAGCAGAAGTGATAGAGTTGTGATGTTTCTGGTTGATGGTCAGAACGTTCTCCCTCAAACATGACAGCAAATGCGACTTCACAGGGCGTTTGAACGCGTCTCATCTCTGGTAGCACATGGAAGGTGCTTGTCGAGGCAATATTTTTTGAAGTTGTGCGCGCTTGCTTTCTCTTTGGTAGGTTGATTTGTTCGGATGCCGTTCTGTTTAACGCCTCGTCCAAATGCTTCAGTTCAGAGTTGAGCATCGGGTAATTTTTCTTTCCACATTAAATACAAATTGCTGTATGATTGCTGCTTGAATCGGAAGCAATAAAATATATTATAAAAAAATCGTTTTCTGAAATTTAACAACTTACCAACTTTCCTGCAGCTCAAACAGTAGAGCGTTTGGCGCTTGCAATGCCAAGGTCATGGGTTTGATTCACAGGGAAAGCAAGAACTGATAAGAAATAAATGTGATCCTTGAAATGGAATGAAAGTTGCTTTGGATAAAAGCGTCTGCCAAATGCATAAATGTAAATGTACTGGTCAGTTTTTTTTTCTTAAGCTTTGGTAGCTGTATTTTGGTAGGCCAATTTTCCAGCTTTCTGTGTTTTCACTGTAATACTATAGGGGGTGTTTTTTTATGAACCTTACCCATACATAAAGCTAGAATTTTTTTTTTTTTTTTTTTTTTTCAAGAAGAGGGTCGGTTCTTTCTTTTGATTATCATACAAAAAATATTCTAAGGGTCATAAAACTTGTAAAAATGACCAAAATGCTGGTGCTGGCTGGCAACTGGCTGGCCAAAGAGTTATTAAGGCGAGACGCTACAGGTGAATAGGGTAAAATTTTTAAATAATAGATATCACCATGAAACTTCCTCAGTTTATTACTTACACAAGTATATTAAAAAAATATTTATACGTTTTTGAAATTTGTATGTTTAATTATGCAAATTAGACATGATCTCATTAAATATGCACAATTTTGCATATAATTCCCGTAGATAGATCTGTACATATGATAAAGCCAGGTGCAAAATTCTTTATTCATTTTGTTTACACACAAGATGAAAAAAAAATAGGATATATGCTTTCATTAACTAGGAAATTAAAATATACTGTCCATACCCTTAGAAAAACGGTTTTTGCCATATATTTTCAAATTAAATCACATAAATCAGGCCAGGAATGATTTATTAACAAATCCCTCTGAAAATATCTTCAGAATACTGCTAAGTGTATAACTGGAAAGTTTGGTGTATATAGGTGCTACATAGGCTGAGATATTTCTACTGGAGAATGACAAATAAACTCATTTTGAGAAAAATGCATTTAAAGAGTTAAGTAGGGAATTTAATACATTTTTATTGAAAAAAATGCTCAAAAACAGGATAAAACTCAGGCCCTTAGTAATAATAATATATAATATTTCAAGCTCATGAAAACTGATTATTTAATAACATGGCAGGCATATATGACCTAAAACTGCAGTAAATCAATCAATTAACATAGGCAGAGTACACCCCGTGATGCGTCTGAGCGAACCACGTCAGCAGAAACCAGCAGTAGCCAATGAGATTTCATCATTAGCTTTAGAACACCCTTTGGACATTCATGATTGGTTACTGATAAAAAGGAAATGCCCATATTTGGGTTACACAACGTTGTACACGAGATTCAGAGCTTTCCATCGATACCGGTCATGACAGACTTCAGTGAACAGACTGAACGCGGTGTGAATGCTAACTTCTTGGTAAATTTACTGCCGCAAGTAAACTAAATGTAATAAAATAAACATTTTAACGTATATTTTCAACGTTTTCTTTAAAGCAGCTTGAAAGAACACATATTGGAGTAAACTAGCCCAAAATCTCAAAACTGATCACTGCATGAAAAAATCAGAGTTTTTGCCTGCCGTGTCTCGATTAAATTTAATTATCACAATTAGTATCTAGTTATAAATATCGTTCAGTTGATTTCTCATCGTAACCAACTAAAGTTTTAGCTGGGGGTCCAGTTAGCCCCTGCTGGCAGATGCCGTAACACACAATCTGTAAGAAAAAAAGATGGGAGATTTCATATTGTGTTCTTCCAGGAAGTTCTAAGCAACCGTTAATGTGATTTATAGTTATGTTAATAGCTTTCTCCAGATATTATAGATCTTGGTGACCGGTCCTGTTTTGTTTATGTCGTTTGTTTGCAGAGTTAGCGAAATTAGCCGGTAGCATTCGTGCCGTTTTGGGAGTAATGATGATGATAGTGTTTTCCGTGGCCTTTCCGTTAAGCAGGGCTCTTCACAATCAGGAGTGGATTAATGAGCGACGCGTGAAAAGCCCTTACGGTCAGAAGACGCGCTCGTTAAGAGAACATCACACTCTTCGCTTTTCTCCGTCAATCTTTCCTCCTCATTTTCCCGTACCTCCTGTGTGTCTCAATCTTCCCCACTGACTCCCTCCCGCTCACGAATTCATTCTGAGGGGCAGGTCGTGTTATGCTTTTGAAGGAGCCTCTTCCCCGTCCTCTTTATTTGATGCATTATGTATAAAGGCCCTGATGTGTGTTTTACACCCTCTCTGGCATTATTAAGCCGTTTTTCCTCTTATCTGTGCTTTTCCATCTTGACACGGGGGTTAATCAGATGGGATTGATGTAGAGCCTTTAAAACAAGCTGGGGCCTCATTTTTTTTTCCCTCACATTTTCCACACTGGAAACCAGGCTATACACACCGTTGTGCTCTGACTAATGTCGAAAGCACAGTGGACACATAGATTTAAAGAGTAGAAGCACAGGATCAGTGAATTCACCTCTCGGCGCACTGATAACGCCAGGTTGAGTGCACATGGAGAGAGAATTAAACCCATGCAGGGCAAAACCAACATGGTGCCATGATAGTCTGTGGCACAGATTGAACTGATCCCAAAAAGCTGCTTCCATATCTGTTTGCCAGGTCTCTATGATCAGATGCCCTCACTAGAGCGGGACAATTTTTGGGCTTCAAACCCTCCAACCATAGCTGCGCACATGAATTCACACACACGCATGCACACACACTTCCAAACAACATCTGTTTTATACGGTTGCAGAAGTGCATGATGAGTCCATCTGTAGTATGATTACGATCCTCACTGCTGGTTTGTTAGTGCGCATCTGCGTTATGGCCTGGAAAAGAACTTTTTTTTTCAGCTTGTTTGGTTGTACGTGTTTATTTGCTAACTGAATCGTTTATCATGCTAACGCTGCCTTCACACTGGCAGATGAAATCAGCTCCGTAATACGCAATACGTTCCCAACGGACGTCGTACTACACAGTGAAAAACGTCGGACGCGGGTAGAACAAAAATGGCGGAGAGATTAAAGTTTTATTCTGACAGTTTTGTATGATCTCTCAGATGAGAGGGTTATGCTGCGTGAGGAAAGTTGCTGAGGACGTTGACATGTCAGGTCGGCTAAAAATGTGATATAGTGGTCAATAGTTTAATATCTACCTTCAATTTAATTGTATTAACTGCCCTTATAAACGTTAGAAAGTCATGAAAATAAAAAATGACATGACAACTTAACGATATAAAATCATTATTTATTTTATTAAAAGTTAATAATTCGGGTTTGTTTATCAGTACCATAGCAACGCTCAACTTCCGCTGGAATTGTCAGATAGGAACCGTCCGTAGCTTTTCGCAAGAGTTCAAATTTTTGAACGCATGCGGATGACCAACGGACACGATTTTCTTCGCACCGCACTTGGTCGGACCCGTTTCGGACCCTTTCGCATGCGGTCTGCGAATCTCCATAGGAAATGAATGACTTCCTGTCGTTTCGCAGCCGCATCGGAGCTGATTTCAACTGCCAGTGTGAAGGCGGCGTAAGACTGTTTTCATTTCTGATTAAGTTCACTTCCACCCCCTTTTTCTTTGGGGGTAAACTGAGGTTGGCTGGTTTCTCCAACCAAACAGCAACCACATGAATTGAACACAGGACTTGAGTTCACAGAAAAAGCACTAGGGTGTAAGGCTAGTAAAAAATAGCTATTGTACAACATAAAGGAATGAATGCAGGGATCTTGAAAAGTTTGAGTTGAACTACTTTTAGTTTGATACAGCATATTGTTAGGATACCCTCATGTCACGATTCGATTCAAATCACGATTCTGAACTCACGATGCAATGTTATTGCGATACTCCAAGACAAATGGTGAAAGGTTATACTTAAAATGATACATTTGGTATTTCATTGTGGGTGTAAATGAATAGGCTTGGACTAAGTGCTGGTTACCCAATGCACAGGACAATAGTGACACCAGAATGAAAATAATGATTCTGAAGCTGAAAACCGAATTATTTTCAGCCCGTTCTCATCCCAAGGAGTCATATACTGACGCTTTTGAGATTTCGTCTACATCCAATGCACATGGCACCCTTTAGCGTCAATATGAGACCCAGATATATATGGGCCAGAAGGCGCCTCCTAGTGGTCTAACCCTAACCCTACCCCAGACCTAAACCTACCCATAACTGAAGCGTGTTATATTGACACTAAAGGGTGCAATGTGCGTTGGATTTATACTAAATTTCAAAAGCGTCAGTATATGACAACTTAGGATGAGAACGTGTTGTTATTTTAGACTAATATCCTTGCACTCTTTCACTGACTAGATATATTTAAAATAATGTATGGGCCACTCTTTTGGTAACATAAAACATTTGCCATTATCATGACCCACAAATATTCATCCATTGCATTATTATACATTACATTCAACATTAGTAGTTTAATGTAGTACTGACACTAAAACTCTGACAATTATTTTCACACTTTCATTTTCCGTTTGGGTAAACTACACTGTAAAAATGAATATGCTTTATCGAATGAAACAAAATCTGGCAACAGATTACAAGCAATATTATTAGTTAAATGTAACAAATTAGAATTGAGTAATAATTAATCAAATTAATTCCTTAAAAGTTAACCATTTAAAATGAGTAAAACTTACAACAACCAAACAAACAAAAAAAAAACATAAATTTAAGTCACCATTTTAATGATCAGTGTTTGTTTTAAAATTACAGTTTTCTTCTACAGTGATTCTGTGTGTTAACATCAGGTGTCTTCAATGTTGGCAATATAAAATAAAGAGTTCTTAATTAATCTTTAACCTTAATTAATCTTAATTTTTTGGTGTAAAATTTACTCATTTTAAATGGTTAACTTTAAATAATAATTTGATTAATTATTTCTCAATTCTAAATTGTTAAATTGAATTAATAATATTGTTTGTAATATGTTGCCACAGTTCTATTGATTAGATAAAGCATATTCATTTTTACAGTGTATACACAATACATATTGTCCCTATATCCATGAGGCACATTGTTACATTTTTGTATTGAGATATATTGTGACACGATCTATTGTTAGCATTTTAAAAATGCAGTACACATAGCGCAAGACACCGAGAAAAAAAAAAAAAAAAAAAAACTTGTAGTATGGTGGTCAAAGACGTATGTCTGGCTTTGACGTTGATGTGTAGATTTGTCGCTCCAGCCTAATAGACCTCAAGTATTTCACTTTCGAAGTAAAAAATCAGGCCATTGCTTTATCAGGTCGACTCGTTCCACCATAACCTCTTTTCTGATAGTGGAGGTCATTTGTTCCAAGCCACAAATTTGTCATGATCCCTTTTGGCAATGGGGTCAGGAACATTGTCCATCCCTTTGGGTTAAGTGACCCAACCCTCCTTCGTATCGTTGAAGGACCCAAATCAAAACTCTCTGGTCCTGCTGTGTGTAGGGGCGTAGGGAGTCTTACAACTGATAGATGAGAAGGCATTGTTTCTAACAGCACTGGTGGCCCAGCCAGGCTGATCTGACTGACAGCTCCCCGCTGATAGAGCAGAAAGCGTGGCCGGCTGAAAATCTGTCTTGCAGGCTGCAGGGCCATCTGGACCTTCTGCACACTAAAAGGTTGGACACGGTTTGAGGCGACATCACAAAGCTGTACACAGTTCACATTGGAAGGGCGGGGGCTTCGTCAGCACTTTTCCCACTTCTCCTTTTTTTTGTTCGCGTGGAAAGAAAGGAAAACAAAACTGTAAAACAATGCAAACAGAAATGAGAGTGCGGGCTCCTTGTAAAGCCAAGGTGAGAAATGGAGCCCGAGAGTTTAATAGCATGGGTAACGGAGAACAAACAGGAGTGAAATGTGTGGCACTGTGGGTATCTGCCACTTTGAGATTTTCCAAAGCTCCTGAGGCAGGCTTCCAGCGGATATTGATTTTCAAAGAACCCACCCTGGGCAGCAGGGCGGAGGATGATATAACCATGGAAAGACACTATTAAACTTGGTGAATGAATTGTTAAATACCTCTATAAAGAAATAGAAGACATGGCCCCATTTCTTAGCAGGGACGGCTGCTCTGTTGGGCCCTGATAAGCCGTGGTGGTGGGGGGGGGGGGGGGGGGTTCTGGAGAGATGGCCCTCACGCACACCGTCATATGATTGGATTCTCTCAAGCTGGAGATTGTAAAGCACAGAGTCGTCTCGTCCTGCTAGGAAATATATGATTCTCACGCCATGCAATGGAAGTCGTTAATTGTGGGAGTGTTAACCGGAGTTTGAAGGATGTTGAGATTTATTGGCATGGTTATGTACAATAAAAACATAATGATATAAAGGGCTAATTTCATAATTATGTAAAATTGCTTCATTTTTATTCAATAACTGTTGGTATTGTCTTTTTATAGCTGTACATACAGTAATTGTATGTAACTTATGCTTATGTATTGGTCTTCACTGAATCTGCATTTTATCTAATGCATTAAAGGGATGGTTGACCCATAAAGGAGAATTATCCCATAATTTAGTCACCGTCAAGTAGGGTTGGGTATCGAGAATCGAGTATCGATTGGAACCGGGACTAACTTTTCGTTTTTCCCGGAATCGTTCAAAAGTTAAAATTTCGATTCCTAGTTTCGATATTCACACTCCGCCGACCAGAAGAAAAAAACGCTGAACAACATGTTGGCATAACCGCGCGAGTTGAACATGAGTAGCTTACGTCGGCGGTCAAAAGTTTGGCTTCACTTTTCTAAAAATAACAAAATCTCGGCAAAATGCAAATTTTGTGACAAAAGGAGTATTTCCCTTTAGAAAGGAGTTTTTCCTTCAGAAAGACCGTTGGTTAGCAAGGTTAGCTAAACTTTTTTGACCCTGCCTCTTAAAAGAATAAGAATCGAGAATCGTTGGGAACCGGAATCGAAACAAGGAATCAGAATCGGAATCAGAATCGTTCAAATTCAAACGATACACAACCCTACCCTCAAGCCATCCTAGGTGTATATGACTTTATTCATTCAGCCAAACACAGTCAGAGTTATGTAGACCCTTATTCATCGTCTGGTGTCATTAAAGCCCTTTGAAGCTGCACTGAAACTCTCATTTGGACCTTGAACCGTTTGGTTCCCATTGAAGTCCATTATATGGAGAAAAAACCTGGTATGTTTTCATCAAAAACCTTAATTTCTGGTTGACTGAAGAAAGAAAGACATGGACACCTTGGATGACATGGGGGTGAGTAAACTTTCAGCAAAAGTTTTTTTTTTTTTTTTTTTTTTAAGTCAACTACTCCTTTAACCCTCTGGAGACGAATGGATTACTTTTATTGTATGTATGTGTGGATGGATGGATGGATGGATGGATGGATGGATGGATGGATGGATGGATGGATGGATGGATGGATGGACTTTTTTGGGCTTCGAAATTCAGTTACTGTTCACTTAACAATAACAGAATAGTATACGTGCACAATATCTGATTTGGATCGGCCTCGTCTGATCGATACCCGATCCGGCAAAAATGGCAGTATCGGAGCCGCTACCGATCCTGAGTATCGGATCCCTACTCTAAATCATCATTTAATCATTATGATATTTTGGGCTTCTTTAAAAAAAACAAAGGTCATCAAGAATTTTTAGCAAGTAAAGTCAGATGCTAAACAGGGTGCACACGCACGTCTCGACAAGTTCGCATAGTAGAGCAAAATCCCAACCCTCTTCCTGTCTGCTCACCTCAGTCTGAAAGCTGGCAGTCGAATTCTCTCGTCCATTTCCCTGCAGAGAAAACCATGCATTTCCAGGACCCTTTTGTCAGCAAGACGCCCCCAAGGGACAGACTTCTGGGTCACGGATCAGTCGAGAAAATTTCCCTGTTGACATTTGTGTTCCTGGCACAATATTGACTTCTGAGGGGGGATGACGGCAGCAATGCGACTGACATTCTGCATTGGAAACACGACTTCTGGAAAGAGAGTTGCAATGAAACCTGATTAAATGTTGTGCCATTGATGTGTTATTTGTAATATAACCTCGCTAATTATAACTACACCTTTACCTAAGCCCATGTATCTGCCGAATTTCAACCGGCTCTGTTTTAAAAGTTTTGTTTTAACAGCTGTTTCAATCAAAATACATGGTGGGAAATTATTGGCAGGTTTAGGGACCTTGATAAATGTGATTATTTTGCATAATTCTGTACAAGAGCAGAGCAAACACTAGTTGAGTGAAAATGCAATTACAGTTATGAGGTGGAACACCATGGTAAAGCTAAATTTAGCAGTAACGCAGTATATTGTGATGCGTTTTATTATTTTGTTAGGACGGGAAGAACCTCCGCACATCACAAGATCCTGTTTGTGTCCTGTCACATGATCCGCACCTTGCAAACTGAAAGGAGTTGGATTGCAAATGCTCAGTCTCTGATTTGACTGAGCAGTCTTATTCTTTGCCTGATTAACATTCAACACAAATTCTCTAGTAATGTGCCAGAGACTAAATCACAATTCTTTCAGCTTTTGATTTTTCTTTCCTTTTCATGGACACTTTCAAGTTATTCAAGGTTCTTTTGAGTGCTCTTAATAGTTTATTTCTGCCTTTGATATCTAATTTCAGTCCATTACCTGCAAGAGATTTCCCTTTTTCCCCCTTCAGATTTGTGAATACAGATTTATGCAAAAGACTTAATTATTATGGCATATCTTCAAAAGGAATCAAATGATTTGATTGCCATTAATGGTTCAAGTTGAGACAAGTATGTGAAATTGAAAAGCTTACAATGTGCTGTTGGCATGTAGCAAACAAAAGATAGAAGCCACTTAATTCCCATGAAATCGCCAATGCGGAGGGCTGTTTTCTCTTTGTTATTAACCGTCTGAGGACCAAGGTGTTTTTGGGGTCCTTGAGATGTTCTGACATGTCCTGACATTAGCACTTTTTTCAGTTGCTTATAAACATATTAATGGCACAGGTGAAATTACACTATATTTAGCAGAAACATGGCTACCATAATATGTGAACATGTACATGTTTGTATTTTTGAGAGAATATTGTTTATGCGTGGTGATTGTAAAAACTAAAACTGAAAGTTTCTGAAAGAAGGCCACAAAACACATACGAAATATGCGTCCACAAGACTTTTGACTAATGTATGTTGTTGCCTAGGGTTTTTTTGTCACAAAGATCCGAAAATCATCCTCCTAATTGTTCACATAAAACTGTGAATTGGGTTATATTGTGAAAAAAAAAATATTTTTTTGTTTTCCAGCAATATGCGAATGGGCGTGAACAGACCAGCCCCATCATGAATAATTAGGTAATTCTCACTGAGAGAGACAAAAGACCCACATAATAATGAATTGAAAGGACAAAAAAAAAATCAAAAAAAATGAAAGGACAGATGCAAAAGCCTCTAGGTGCCATTTGAAATTTTCATTTTTTCATCATTTTTTCAAGCTTGTATATTTAAGTTCAGTAATTTCACTTAAATGACAATTAATAAGTTGTCTTCATCCATTTATTGTAGTATTACACTTTGTCGCTTTACTACAGACATCGTCGATAAGAAACTACTCCTAAAAAAACTAAATAGCAAAACCCTGGTAATGTTGTGGCAGATTTCCAGTCCCAACTCAAATCACCAAAGTCTAGTTCAGCTCTCAGTGCAAATCTTTCAGAGTTGAGGTTTCAGGTCTCAGAAGAATAACTTTATTGAGCAGTTCAACAAAGTGAGATGTCGGCCAGGCATCTGAGTTTACAACGATCAGTGGTCAAGTCTTATACCTTCTTTTTGTCTTGTAGTATCCAATTAGCGCTCAACTCGTTATCTTTTCCCTCTTTGCTCCACCTTATTACTCCTCCCAGATTAAATCACCTGCATCATTATTTTATTTCTAATTGGGACAAACTTCTTTACGCATGCGTGTCTTTTTAAAAATGGCTGCATACATGATTTTTCAGGCACTTTTCCATGCCCTTTCACCCAGTTTCTTCTCTTGTCCTTACTTGACTTGCCTTTTTGGCCTAGTGATACCCAATTAGAGCTCAGCTCGTTCTTATCACTCCTCCCAAATTAAAAACACCGGCATCATTATTTTATTTCTAATTGGGATGATCTCCTTTGCGCATGCGTATCTTTTAAAAATGGCTGTATACATGATTTTCAGGTACTTTTCCATGCCCCTTTCAACCAGTTTGTTCTCCTGTCCTCACTTGACTTGACCTTGCTCGGCATTACCTCATTCAGACCATGCACGATTCTCTCACATGTACATAGAACAAGCAGAATTCTCCAACAGTAACCATTCAGTTGACGCTAGTATAATGACAGCAAGATTAATGTAAAAATGTATCTGTTTTTCCTAATTCCTTCTCACGAGAGGTGAATGTTGGATCATGAAGGCTCATCTATGGCATATGAGCACCATCACTGAACTCTGGCGTCAGTCCAACGATAGCTCACGCCTCTGTCTTTGAAGTGTGGAAATGTTTGGCATCCCTCTTAATCCTTTTAATGTCACCAATAAAAGATGTTTTATTGAGGTGACATTGGGATTAGTGTTTAATTACCACTGAGAGGCATTTAAATATGTCTGCTGGTTTGGCAAGCTCAAGCTAGAGTAAAAGGAGCACTTTACTGTGTGTTTTTGATGGCACCATCATTTTGTTCATATGATTAGGTGATACAGTATGGCACATTTCCAGAGACTTTTGTTGCTGCATACAACTGAAATACATATTTGATTTGTACATATTAGCACTTAAAATGTACATATTAGTACCTAAAATGGAAAAAAAAAGTTTACCTTTTGAAAAGGCACAGCCCCAGTGACAGCTTTTGTACTTTTCTGAGAGTGTATATTATACAGCAGCAGCGTGTCTTGCATGCTCACATCAATGTGTCGTGTGTGTGCATTGGCAGTAGCAAATCCCATACTCTGCAGTAGCCGCATAGTACTAGATCTATTCGGCCAAAACATATCAAAATTACCCATTACCATGCCAAACACTTCGAGAGGGTCCATAAGCAGGCACAATCCTGTTGTGTTTCAATCAGTTCATCAGCGCTACATACTGTGAACATCCTCAGTAAAGAGGTGCATCTGTGTGTGTGTATGTAATTGCCACAGTAACATAATAGCATCCGTTGTGGACTTGGTATGAAAAGTCTAAACGCATGGGTTCGGGAACAGCTGTACAGGGCAGGGATGGGCCGAAGCCCGTCTGTTGAATGCAAACACAGGATCCAGGTTATTTTTCAGCCTGGCGGCCTGAACCCTGAGCTCAGAGCGATGGACAGATGGTCCATTTGAGACGCCACCAAACTAATCACGCTGTTCCATTAGCGAAAGTGTCTCAGATAAACGTCTGACTATGAGCACGCCCGTGGTCTCTTCGCCTTCCAATTACTCTATTGATGGCCGATGTTTTGACACAAATTAATTGGGTCACCATGTTGGTGTGACGGGGGAAAAATGCTACGGGCAAAGTCATCGTGTGATCATGGAATAGCAAATCTATTCGCTGAATTTAATTGATTTGCAATGAAATATGCTTTATATATATGATTTATGGCCTGTGAAAAACTCTATTATGCAATATCATGTTATTTCTAATCCAAGTGTTGTTGCAGTAACATTGCCGTATCAAATAATATGGTCAGATATTAACATTTAATTTTATTAATAATTTGCTATACATTCAAATATTTAGACATGCCATAAAACTTTTGTTGATATCTTTTTATTACATATATTTTTGGTGTATAAAATAATATACTTTGAAAATAAGAAGGAATTTAAAACAAAAAAAAAGAAATTGAAATTTGTTTCAGATATGGATTTTCATTTTTTTTCAAAGAAATAATGTATATTTTTCAAATCCATTCACATTTGAATTTGATGTATAAAATATACTTTGAAAATAAGAAGGAATTTAAAACAAAAAAAAATGAAACTGAAATTTGTTTCAGATATGGATTTTCATTTTTTTTCAAGGAAATAATTTCAAATGCATTCACATTTGAGTTTGATGTATAAAATATACTTTGAAAATAAGAAGGAATTTAAAACAAAAAAATGAAATTGAAATTTGTTTCAGATATGTATTTTCATTTTTTTCAAGGAAATAATATATTTTTTCAAATGCATTCACATTTGAGTTTGATGTATGAAATATACTTTTAAAATAAGAAGGAATTTTAAAAAGTGCAATTTTAGTTTGTTTCAGATATGGATTTTCATTTTTTTTCAAAGAAATATTTTTTTTAATGCATTCACATTTGAGTTTGATGTATAAAATATACTTTGAAAATAAGAAGGAATTTAAAACAAAAAAAATAAATTGAAATTTGTTTCATTTGGATTTTAATTTTTTTTTCAAGGAAATAATTTATATTTTTTAATGCATTCACATTTGAGTTTGATGTATAAAATATACTTTGAAAATAAGAAGAAATTTAAAACAAAAAAAAATAAATTGAAATTTGTTTCATTTGGATTTTAATTTTTTTTCAAGGAAATAATATATTTTTTCAAATGCATTCACGTTTGAGTTAGATGTATAAAATCTACTTTGAAAATAAGAAAGAATTTAAAAAAATGAAATTTCAGTTTGTTTCAGATATGGATTTTCATTTGTTTTTGTAAGGATTTTTTTTTTCAAACGCATTCACATTTGAGTTTGATGTATAAAATATACTTTGAAAATAAGAAGGAATTAGATAAATTTAGATAAACTGGAGATGATCTGGAAAATTGATGTTCGCAAATTTCAATTATTTTTGGAAGATATTACTAAATGTTTTAAGTTCTGTGCAGTGCATTATGGTACATGAACACCAACACATCATCCATATGAACATTTTTTAATAATGAATCAAACTTACCAAGAACCGGTTGTGTATTGCAGGAGTTTGCTGACGCGATCTTCCAGCTGGTGCGAGAGAAATACACAGAGCTGGCCGGCTGCTCCTCACTTCTGCACGCGCGTCACAAAGGCCTAGCGGGCATCGTCATGACCAGAGGTATGGCATCATTCACATCGGCCTGTGAATTATTTAAGAAGTTCAATAAGGGGAGAGAAAGCACCTCTAAGTCTCTGTGTATCCTGTGAGTGTGTGAGCTTTGTATGAAATATTTAGTACTTTATCACCTGTGAAGAATCAACAGACAGAGATGCACATATATCAGAAAAAAGTATTCAAAGAGCAGTCAAAGAATAGACTAAATGATTTACAGCCAATGAAGGTCTCGGGTTGTTGTTGTTGTTTTTTAGAGCAATATTAAAGGTGATGTGTGTATGTTTTTCCAAAGTTAAAATACTTTCCCTTATCCTAGATTTATATTCTGCATCAACTGTAAGTCATTCATGAAGGGTGCAAGCACTGTGACACTATCAAAACATTGTTATTAGTTTAAAGCAACACCAAGTAACTTTTCCTCTGCGATCGCCCTACAGGTTGGAAACGGAATTGTCCATTACCGCTGTCGTAAATAATTTAGCCTAGCGCATCCAAAAACAACTTTTGTTGATATCATTTTATTACATTTGATAATAAGAAGGAATTTAAAATAAAAAATAATAATAAAATTGAAATTTGTTTCAGATATGGATTTTCTTTTTTTTTTTTCAAGGATTTTTTTTTTTTCAAATGCATTCACATTTGAGTTTGATGTATAAAATATACGTTGAAAATAAGAACAAATTTAAAACAAAAAAGGCGGTTTCAGGCGGGTTTGTGTGTCAGTCGAGAGAGAGAGAGAGAGAGAGAGAGAGAGAGAGAGAGCAGCTGGTATCCTTTATCTATTCCTGTATAGTATTGGAAAGTATTTAATATATTTAAATTAGTGCTGTCAAACAATTAATCAAGATTAATCGCATCCAAAATAAAAGTTTGTGTTCACATAATATATGTGGGTCCACTGTGTATAATTATTTTATATAAGTATTATTTTATAAGTAAAATATAAGTAAAATAATTATTTTATGAAGTACATTTTAGGTGCTAATATGGACATTTACGTGCTAATATGTACATTTTAGGTGCTAATATGGACATTTAGGTGCTAATGTGTACATTTTAGGTGAGGACATTTAGGTGCTAATATGTACAATTTAGGTAATAATATGGACATTATGTGGTAATATGTACATTTTAGGTGCTAAAATGGACATTTATGTGCTATTATGTACATTTTAGTTGCTAATATGTAAAATTTAGGTGCTAATATGTAGTTTTAGGTTCTTATATGTACATTTTAGGTGCTATTATGGACATTTAGGTGCTAATATGTACATTTTAGGCGCTACACGTATCCAGCTGGTATCCTGTATCTATTCCTGTATAGTATTGGAAAGTGTTTAATATATTTAAATTAGTGCTGTCAAACAATTAATCACGATTAATCGCATCCAAAATAAAAGTTTGTGTTTACATGATATATGTGGGTCCACTGTGTATAATTATTTTATATAAGTAAATACACACACATGCTTGTATATATTTAAGAAATATTTTCATCTATATACTGTATATAGATTTATATATAAATAATAAATAATTTATATATAAATAATATTTTTTTCTTAAATATACATGCATGTGTGTGTGTATATATACAAAATAATTATACACAGTGCACCCACATATATTATGTAATCACAAACTTTTATTTTGGATGCGATTAATCGCGATTAATCGTTTCACAGCACTAATTCCAATATGTATCGAAAAGTCTTTATTTTTGACAACACTGCGTTGCACTTAGACTTAGTTTATTATTTCAGATGACTTTTTAAGAGTACAATTGAAAAATGTATATTATATATGAAATGCAACCCTCCAAAATGGCTCGAGTGAGTGTTACGCCACTGAAATACACCCTCTTTTGGTGGTTGGCGAGTGTTAATGTCAAACCCTGGTCACGATTAATTGCAGAAACCGGAGCGATTTAAACAATAGTGATACTTGCCTTATCCCCTGTTGGTATTTAATGGTTTATTGTTGCTAGTATATACTGTATATATCCCATGACGAGACTAGCAGGGAAAGGTTGGCACGATGTTTCAATGTGTTTGTGTAAGACGCAGCTGCAGGCTTTCAGGAGTCATTGCAGGATCAGTATCAAGTTTTTCTTTTGAAGACCACAGCTCATCAATTTAGACTTCAGTGAGATCTGACCTAATCCCTGTCCTCGCTGCTCTGTCTCGCTCTTTCTCTCCTTCTCTCGGCTCCGTCTGCCTCACAGTAATTGCAGAGCATGTTTATTAAGACTGTTATCTTCAAAGATCCAGACGCCGGTGCCCAAGAATTTGTGGCAGGCGAGCAGACACGCAAACTTGACAGAAACACTAGGGGTTCTGTTCACTGCTCTTTGAGCATCTATTGAATCTTTTAGACTGGCACGGGCACCGGTGGAATATTAATGCGGGTCCAACTTTGAACCGCGGGACTTTCGCAGAGGGAGTCATAACCTGAGCGAGAGTGCTTCTCACAAGACTCTTATTGGATTATTTCATCTGGTAACGTAAAAGAAACAGACACCGCTTGAATCAGATGGTGCGTAATCGTGTTTCAGCCAGGCGCAGTACGGACGCTGGGACACTGGGTTTTGAACATCAGATGCACAGTTAGGCTGGTAAAGGGAACCAAACACGTCTGCTTCCACACTTGGAGAACAGATGAATGTGTTTAGAGCTATTCGGAAGTGGAAAGACTGATTTCTATGCTGGAAAACTGCATATTAAGTCCAACCAACTCTCTCAGAAAGAAAGGTACAAAAGCCGTCACTGGGCTGTACCTTTTCAAAAGGGAAAACTTTTGTCCATTTTAGGTACTAATTTTGGACATATAGGTGCTAATATGTACAATTTAGGTGCTAATATGGACATTTAGGTACTAATTTGTAAATTTTAAATGCTAATATGGACATTTAGGTGCTAATATGTACATTTTAGGTGCTAATATGGACATTTAGGTGCTAATATGTACAATTTAGGTGCTAATATGGACATTTAGGTACTAATATGTACATTTTAGGTGCTAATATGTAATTTTTAGGTGTTAATATGCATTTAGGTGCTAAATGTACATTTAGTTGTTAATATGTTCATTTTAGGTGCTAATGTGTAAATTTGTGGGTACTGATATGTACATTTTAGGTGCTAATATGGACATTTAGGTGCTAATATGTCCATTTTAGGTGCTAATATGTACATTTTTAGGTGCTAATATGTAAATTTTTAGGTGCTAATATGTACATTTTAGGTGCTAATATGGACATTTATGTGCTTATATGCACATTTTAGGTGCTAATATGTAACTTTTTAGGTGCTAATGTGTACATTTTAGGTGCTAATACGGACATTTATGTGCCAACATGTACATTTTAGGTGCTAATATGTAATTTTTTAGGGGTTAATATGTACATTTTAGGTGCTAATATGGACATTTAGTTGTTACTGTTTAGAATTGTGGCAACAGATTACAAGAAATATTATTAATTAAATTTAACAGTTGAGTTAAGTTGAGTAATAATTAATCAAATTAAAAAATAACCATTTAAAATGAGTAAAGTTTACACCAACTAATCACTAATCACCTAATCACAAACACTGATCACCGTAATGGTGACTTCGATTTATGTTTTTTTTTGGTTGTTGTTGTTTTACTCGTTTTAAATGGTTAACTTTTAAGGAATTAATTTGATTAATTATTACTCAATTCTAATTAGTTACATTTAATTAATAATACTGCTTGTAATCTGTTGCCACAATTTTTTTTGATTAGATAAAGCATATTCATTTTTACAGTGTATTATGTGCATTTTAGGTGCTAATATGTACTATTAAGGTACCAAAATGCACCCTTTAGGTACTTTTGAAAAGGTACAGCCCCTGTGACAGCTTTTATACCTTTTTTTCTGTGAATGAATGGTCTGAAAAGTTTTCTTGTTATGTGGCATCATGACAAAATTGCATTTTATTCCCCATTCAGCATTCGCCAGTTTCACAAATCGCAGTGATTTTTCTATGTAAATGCATTATCAAATGTGCAGTTATGCTAGCTTTGATGTTCCGATAATTTCAAACTAGGAATAATATGGAAACGCGGTCAACAAATTTGGAACTATTATAAGAAAATGAACACAATGTTTGTCAGCAAGTCAGATTCAATATACAGTTTATTTAGCTCATTCTCTAATCATATCATTTTATATAAGCGTGCCATATTTGCTCAAAGGTTTACTTGCGGTGGGAATTATCTCTGGGACACAATTTGTTAAATGGTGATGATGTGCACCGTTTTGACCTCATTTCATATTCAAACATTTTAACATGCAAGACCAACTTGTAAAGGATCAATTCACGAGCCTCTTATTCCTAATGGCATGTAAATGACTCGGTAGATGATGACCTCGGCCATTTGCTTTACCCCCGAAGAAAATGTGTTTAATGCAAATTCATCAATTTTCAGTAATAATCGCTTTCTCCATGTATTTTTTTTAACCAAAATATACTGTGCCCATCCAATCCAATATGGTATTTAGACCTCCCAAAGCAGAGTATACGCATAAAAACCCATCTAATGATTCCTTATGATTTGATGGCCTCATAAAGAAGCTGATGAACTGCATTCTTTCCTTGTTGTGCGAAACAAAACTCATTTAGAAAATGTGGGGGTAATGATGCTTATTAAGCTCATATCAGCATATGGGCTTCCCCTGACAGACCTCCGCCAGAGTGACCCGTGTGCTGATGAATAGTGTCTTGCACAGACAGTTCACAGAGGAATACTCACTTTCCACTCGATGAATATCACTGTATCGGGTGCAGTTTGGTGTCTTGTGACAGCAAATCAGCGGTGAAGGCCTTAGAACGATATTTAAGATTATTAGATTACATTTTTTTGTTGCTTTTTCATAGTTTACAATTGTAATTTTGTAATGTAGATAATGTAATGTATGTATATATATATATACTGTATATATATATTAGGGCTGTAACGATATACGATATAAAATCGAAATCGCGATACTCAGGTCCACGATACTGTATCGCGATGTGAGAAGGCAGAATCGCGATACATCCCTTCCACCTCCCAGTTATCTTTCCCGTCCAGATCCAATGCTACCACATCTTTAAATTACTATTTATTTATATTATTTGAAGTTAACATTATAAAATATGTAGACCTACACCACAAAACTAGTTGAGGTTAAATTAGCCAAAACTTAAATCCATCAGACTAATCATTTTCAGAAAATGCATTTAATACCAATATATTTACCCTTCTGTTTATATATCCATATGCTACTCCCTTAATAAAATCAAGTACGTCCAGACATTAGAAAAATATAAGTCTTCACATTCATTTTATATTTAATATGAGGGAAATACACACGCGTACACGGACGCGACACAAAACATCTTTAATATTTAGGTGGCAAAAATATAGCCTATATTTTTTTTATAATTCTGTAAATTACACTGTACAAACCAAAAGAAATACTAGGCTGCCCACGGGATGAAGGGTTAGCTCTCCCCAGAACATAAAATATTTATTTTGTTTTTTATTTTTCGTGTTCGAGGAAAAAAAAACAATGTCGTGACAGTTCTCTGAAGCGGCACTTAAACTGTCAGAGAATTCAAATAGAAAGCACAAAGACTTACTTTAAATTGAATTTTGTTTTTTTATTAATTGTATGTCAATTTTAATAAATGTTTCATCAACCAATTGCCTGGATTTAATAAATAAGAAGAAAATATAGCTAGCCTACAGATAGGAATCACGACATTGAGGTGCCGGCGCCTGAATTGGAGCTCGTCTCATGAATCGCAACCCTATAAGCTTATAGACCTGAGAAATAAATATATGTTGAAATATCTACTTTTAAAAAGAACAATTCAAAACGAAAGAAAACAGACCGCTCTCTGTAATCCGCATGAAAAGTGCATTTCTCTTTGGCGCGCTCGCGAAGGCTGTCGCGGTTATGGAATTTCCCTTGTGGTAACGTTGAGTGGCTCAATAGCACGATATGCCCTATTACCGCCATTCATTTATCTATTTAATTTATATGTATCTGTTGCTATATAAATATGTTTACGATGTGGACAAAAACAACGACATTTTCAGTAATCACTGTAACCGAAACTTTCTATAACGTTAAAATGATGATGCACGGCCACCTTTTCACGGCTTCAAAGACAGACGCAGGACACGCTCTGCTGATATCATTCATTGCTGTTTAAAGCCTCTGTAGGCTACACAGCATCACCAAGATAAAACACTCTTGTTATCATTACATTATGTACTGGTTTAACATGCAATACATGCATGAAGTTCAAAACAAGAAGGGTAGGCCTATAGCCTTATAAAAAATATATATAGCTGGAGCACAGAAAACAACCCAAAAGCAGCAGCCTACACTGCCTAGTTTAGTTTAATAATTTGCATAGTTATTATTGTTTTTTGGTGTTCAGATTTTTTCCAAATTTTATTTAATAAAAATACCTGTACATTTTTTCCTCTCAAAATCTATTTTTCACACCAAGCCCCGCCCCCGTGATGGAATCGCGATACGAATCGAATCGTGGGTCAAAAATCGCGATACGAACCGAATCGTGGCTTTGGTGTATCGTTACAGCCCTAATATATATATCTATTGTCTAAAGGTTCAATATACTGTTCCATGTATTATGTCATTTTATGTTATTTCACTGTATTATGTCATATCACCCCTTAAAGGGTTAAATCTGACTACATTTTCAGCAAATTCCGATTTTTTGACAACAAGGCGAGTTGTTCCCGGTATAGTGTGTGTCTTTTGGCACGCCTGCCTTTGATACTGTGCTGTTCTCTTTGCTCTTCTTCACACAGCGGTCTACTGAAGGGTAAAGAGAGCGCCAGTCATGTTCACATCCAGGGTGTTTGCCTTTGCAACCACTTCACGGGCACAATGTGCTTTCTCCGAGATGTTGATGATTATTGCTCTTCTAAAAGCAGCAGTGCCCACAGGCCTTTCCACCCCCACACACACCGAGAGAAGAGCCTTTACAACAATTTCATGCCGGTACAGAGAGAAATTACTACACACTCTTTTCTTTCTCTCTGCCATCACCAGATTGATCTAAACTATCATTAAATGGAACAGCATGGAGAGGACAGGCTGGGAGGGTGTGGTGCTTTGGGCCTTTTAACTTTCGTTTTTTTACTGGAAAGTGTTGGGGATTGTTGAATGCCTGAACACAAAACCTGGGCATGCTGGGACCCTGCTGTGGTCTGTACCAATGCATGTTGGGATAGATCAGGCAAGGCGGGTGGAGGCCGGGCAGAACCAGCTGGCTTTAGCCTTCAGAGGAACATTGGGGACTTTTGGCTCGGTCTTTGATAGATGAAAAGGTTGAGATCATCTAATAGTGTGCGAACAATAGAACATAACTCATAGTAATGGTTTATTGCTGGACAGCTCCACTGTTTTACACTGGATTTACTTTCCCTGGAGTTCCAGGAATCTCTTTTCCCTCAATGAATTGTCATCATTACTCCAGTCTTCAGTGTCACGTGATCCTTCAGAAATCACTCTCTAAAATGATGATTTGCTGCTCAAGAAACACGTATGATCATCAATGTTGAAAACGGTTGTGCTGCTCTTCTCTTGAAGCATTATATCTTCTAATTTAATTTAATTTGTCCTTGCTGAATACAGTTAATTGTTAAGGTTTTTGATGAAAACATTCCAGGATTGTTCTCCATATAATGGACTTCAATGGAAACCAAACGGTTCAAGGTCCAAAAGATACTTTCAGTGCAAACTGCGAACTGTTCAAAGGCCTTTAAACGATTCCAGGCGATGAATAAGGGTCTTATCAAGCGAAACGATCGCTCGTTTAATAAATAAATAACAAAGTTTAAGTTTTATAAGCTCAAATGGTCGCGTTGCATTGTTGTATGACTCTCCTGTTCGAACTCGTTCATCAAAATGAACGAATATTTTCCAAGTCAATTCGTTCGTTTTGTTCGTTGAATGAACCAAATGACTCGGAAAATGATTCGTTCATTTTGATGAACGACTTCGAACGGAGAGTCACGAACGCTCATCACGGAACAGAGCAAGGCGAGCATTTGAGCTTATAAAACTTAAACTTTGTTTTGTTTTTCTTTTTAAATGAGCGATCGTTTCACTTGATAAGACCCTTATGCATCGTCTGGAATCGTTTAAAGCCCTTTGAACAGTTTGCAGTTTGTACTAAAACTGTCTTTTGGACTTTGAACCGTTTGGTTCCAATTGAAGTCCATTATATGGAGAAAAATCCTGGAATGTTTTCATCAAAAACCTTAATTTTTTTTCGACTGAAGAAAGAAAGACATGGACATCTTAGATGACATGGGTGTGAGTAAATTATTAGCAAACCCTTTTTTTTAAAAAGTGAACTACTCCTTTAATTTATATATATATATATATGTATATATATATATATATATATATATATATATAGAGAGAGAGAGAGAGAGAGAGAGAGAGAGAGAGATTTGAAAACTTGACAAATAATGATTAGGAGATGTTCAATCACATGTATTCACGGTTTAAGAAAATGTTCTCTTGCTTTTTCATGGTGGTTACACCACATGACTGCTAGTTCTCCAGAGTTTAATTTCTTAGTGAACTAACCTTTTAAACTCAGTTTATCTGGATACATGTAGTTTTTCACAGTTAGAATGTCCCATAAACCTATAACAAGTATGAAAAAATGAGCTATTGACCGCTTCGATCTGGAGTTATGACTCATTTGGACCCAGTCTGTCTTTTCTTCTGGTTGCGTTTCATCTCTTTCTCCTCTTCCCACGGCCTCTCCTCTCTCACTCTCTCTCGGTTCAGCGGGCAGCGAAAGGTGGAAGAATGGATTTCAAAGGCTATGCCTTTAACCCCACCTCAATATTAGTTTGTATTATTGGTATTGGCAGGCTGGTGGCGGCCGGGCCGCGGTGTGCAATTCCGTCTGGACTCCGACTGATAAAAGCTCATATGTTGCCTCTAGCCTGCAGGTCTGCACGAGGCACTGAACACTCAAATTTTGAAGCGATGGGGAGATATATATTTTTCCAGCACACAGAGCTTTATGGTTAAGCGTGCTGAGACATCGGCTCACACGCTTGAGCTGTTCTCAGTGCAGAAATCCTCCGTATCGGGTCGAGCAGCTGTGGGACAGGTACAGCGGGACGTGGCAGGTGGACACGCTTTGTGCCGGGGTTGTGGGTTTCGTCTCGCTGTGGCCGATGAAAATGTCACAGGAAAGCTTTGTACGCTGATGACCAGTTACTCATTCTCTGTGTCGAGAACATCAGCAAAAGAACAGCTTTTACTGTGGACTACAGCAGAATTTAGAGTTGGGAATCCTGCTTGTGTCCTTTTCTTGCATCAAATCTAGAGCGTTTTCTCTTACATTCTCTTACGACTGAAACACACACTCGATGCAAGTTTGCAAAAGCAGATGTGAATGCTTGACCAATGCATTGAAAGTGTGCTGTGTGCAACTGTGGCGAGAAATGTTCAATGCATTCTCATCGTAGGGTGTCATATAGTGACGCTTTTGAAATTTCGTCTAAATCCGACACACGTGGCACCCTTTAGGGTCACTATGACACGCAAAGAGCTTTGTTCGGTTATGGGTAGGTTTAGGTCTGGAGTAGGGTTAGGGTTAGACCACTAGGAGGCGCCTTCTGGCCCATATATGTCTGCGTCATATATTGATGCTAAAGGGTGCCATGTGCGTTGGATGTAGACGAAATGTCAAAAGTGTCAGAATATGACGCCTTGGGATAAGACTGGGATGAAATGTTATAGCTAGAGGAATGAGTAAAAGAGTAGCAAAACTCGGGAGCGTGTAGATGTAAATTTGAGAACTTGTACAACAGATATTTTTGTACTTCGTACACTCACAGCTCCAATGTAAAAACCAGAAAAATAAAAATTTGAATGTTGAGATTTCGAAGACAATAGTCACAAACCTGTATTCTGAAATTGATGATGCAGACAAGTAGTCACAAATGTGTAAAATGCCATTCAGAAATACAGTGACAGACACAAACTTGTAGTATATTTGCAACTTCTTTCATTCATATCATAGCAGAAAAACCTCAATTTGGCACTTCTCAAATCTGTCCCTGCAGTTTCCAATCTCCGCACCTTGACTTTTGCTACTATTTCTGCGATATATTAGATGCAAAACTTACTTGTGCTCTTGCAAATTCAGTGGCGGCGATGACGAGACGTCTTATTGATTGGCGCCTAGCCAATGAAATGGGACTTCTTTTGAACAGATGATGTCACGACCCTCACATCCTCGGAAATTCTGAAATGCTAACATGGGTTAAGGCCGTGTATCCAACAAAGCATTTTTAGCCAGCTTCATGCTAAAAAAATAATTTTTCATCCATTTTGTTGGGTTAGCTCTGATGGATGATGTTGTACAGAAAGAATGTTGTGTCAGTTGGTCGGTGTGGTTTAGTCCCGCCCCTCCTCTACTGTGATTGGACGGGTGGGTAAAAAGTGACAGTGATGAGCGCTGCGTTTTATCCAAAGTTGAACATTTTTCAACTCTCGGCGACCAGTAAAAAACGCTGGGCGCTCGGCGCTTCAGCGTGAAAAAAACGCTCAGCACCTCATTACGCTCATGACGTTTAAAAAACGTGGCGCTCCCATTGAAAACAATTGAAAACGTACACCAGGTGCGTGGAAAAACGCTTTGGTGGACACACGGCCTTAGTGATATTAAGACTAAACTCAGTAAACACCATACTAATAAAGCATATCATGTGCAGAACAATACAACAGACGATGAATAAGGGTCTTATCTAGCGAAACGAGCCGTCATTTCAAAATTAAATAAAAAATTTTAAGTTTTATAAGCACAAATGCTCACCTTGCTCTGTTCTGTGATGCACATTTGTGACTCTCCTGTTCAAACTCGTTCATCAAAATGAACGAATATTTTTTCGAATCATTTCGTTTTGCTATATAAGACACTTATTCATCGTCTGGTGTCGTTTAAAGCCCTTTGAAGCTGCACTGAAACTCTCATTTGGACTTTGAACGGTTTGGTTCCCAGTGAAGTCCATTATATGGAGAAAATCCTGGAATGTTTTCATCAAAAACCTTAATTTCTTTTTCGTCTGAAGAAAGAAAGACATGGACATCTTAGATGACATGGGGATGAGTAAATTATCAGCAGTTTTTTTTAAGTGGACTACTCCTTTAACGTGGCTTAATGTACTAACAAGAGAGAGGTGTTTACTGGGTTTGGTCTATTAATATCACCGCCTTAGAACATTATTAACACACGTTAGCGTTTCAGAAACGTCCCAGAGGCCATGGGTGTCGTGACATCATTGCCTACAAAAGAAGTCCCATTTCATTGTGGGAAATTATTTATTTCTTTAGGAAAAAATATTTTTTAGAAAAAAAAGTTTAGATTTAAACAGGTTGTTTTAGGTTACTGTATCTTTAAAGGGATTGTTCGCCCTAAAAAATAATTTATTTACCCTCATGTTGTTCCAAACCTGTATGAGTTGAACACAAAAGAAGAAGTTGACTGCCTACTTACCAGAAGAAAGAAACTCATACAGGTTTGGTACAACATGAGGGTGAGTAAATAATAACAGAATTTAATTATCCCTTTAATTCATCGACATATATATGTGAATGACTAAAGGCTCTTCACATATTAAATTTGTCTCAACACTTATAGTACTCACAGTAAGTGTGCTGTCAGATCCAATATTATTAAGCTGCAATATGATGTGTTTTGTTTTTGTGCTCATCAGGCGTAGATCTAAGACAGGCCCAGGTGGTGGCGCTATCAACCGGCACTAAATGCATTAACGGAGAATATATCAGTGACCAGGGCCTGGTGGTCAATGACTGCCATGCCGAAATCACGACCAGACGAGCCCTGCTGCGGTTCCTGTACTCACAACTAGAGTTACACCTCAGGTAAAGGACACGCACGTACACGACTTATATCAAGTGTGCCGCACACATCCTGAAAAGCGAAAACAGAACATTTCGATCACCCCCAGAGCGGATCATGTGTTTTTCAAAGAGTCAAACATAACAGGAATGAATAGAGAGCAGCGTGATGTGTGTATGTACAAATGAAGTCATGCATTCTTGTGTTTCCCTAAAACAATGCTCAAAATAAAACTCTGTGAAGCCTGAACTTACTTAAAGGTACAATATGTAGGATTTTTGCAGTAATATATCCAAATACCACAAGGACAATGTTACATATTTTGTTTTGTTGATTACTTACAATATCCCAAATGTTTCCAACTTTTTTTTAATCGTGAGAAAATTGTGATTTTATCCAAGGAAATGTGGCGTGTGAGCAGGGGTGAGGAGTCGCCAGTCAATGGTGTCATATCCGCGTTAGCCTCGGTTTCCATTCGTACTGCCGTAGTAACCGTGGCGATAGATGTGGACAACCGGGTTATAGCCGTTATGCCTAGCAAGACGCTCACTCTGTTGTTGTTTTGTTTAAACATTATGGACTATGGCAAGCAGACTTAGTCTCCACGTCTCCACGAGAGCTCCACGTCTAGATCAATGCTAGTCTCATACAGCCAACAAACAACATTCAACACACTCAAATGTCTCAAAAACTCAAAAATAAATTATAAGATAAATGTTTGAAGATTAAAGGTTGTGCTGATCTATATGACAGTTGTTTTGAACTTGTAGGATGCAGCATCAAGCTAAAGAAAAGTTATCCTCATTCAGTAGTACATTTAATAATCATATTTCAGAGACAATATAAGTGTCAAAAAGCTCTAAAAGTTCAGATAATTGCATTTAATATAAATTTAAACTATAACAATATTATTTTCATAGACTTATGCTAAAATGCACTTGTTTTTCATAAGGTAAGTGTAAGTGTTTTTTTTTTTTTGTTTGTTTGTTTTTTAACATGATCATGACAGGAGCTGAATTGTGTAATATTTAAGTTTTGTTGCTATACTTTTGACAACGTGTCAATGAAGCCCATTTATTTAAAGTAAAAAAAAATGAAGTCACATTGTAAGATAGGGTCACAATTTATGGGGAAAAAGTCGCAATTGTTAGATTTGAAGTCACATTTAAGATATGAATTTGCATTGCGGCATATAAAGCGCTGTTGTCATTAAGTCACAATTGTGAGATGTAAAATAAAAATTCACTCGGGTGAGGTTGCGACTACGAGAAAATATTGTAAGATTTAACGTTGCATATGATATATATGTAAAGTAGGGCTGTCAAACGATTAATCGCGATTAATCGCATCCAAAATAAAAGTTTGTGTTTACATAATATATGTGAGCGTAGTGTGTATAATTATTTTGTATATATAAATAGACACACATGCATGTATATATTTAAGAAAAATGTGTTATTAATATATCAAATATTTATATTTATACATAATATTAATTATGTATAAATATATATAAAGTATATACTTTCAGATTTATCTTAAATATATACATGCATGTGTGTGTATTTATATATACAAAATAATTATACACACTACGCCCACATATATTATGTGAACACAAACTTTTATTTTGAATGCGATTAATCGCGATTAATCGTTTGACAGCCCTAATATAAAGTGATATTGTGATTTATAAAATCACATTTGTAAGACTGACAAGTCACATTGCGGTAAAGTGGCAATTACGAGAAACAATGTTGCAATTGTGAGTCATGAAGTCACAAGTGGGAAATCTAGTCAAAATTACAAGAAATAAAGGCATAGGTTTAGGATATAAGGTCACAATTACCTTTTTTTTTATTTTACTCTGAGGCAGAACGGCGCCTCTACAGTAATTTACTGTTCATCCCATTGTCTTGTAAACAAGACATTTGCTTGCTTTCTCACAGATTCTCTTGTTATTTCCTGTGCTAATCAACAGCATGTCAGAGAGCTTGTCAAGAATGCTTCGCACTTGTTGAATCTGAGCTTTCGGCAAACAACACATTTTCTCACAGAAGCACATTTTACACCTAGAAAAGAACTTTTCCAATTTCGATTCTTGGTTCACAAAGAATCCACATTATCATTTCCGTCTGGTCTGGCGTTGAAGGAATCATTGTGCGGACTTTAAATGTCTTCCTCGATGTGGCAGATTGCAGCACAGAAAAGCCTCCTGTAATGTCATATTTGCATACGCGTCGTCCCAGAGTGCATTATCTGCAGCTAAATGGGCCCGCTTGGCTGGGTCTGGAGTCTAGTTTGGAAGATAAGTCATTATGCTCGGCAAATAAAATAGCACGCAACGGCCATCAGCGTGTTCCTCAGTAGACAGATCTGGAGCAACACGACTCCCACCCTTGACATCGCGGGTCATTTGTGTAATTAGCACTGCTTAGGTGCCAATTAGAGGCGATGATGTTTGCGCGTGTAATGCGCTCCCTGTGCACAGTTCACCTCGCGCGCTATTCCGAAACGTCTTTTGTAAGATGTCACAGTGAGGCGCTAATGCTAATTATGATGATATGTGTAAAAGCGGGGCGGCTCTGCTGGAAACGCCGTGTCCTCCCTGCAGCAGGCTAGCCACAGATCATCCGGGTTAAAGAATTACAGCACGCCGTTCTCCCTGCCATTTATATTCGCCTTGTTCTGACAGAGTAATAGCGCGAGAGGGGAACGTGACAGTGACGGAGCTAGCCTTGGTCGCGGCAAGGCCAATATTTGTCTCCTTTGTGTCTTCTGCCCATTATTAGCCGGGAATGTGAGCGCTGAACACTTTCAGGCGTGGTTGTTTCTCATGTCTCCCGTCTTTCTTCTTTCTTCCCGCCTGGGGTCTGTGATCACTCTGAAGCAAAAGGAAAGAGGACTGGGAACAATCGATCTTCGTACGGCACAAAGACTCCTGTTTGAGACTGCGAGAGAACGTCCTCTTCCACATGTACATCAGCTCCTCGCCCTGCGGGGACGCCCGTGTGAACTCGCCGTACGAAATCACATCTGAATGTAAGATCATCTGCTCGTCCGTGTCGTCTTGTGTGTTTAATCTTGTTAACCTTGTGTGTATCTGAGTGTCCAAATGCAAAACATATGTCAAGTTTTCATGTGATTTCATGTGGTTTTGAAAAATTCAATCTCATGTGGGGCAACATGTTTTTTGCATCTTGAATGTTAGTGCAGACAATCATTATTTTAAAAAAAAGTTGTTTGGTAACATTTTATTTTGATGGCCCACCTCTTGGTTTGGAACTTGTAGGAACATTAAACAAATATCCCCTCTGGTCATCTATTATATCTATCCACCCATCCAATCTTTTCAATTTTGATTTACATTGTAGATTTTAACATATGAAGTAAACAATTTATTACAAAGATGATGTCACGACATCCCATGTAATAGATGAAAAAAAAATTGTATTCAAGTATATACCTCATTTCAAAATGGACTAAACAAAGTACAACTGAAAAAAAAATACATTTAATAAATTATAATTATAACAAATGTTGCATCCACATAAATCTTAGAAATGTCTTAATTTTAAAATGCCCTTCTTTACATTTATGTGAAAAGTGAAATAAAACACAAATATCATATCAATTCATAAATATTCAAGTTTTTGGAGATGGTTCTCACTGCAGAACATGAAATCCACGAGGAGGAGTCGGATCCAGATCCTTACATATACCTAAACCAACCCAGCTCCAGACTCTGACCTCTAAACCAACCCAGCTCCACCCCCTGATCCCTAAGTCCACCCCTAAATCAACCGAGCTCCACCCCCTGATCCCTGAACCCACCCCTAAACTAGCCTAGCTTCACCCCTGATCCCTAAACCCACCCGTAAACCAGCCTAGCTCCACCCCTGATCCCTAAACCCACCCCTAAACCAACCTAACTCCACCCCCTGATCCCTAAACCCACCCCTAAACCAACCTAACTCCACCCCCTGATCCCTAAACCCACCCCTAAACCAACCCAGCTCCACCCCTGATCCCTAAACCCATCCTAAACCAGCCTAGCTCCACCCCCTGATCCCTAAACCCACCCGTAAACCAGCCTAGCTCCACACCCTGATCCCTAAACCCACCCGTAAACCAGCCTAGCTCCACACCCTGATCCCTAAACCCACCCGTAAACCAACCCAGCTCCACCCCTGATCCCTAAACCCATCCTAAACCAGCCTAGCTCCACCCCCTGATCCCTAAACCCACCCGTAAACCAACCCAGCTCCACCCCTGATCCCTAAACCCACCCCTAAACCAGCCTAGCTCCACCCCCTGATCCCTAAACCCACCCCTAAACCAATCCAGCTCCACCCCTGATCCCTAAACCCACCCCTAAACCAACCCAGCTCCACCCCTTGATCCCTAACCCCACCCCTAAACCAACCCAGATCCACCCCCTGATCCCTAAATCCACCCATAAACCAACCCAACTCCACCCCCTGATCCCTAACCCCACCCCTAAACCAATCCAGTTCCACACCCTGATCCCTAAACCCACCTCTAAACTAACCTAGCTCCACCCCCTGATCCCTAAACCCACCCCTAAACTCCACCCCTAAGCTCCACCCCTGAACTGGTGAACTGGTATTTACCAGTGTGTTGCGTTCAAGTCCTTTTGTTGTGGTAATATGGTAAAAAAGTTTGAAGATCCAGGCCTTTTATTTAGTTGAAACTATTTTAGATTGCTTAAGTCATCTGCTAAAGCAAAAAAAAAAAAGATTTATCAAAAGTTATATGATACATAATATGCTGTATATTTTCTAGATCATGAATAGTACATATTTTTACCATTTGCTCTCCGCCATTTTGAAAAGGTCAAAGGTTGTTGTTGCTCTTGTTTCCACAGTGCACAGCAACATACACTTGGTGAAGAAGTTTCACAGCCACTTACGGACAAAGATTGAATCCGGGGAAGGGACACTGCCGGTGAAGTGCGCGGGTCCCGTTCAGATGTGGGACGGGGTCCTGCAAGGAGAACGGCTCATCACTATGTCCTGCACAGACAAGATTTCCAGGTCAGTATCAAGAACACTGAACATTCACTCAAACTTCTGAACAGTAAAAGACAGCATTCAAACACGGGTCTCACTATGAGAAGACATTCAATGAAAGATATGATCCCAGTCAGATGGTCTGCTAGAAACTGTAATACTTTAAAAATATATATTATTTTGTAACATTCAATGACATTTTAAATGTCACTTGTGATCAATTGAATGCATCCCTAATGAGTAAAAGTGTTAATAACTCGATAAAAAAATGAATTTTAGTTTACATCTAAAAACTTTATATTATATAGCTTGCTCAAGTCAGAAATAGTCATTTGACAAAAAAAAAATTGTTTTGAAAAAATTTTGTGAAAAAAAATATATATATGTGCCAAAATATTGGATTTAGCATGAAGTCCTGCAGTATAGATTTAGCCTCAGTGTCCAAGGTGATATTGTGCCATTTTAGAGCGATTCAACAA
The DNA here is from genome assembly GCA_038021265.1 of Cyprinella venusta. NCBI lineage: Eukaryota > Metazoa > Chordata > Actinopteri > Cypriniformes > Leuciscidae > Cyprinella > Cyprinella venusta. The sequence goes on along the minus strand of CM075884.1, from coordinate 3,864,544 downwards.
AGCAGGCCGGCCATCTCTGAAGCGTGATTGTGAAGCTCAAGTGCTGTGGTGTATTGATTTAAGGTTTATTTTTATGAGAGGATTAGTTTTTATGAGGGCGAGTTAGTCTTGTTTAAGCAGGGCGACTTTTATAAGGCATTATAATGGCCGAGGGAAAGGTTGGTGTGATATTTGCCTGGAGGAAGGGACTTATTCAAACCCATGGTCTGGGACTGGCGGGATCACCATTATTGTCTTATGACGAGCTGGGCCTTAATAATCCTTCAATAATTAGCTTCTGTATGGGATACGTCACAGTGTTAATCTGGACCTAATGTGCATGATTCATCAGTGTTCTATCATATACAGTATATATATATATATGAAGAGTTCAGATGCAAAAGCCTCTAATTGCCATTTGAAATTTTCTTCTAAAATGATCATTTTTATCAAGCTTGTATATTTAAGTTCAGTAATTTCACTTAAATGGCAATGAAGATTACCTATTAATTGGCATTTAAGTGAAATTACTGAACTTATTCAAGTTTGATAAAAAATGGTCATTTTAGAAGAAAATTTCAAATGGCATTTAGAGGCTTTTGCATCTGAACTCTTCATATATATATATATATATATATATATATATGAAGAGTTCAGATGCAAAAGCCTCTAAATGCCATTTGAAATTTTCTTCTAAAATGACCATTTTTATATATATATATATATATATATATATATATATATATATATATATATATATATATACTGCCGTTCAAAAGTTTGAGATCAGTAAGATTGTTAATGTTTTTAAAAGAAGTCTCTTATGCTCACCAAGACTGCATTTATTTGATTTTAAACACAAAAAAGTAATATTCTTAAATATATGACAATTTAAAGTAACTGTTTTCTATTTCATTACATGTAACATTTATTGACATGATCCTTCAGAAATCATTCTAATTTGGTGATTGTATATTCAAAAAACATTCATTATTATCATCATCAATGTTGAAAACCGTCATGGACCTTTTTTCAGGATTCTTTGATGAATTGAAAGTTCTATTTGATTTATTTGAAATAGAATCGTTTGTAACATTATAAACGTCTGTACTGTCACTTTTGATCAATTTAATGCATCCTTGCCAAGTAAAAGAATTGATCATCAATCATGATTCATGAGACACTGAAGAACGCAGTAATGATGCTGAAAATTCAGCTTTGATCACAGGAATAAGATATATATTTTTAAATATATTAAAATAAAAACGGCTATATTAAATAGTAATAATATTTCACAATATTATTGTTTTATGTATTTTTAATTATATTCACACACGCACACACACACACACACACACCTGTGTTTGAGCTGACTGCCATATGTTTGATTTAATTACCACCATCAGTTGGCTTCTGTTTGTTTACATGCACTTTGACAACCTGAGAAGTGTGATTGTGAACATTCCCCTTTACTTGTATTGTCTGTTACACACACTTCTTGTAAGCAGAAGTCGAATCTATTATCTGTTGACATCATGATTTTGGGTTGATACTGAGGTAATATTCTCAACCCGTACTTTTAACTAAAATGATTAAAATAAGAAAATGTATTTTGCATGTCACTAAGCACATTGTCCACCCACTTTATCATTTTACAAAAAAAAAAAAAAAAAAAAAAAATCCTCATTTTCTCAAAGGTAATTCTCATTAGATTCCCATCACTGTAATACTGTATAACAATAAAAAAAGAAAATGCTGTAATACAATGATTTGACGATTTAATTCAGCATAAATTAAAGGCAGTACAACAAAACTACATATATGTACACCAGGAGTGTTAATTTAACACTGGAAATTTTGCTGTGTACCATTTTTTTTTTTTTTTTTTTGTAGCATTTGATTTTGAGGTGACGTGACCTGCATGTTTTCTTTTTTTAATTAATTTTTTATGAGATTCATCCAAATAGAAATGCCTCTCAGAGCATAGCAACAGTATCAAAGGGGTGGGGCTTAGCAAAGGCTAATTTCAATAACTGGGAAAATACACTTTTGTTTTCTAGCAGGCTCTCCTTCATTTGCTCTTCCCTCATTGAAACCCTAAAGTGTGTGTTGTAAACATGATTACAATAGAAGCAATGTGTGCATGTTAGTCTGGACACATCGACACAGACTCACACCAAGGTGAAGCTCTCTCTCCCCTGGGCCATTCATCTGACCAATCAGATTGCATCGGCCAGGACCACAAGGGTCTGACTCTATCTGGCTAGGTCATCGTACAGGGTTAAAGTAATTACTTTTAAAAAACACACACAGAATAAGACAGAATAGAGCATCCAGATCTTTTTTCGGAGTGCCACTCCTTTTCCATTCTATGTCCTGTTGAGTTATCCCGCTCTTTTGTTGAGCCTACAACTCAGAGGAGCCGTTGATCAAGGTCACCATCAAGAGCAGGCTGGAAAACAGGTTTAAAGTCCTTATAGTCCCTTATAGAGCAACTCCATTCATCTCCACTGCCCTCAACCAGCGCACCCTGTTTTTCATCCTTAGTCGCAGTCATTTTTCTCATCCCTTCGTCATTTTCCCTGACCTCACATCATTATCCTCCATCTCCCCCTCCCGCCACAGGAAAGCTGCGCCGCAATAATGGGACCCCACTGCAAAAAAAAAAAAAAAAAAAAAAAATTGTCTTAACGTATAATTTGTTTCCAGTTACTATTTATGTCATAAGATTAATAAGAAATATGTAATATTGTGGTATCAAATAATAACAATAAAATAAAGTAAAATATATTTTATTATATCTGTAATAAAAGCTTAAAAATACAACTAATACAAATTAAATGATAGATATATTGAGAACATGAAATAAAATCAATAAAAAATGTGTCAGATTAGGCCCCACTGCATTTTTTTGCAGTAAATATTTATATAGAATAAGATAAATAATATCATATTTTTATATGAAATAACAATAAAATAAAAAGTACTTTATTGTATTATATTTTATAAAATAAATGTAATAATAATAATAATAATAATGACAATTATACAATTAAAAATATTCAAATATTAGATGTATTAACAATATATATATATATATATATATATATATATATATATATATATATATATATATATATATATAAGATTATCAGATTGATAGGCCTAATGGAACATAATGAAATATTTAAAACAATAAAATAAAACATGAAATAAATTGAAGTAATATTATTATTAAAATTAAGTATCAGATTGATAAGCCCCACTGCAATTACATTGCAAAAAATAATTTTCATAAATATTTTCTAATGTTTCCAGTAAATATTTATACAGCTTAAGATATTAAATTAAAATAACAGAAATATTCAGAAATAATTAAAATAACAGAAATGTTTTAGAAATTATTATTAATAATAGAAATAGTTATAATAAAATTAATAAAAATAAAATATTAGATCTATTTAGAATATAAAATAAGATGAATTGATAGGCCTAATGGGATGACAAATATATCAAATAATAAGATAAAATAAGGATAAAGATACAAATAATGTTTGTTTTTTTTTATCATAACTTTGTGTGTATAAGTTTAGGTGGCATTATTCCCTTGGTTATTGCTTTACCCTGGACTCGATACAGTGAGCTTCCTACTTTTGCAGAGTTATGATTGGTGTTATTATTGTCTGGAAGCAGTAAGGTATGCCAGGCTGATTGAGTGGAGTGAATGTTTAATTAAGTTGATGAGTGCTTTAATTGAAGGCATAAATGGCATGCCTGTGAATATGATCCGTCATATTCCATTTGAGTTTTATGTAGATGAACACATTATTTTAATGGTCCACCGTTTTACAACACTGGAGAGAGGGAGGGCAAGAGGAGGGAGATGATGGAGGGATGAGGGAGGTTAGGAGGAGGGTCTCCCGTTTGTGTTTCTGCAGCAGCCAGATGGCTTTTCTTCAATGAGAATTAAAAGATGTTTCTAATTCAAAGCGTTGCCTCCTGGGTAAATTAATATTGCAAGCCCAGTCATTTCTGTTTTGCCAGAATCTCAGACAGAATGAGAGAGAATAGAAAATAATTTTGCCTGGATACGCAGGAGATTTCACAAGCAGATTGTTGCTCAGGTAAACGGATTGGAGACGCTGGGCGGCAGCTCTTAAAGAGCGACCCGTGTTAATTGACTGCTTGGGAAAGCAAAAACTATAATGGCTTATTAGTCATGAACAGGGACGAGCAGAGAGAGAGAGAGAGAGAGAGAGAGAGAGAGGGCGCCTGCAATCATTACCGGCATGATAAAGAGACATTAATTAAGCAAAAGAACACTGATGTAAAAATTAGCTGCTTAATATTTGTAAATGATTGCGCTTTTCATAAATTCATTAGCTTACAGTCTGAGGTTAAAAACAAAATGTTTATTCAGTCTAGTGAGATTATGCATGAATTTAACCTCTGATCAAATGTCCATTTTGTCATATATCTGACATCAATCCATCCATCCCACAAAATTGGTACAAACTGGCTGAAATTACAAGCTCCAATCTGATTGGCTGTCTTACTGTGCGTTCACACCGGACGCAAATAGCGCGTCAAATTTGTGTCTACCGCGTCTAATTTGACGCTTGACCCCTTTGTGTTAATTCGCGCGTAAAAACACAAGTTTGAAGCGAAATTTACGCGTGTCAGAATCGAAACCCGTTGGCGGCCATCTTTGGTCGACCATCAGAGGCGAACTATTTGACGAGTTTCACCATTTGCTCGCTCCAGGAGCTGCGCTGGATGGCGGCTGCTGTCAGTGGTACTTCCGCCTGTCCCGCGTCCAGTTTGATGACCTGTTGTCCCGCATCGAGGATCGAGGATCACCTTCGCCCTCATCCATCTATTCTGTCCTTTATTTTTGTTTTGATGATAAATAGAGCCAGCCTCCAAAAGTTATTAACCTGTCCTGTGATTTTTTTTTCTCTCTCTCTCACGTCCAGACACGAATTTATGCATGTATGTTGTTGGTTGTCTTTACATCATAATAATATTTCATATAATCTAGATATGGAATAAATAACATTCAATACAAAACAAACATGTCTCGTTTATTGAAATAAAGTTTTAAGTGATAAAATATTTGCTTTGTTGTGCATTAGAACCACACCAGGCATTTAGTCATATTACAAAATAATTTATTGAAGCATCCAGATCCTTCACCTCGTGAGCAAGCAGCAGGCTCCTGATTGGTTAACGCGGCTCGAATTGACGCCAAAGTTCAGATTTTTCAACTCGGGTGGCAGACGCCAATTCGCGTCAAACACGTGAATGCACAAATAAAGTAACTAAATAATTTGTGCGGAACACGCTTAATGTGCCAGATGCTCAATTCGCACCATTTGTGTGAACTTGACGCGCGCATAAGGCGTATTCGCGTCTACCGCGCCACGCTCTACGGCTCATTCGCACCGCAGGAATTTTTTATGCGCGTAATGCATCTTTGCATTGACTTAACATTGAAATCATTCGCGCCTGATGCGCGATTCATGTGAGGCGTATTCGCATCTACCGCGCCACGCTTTACGGCTCATTTGCACCGCAGGAATTTTTATGCGCGTCATGCATCTTTGCATTGACTTAACATTGAAATCATTCCTCCCTGATGCGCTGTTCACGTCCAGTGTGAACGCACCATTAACGCAATTTTCGGGGATACAGGGTTGACACAAAGGGCACTTATGAAGAATACAAAGCTGCTGGAAATCACAAATGTCAGATTTAGCTAAATGTGGTTTACACCTGCTGATCAGGAGTTTGGTCACATTTACTGTTGTTTGCCAAATATTCGCCAGAGAAATCATTTCAAAAGAAATACACGCGATCTGGAATTTGGTTTGTGGGCGAAAGCTTTTTTTTTCCTGCAGATCAACGATTCAAGGTTGTCCATGCTGATTCGCCGTATTGACGTTTTGAAAGTGACTTCTTTGTAAGCTGTGTATCATACATAGCTTCACTTTTGACAACAGGCAATGGAGCGTGAAATTTCGTGAAATGTTCTAATGTGTTCTAATGTCTACCCTTAATATCCACAGTCAAAAGTCTGGGATGAGTCTACACTTCTCCTAACCCCTCTGCACTCTCTATAGGTGGAATGTGCTCGGCCTGCAGGGGGCGCTGCTCAGTCATTTTGTGGAGCCGGTGTATCTGTACAGCCTGACGGTGGGCAGCCTGAGACACACGGGTCATTTCTCGAGGATGATGAACCACCGGATGGAGAGACTCGGCCCTCTGCCCAACTGCTACCGCCGAAACCAGCCTTTACTCAGCGGTACTTTCTTTTCTCTATTCACTAAATCTTAAATATCTGAGCAAAAGTATGTTTACGACCGTGTTTGTTTGGTCAGTTAGCATTATAAAATATGAATGTCCCTGCTAAAATGTAAAATGTCTACTTGCACCGCTCCGATCAGGATTCAAACCATGGCATGGGAGGTGGGATTCCTAGGATGCTAAAGAGGGGGTAAGAGTAATGGAGGCCAAGAAGTAAGAGCTGTGTTTGTAAACCACTCTCCCATGGCCTCAAGATTCGCTCTTGTGACTTGTTAGCATGTCCACCTCCCCATGCCGGCTGACTGATTTACAAGTAAGTTAAATAAGCCATCTCATGTCCACACAGCTTTCTAAGTAGATGAGCGTGGATGGACCAGTTTGACACATGCACAATACAGCCTCCAGATGTCAGAGGTCAGCATGAGTCGTGTCATTTACAGGACATTCGTTCGGAAGGATAAAAATAGTAACGGATTAGATCCACCATTGCAGTTAAAGTTTAAAACATACTCTTGCTTATTTCTCTCCATGAATTTGCCGACCTGAACACGTTTCCAAACAGGAACATAGTGTCAGCCCAGATCCAGCCAACATCTGGCACGCATGCGATCCACATGTACCAGATGTGGCCCGGATCTGGGCCACACTGTTACTCCCTGGGTTTTGTAGTCTTTCAAACATGAATTGCATAAATGTGGATACTTTCTGATCTCCTTATAATAATGCTCATCAATTTAGCTTTTTAAAAATGTTTTCCTCCTCCTGTTTCAGAGTGTTTTTTATTGCTCTTTCCGCATTCTTCTAACTACTGCACAATACATCATGACTATGCATGTTTAACATAGGCCAGTAAGAGCTGTGGATGTAAACCTCATTCCCCTGGCCTCAAGACACATTAGACATGTTCTTTAGTGTACTTGTTAGCACAACTTCCTCCCAAACTGGCAACTCTGGTTCGAATCCTGCCTGGAGTAGGTCTAGTAGGATCGGACACATTTGGTGCCGTGACCCGGATGGGAGTGAGATTTAGGAGGGTGGGTGTAACGTAGGCCAGTAATAGCTGTAGATGTAAACCTCACTCCACTGGCCTCAAGACACATTAGACATGTTCTTTAGCATACTTGTTAGCACAAATTCCTCCCAAACTGGCAACTCCAGTTCGAATCCTGCCCGGATCAGGTCTAGTAGGATCGGCCACATTTGGTGCCGTGACCCGGAAGGGAGTTAGGTTTAGGGGGGTGGGTGTTATGTAGGCCAGTAAGAGATGTAGATGTAAACCTCACTCCACTGGCCTCAAGACACATTAGACATGTTCTTTAGTGTATTTGTTAGCACAACTGCCTCCCAAACTGGCGACACCAGTTCAAATCCCACCCGGAGCAGGTCTAGTAGGATCGGCTACATTTGGTGCCGTGACCCGGATGGAAGTTAGGTTTAGGGGGGTGGGTGTAACGTAGGCCAGTAAGAGCTGTAGATGTAAACCTCACTCCCTTGGCCTCAAGACACATTATACATGTTCTTTAGTGTATTTGTTAGCACAACTGCCTCCCAAACTGGCGACACCAGTTCGAATCCCACCCGTAGCAGGTCTAGTAGGATCGGCTACATTTGGTGCCGTGACCCGGATGGGAGTAGGTTTAGGGGGGTGGGTGTAACGTAGGCCAGTAAGAGCTGTAGATGTAAACCTCACTCCACTGACCTCAAGACACATTAGACATGTTCTTTAGCGTACTTGTTAGCGCAACTTCCTCCCAAACTGGCGACTCCAGTTCGAATCCTGCCCGGATCAGGTCTAGTTGAATCGGCCACATTTGGTGCCGTGACCCGGAAGGGAGTTAGGTTTAGGGGGGTGGGTGTAATGTAGGCCAGTAAGAGCTGTAGATGTAAACCTCACTCCACTGGCCTCAAGACACATTAGACATGTTCTTTAGCGTACTTGTTAGCGCAACTTCCTCCCAAACTGGCGACTCCAGTTCGAATCCTGCCCGGATCAGGTCTAGTTGGATCGGCCACATTTGGTGCCGTGACCCGGAAGGGAGTTAGGTTTAGGGGGGTGGGTGTAATGTAGGCCAGTAAGAGCTGTGCATGTAAACCTCACTCCCGTGCTCTAAAGCAGCGTGTCAGCTAGTGAATGACGCTAGAGGCAGTGGTCTTTAGCATCCCTGTTAGTGCATCCGCCTCCAAGCCAGTGCGATTCCCGCTCAGTTACATGTATTGCCACTTAGTGAACTCTTCAGTTTCAATTCACCTTGCGATGCACTGTTGCACGTGCACTGCCTAAGTGAACACAAAAATTGGGCTGCGCATCAGTACTGACCCTTCTGAAGGCGAAAATTATGTCACATGGACAGTCGAAAAACGAGGACGACAAAAGTATACTTTGGACTTTACACTAGCAAGCCCAAGGTTACAGGTTTAATTCTAAGGGAACACGCATATCAATAAAATGTATAGCTTGAATGCACTGTTAAACTTCAGGCCTTGCCAATGCTCTAGCAGATGTGACCTTAAGCTTACAGAGGACACTCTGTCTCGCTCCATCACTTTGTTAAACTGCTCTCTTGAGCCTCAGTATGGCAGACGGACTGCTCTATTGGATCTACCCATCCTCCAAGTCAATCTCATCAAACACCTTATCACTTCAATTGAAGAGGAGAGAGATCCATTCACTTTTCCTCTCACGCCCAGTGGGCCGCATGTCTCCGGCACGGCCCTTTTCACCACCATTGATGAGCTTCTCTTCCTTTGTCTGGGCTCTCTTGTTGGGGGAAATGGACTGGTTATTTTAGGCATCGCCATCAAAAAGGGAGCAGAGTTCCCAAGAAGCGGCCGAGATCTCTTATCATAAGGGAAGCAAATGTGATGCTGTCCTCAGTGGTCAAACCTGCACTAAACACTCAGATGCTTTAACACAGCATAGTAGATTAGGTATAATATCGCAGGTAGTGTTTTAGCAGCATTCTAGCGTAAAATACTCTAGACAAATTCATTAATGACAGTAAATCAGTAAATGAAGACAGCTTGAGGGAAAATAAAAATGACTGTTAAAACTTTTCCTGTGACTCATTATTTGTTTGTTATTGACTCATTAATTAGTCATACTTATGCACAGAGGAGGTCATTAAAATGTGTTTTACTTAACGTAGGTTGCATTTTAATATGCGAGTGTTAGTTTGAAACTCCAAAGAACAGTTTGTTTACAAACAATGTTCTGTATAATGAATGTACAGAATATGGAGGTGCTAAAAGGTGAAGAAATATTCAAATAATATACTCATAAATGAGATGAAAACTAGTCTTCTAAGAAATATGTTTTATTCGACATGGAAGTTGTTACCTAATGGGCACCATGTCGCGATCACATGACCAGCTGTGTCACACAATTGAAAATCCATTCAGATTGAATCCATGAATATACATTTAAAAAGAAAAGGAACAAAAGGTAGACTCATGCAGTTAGTAAACAAACTTAATACATCCAGGCCAGTAGGTGTCGGTATAAAGTCCAAAAGTACTAGCAAAGCATTAGACAAAGCACACTAGCTCCCGCCCGGAGCAGGTCTAGTAGGATCGGCTACATTTGGTGCCGTGACCCGGATGGGAGTTAGGTTTAGGGGGGTGGGTGTAACATAGGCCAGTAAGAGCTGTGCATGTAAACCTCACTCCCCTGACCTAAAACAGCACGTTAGCTAGTGAATGACACTAGAAGCTATGGTCTTCAGCATCCCTGTTAGCGCACCCGCCTCCCATAACGTCCCATAAAGTTACATTACTAGTTTAAGCAGCAGGACTTCTACTTCTGCATGTTGTAGTGGTGAAGGTGCCGTGTCTAAATGGTAACCTTCATACTGTGAAACTCTTACATGATTCACTCAAACCTACCCTTTGACAGCAAAAATGAGATTGCAGGACTTAAGTGAGGATGTCCTTCAAATACAGGACACACACTTTAGCACTTAAGAATAGCTTTATGTCAAATACAGAGCGATCACATTTAGTAGCATCTTGTGTAAAATACTCGGCATGATGGATAGACGACAACATTGCGACTGACAGTAAATGATGAAGCCTGCTCGAGGTAAAATACAAATTAAGTGCTCTATTATAGACATATAGGGATAAACGGAATGAAGAGTGTGAAATAACACCGTGAAAGAGTGAGCGAGGTTCCAAGAAGCTCCGTTACAGCATTAAAGGATATGCACATTACTATAGCAGACCATTTAGTCCACCTGTTTGAAGTTCTGGATAGAGATGAGATTTGCAGGAGGGTTGAAGGAATAGTTAACCTTAAAATTAAAATGCTATATGACTTACTTTCTAGTCTGTAAAACAAAAAGAGATACAATGCCCACAATTGCTCTTTTTCAGGATAGGAACTCCAGCAAATAATGTATCAAATGTGTCCTTTTCCTCACACAATGTTATCAGATGGCTTCATACGACTTTGAATAGACCATTTCACAAGATGTAAACAACACTGGTCCAGAAACACTTCCTGTTTCAGTTTGTAACTGTTTTCTTTATTTCACATGTAAAGAAAACATCTTAAAGATGTTTGTTTAACTCTTTGATTCAGTTTTAAATGTTTTGTTGGTTGTATTTTATCCCAGCTTTTATGTAGTGTTAAAAAACTGAAACAGGAAGTGCTTCTGGACCAGTGTTGTTTACATCTTGTGAAATGGTCTATATAGCGCACATGGTCCATTCAGAGCTCAGCAGTCACATCAAAAAATGGTACATTTCTCCAATATTTCTCAGCAGAAAGTCAGTCACACTGTTTTGAAATGAAAGTGGATCAGTAAAAGATGACAACAGTTACATTTTTGAGTGAACTATCCCTTTAGGGGTAGCATGCTAGCATGTTTTGCTAAGCATAAACACCAAATTTATTTGCAGCAAATGTTAGCACAGCTGTCAAAATTCTCTCCTTTATCAATACTCTCCACAGATTAGCAAACATGCTACGTCATTAGAACATGTTACTGTGTTTCATGTAAATCATTCCAGAAGTCGGCAGCGCAGCTCATGGGCGCGCTATCATACTCTCCACTTTAAGGAAGAAAGAATGCCATGCTAATTGGTGTAGCGATGCGGCAATGATTGAGGAGCCCGAGAGATCCTTTGTGCCTGGAACCAGTGTTTACCTCAAAGATAGCACAGACGACACACAGACATGCTCGCCCGCTAATGAAACACTTCAGCAATCACATGCTAAATAGAACCTCCCTCGAGTGCTCTTGCTTTCTCTAAGTCTCGCTCCCTCTTTTCTTGCATGTGCAGGCCTGAGCAACAGTGACTGCAGGCAGCAGGGGAAGTCCGTGTGTTACAGTGTCAACTGGACGGCAGGCGACACCCAGCTGGAGGTTCTCAACGCGTTTACTGGGAAGAGGAGGGACTCCGGGGCTCCGTCCAGACTCTGCAAGCATGCGCTTTTTGCACGCTGGATCAGACTCTATCGCAAGGTGAGCTTACCTTTGAATAAAGAGTCTTTTTATTTAACACAACAGACTTGATGTCAGCATCTTAAATTGTTAAGTGACATGAATGCACACACACTAACTAGATTCACAATTCATGACACACGCAGGCATTGCATTCTAAGTGTTGCCACTAGGGGCACTATAGCAAGCATTTGCTTTAAGGGTTATTTCACCCAAAATTGAAAATGATCCCATGACTTACCAGCCGCCTCCACTTTTATGATGGATAGGTGCACTTTTATGATGATAGGTGCACTTTTATGATGGATAGATGCACTTTTATTATGGATAGATGCACTTTTAGGATGGATAGGTGCACTTTTATAACGTATAGAAGCACTTTTATTATGGATAGATTCACTTTTATGATCGATAGGTGCACTTTTATGATGGATAGGTGCACTTTTATGATGGATAGATTTACTTTTATGATCGATAGGTGCACTTTTATTATGGATAGATGCACTTTTATGATGGATAGGTGCACTTTTATGATGATAGGTGCACTTTTTTGATGGATAGGTGTACTTTTATTATGGATAGATGCACTTTTATGATGAATAGGTGCACTTTTATGATGATAGGTGCACTTTTTTGATGGATAGGTGTACTTTTATTATGGATAGATGCACTTTTATGATGAATAGGTGCACTTTTATGATGAATAGATGCACTTTTATGATGGATAGATGCACTTTTATGATGGATAGGTGCACATTTATGATGGATAGGTGCACTTTTTTGATGGATAGGTGTACTTTTATGATGGATAGATGCACTTTTATGATGGATAGGTTCACTTTTATGATGGATAGATGCACATTTATGATGGATAGATGCTCTTTTATGATGGATAGGTGCACTTTTATGATGGATAGATGCACTTTTATGATGGATAGGTGCACTTTTATGATGGATAGATGTACTTCTATGGACTTCAAAAAGAAAAAGAAACAGCCATTCACTACCATTATAAAGCTTGCAAGACTAGAGCCTGGACATTTTTCTTATATAACTACGATTGTATTCGTCTGGAAGAAGAATGTCATATACACCTAGGATGACTTGAGGGTGAGTAAATCATGGGCTAATGTTCAATGTTCAATGGGCTAATGTTTTTGGGTGAACTATCATAATTAAACACCACTAGCTAACTTTAACATACCATACTCTAGTCAAAACGTTAATCATTTTCCATACTACACAGCATCTTAAAAAGTATGCTGCACAGTATCCAGTATACTAGTATTTTATTACCAACATAGCCATAAATTTGGACTGAGACAGGATATGCAATAATCTTTTCTTCCGTTGTGGCGTATATCTGCGTGAACCGGCTCAACCTAGGAGCGGGACTTGATTTGATCCACCGGGAATTGATTACATCGTTGTCGTTTGTTAATTGCTGTGATCTCATGTGAGTGACAGGTTGCTGTAGGGGAGGGATAATTATCCTGCCCTCGTGCCGGTACACACTCATCAGAGAAGAGATTGCATTGGGAGAGGAAGGGGAAGTTAATGTTTTCTTAAAAAATAATGACGTGCACAGATAAATCATTTATAATAAACACTGGAATATTCTATAAAAAAAATAACAACCGCCAATTTTGATTTTTATGGTGACATTTATAGCCGCTTTTCCACCATAAGGTCGAATGGTTTTAAGAACGGTTGCAGTTATATTTCCATTTGACCTTGGTTCGGCACAGCAGGATTACAAACCTTTGTCTAACGGTTGTTTACTTCGTTCAAATAGTGCGCTGGCAGCCAAGCAATAGACAGTAACCAATCCTGAGTGGTGACTTCACTACATGCATTCTCAGCACTGTTAGCCAACCATAACGCCATAACATCCTCCATAATGCGGTCGCTATTTACATCTAATATCGTCAGTACACTCCTGCGTCACAAAGGTTATGAATGATGCATTTGTATTAAATTCCAAAGAACTCCGTAATCAGCCCCACGAGGGAAAATTAAACCATATACCCGTACCTACTGGCCTGCTGGACCGGTTAAGCAATGATAATGGTTTGGCTTAACGGTGGAGAAGTGGCTTTTAAATCCTGTTCACACTCACAACGATAAATCTGAAGTCGCTCTTCTGTTGGTTTGCTTCCATTAGTAGTTGCATCATACCGCTGCTCTTAAAGGGATAGTTGACTTTGAAATGAATTTTTGGTATGTTTTAGCTTACCTCAAGGGCATCCAAGATGTCTTTGTTTCCGCAGTAGTTTAAATTTTGATATTTTTAGGTCAAACCGTTCTTGTCTGTCAGTCATATAATGCAGGTCACCATCCTCAAAGAGCATGCACAGAGAAGTCCAAATTAAACATGATTTAATGACTCGTAAATGTAAGTACACATTGATGGCCTAAGACACGAAACGAGCGGTTTGTGTGAGAAAACGAACAGGATTTATATCGTTTTTACCTCTCGTAACCACAGCCACGTCCAAGTGATCTGAGGGCGAGGGCGCTTTGGTCGGCACAAGCGCGTGTACATCACTCATTGTTTACACAGAGATTTCAGAAGTGTTACCCTTCACTGTGAAGATCTAAACATATTTAAATATACAGGAAATCACAATAGAAGACGATTTTGATATTTCAACAGACAACATAGAATTTTTTTCCACAACCGCGTGAGAGATCACTTGGATGTGGCTGTGATTTCAAGAGGTAAAAACGATATAAATACTGTTCGTTTTCTCTCACAAACCGCTCGTTTCGTGTCTTAGACCATCAATGTGTACTTACATTTACGATTCATTAAATCATGTTTAATTTGGACTTCTCTGTGGATGCTCTTTGAGGAACCTGACAGACAAGAACGGTTTGACCTAAAAATATCAAAAATGAAACTACTGCGGAAACAAAGACACCTACATCTTGGATGCCCTTGAGGTAAGCTAAAACATACCAAAAATTAATTTCAAAGTGAAATATCCCTTTAAAGCTCATAACAACTTTGGATATGATTTCTGGTGACCATTGGAAATGTGACCAGGCATGTTGTAACACGGGAAGTTTTAGACAATTCTAAGGTCTTGATGATCCACAACAGACATATAGATTATAAGTAACCAGAGGCGGACAGAGTACACAGCTTTATTACTTGAGTAAAAGTACAGATACCCATTGCTAAATTTTACTGAAGTACAAGTAAAAGTACTACAGTCAGATGTCTACTCAAGTAAAAGTACTGCAGTACTTGTTTTTAAAAGTACTTGAGTATGAAGAGTGCAGGAGTACATTTTCTAAATATTGCTTTACCTGCCACAGTGCTTATATTTATGGACAGAAACGTCCACATGGAGTTATGAAAAATGTTAATGTCAATACCTTGGAGAATGTAAAAGGAATTGAAAGTAAAATCAAGTCATATTCATCTTTTTACCTTGTTGCTTTATTTAACATTTAACCCTCCTATTATTCTTGGGGTCAATTTGACCCCATTCAATGTTTAAAGTCTGTAAATGCATCATTTTATTTAGTTATGAAAAATGTTAATGTAAAATCAAGTCATTTTCATCTTTTTACCATGTTGCTTTATTTAACATTTAAGAACATTTCAGAAAATTCAGAAAATTGAAATAGTGTGGCGAGGTGGGGTCACGGGTTGGCACATTCACGGGATGGACCGGCTGCGTCTTCATCCATGGTTTGGTCTCTTATCTAAATCTGACCATGGATTTGACTTTGGTGGAAAGCTGAAGGTGATTTCTGATGGGCTGTCTCAATCAGTGGCGTCTTCACAATCCAATCACGTTTGAGAGGGAAACAACAAATCGAGGGTTTCCGAGATTTTTCGTATTTCCATTTTTTTTTTTTTTTTTTAAAGTAGTTACTTTTTTACTCACAGTTATGGATAGAAATGCAGTGGAGTAAAGAGTACAATATTTCCCTCTCAAATGTACTTGAGTAAAGTCATGAGTTCTCCCCAAAAATGATACTTGAGTAAAGTACAGATCCCTCAAAATTGTACTTAAGTACTGTACTCAAGTAAATGTACTCCGATACTGTCCGGCTCTGTAAGTAACTTTACGAGTACATGTCAACTTATTCTACTAACCCTAACCGTCTACTAATACTCAACCAATACTATCATGAGAGTTAGTTGACACGTAAGTCCAACGTTACTTATGGTCAAAAAAACATCTATAGGGGACCATCAGAATAAAGTGTAACCAAAGAACTAGTTGAGGATGAATAATTCTGCTTTTATTAACCAGAACAGACAGCTCCCATTTGTTATGAGACGGGGAAAAAAAAGCGTAGGGCAGAATTAGGCCCTCATCATGTAAATGTATGGGAGAGATGCCGGCTGCTGTACCAAATGCTGGCAGTTAAAGTCTAATGACTGTGGAAATGGTAATCATCTTGAAAAGCACTTGAGCGGCCTCCCATGGCAAACGCTCAGCGCTCGCAGTCAGGGACGCAAGAGCACACACACTAATCTCCAAAGAAACTTTTCTTTTCTCCGTTCACCGCGCCCCTTTTTGCTCTGGTTTTTTATTTTGTGTGTGTGTGTGTGTGTGACAAAGAAACGCACAAAAGCACGGAGAATGTTCAATTGCTTGTGAAATTTAAATGGAGAGATTACACAGCTGCTCAAATGCCACGTTTGTGCCGGCTCATTCGTTTTGTTTTGCACTCTCACCATCTCTGTCTGTCGAATCCCTCTTTCTTATCATTGTTCCTCTGGTTCCCTCTCTCTCTGTAGCTGGTGGTCCGTGGGCCGAGTGGTATGCCTCTGTACTGTGAAGCGAAGCAGGCGGCCGGCACCTACCAGACTGTGAAGCTGCAGTGGTTGAAGGGTCTACGGGAAGCAGGATTAGGGACCTGGGTCAGAAAACCTCCCGAGCAGGAAAACTTCACTCTGACTGTATGAATGCGGAAGCCTAACCTGGCCGTAATCGTCCTCTTGTCACCAAAACCAACTTCGCCTGCCATCCAGTTGCCACAGAAGCCCTTTCTCACCCCTAAAGTCACCAACATCCCCCTGCCAAATAATCTCCACAGGGATATGACACGAATCGCAAGTAGGTGGTAAACCTTGTTCTGTCAAACTCTCACAGAATTTTCATTTGTTGCTACCAGTGGTGAAGTACTGAATCTCAGTACTTAAGTAAAAGTACAAATAACCAGATAAATATTTACTTTAGTAAAAGTAGAAGTAACACAATGTCAACCATACTTAAGTAAAAAGTAAAAAGTACTTGATTTTAAATGTACTTTAAGTATTAAAAGTAAAAGTACTTGCATAACAATTGATTCTCTTAATGACTATTTTCTAATGATTAATAAAACATTTAATTCTAACTCATTAAACCTAATGCTCCTATAATGATGTTCAATAATGATGGGGAAAAAAAATGTTGTCACCATTTCTGAAACAAGCTTGCAATTAGGAAATATAAACCATGCTTATCCTTACTATATGTTAATAACTGTTAATAATGTTTGGTAGTAAACGCGATTAATTTATGGTGTAATTCTGAACCTCTTGGCTTGCCATAATCCTAACCAAACGTATATTACACACGGTGTGTTTCCTATCCACGTAAAAACAAATTTTCGCGTATAAATTGCATGATAAACACACTGCGTGCGAGACGCATTTAGTTGATGTATCTATGGCAACCGAACGTCACTGGTGAGACAAACGTGCAACGAACGGACGGCCAGATTACGTTTGGCAGGGGAAAAACTGATCAGATAATGTAACGAAAATGTAACAGAAGTTGTAGAAATGTAGTGGAGTAGAAAGTATAATAATTGCTGCAAAATGTAACGAAGTAAAAGTAAAAAGTATGCTCTGTTTATTCTACTTAAGTAAAGTAAAGATACGTGAAAAATGTACTTAAGTAAAGTAACGAAGTATTTGTACTTCGTTACATTCCATCACTGGTTGCTACCAAGGTTTGGTGCTTCTGAAGGGTTGACGCAATTTTTCAGCCCCAAACCAGTAAAGCCCAAACCCGGCTCCATAGACGAATCTACAGGCTTCATCTTTCATGTCAGTCACAGATCTGATTGTCTGCACAATACTAAAACAAATACTGAGATTTAATCCCCCCATGATACTGAATATTTAGACCAGGGGTCACCAAACTTTTTTCTCTGGGGGCCACATTATCGTTCCTGACTGTGATGGGGGGCCGGGGCTATATAAAATAGAATTGTGTGACCAAGACCAAACTGACCCCCAGCAGGCCTCATTGTGTAGTACAGATTACTAGCCTGGCACAGCCATATTTGTTTATCATTAATAGTTGTTTGCAAAAGTAGTAATCGAGTCTTCACACTTTGTTTTGATTTGAAATACCACCGATTTTCCATTTATTTATTTTCGAATACAAATAACATCAAAGCATGACGACTTTTGGGGATTGCCGGTTCAAATAGTGGGGGGCAGAGGGGTTGGGGGGCCAGTCAAACGGGTGTGGCGGGCCTGATTCGGCCCGCGGGCCTTAGTTTGGTGACCCATGATTTAGACAGGCGACTGAGGAGTTGACCGATAAAAAACTGATTTGGAAAAAAATCACGCAATACGATTAAATTACTCTTATGAAAATTAACCATGGTTCTATTATAGGAAAAGTGTAGTAACCATGTTTTTGGTGGTGCATTACCATTTGTATAAATACCATGGTTCAACTATGGTTAGTGTAGTAAAACCATGGTTAAATTGAGGTTACCATGGTTTAACTGTAAGAACCATGTTTTTATTTTGTAGTAAAACTATGGTTACTTTTCGTAAGGGTAATGTTCGTGCATCAAGAAAACATGCTATATCCATATTCAATGCCAGATTACAACATTAACACGTTACATATCTTATTCTAGCTAATCAAAAAAAACAGTTATGGTTTTCTCAACCAGTTAACGCTAATCAGCTATGCTGTTAGTTTGCTAACTAAAGGTTAACTGAAAACAAAAGAAAATGTTTAATTTTTAGCTGTGACAATATGTTATACGTTCTTTAAAAGCCACTAACTAGCATAATTTCATAATTAAGAACAAAAACAACAAATTTGATTTTTTTGCATTTCTAATCAGGCTCAGGATAGAATACCCATAAGTTCTCTCTGACGGTCCTGCTTTGGTATCCAAACAGTGAAGGATCTTACAGGACATCGACAATTGCGAGTTTTTATCTCATCATTCTGACTTTATAACACGCAAATTGAAGATATAAAGTCAGAATTGCATGATATGAAGTTGGAATTGTGTGTTATTAAGTTGTGAGATATAAACTTGCAATTGCGAGAAAGAAAGTCAATTGCGAGTTTATTTTTCGCAATTGCAAGTTTATATCTCATAATTCTGACTTTATAACACGCAAATAGGAGATATAAAGTCAGAATTGCATGATATGAAGTTGGAATTGCGTGTTATAAAGTTGTGAAATATGAACTTGCAATTGCGAGAAATAAAGTCAGTTGCGAGTTTATTTTTCGCAATTGCAAGTTTATATCTCATAATTCTGACTTTATAACACGCAAATGGGAGATATAAAGTCAGAATTGTATGATATGAAGTCGGAATTGCGTGTTATAAAGTTGTAAAATATAAACTTGCAATTACGAGAAATAAAGTCAATTGCGAGTTTACTTTTCACAATTGCGAGTTTATATCTCATAATTCTGACTTTATAACACGCAAATGGGAGATATAAAGTCAGAATTGTATGATATGAAGTCGGAATTGCGTGTTATAAAGTTGTGAAATATAAACTTGCAATTGCGAGAAATAAAGTCAGTTGCGAGTTTATTTTTCGCAATTGCAAGTTTATATTTCATAATTCTGACTTTATAACACGCAAATGGGAGATAGTCAGAATTGTATGATATGAAGTCGGAATTGCGTGTTATAAAGTTGTAAAATATAAACTTGCAATTACGAGAAATAAAGTCAATTGCGAGTTTACTTTTCACAATTGCGAGTTTATATCTCATAATTCTGACTTTATAACACGCAAATGGGAGATATAAAGTCAGAATTGTATGATATGAAGTTGGAATTGCGTGTTATAAAGTTGTGAAATATAAACTTGCAATTGCGAGAAATACAGTCAGTTGCGAGTTTATTTTTCGCAATTGCGAGTTTATATCTCATAATTCTGACTTTATAACATGCAAATGCGATATATAAAGTCAGAATTGTATGATGTGAAGTCGGAATTGCATGTTATAAAGTTGTAAAATATAAACTTGTAATAACGAGAAATAAAGTCAATTGCGAGTTTATTTTTCCGCAATTGCGAATTTTTTTTTTTTTTAATTCTCGCAATTTCAAGTCTTTTAAAATGTTTTGATCTGGGGTGGAAATGAGCATCAATAATAATGACATGTTGATTACCACAGAGAATAATTTGGATTTGCCCCCGGTATTAAAAAAACCCAGAAATGTATGTTAGTTTCTGAATTTTTTTAAAGGAGCTCTGGAAACTGTATGTAGTCTAGTTCTCGCGAGACTTTTGACAGAACGAGGGTTACCAGCGACGTGATTGACAACAACGGGATATGTGAAAAACAGGGACAATCTTCTCCCAACACAGCAGATGGAAAGATGGTCACCTCTCTCTCTCTCTCCACTGACAGCTCTGCAGTCGCCGTCATTCAAACGTGTGTATGTGTGTTAACCTTCGCCAAAGTGAAAGGCAGCCGCCGTCTTGTCATTATCTGGCCGTTTCCGGATGGCCTGCCCCTGAAGAGCTCCGACACGCTGTCCAATTAGAGGTCCTGTCAGAGTGATGCGTCCCTCATTTTCCTCTCTCTCGCTCTCTCTCTCTCTCCTTTGCCTCATTGGTACAACTTTAAAATGAGGAGAAAAAAGGAACAAAAAAACAGTCGGTTTGACATTGCAAAGACAGGTTAATTCAGCTCCATTTTGAGCGTGCAGACTAGAGGTAATGGTGACAAACTAATTTAAATGGTGCCATTACGACATCCCAGGTCTTTTTTTTCCTTTTTTTTTTTTTGAGTTGGTACAGCTTGCATCTTTAATACCTCAATCGCGCTCACAGGTGACGTGTCATTTCTCCGCCGGCTTCTCTTTGTGTGTCAGCGCTGTATCTTTACACAGTGTTCTGGGCAGAGACCTGCGTGAAAGGAAAGGGAAACGTCGCCGGTTTGATGTAGACACAAAAGACGAAAAGAAAATGGAGTTGAGAGTGCGAGTAGAGATCCGTGATTATGGAGTAATTTGTACTTAATGGGTTCATTTACAAACCGAGCACATTACAAATTGCTTCGTAAAGCCCCGACCCAACCTTTGAAATGCATGCCACTTTACCTGAGGTTTAACCAATGATTCACCTGCATTTGTTTATTTCATTTACGGATACTTCTCAATCATGTAATTTGATTTAGATTTACATTTTGTGTGCGTTTTAGTGTGTATGCTTTAACCTCGATATATATTATTTGACCAAGTCACTAATCATCTGTAAAGATGTTTATTGTTGTATACCAAGTTTAAGTCCTCTCTGTCATTGCAACTTGTTATTCATGTATTCTTTCAGTATATTTCAGTACATAAGCTTTCAGTATGTGTATTTTCGAATGCCACTTGCTGAGATGTCATGTGGACACGCTTTACAAACGGCTCAAAATGTCACAGGGACACCTAGTGGTGGCAAATATATTTTCAAGTCTCACCTGATGTTATATATTTTTTTAAGTGATAATGAATCTATCCAAGATTAAATGTTATACACTTTGTCTACCCATAGAAATATAATGTCAATAGAAAGATAGTGAAATTGACCATTCAAACATGGCTCAACATTACCTGGCTTTTTCTGTTCTCTGTATTTTTCAAGTTATCTTTTATTCCCAATAATTGCTCTAAGGATCCAAAAAAAAAAAAAAAAAAAAAAAAAAAAATCTGGTTCATGGTTATTTTCACCACACTGACAACCCAGTTTGAAATTTCCATAACTTGAAAGACTGTTAATGCACATGTGTATTTACCTTTTTTTTCCTTTCTTTCTTTCTTGCAACATTCATTTTATGTTTGAGTTGAGCGTTTTCTTCATCACAACAGAAACATAAATACCCCTGGACGAACCTACGTCAAGTAATTAAGTCGTAAAGGCATGATTGATTGGCAATATTGTACTAATGACTGTACATTTTGTAAAAATTTGTAGAAAAAAATACAGAAAATTAAAAGAATAACCTAAAGATCTCTCTTATTAAAGTGTACATTTTAACCCAAAAGCATATGCTGCTAAGGTCTGTACATTGCACTTGAGTTAAAATTGAATGTTTATGTGAATAAAAACTAAAACAATCACGTTGTTATACTTTGACCTGATTCTATTTGTTGTGCTTATGTGTGTAATTATATATATATATATATATATATATATATATATATATATATATATATATATATATATATATATATATATATATATTAGGGCTGTCAAATGATTAATCACGATTAATCACATCCAAAATAAAAGTTTGTGTTTACATAATAGATGTGGGTGAACTGTTTAAAATTATTTTATATATAAATATTTTTTTTCTTAAATATACATCAGAGATCGCGTGGTTGGGGAGGAGGACGTGATGACGTACTGACGTAGTGTCTGTGTGCGTTGGGTGCGGAAATTCAACATGGCGGCACGCCGCTGCTAGAAAAAGATTTCTAAAAAAAAACTCTAGTTTTATTTTTTTCCCCCTCCTTCTGTCGCTTTTTTTTCGTAACAAACATCACTCACTTTACACCTAACTCAAAACCTGGATTTCATCTCAGACCTGGACCAACTGGAGGATTACATCGATCGTCACTTCAACAGACTGTGTACAATGGAGCGATCACGCAAAGCCAAAAAACCACGCACTTCGGATTCTTCTCCCAGTATGAGAGACAACCTAATCTTCTCCGGTATTCCCGAATCACCCACCGAAGACCCCGAAAAATCTGTTAAGGACTTCTTGGTTAATCAGCTCAAACTTGCACCAGAGACTGTACAGCACATCACTTTCCATCGCGTTCACCGTTTAGGACAGAAAAACATCAACTCCACCCGCTCCCGGCCCATCATCGCCAAATTTGAACATTTCAAGCAAAAAGCACTGGTTCAGCGACAAGGACGGCAGCTCAAAAGGACTCATTTTGGACTCAATGATCAATATCCGCAAGAAATCATCCGCTGACGTAAGCTACTTTTCCCCATCCGCAAGACAATGATCAACCAAGGTAAAAAAGCAATCATTACAGTGGACAAATTATAGACCATTTCACAAGATGTAAACAACACTGGCCTTCAGCACTTCCTGTTTCAGTTTTTTAACACTACATAAAAGCTGGGATAAAATACAACCAACAGAACATTTAAAACTGAATCAAAGAGTTAAACAAACATCTTTAAGATGTTTTCTTTACATGTGAAATAAAGAAAACAGTTACAAACTGAAACAGGAAGTGCTTCTGGGCCAGTGTTGTTTACATCTTTTGAAATGGTCTATACATTGATGAACAATTATTTAGAGACAAAGACACTACTCCCTGGCTTTACTGATTATTGATAATAGCAATGTAACATTTCCAATCCGTTTACACTCAATTTATACACAATTCATAATCCTCATATTCTTTTATTAAACCACTTGCACCACGCACGCACATTGTACTCTAAATGCACCTAAATAACCTTGCACACCGTTTATATGTTCTGAAGTTGGTTATAGGTATCTATGTTTTCCCTGTTTTATTTGTCATTTGTTGTTGTAGATTTACACACACACACATCACACAACCACATTCACATCCACACACACAGATTTATACTCACACAAGGTAACTATGAAATGTACATTATAGACCATTTCAAAATATGTAAACAACACTGGCCCAGAAGCACTTCCTGTTTCAGTTTTTTAACACTACATAAAAGCTGGGATAAAATACAACCAACAGAACATTTAAAACTGAATCAAAAAGTTAAACAAACATCTTTAAGAAGTTTTCTTTACATGTGAAATAAAGAAAACAGTTACAAACTGAAACAGGAAGTGCTTCTGGACCAGTGTTGTTTACATCTTTTGAAATTGTCTATACAGTCCCTCCAGGATTTCACGATTTTTTTTTGTGATTTTTGCGATCAAAATGAATGATTTTGTGGTGGTAATTTCCAAAAATTTGTGAAAAAATTTGCGATTTATATATAACATTTACCATAATAGTATTCAGTCCTTCCAGAAAAACGTGGAGTTTTTTTGTGATTGTTGCGGGCAAAAATCCTTGATTACTTTGTTTTGAAGACTTGATTTTCTTTAAAAAATGCGATGCAATATGCGGGATATTTATGCAATTTTATGCGATGGAATTGCAGGAATTTGCAAAAATTGCGGGAACTTGTAAAAATTGCGGTTTGATGAAAAAGAGAAAAAAAAAAGTGATTCCCCCAACATCCTGTTCTCACTAGGCTAATTTCTTATTACTTCCTTTGATAAGCAAGCATACTACATCATAGAAAGTGCTGGGAATATTTAATTTCTCATCTAGTTTTATTTCAGACTGTAACGAGTGTAAATAAGGTGTGGCCCCTTTAAGAGCTGCGTGCTCCCTGTTGAACTCTCTGCAGTGTTATACGCACAACCGGCACATCCGGGAACTTAACTGTTCAATTTTGTCCCCGCCCTCTTTTGGAGGAAAACAAACTAGATTCCCCAAAGACTTCAATACAAAATAACGGCAAAAACCAACGTCTGTACACAGCCGACAGGCGTAAATAACTTAAGAAATCATTTATTTAAAACATGTCAAGTAATTATGTGTCCACCCTGCCTGCCATAGTGTGTAAAAAATACATACACAAACTAAATTTGGCCAATTTAAAAACATGTCCCTTTATTCTCCCAGCGTCAAATTGGGGTAACAACCCAACCCAGTGGCCAGAGGTGACCTCGTCGAGTCACGAGGTAAGTGAGTGAATGATTTTATTTCGCTTTTTAAATTAAAAAACCTTAATGTATATCTCATGAATTAATGATTGTGATGGCAGGTAGCCTGGGCTAGTTGATATCTTTCACGCTCTATGGCAGGCAGGGTGGACATATAACTACTTGACATGGTGTATATAAGTGATTTCTTAAGTTATTTACGCCTGTCGGCTGCATACGGACCTTGGTTTTTGCCGTTATTTTGTATTGAAGTGTATGGCAAGTCTAGTTTCTTTCCCCCAAAAGGGGGCGGCGACATTCTATGATGACGCAGCGCCGGTTGTGCGTATGTGCGTCTCGAAAACGCCTTGATCGTCAGGACGAAAGTTAACCCATAGCTTTGAAAGTAAAGAAGAATATAAAGCCTGTATAAACGAAAGCTTTTGTTAGGATTTTTCATTATGTGGCAGATAGCAGTTATATTTTTTGCAGCGTGTGATGTGGTCAGGTGCGCGATTGTGACTGTTATAGACCTAGGACAGAGCTCCTCACTTTTTGCAGTTAAAAAATCACTTATTTTCAAATAATTGTATTATTATTATTATAGTTTTATTTATTTGTGATCTTTTTTCGTTGTTGTTTTATAAATAGTCAATGACAATTGTTTAAAAAATGTTCAATCAAAGTCACTTTTTTTTTTTTTTTTTTTAGTCGGCAAATCGTTGCGCAGGACAAGACTTTGGTCGACTAAGGATTTCTTTGGTTGACTACAGCCCTAGTGTGCAGGTAATTTCTGTTTGATGCTACTTCTTTTATCTTATGTTGTTTATAGGGCTGCAGCTATCGATTCTTTTTGTAATCGATTAATCTAGCACTTAATCGATCGAGTAATCGGATAATTTGTTTATGTGTGTTTTTAAGCAACCAAAACAAATAATGTATTACGAAAATGATAAGGTGTTTGCCTTTTATTTCTTTAAAAAAATAGAGGTATTTATTGCAACTCCAACATTTGGCTCCACAACTAATTATTTCAATTTTTACCCATTTAGTGTTTATAAGTGCCAGTGCCAACAATTATATAACAGTACAGTTAAAACAATTAACTGTAAAACCTGTCACATGTAGCCCATAACATGTACAAATTTGAATACAAACTTAAATAGTAAAGCCCATTGTGGCCTTCCCAGTTTTGTCTTCTTAATACATTTTCAAAAAAAAAAAAAAAAAAAAAAAGGATTGCACCTTCTGCAAATTACCAACCTGGAAACACAAATAAATTAATATAAAATATCTACCCAAACAGGTACACAAATGTATACAATTTAAAAAAAATAAATGGGAATAAAACAATTATAAATAAGAATCAGACTTTTTCAACTGTAATCTCAAGACAAACATCAGAGAGTGTGTGTGTGTGTCTCACAATATTTCCTCCATCACGTCCCGGTGTATACAGTGAATGTATGCTGAAATGTTTGTTGCGTAACTACATAAAAGTTTAAGCATGATGAATTGCCGCAATTGGTCTGACTGGCGCGTGAGAGAGACGTGGGTTCACGCGCTCGCTTCTCTGTCGTCGTGCGCGAGCCGCGGAGGAGCTCAACATCTCGCATGCGCGCTCCCACTACTAGATTACAGGATATTTTAACTTGCGAATTAATATGCGGCGGTAAATCTAGTCGATCGCGAGTGGCTCAACAGGTAGATCTTTAGGCAAACTCATCTTTCAAGCATTTGACTGAAGGGATTGACACTTCAGCGTGAGAAATCGGGGGTATGGCGTGAGAGTGATGGCTCAATTGCGCGAGTCTCACGCTGAATGCGTGAAGCCTTGTTTATACTCGACGCGTCCGCAAGAGCGCGAAGGGCGCGCGCCAAAAATGACGTCATTGCGGTGTGGGAGGTCGTGCGCGTAGGGTCCGCAAGACCCCATTGCGCCTGGCGGTGTGCACGGCACTTTTTGTAACTTTGCGCGCGGCGCCGCATCCGAAGATGGACGACTACGAGCCGAATCTGGCCGAACTGGTACGATCTGTACCAGCATGTTTATGATCCGATCTATACACAGAGACATTTGCATTGATGGGCGACCATAACATCTCATTTTGTGAACAGGGACACATTTGCATTAAGCACCTAGTTCACACTTGTCTAAAGTAATTGGTTACATCTACAAAATAAGCCTACAATAGCAGAATTAAGCCCTGTTGGAAAAATTAAGATTTAAACACTCTCCAATAAGGCTTCAGTTGTTTAACTAGTTTACATGCAGTGAACGTAGGCTACAATAAACCAACTGCATTTCCTCTTTTATGAATTAGCAATTAATAAACTACTAATAAACGGCAAACTACTTCTTCGCTGCTGATTCCAGGTGGTTTCAGAGGAGAATTACTCCGAGTTCGCCCCCTGTCGTTTCACAGAATAGCACAACGGCGAGCGCGTCAAGTATAAATGCCTCGTCCGTTTGGAGAGGTGCGCGCGCAGGAAGCGGAGACTCGCGCTCTTGCGGACGCGTCGAGTATAAACAAGGCTTGAGAGTTGGCTGCCCTGGCAGGTATACTTTGCAGTAGACGCATTGCATCTTGTTCTCTCCCTTTATAAACATATAATGATCCCAAACTTTCTTCTTTCAAACATTCTCTGCCATTTATGAAGTCAAATTTATTATGCGCTATGGTGTGCTTCCTGAACAACGGTCCGCGTGAAACAATCAGATCCCCGCGTGCGCATATTGTGCGCGTCATAGGAATTTAACGAGGCTTCGAGGCAGATTTTTTGCCTCGAGGAATTTTTGTAATCGAGTAACTCGAGTAACTCGAGGAATCGTTTCAGCCCTAGTTGTTTATTAAGTAACGATGTGACGGTAGAACGTGTGACGGACGGTTATACAGGGCTCTAGAGTGCGACCAATTTGGTCGCAAATGCGACCAAAATTTGAAAAGGTGCGACCAAAATTTTTCCTAGGTCGCACCCGTGCACCTAACGTTCTCGCATGATCGCATCCGCTGACTCTCCCCAAACGAATTTTTTTTTCTCCTTGCACGTATAGTAAAATGCTCCATTGCTGTGTGATACGAAATAAATTGCGACCTGAACGTGAACACCAGAGAATCAGTAACGGCAACCAGCAGCAGAAGAAAAAGACGACGAAGAAAGTTTTAAAAATGTTTGCTACTTTTTATGGTTAGGTAAAATATATTCTCATATTCAAAAACTAATTCTCATTTTACGAACCCGTTGGGCTATGCTGTGTTCAGTTGATGAATGAATGGAAGATTGTAGCGCGCGCAACGCGAATCCCATCCAATACATCGCAATAATCTTTGTGCTTTGTTACTACTGATATGAAACAAAGTCTCAGATTTTAAATCAGGTCAGTTTTCTTACGAAATTAAAGAACATAAATAGTGTATTGACGCTGTGGCGTGAGATCGCTCTGGCTCAGCTCAAGTGAAGCAGCAGCGCGGAGCGCACATGAGCTTCTCTTCCGCCTTAATAAAACCATTTACAGCGTGAAATAAACATGAACGAGCATCTGAAAGTGTGTTAAAAGATAGAGTACAACTTAGCGAAATCCGTATCTTTCACATAGAATCGCTCAATTTCAACCATGGAAAGACGTCAGTAAAACGGTTGTAAACAATGTAATGTAACGTCACATTTACCTCAGAGAAAAAAAAATCCAGTGACCATAAACTCGTTAGCCAGCTAGAAAAATTAACTCTAGATCAGCATTTTGCCAAATACATGCACCATATTACATATTCATTATAATTTTTAACGTTTTTCAATATTTAATGCATGTTGTTTGAAAAAAAAATCTGACAAGCTTTTATGTAGCCACCATTTAAATGTTTATATTTCATATTACATTATTATTATAAAAATAAATAAAAGTGTAATTTAAGTGTTTGTGTACAAATCAGGTAATTTTTACCTTCAATATTACAGTAGGCTAATGAAGCATAGTGGGCTACAACTGACTCCCAGTTTACAGCATTAGTTGAGATTTGTTTTCCTTGAGAAAATTTGCCATGTATTGTACCTGATATCCAAAATAATCAATATTGAATTGAATTGTGAAATTGGTGTCAATACCCTGCCCTTACTTGAACAATGTAAAAACAGCACTTTAAATTTTAAATTTTTTAAAAGATTTATATTCTTATATACAATATATTTGTGCTTCAAAAAAACTACATCTTATTATTTTTTAAAAGCATTTACATAATATATATGAATATACAGAACGTGATAAAAAGGTGACCTTGAAATTGTGGCGTTAAATGTGATGCGAAACGGAAAAAATTTGAGTGCACCTAAATTTTGTGCTGGTGCACCTAAATAAAAAAGTTAGGCGCACCAGTGCAACCAAGGCAAAAAGTTAGTCTGGAGCCCTGTTATACGAGTTCGATTTGTGAGATGTCAATCGCCTCCGTGAGTCTGTCTGGCGTCGCGTAATTGCGTCACTTCATAACGTTCCCATGGAAACAGGGGGAAATGGCTGCTCTTGTGTGAAGCAAACGCAACATTTTTCAACTTTCTGCTAAGATACATGTGACTTTTTTTTGCAACGAAAATGCGAGGATTATGAAATTATGCAAACCCCGCATATTTTGCACGGAAATCGGCAATTTATGCAGCGAAAGTGCGGCGTATTTGAAAAAATGCGGCCCCCGCAAAAATATGCGGACTTTGGCTGATTTTGCATTGAATTCAGCGATCGCATAATCGCGTTTTTCTTGAGGGACAAATGCGACCAAAATTTGAAAAGGTGCGACCAAAATTTTTCCTAGGTCGCACCCGTGCACCTAACGTTCTCGCATGATCGCATCCGCTGACTTTCCCCAAACGAAAATGTTTTTCTCCTTGCACGTATAGTAAAATGCTCCGTGTGATACGAAATAAATTGCGACCTGAACGTGAACACCAGAGAATCAGTAACGGCAACCAGCAGCAGAAGAAACAGACGACGAAGAAAGTTTTAAAAATGTTTGCTACTTTTTATGGTTAGGTAAAATATATTCTCATATTCAAAAACTAATTCTCATTTTACGAACCCGTTGGGCTATGCTGTGTTCAGTTGATGAATGAACGGAAGATTGTAGCGCGCGCAACGCGCATCCCATCCAATACATCGCAGTTATCTTTGTGCTTTGTTATTATTGATATGAAACAAAGTCTCAGATTTTAAATCAGGTCAGTTTTCTTACGAAATTCAAGAATATAAATAGTGTATTGACGCTGTGGCGTGAGATCGCTCTGACTCAGCTCAAGTGAAGCAGCAGCGTGGAGCGCACATGAGCTTCTCTTCCGCCTTAATAAAACCATTTACAGCGTGAAATAAACATGAACGAGCATTTGAAAGTGTGTTAAAAGATAGAGTACAACTTAGCGAAATCCGTATCTTTCACATAGAATCGCTCAATCAGTGATTCATTTCAACCGTGGAAAGACGTCAGTAAAAGGCGTGTAAACAATGTAATGTAACGTCACATTTACCTCAGAGAAAAAAAAAATCCAGTGACCATAAACTCGTTAGCCAGCTAGAAAAATTAACTCTAGATCAGCATTTTGCCAAATACATGCACCATATTACATATTCATTATAATTTTTAACGTTTTTCAATATGTAATGTATTAGTTTGAAAAAAAAATCTGACAAGCTTTTATGTAGCCACCATTTAAATGTTTATATTTCATATTACATTATTATTATAAAAATAAATAAAAGTGTAATTTAAGTGTTTGTGTACAAATCAGGTAATTTTTACCTTCAATATTACAGTAGGCTAATGAAGCATAGTGGGCTACAACTGACTCCCAGTTTACAGCATTAGTTGAGATTTGTTTTCCTTGAGAAAATTTGCCATGTATTGTACCTGATATCCAAAATAATCAATATTGAATTGAATTGTGAAATTGGTGTCAATACCCTGCCCTTACTTGAACAATGTAAAAACAGCACTTTAAATTTTAAATTTTTTAAAAGATTTATATTCTTATATACAATATATTTGTGCTTCAAAAAAACTACATCTTATTATTTTTTAAAAGCATTTACATAATATATATGAATATACAGAACGTGATAAAAAGGTGACCTTGAAATTGTGGCGTTAAATGTGATGCGAAACGGAAAAAATTTGAGTGCACCTAAATTTTGTGCCGGTGCACCTAAATAAAAAAGTTAGGCGCACCAGTGCAACCAAGGCAAAAAGTTAGTCTGGAGCCCTGTTATACGAGTTCGATTTGTGAGATGTCAATCGCCTCCGTGAGTCTGTCTGGCGTCGCGTAATTGCGTCACTTCATAACGTTCCCATGGAAACAGGGGGAAATGGCTGCTCTTGTGTGAAGCAAACGCAACATTTTTCAACTTTCTGCTAAGATACATGTGACTTTTTTTGCAACGAAAATGCGAGGATTATGAAATTATGCAAACCCCGCATATTTTGCACGGAAATCGGCAATTTGTGCAGCGAAAGTGCGGCGTATTTGAAAAAATGCGGCCCCCGCAAAAATATGCGGACTTTGGCTGATTTTGCATTGAATTCAGCGATCGCATAATCGCGTTTTTCTGGAGGGACAAATGCGACCAAAATTTGAAAAGGTGCGACCAAAATTTTTCCTAGGTCGCACCCGTGCACCTAACGTTCTCGCATGATCGCATCCGCTGACTCTCCCCAAACGAAAATGTTTTTCTCCTTGCACGTATAGTAAAATGCTCCGTGTGATACGAAATAAATTGCGACCTGAACGTGAACACCAGAGAATCAGTAACGGCAACCAGCAGCAGAAGAAAAAGACGACGAAGAAAGTTTTAAAAATGTTTGCTACTTTTTATGGTTAGGTAAAATATATTCTCATATTCAAAAACTAATTCTCATTTTACGAACCCGTTGGGCTATGCTGTGTTCAGTTGATGAATGAACGGAAGATTGTAGCGCGCGCAACGCGAATCCCATCCAATACATCGCAGTTATCTTTGTGCTTTGTTATTATTGATATGAAACAAAGTCTCAGATTTTAAATCAGGTCAGTTTTCTTACGAAATTCAAGAATATAAATAGTGTATTGACGCTGTGGCGTGAGATCGCTCTGGCTCAGCTCAAGTGAAGCAGCAGCGTGGAGCGCACATGAGCTTCTCTTCCGCCTTAATAAAACCATTTACAGCGTGAAATAAACATGAACGAGCATCTGAAAGTGTGTTAAAAGATAGAGTACAACTTAGCGAAATCCGTATCTTTCACATAGAATCGCTCAATCAGTGATTCATTTCAACCGTGGAAAGACGTCAGTAAAAGGCGTGTAAACAATGTAATGTAACGTCACATTTACCTTATTAGAAAAAAAAAATCCAGTGGCCATAAACTCGTTGGCCAGCTAGAAAAATTAACTCTAGATCAGCATTTTGCCAAATACATGCACCATATTACATATTCATTATAATTTTTAACGTTTTTCAATATTTAATGTATTTGTTTGAAAAAAAAAATCTGACAAGCTTTTATGTAGCCACCATTTAAATGTTTATATTTCATATTACATTATTATTATAAAAATAAATAAAAGTGTAATTTAAGTGTTTGTGTACAAATCAGGTAATTTTTACCTTCAATATTACAGTAGGCTAATGAAGCATAGTGGGCTACAACTGACTCCCAGTTTACAGCATTAGTTGAGATTTGTTTTCCTTGAGAAAATTTGCCATGTATTGTACCTGATATCCAAAATAATCAATATTGAATCGAATTGTGAAATTGGTGTCAATACCCTGCCCTTACTTGAACAATATAAAAACAGCACTTTAAATTTTTAATTTTTTTAAAGATTTATATACAATATAATTGTGCTTCAAAAAAAACTACATCTTTTTTTTTTAAAGCATTTACATAATATATATGAATATACAGAGCGTGATAAAAAGGTGACCTTGAAATTGTGGCGTTAAATGTGATGCGAGACGAAAAAAAATTTGAGTGCACCTAAATTTTGTGCTGGTGCACCTAAATAGTGCAACCAAGGCCAAAAGTTAGTCTGGAGCCCTGAAGTAGTTTTACGGGGGAAAATTATATCATATTCAGTACATAAAAAGAAAAAGGACAGAGAAAAAGAAACCCAACTGGAAGAAAGAATAACTAGAAATTGGAACTAGAAATTTTACACGCAAATAATCAATCAGAAAGCATCTATAAAGAAATTAGAGAAAAAAAAAATTGCTCAATGAAATAATAAACAAAAGAAACCAATTTGTGATTCACAGGCTCCATCAAGAAACTTTCCATCATAGCAATAGATCCGGAAAATATTTAGCCAGTCAAATTAAAAGAAATTAAGAAAGAACAGCTATAACCTCTATCAGAAACTCGGCAGGGAAGCTAACCAATTCACCAGTTGAGATAAACAGGATATTTCAAGATTATTATACTAAACTATACTCATCCGAACTTGATCCGAACCAAGAAGACATAACCCAATTCCTCGATAACATCATTCTACCAAAACTCAACATGGAACAATTAAACACACTAGAATTACCAATCACAGAAAAAGAACTTCACTCCGCATTAAAAAGCATGCAAAATAATAAAGCACCAGGTCCGGATGGCTTCCCTGCTGAGTTCTACGAACATTTTTGGTCAACCTTATACCCACTATTTAACAGAACAATAACAGAAATAAAACACAATGCAAAGTTCCCTTCCCACATGAATACAGCACTTATTACACTCATTCCTAAATCTAACAAAGATCACACCTTCACATCCAACTATTGTCCTATCTCACTGATAAATGTCGACATAAAAATTATTAGCAAAGCATTAGCCCATAGAATTGAACGAATCATACCATATATAATCCATCCTGATCAGACCGGCTTCATAAAAGGTAGACATGCATCTAATAACACCCGCAGATTATACAATTTAATGCACTACTCATCAACACAACAGAAAGATACTCTCATTGCCACATTAGACGCCGAAAAAGCTTTTGATAGGGTCAGCTGGAAATTTTTATTCACCACGTTACAAAAATTCGGCTTTGGAGAGTCATTTATTAACTGGATTAAGATTTTATACACATCACCATCGGCCACAATCACAACAACCGGACTAACATTACAAAGCTTCACACTGCACAGGGGGACGAGGCAGGGATGTCCACTCTCTCCATCCCTATTCACCATTTTTATTGAACCTTTAGCAACAGCTATCCGTCAAATCCCAGCAATCAAAGGTATTGAAACACCACAACAAACACATAAAATCTCACTTTATGCAGATGATATCCTACTATATATACAAGAACCCCTAGCCTCTACTCAAGAAATAATCAAAACAATCCAGTCCTTCTCAAAAATATCCAAATATGCAATAAACTGGAATAAATCTTCCATTCTCCCTTTACATAAAACCAAATGGGATGTGGCACCCCATCAATCACCAATACCTATTTGTCAAGATCACATCACTTACTTAGGCATTAAGATTTCCTCCAGACTGTCAGAGTTGGTAGACTGACCTTATGTTATGAAGATATTTAACAAACGACATTTTGGCATAATCCAGCGCGAAAGAGAACTGTATTCTGGCGCGAGGTCTATGCATGCACATTTATGGTGGCGCGCGTCTCTCTGCGAGTCAGATTCAGGACATTCACAGGCAGCGCGAAAAATGTGTTCGTTTCAAATCGCTAATACAATGCTAAATAATAAATCAGATGTACACCTATGTACAATAACATATCGATGTCCAGCAATCGATTAAAATAGTACATTAGACATGACACGCACTTAATTTATTTTGCATATAAATATGCACATATATACATATTTTTTCAATTTGTATCCCTGAAAGTTCCTGGCAGAAGCCTATATCTACTGTCTCTGTCATAAATGTGAACATAATATTGTAACAGAATATTCTTATGCTATACTACATAAACTATATTTCATGAGGTGAAACATCACTGCCAGGAGCTACAGAATATATTCTGTAGGTCCTCACCGTGATGTTGCACTTCATGAAATATAGTTTATGTAGTATAGCCTAAGAATATTCTATTAGAATATTAAGTGGCACATAAATTAAGACCAGTTATTTACAATAAAGCCTTATAAAATCATTTCCATTTTCTTTGTTTATTATTTTAATATTTTTTTCTTTGTTTTGATAGTAAATAAAATCTAATCAGTAATTTTACATGCAGATTAATGCATGTATAGATTAATGCACGTGTGTGTGTGTGTGTGTTTACATGCATAGTGGGCCGGTCTGGGTAAAGTGTCCAGGGCTGATTTTTTTGTCCCAGTCCAGCCCTGAATGGCAATATTCACATTACTTTCAGTTTATTGCTCGAAAGCACAAAAATATTTGAGTGAAATGTAGGCTATAGTAAACCCTAAGATTATTATTTGTGCAGGGGCGGTTCTACAGGGGGGCAAGGGGGGGCAGGTGCCCCCCCACTCTAGAGCCTTGCCACCCCAGCTGCCCCCCTAACTTTGATGATCCAAAACAATTTACTTGTAAAAACAACCTACACTCCACACGCCTCTCACAATAGTGAAATAAACAATACATTTACCAAAAGTGAACAATTTAATTTTTCATTTTAAATGTATTATTAGCCCCTCCCCCTGATTCAACGTGCAGCAGAGCGGCGTTCGTCTGTCTCTCTCTCTCACACACACACACTCACGCGCACACACACAGCGAGTCTACGGTGGGGCGGTGGAGTGGCCCTGCAACCCGGCCGACTGGAGAGACTGCAGCTACCCCAGAGCCTTGTGAGTTTCCCCAGGTGTAGTTTAAGCACGCGTTTAATTTAGTTACATTTGTAATGAATGTATTGTAGCCTATGCTAAAGGCGCTTCAGCATCAGCAAAAACACAGAGTCTATTACGTTAGCCAAAATCATCGGTCAAATCATCCCTTCGTCATTTTAAGAGCACTCTTTCCTTTGATTAACTAATTTCGATTTTATTAAAGTCAAGAACGCTTAATAAAATATATAAAATATTGTTTGTATTCATTACGCCGCCGTTACGTTACAACACACAATACAGTGCCAGTTAGGAGAACGATCATTTGATTACCTTTTCGGTTGCAAATGAATACATAAATATATCAAAATGCCAAGTCGAGTATTCACGTAAACACAGTAGATGTAAGTAGCTACTGTGTAACTGTAAGTACTGTAAGTATGAGGAACTATGCTTAGTTGATAACTCACTGTGAAAGCCCTTCACAATTAATATTGAAACTTGTTAAATATTTGTTTGTTTTTAGTTGTCTATGGACCTAATAATTGAAATTTCATTGAAAAAAAAACATTTTTTTCTTTAATAATACTACTATATATTTCTTTTAATGAGGCTCTTTTGGAAAAATGCATTAAGCATTAAAAAAAAATGGCTCTTTGAACAAAAAAGGTACCCGACCCCTTAGCTAAGCAGTTCTACAAATCCAATTCCTCTCAGATATCACTCAATGACACCAGGTTATAACTGGGGAAATAACAAATACAATAGGATTAAGTAGTAAACATAACTGGTGTGTGCATGTGATAAATTTTTAGGGCCCGAGCACCGATGGTGAGAGGACCCTCTTGGAATTGCTCTGTTTATATTATTATTATTCTCCAAGATGAATCGTATTTTTTAGGGCATAATTCTGACTTTATATTTGTTATAAGCTACTTATTAGCTACATGGCCCTACAGTGTAATGTAAGGATAACCAGAGATTTCACATAGGCTATTGACTTTTGTAGGCAAGAGTAGTTGAAGAAAGTAGGAGCCTAACCATGAAAAAGAAGGCTAAAAGTGGGGATATTGCCAGCTTTTAAAAAAAAAAAAAAAAAAAAAATCAAAAGTAGTACACAGGAGGAAGAGCGTGAGGGAAATGAAAGGCAGTAACGTTAAACTGGAAGACCAGGAGGGTCATTTGTGGACTCTAAGTATACTTTTTTAATTATAATAAGAACTTGAGTATTGTCTGCTGTTTTATACCTGTCCACTGCATCTTGGACACAATTATTGTACTTTTTAAAATACATTTTCATTTAGCTTTTTATACTTTTACTTTTTTTTAAATGCACAATTTTGTTTGAACACTGCACTGGGCTTATTCTTGTTGTGAATTAAAAACCTTTGTAGTGTGTAAGGGCATGATTAAACAATACTATAGTTTAAAAGTGTTTTTATGTTTGTCTTGTTAAAGTAATTCACATATAGGCATTGCCATGTACCGTCTATCCTTGCCACCTTGCCAAGACCTCTTGCAACCCCTTTGCCCCCCCATGAAAAAAATTCTAGATCCGCCACTGTATTTGTGACATTAGAACAAAATATGTGGATATAAAAACATGTATATAGGCTAAAGAACTAAATGAACGATCTCTATTTTCTAATTTCACTAAACATTTCATTAAGTTTCGTGGACATTTTATAAAACATGGATCTTAGGCTCATTTTGTAAACATAAATAACTGATTTTGATGCGCAAACTGGGTGCCGTTGCGTAGATGTAGGCTCCATGTTCGGTGCAGGTTCGGCTTCTTGTCGTTCATCTTCGGATGCGGCATCGCGTGCGCTGTTTGCCGCGTGCACCTTTCCGCTCGTTCGGACGCGTCAAGTAAAAACAAGGCTTGAAAGTGTTGGATGACACAAAACGAAATGAACAGGATTGTTGCAGGGTTCATTGTAGAAGACGTGCTTCCCCTGTCGACCATTAATCCCCCAGGTTTAGAAAAATACATTTTAAATTAGGATTAAGAATTTTATGGGATAAAGTGACCTTTATTTTATTATTTTTCATTGACATCTTTTATTTTTTTTTAATTATTATTATTACCATGAGTCAAATAAAAAGCTGGTTTTGTTCTCAGGAGAAGAGTTTTATTCTCCCAGCCTGTTTTGAAACTTCTGTGTTAAACACCATTTTAAAATTTTGAATTTTGAACCCCATTTTGTTTGTGAATTTTACAGTGCGGCATATTTATTTGTGCAGACAGGGATATTGTTCTTTTATGTCATTTTGTATACATTTTTACAATAAAGAGATGATAGGGCAAAAACTGATATGATGTTTGTCCATGTAGGCTACACGGTAAATTAAGAAACGGGAAAGTAAAGTAATAAGTAGTGAAGTTACTTTTCCAACGCAGTAACTAGTAAAGTAATCTCATTACAATTTACAGAAGTAACTAGTAACTAATTGCTTTTTTTGAGTAACTACCCCAACACTGTTTAAGACTATACCAATATTGGAACTATGGCCATTTTATTCCTTTTTTAAATTTAAGAAGGCCAAAAAAAAACATAAGGGGTAACACTCGTTTTTTTTTTTTTTTTTCTGGTGGAAATTTTGAGTTTCAATATCTCAGCTCTGGAAGGGTCTAGAACCTTCATTTTTGCACTCAGGTCCAAGTCTCTTGGCCCTCTATCAGAATCCAGTGTTTTGAGAAGATTGGGGAAACGTAATTTTTCGGCCAAAAAATAAAAACATAAGGGGTAACA
This sequence comes from Cyprinella venusta, assembly GCA_038021265.1. Classification (NCBI taxonomy): domain Eukaryota; kingdom Metazoa; phylum Chordata; class Actinopteri; order Cypriniformes; family Leuciscidae; genus Cyprinella; species Cyprinella venusta. The sequence goes on along the minus strand of CM075884.1, from coordinate 3,826,341 downwards.
CTGTCGTTTTTTTTTTTCTGGTGGAAATTTTAAGTTTCAATATCTCAGCTCTGGAAGGGTCTAGAGCCTCAATTTTTGCACTCAGGTCCAAGTCTCTTGGCCCTCTATCAGAATCCAGAGTTTTGAGAAGATTGGGGAAACTTAATTTTTCGGCCAAAAAAAATGTAAGGGGTAACACTGTGTTTTTTTCTTTCTGGTGGAAATTTTGAGTTTTGATATCTCAGTTCTGGAAGGGTCTAGACCTTCCATTTTTGCACTCAGGTCCAAGTCTCGTGGCCCTCTATCAGAATCCAGAGTTTTGAGAAGATTGGGGAAACTTAATTTTTTGCCAAAAAATAAAAAAACATAAGGGGTAACACTGTTAGTTTTTTTCTTGGTGGAAATTTTGAGTTTCAATATCTCAGCTCTGGAAGGGTCTAGAGCCTCCATTTTTGCACTCAGGTCCAAGTCTCGTGGCCCTCTATCAGAATCCAGAGTTTTGAGAAGATTGGGGAAACTTAATTTTTTGCCAAAAAAATAAAAAAACATAAGGGGTAACACTGTTGTTTTTTTTTTCTGGTGGAAATTTTGAGTTTCAATATCTCAGCTCTGGAAGGGTCTAGAGCCTCCATTTTTGCACTCAGGTCCAAGTCTCTTGGCCCTCTATCAGAATCCAGAGTTTTGAGAAGATTGGGGAAACTTAATTTTTCGGCCAAAAAAAAAAACATAAGGCGTAACACTGTCGTTTTTTTTTTTCTGGTGGAAATTTTGAGTTTTGATATCTCAGCTCTGGAAGGGTCTAGAGCCTCCATTTTTGCATTTAGGTCCAAGTCTCTTGGCCCTCTATCAGAATCCAGAGTTTTGAGAAGATTGGGGAAACTTAATTTTTCGGCCAAAAAAAAAAACATAAGGGGTAACACTGTCGTTTTTTTTTTTTCTGGTGGAAATTTTGAGTTTTGATATCTCAGCTCTGGAAGGGTCTAGAGCCTCCATTTTTGCACTCAGGTCCAAGTCTCTTGGCCCTCTATCAGAATCCAGAGTTTTGAGAAGATTGGGGAAACTTAATTTTTCGGCCAAAAAAAATGTAAGGGGTAACACTGTGTTTTTTTCTTTCTGGTGGAAATTTTGAGTTTTGATATCTCAGCTCTGGAAGGGTCTAGACCTTCCATTTTTGCACTCAGGTCCAAGTCTCGTGGCCCTCTATCAGAATCCAGAGTTTTGAGAAGATTGGGGAAACTTAATTTTTCGGCAAAAAAAAAAAACATAAGGGGTAACACTGTCGTTTTTTTTCCTGGTGGAAATTTTGAGTTTCAATATCTCAGCTCTGGAAGTGTCTAGAGCCTCAATTTTTGCACTCAGGTCCAAGTCTCGTGGCCCTCTATCAGAATCCAGAGTCCTGAGAAGATTGGGGAAACTTAATTTTTTGCCAAAAAAATAAAAAAACATAAGGGGTAACACTGTTGTTTTTTTTTTTCTGGTGGAAATTTTGAGTTTCAATATCTCAGCTCTGGAAGGGTCTAGAGCCTCCATTTTTGCACTCAGGTCCAAGTCTCTTGGTCCTCTATCAGAATCCAGAGTTTTGAGAAGATTGGGGAAACTTAATTTTTCGGCCAAAAAAAAAAACATAAGGGGTAACACTGTCGTTTTTTTTTTTTCTGGTGGAAATTTTGAGTTTTGATATCTCAGCTCTGGAAGGGTCTAGAGCCTCCATTTTTGCACTCAGGTCCAAGTCTCTTGGCCCTCTATCAGAATCCAGAGTTTTGAGAAGATTGGGGAAACTTAATTTTTCGGCCAAAAAAAATGTAAGGGGTAACACTGTTTTTTTCTTTCTGGTGGAAATTTTGAGTTTTGATATCTCAGCTCTGGAAGGGTCTAGACCTTCCATTTTTGCACTCAGGTCCAAGTCTCGTGGCCCTCTATCAGAATCCAGAGTTTTGAGAAGATTGGGGAAACTTAATTTTTCGGCCAAAAAAAATGTAAGGGGTAACACTGTGTTTTTTTCTTTCTGGTGGAAGTTTTGAGTTTTGATATCTCAGCTCTGGAAGGGTCTAGACCTTCCATTTTTGCACTCAGGTCCAAGTCTCGTGGCCCTCTATCAGAATCCAGAGTTTTGAGAAGATTGGGGAAACTTAATTTTTCGGCAAAAAAAAAAACATAAGGGGTAACACTGTCGTTTTTTTTCCTGGTGGAAATTTTGAGTTTCAATATCTCAGCTCTAGAAGTGTCTAGAGCCTCAATTTTTGCACTCAGGTCCAAGTCTCGTGGCCCTCTATCAGAATCCAGAGTTTTGAGAAGATTGGGGAAACTTAATTTTTTGCCAAAAAAATAAAAAAACATAAGGGGTAACACTGTTGTTTTTTTTTCTGGTGGAAATTTTTAGTTTCAATATCTCAGCTCTGGAAGGGTCTAGAGCCTCCATTTTTGCACTCAGGTCCAAGTCTCTTGGTCCTCTATCAGAATCCAGAGTTTTGAGAAGATTGGGGAAACTTAATTTTTCGGCCAAAAAAAAAAACATAAGGCGTAACACTGTCGTTTTTTTTTTCTGGTGGAAATTTTGAGTTTTGATATCTCAGCTCTGGAAGGGTCTAGAGCCTCCATTTTTGCACTCAGGTCCAAGTCTCTTGGCCCTCTATCAGAATCCAGAGTTTTGAGAAGATTGGGGAAACTTAATTTTTCGGCCAAAAAAAAAAACATAAGGGGTAACACTGTCGTTTTTTTTTTTTCTGGTGGAAATTTTGAGTTTTGATATCTCAGCTCTGGAAGGGTCTAGAGCCTCCATTTTTGCACTCAGGTCCAAGTCTCTTGGCCCTCTATCAGAATCCAGAGTTTTGAGAAGATTGGGGAAACTTAATTTTTCGGCCAAAAAAAATGTAAGGGGTAACACTGTGTTTTTTTCTTTCTGGTGGAAATTTTGAGTTTTGATATCTCAGCTCTGGAAGGGTCTAGACCTTCCATTTTTGCACTCAGGTCCAAGTCTCGTGGCCCTCTATCAGAATCCAGAGTTTTGAGAAGATTGGGGAAACTTAATTTTTTGCCAAAAAAATAAAAAAACATAAGGGGTAACACTGTCATTTTTTTTTTCTGGTAAAAATTTTGAGTTTCAATATCTCAGCTCTGGAAGGGTCTACAGCCTCAATTTTTGTACACAGGTCCATGTCTCGTGGCCCTCTATCAGAATCCAGTGTTTTGAGAAGATTGGGGAAACTTAATTTTTCGGCCAAAAAAAAAAAAAACATAAGGGGTAACACTGTGGTTTTTTTCTGGTGGAAATTTTGAGTTTCAATATCTCAGCTCTGGAAGTGTCTAGAGCCTCAATTTTTGCACTCAGGTCCAAGTCTCTTGGCCCTCTATCAGAATCCAGAGTTTTGAGAAGATTGGGGAAACTTAATTTTTCGGCCAAAAAAAAACATAAGGGGTAACACTGTGGGGTTTTTTTTCTGGTGGAAATTTTGAGTTTCAATATCTCAGCTCTGGAAGTGTCTAGAGCGTCAATTTTTGCACTCAGGTCCAAGTCTCTTGGCCCTCTATCAGAATCCAGAGTTTTGAGAAGATTGGGGAAACTTAATTTTTCGGCCAAAGAAAAAAAAACATAAGGGGTAACACTGTGTTTTTTTTCTGGTGGAAATTTTGAGTTTCAATATCTCAGCTCTGGAAGTGTCTAGAGCCTCAATTTTTGCACTCAGGTCCAAGTCTCGTGGCCCTCTATCAGAATCCAGAGTTTTGAGAAGATTGGGGAAACTTAATTTTTTGCCAAAAAATAAAAAAACATAAGGGGTAACACTGTCGTTTTTTTTTTTCTGGTGGAAATTTTGAGTTTCAGTATCTCAGCTCTGGAAGGGTCTAGAGCCTCCATTTTTGCACTCAGGTCCAAGTCTCTTGGCCCTCTATCAGAATCCAGAGTTTTGAGAAGATTGGGGAAACTTAATTTTTCGGCCAAAAAAAAAAAAAAACATAAGGGGTAACACTGTCGGTTTTTTTTTTCTGGTGGAAATTTGAGTTTCAATATTTCAGCTCTGGAAGGGTCTAGAGCCTCAATTTTTGCACTCAGGTCCAAGTCTCGTGGCCCTCTATCAGAATCCAGAGTTTTGGAAGATTGGGGAAATTTAATTTTTCGGCCAAAAAATAAAAACATAAGGGGTAACACTGTGGGTTTTTTTTTCTGGTGGAAATTTTGAGTTTCAATATCTCAGCTCTGGAAGTGTCTAGAGCCTCAATTTTTGCACTCAGGTCCAAGTCTCTTGGCCCTCTATCAGAATCCAGAGTTTTGAGAAGATTGGGGAAACTTAATTTTTCGGCCAAAAAAAAAAAAAACATAAGGGGTAACACTGTGTTTTTTTTTCTGGTGGAAATTTTGAGTTTCAATATTTCAGCTCTGGAAGTGTCTAGAGCCTCAATTTTTGCACTCAGGTCCAAGTCTCTTGGCCTTCTATCAGAATCCAGAGTTTTGAGAAGATTGGGGAAACTTAATTTTTCGGCCAAAAAAAAAACATAAGGGGTAACACTGTGGTTTTTTTTCTGGTGGAAATTTTGAGTTTCAATATCTCAGCTCTGGAAGGGTCTACTCTAGAGCTTCAATTTTTGCACTCAGGTCCAAGTCTCGTGGCCCTCTATCAGAATCCAGAGTTTTGAGAAGATTGGGGAAACTTAATTTTTTGCCAAAAAAATAAAAAAACATAAGGGGTAACACTGTTGTTTTTTTCTGGTGGAAATTTTGAGTTTCAATATCTCAGCTCTGGAAGGGTCTAGAGCCTCCATTTTTGCACTCAGGTCCAAGTCTCTTGGCCCTCTATCAGAATCCAGAGTTTTGAGAAGATTGGGGAAACTTAATTTTTTGGCCAAAAAAAAAACAAAACATAAGGGGTAACACTGTGGTTTTTTTTTCTGGTGGAAATTTTGAGTTTAAATATCTCAGCTCTGGAAGTGTCTAGAGCCTCAATTTTTGCACTCAGGTCCAAGTCTCTTGGCCCTCTATCAGAATCCAGAGTTTTGAGAAGATTGGGGAAACTTAATTTTTCGGCCAAAAAAAAAACATAAGGGGTAACACTGTCGTTTTTTTTTTTTCTGGTGGAAATTTTGAGTTTCAATATCTCAGCTCTGGAAGTGTCTAGAGCCTCAATTTTTGCACTCAGGTCCAAGTCTCGTGGCCCTCTATCAGAATCCAGAGTTTTGAGAAGATTGGGGAAACTTAATTTTTTGCCAAAAAAATAAAAAAACATAAGGGGTAACACTGTCGGGGTTTTTTTCTGGTGGAAATTTTGAGTTTCAATATCTCAGCTCTGGAAGGGTCTAGAGCCTCCATTTTTGCACTCAGGTCCAAGTCTCTTGGCCCTCTATCAGAATCCAGAGTTTTGAGAAGATTGGGGAAACTTAATTTTTCGGCCAAAAAAAAAAACATAAGGGGTAACACTGTCGTTTTTTTTTCTGGTGGAAATTTTGAGTTTCAATATCTCAGCTCTGGAAGGGTCTAGAGCCTCCATTTTTGCACTCAGGTCCAAGTCTCATGGCCCTCTATCAGAATCCAGAGTTTTGAGAAGATTGGGGAAACTTATTTTTTCGGCCAAAAAAAAAACATAAGGGGTAACACTGTCATTTTTTTTTCTGGTGGAAATTTTGAGTTTCAATATCTCAGCTCTGGAAGGGTCTAGAGCCTCCATTTTTGCACTCAGGTCCAAGTCTCATGGCCCTCTATCAGAATCCAGAGTTTTGAGAAGATTGGAGGAACTTAATTTTTCGGCCAAAAAAAAAAAAAACATAAGGGGTAACACTGTTGTTTTTTTTTCTGGTGGAAATTTTGAATTTCCATATCTCAGCTCTGGAAGGGTCTAGAGCCTCCATTTTTGCACTCAGGTCCAAGTCTCTTGGCCCTCTATCAGAATCCAGAGTTTTGAGAAGATTGGGGAAACTTATTTTTTGGCCAAAAAAAAAAACATAAGGGGTAACACTGTTGTTTTTTTGTTCTGGTGGAAATTTTGAGTTTCAATATCTCAGCTCTGGAAGGGTCTAGAGCCTCCATTTTTGCACTCAGGTCCAAGTCTCGTGGCCCTCTGTCAGAATCCAGAGTTTCAAGAAGATCGGAGGGGGTCAAAATTTCGGCCAAAAAAAAAAAATGACAGTGTTACTACCCCTTATGTTTTTTTTTTTCGGGTCCAAATTTTGACCTTCGATATCTCGGTTCTGGAAGGGTCTAGAGCCTCCATTTTTGCGCGCTGGTCGAAGTCTCGTGGCCCTCTGTCTGAATCCAGAGTTTCAAGAAGATCGGAGGGGGTCAAAATTTCGGCCAAAAAAAAAAAAATGACAGTGTTACCCCTTATGTTTTTTTTTCGGGTCCAAATTTTGACCTTCGATATCTCGGTTCTGGAAGGGGCTAGAGCCTCCATTTTTGCGCGCTGGTCGAAGTCTCGTGGCCCTCTGTCAGAATCCAGAGTTTCAAGAGGATCGGAGGGGGTCAAAATTTCGGCCAAAAAAAAAATGACAGTGTTACCCCTTATGTTTTTTTTTTCGGGTCCAAATTTTGACCTTCGATATCTCGGTTCTGGAAGGGTCTAGAGCCTCCATTTTTGCGCGCTGGTCGAAGTCTCGTGGCCCTCTGTCAGAATCCAGAGTTTCAAGGAGATCGGAGGGGGTCAAAATTTAGGCCAAAAAAAAAATGACAGTGTTACCCCTTATGTTTTTTTTTCAGGTCCAAATTTTGACCTTCGATATCTCGGCTCTGGAAGGGTCTAGAGCCTCCATTTTTGCGCGCTGGTCCAAGTCTCGTGGCCCTCTGTCAGAATCCAGAGTTTCAAGAAGATCGGAGGGGGTCAAAATTTCGGCCAAAAAAAAAGACAGTGTTACCCCTTATGTTTTTTTTTCGGGTCCAAATTTTGACCTTCGATATCTCGGTTCTGGAAGGGTCTAGAGCCTCCATTTTTGCGCGCTGGTCCAAGTCTCGTGACCCTCTGTCAGAATCCAGAGTTTCAAGAAAATCGGAGGGGGTCAAAATTTCGGCCAAAAAAAAAAAAATGACAGTGTTACCCCTTATGTTTTTTTTTCAGGTCCAAATTTTGACCTTCGAAATCTCGGCTCTGGAAGGGTCTAGAGCCTCCATTTTTGCGCGCTGGTCCAAGTCTCGTGGCCCTCTGTCAGAATCCAGAGTTTCAAGAAAATCGGAGGGGGTCAAAATTTCGGCCAAAAAAAAAATGACAGTGTTACCCCTTATGTTTTTTTTTTACAGGTCCAAATTTTGACCTTCGATATCTCGGTTCTGGAAGGGTCTAGAGCCTCCATTTTTGCGCGCTGGTCGAAGTCTCGTGGCCCTCTGTCAGAATCCAGAGTTTCAAGAAGATCGGAGGGGGTCAAAATTTCGGCCAAAAAAAAAAATGACAGTGTTACCCCTTATGTTTTTTTTTCAGGTCCAAATTTTGACCTTCGATATCTCGGCTCTGGAAGGTTCTAGAGCCTCCATTTTTGCGCGCTGGTCCAAGTCTCGTGGCCCTCTGTCAGAATCCAGAGTTTCAAGAAGATCGGAGGGGGTCAAAATTTCGGCCAAAAAAAAAATGACAGTGTTACCCCTTATGTTTTTTTTTCAGGTCCAAATTTTGACCTTCGATATCTCGGTTCTGGAAGGGTCTAGAGCCTCCATTTTTGCGCGCTGGTCGAAGTCTCGTGGCCCTCTGTCAGAATCCAGAGTTTCAAGAAAATCGGAGGGGGTCAAAATTTCGGCCAAAAAAAAAAATGACAGTGTTACCCCTTATGTTTTTTTTTTCAGGTCCAAATTTTGACCTTCGATATCTCGGCTCTGGAAGGGTCTAGAGCCTCCATTTTTGCGCGCTGGTCGAAGTCTCGTGGCCCTCTGTCAGAATCCAGAGTTTCAAGAAAATCGGAGGGAGTCAAAATTTCAGCCAAAAAAAAAAATGACAGTGTTACCCCTTATGTTTTTTTTTTCAGGTCCAAATTTTGACCTTCGATATCTCGGTTCTGGAAGGGTCTAGAGCCTCCATTTTTGCGCGCTGGTCGAAGTCTCGTGGCCCTCTGTCAGAATCCAGAGTTTCAAGAAAATCGGAGGGGGTCAAAATTTCGGCCAAAAAAAAAATGACAGTGTTACCCCTTATGTTTTTTTTTCAGGTCCAAATTTTGACCTTCGATATCTCGGCTCTGGAAGGGTCTAGAGCCTCCATTTTTGCGCGCTGGTCGAAGTCTCGTGGCCCTCTGTCAGAATCCAGAGTTTCAAGAAAATCGGAGGGAGTCAAAATTTCAGCCAAAAAAAAAAATGACAGTGTTACCCCTTATGTTTTTTTTTCAGGTCCAAATTTTGACCTTCGATATCTCGGTTCTGGAAGGGTCTAGAGCCTCCATTTTTGCGCGCTGGTCGAAGTCTCGTGGCCCTCTGTCAGAATCCAGAGTTTCAAGAAAATCGGAGGGGGTCAAAATTTCGGCCAAAAAAAAAAAATGACAGTGTTACCCCTTATGTTTTTTTTTCAGGTCCAAATTTTGACCTTCGATATCTCGGCTCTGGAAGGGTCTAGAGCCTCCATTTTTGCGCGCTGGTCGAAGTCTCGTGGCCCTCTGTCAGAATCCAGAGTTTCAAGAAAATCGGAGGGAGTCAAAATTTCAGCCAAAAAAAAAAATGACAGTGTTACCCCTTATGTTTTTTTTTCAGGTCCAAATTTTGACCTTCGATATCTCGGTTCTGGAAGGGTCTAGAGCCTCCATTTTTGCGCACTGGTCGAAGTCTCGTGGCCCTCTGTCAGAATCCAGAGTTTCAAGAAAATCGGAGGGGGTCAAAATTTCGGCCAAAAAAAAAAATGACAGTGTTACCCCTTATGTTTTTTTTTCAGGTCCAAATTTTGACCTTCGATATCTCGGCTCTGGAAGGGTCTAGAGCCTCCATTTTTGCGCGCTGGTCGAAGTCTCGTGGCCCTCTGTCAGAATCCAGAGTTTCAAGAAAATCGGAGGGGGTCAAAATTTCAGCCAAAAAAAAAATGACAGTGTTACCCCTTATGTTTTTTTTTCAGGTCCAAATTTTGACCTTCGATATCTCGGCTCTGGAAGGGTCTAGAGCCTCCATTTTTGCGCGCTGGTCGAAGTCTCGTGGCCCTCTGTCAGAATCCAGAGTCTTAAGAAAATCGGAGGGGGTCAAAATTTCGGCCAAAAAAAAAAATGACAGTGTTACCCCTTATGTTTTTTTTTCAGGTCCAAATTTTGACCTTCGATATCTCGGCTCTGGAAGGGTCTAGAGCCTCCATTTTTGCGCGCTGGTCGAAGTCTCGTGGCCCTCTGTCAGAATCCAGAGTTTCAAGAAGATCGGAGGGGGTCAAAATTTCGGCCAAAAAAAAAAATGACAGTGTTACCCCTTATGTTTTTTTTTCAGGTCCAAATTTTGACCTTCGATATCTCGGCTCTGGAAGGGTCTAGAGCCTCCATTTTTGCGCGCTGGTCGAAGTCTCGTGGCCCTCTGTCAGAATCCAGAGTTTCAAGAAAATCGGAGGGGGTCAAAATTTCGGCCAAAAAAAAAATGACAGTGTTACCCCTTATGTTTTTTTTTCAGGTCCAAATTTTGACCTTCGATATCTCGGCTCTGGAAGGGTCTAGAGCCTCCATTTTTGCGCGCTGGTCGAAGTCTCGTGGCCCTCTGTCAGAATCCAGAGTTTCAAGAAAATCGGAGGGAGTCAAAATTTCAGCCAAAAAAAAAATGACAGTGTTACCCCTTATGTTTTTTTTTCAGGTCCAAATTTTGACCTTCGATATCTCGGTTCTGGAAGGGTCTAGAGCCTCCATTTTTGCGCGCTGGTCGAAGTCTCGTGGCCCTCTGTCAGAATCCAGAGTTTCAAGAAAATCGGAGGGGGTCAAAATTTCAGCCAAAAAAAAAAATGACAGTGTTACCCCTTATGTTTTTTTTTCAGGTCCAAATTTTGACCTTCGATATCTCGGCTCTGGAAGGGTCTAGAGCCTCCATTTTTGCGCGCTGGTCGAAGTCTCGTGGCCCTCTGTCAGAATCCAGAGTTTCAAGAAAATCGGAGGGAGTCAAAATTTCAGCCAAAAAAAAAATGACAGTGTTACCCCTTATGTTTTTTTTTCAGGTCCAAATTTTGACCTTCGATATCTCGGTTCTGGAAGGGTCTAGAGCCTCCATTTTTGCGCGCTGGTCGAAGTCTCGTGGCCCTCTGTCAGAATCCAGAGTTTCAAGAAAATCGGAGGGGGTCAAAATTTCAGCCAAAAAAAAAAATGACAGTGTTACCCCTTATGTTTTTTTTTCAGGTCCAAATTTTGACCTTCGATATCTCGGCTCTGGAAGGGTCTAGAGCCTCCATTTTTGCGCGCTGGTCGAAGTCTCGTGGCCCTCTGTCAGAATCCAGAGTTTCAAGAAGATCGGAGGGAGTCAAAATTTCAGCCAAAAAAAAAAATGACAGTGTTACCCCTTATGTTTTTTTTTCAGGTCCAAATTTTGACCTTCGATATCTCGGTTCTGGAAGGGTCTAGAGCCTCCATTTTTGCGCGCTGGTCGAAGTCTCGTGGCCCTCTGTCAGAATCCAGAGTTTCAAGAAAATCGGAGGGGGTCAAAATTTCGGCCAAAAAAAAAAATGACAGTGTTACCCCTTATGTTTTTTTTCAGGTCCAAATTTTGACCTTCGATATCTCGGCTCTGGAAGGGTCTAGAGCCTCCATTTTTGCGCGCTGGTCGAAGTCTCGTGGCCCTCTGTCAGAATCCAGAGTTTCAAGAAAATCGGAGGGAGTCAAAATTTCAGCCAAAAAAAAAAATGACAGTGTTACCCCTTATGTTTTTTTTTCAGGTCCAAATTTTGACCTTCGATATCTCGGTTCTGGAAGGGTCTAGAGCCTCCATTTTTGCGCGCTGGTCGAAGTCTCGTGGCCCTCTGTCAGAATCCAGAGTTTCAAGAAAATCGGAGGGGGTCAAAATTTCGGCCAAAAAAAAAAATGACAGTGTTACCCCTTATGTTTTTTTTTCAGGTCCAAATTTTGACCTTCGATATCTCGGCTCTGGAAGGGTCTAGAGCCTCCATTTTTGCGCGCTGGTCGAAGTCTCGTGGCCCTCTGTCAGAATCCAGAGTTTCAAGAAAATCGGAGGGGGTCAAAATTTCGGCCAAAAAAAAAATGACAGTGTTACCCCTTATGTTTTTTTTTCAGGTCCAAATTTTGACCTTCGATATCTCGGCTCTGGAAGGGTCTAGAGCCTCCATTTTTGCGCGCTGGTCGAAGTCTCGTGGCCCTCTGTCAGAATCCAGAGTTTCAAGAAAATCGGAGGGAGTCAAAATTTCAGCCAAAAAAAAAAATGACAGTGTTACCCCTTATGTTTTTTTTTCAGGTCCAAATTTTGACCTTCGATATCTCGGTTCTGGAAGGGTCTAGAGCCTCCATTTTTGCGCGCTGGTCGAAGTCTCGTGGCCCTCTGTCAGAATCCAGAGTTTCAAGAAGATCGGAAGGGGTCAAAATTTCGGCCAAAAAAAAAAAATGACAGTGTTACCCCTTATGTTTTTTTTTCAGGTCCAAATTTTGACCTTCGATATCTCGGCTCTGGAAGGGTCTAGAGCCTCCATTTTTGCGCGCTGGTCGAAGTCTCGTGGCCCTCTGTCAGAATCCAGAGTTTCAAGAAAATCGGAGGGGGTCAAAATTTCGGCCAAAAAAAAAAATGACAGTGTTACCCCTTATGTTTTTTTTTCAGGTCCAAATTTTGACCTTCGATATCTCGGCTCTGGAAGGGTCTAGAGCCTCCATTTTTGCGCGCTGGTCGAAGTCTCGTGGCCCTCTGTCAGAATCCAGAGTTTCAAGAAGATCGGAGGGGGTCAAAATTTCGGCCAAAAAAAAAATGACAGTGTTACCCCTTATGTTTTTTTTTTCAGGTCCAAATTTTGACCTTCGATATCTCGGCTCTGGAAGGGTCTAGAGCCTCCATTTTTGCGTGCTGGTCGAAGTCTCGTGGCCCTCTGTCAGAATCCAGAGTTTCAAGAAAATCGGAGGGAGTCAAAATTTCAGCCAAAAAAAAAAATGACAGTGTTACCCCTTATGTTTTTTTTTCAGGTCCAAATTTTGACCTTCGATATCTCGGTTCTGGAAGGGTCTAGAGCCTCCATTTTTGCGCGCTGGTCGAAGTCTCGTGGCCCTCTGTCAGAATCCAGAGTTTCAAGAAAATCGGAGGGGGTCAAAATTTCAGCCAAAAAAAAAAATGACAGTGTTACCCCTTATGTTTTTTTTTTTCAGGTCCAAATTTTGACCTTCGATATCTCGGTTCTGGAAGGGTCTAGAGCCTCCATTTTTGCGCGCTGGTCGAAGTCTCGTGGCCCTCTGTCAGAATCCAGAGTTTCAAGAAAATCGGAGGGGGTCAAAATTTCAGCCAAAAAAAAAATGACAGTGTTACCCCTTATGTTTTTTTTTCAGGTCCAAATTTTGACCTTCGATATCTCGGTTGTGGAAGGGTCTAGAGCCTCCATTTTTGCGCGCTGGTCGAAGTCTCGTGGCCCTCTGTCAGAATCCAGAGTTTCAAGAAGATCGGAGGGAGTCAAAATTTCAGCCAAAAAAAAAAATGACAGTGTTACCCCTTATGTTTTTTTTTCAGGTCCAAATTTTGACCTTCGATATCTCGGCTCTGGAAGGGTCTAGAGCCTCCATTTTTGCGCGCTGGTCGAAGTCTCGTGGCCCTCTGTCAGAATCCAGAGTTTCAAGAAAATCGGAGGGAGTCAAAATTTCAGCCAAAAAAAAAAATGACAGTGTTACCCCTTATGTTTTTTTTTCAGGTCCAAATTTTGACCTTCGATATCTCGGTTCTGGAAGGGTCTAGAGCCTCCATTTTTGCGCGCTGGTCGAAGTCTCGTGGCCCTCTGTCAGAATCCAGAGTTTCAAGAAAATCGGAGGGGGTCAAAATTTCGGCCAAAAAAAAAAATGACAGTGTTACCCCTTATGTTTTTTTTTCAGGTCCAAATTTTGACCTTCGATATCTCGGCTCTGGAAGGGTCTAGAGCCTCCATTTTTGCGCGCTGGTCGAAGTCTCGTGGCCCTCTGTCAGAATCCAGAGTTTCAAGAAAATCGGAGGGAGTCAAAATTTCGGCCAAAAAAAAAAATGACAGTGTTACCCCTTATGTTTTTTTTTCAGGTCCAAATTTTGACCTTCGATATCTCGGTTCTGGAAGGGTCTAGAGCCTCCATTTTTGCGCGCTGGTCGAAGTCTCGTGGCCCTCTGTCAGAATCCAGAGTTTCAAGAAGATCGGAGGGGGTCAAAATTTCGGCCAAAAAAAAAAATGACAGTGTTACCCCTTATGTTTTTTTTTCAGGTCCAAATTTTGACCTTCGATATCTCGGCTCTGGAAGGGTCTAGAGCCTCCATTTTTGCGCGCTGGTCGAAGTCTCGTGGCCCTCTGTCAGAATCCAGAGTTTCAAGAAAATCGGAGGGGGTCAAAATTTCGGCCAAAAAAAAAAATGACAGTGTTACCCCTTATGTTTTTTTTTCAGGTCCAAATTTTGACCTTCGATATCTCGGCTCTGGAAGGGTCTAGAGCCTCCATTTTTGCGCGCTGGTCGAAGTCTCGTGGCCCTCTGTCAGAATCCAGAGTTTCAAGAAAATCGGAGGGAGTCAAAATTTCAGCCAAAAAAAAAAATGACAGTGTTACCCCTTATGTTTTTTTTTCAGGTCCAAATTTTGACCTTCGATATCTCGGTTCTGGAAGGGTCTAGAGCCTCCATTTTTGCGCGCTGGTCGAAGTCTCGTGGCCCTCTGTCAGAATCCAGAGTTTCAAGAAGATCGGAGGGGGTCAAAATTTCGGCCAAAAAAAAAAAATGACAGTGTTACCCCTTATGTTTTTTTTTCAGGTCCAAATTTTGACCTTCGATATCTCGGCTCTGGAAGGGTCTAGAGCCTCCATTTTTGCGCGCTGGTCGAAGTCTCGTGGCCCTCTGTCAGAATCCAGAGTTTTGAGAAGATTGGGGAAACTTAATTTTTCGGCCAAAAAAAAAAATGACAGTGTTACCCCTTATGTTTTTTTTTCAGGTCCAAATTTTGACCTTCGATATCTCGGTTCTGGAAGGGTCTAGAGCCTCCATTTTTGCGCGCTGGTCGAAGTCTCGTGGCCCTCTGTCAGAATCCAGAGTTTCAAGAAAATCGGAGGGGGTCAAAATTTCGGCCAAAAAAAAAATGACAGTGTTACCCCTTATGTTTTTTTTTCAGGTCCAAATTTTGACCTTCGATATCTCGGCTCTGGAAGGGTCTAGAGCCTCCATTTTTGCGCGCTGGTCGAAGTCTCGTGGCCCTCTGTCAGAATCCAGAGTTTCAAGAAAATCGGAGGGAGTCAAAATTTCAGCCAAAAAAAAAAATGACAGTGTTACCCCTTATGTTTTTTTTTCAGGTCCAAATTTTGACCTTCGATATCTCGGTTCTGGAAGGGTCTAGAGCCTCCATTTTTGCGCGCTGGTCGAAGTCTCGTGGCCCTCTGTCAGAATCCAGAGTTTCAAGAAAATCGGAGGGGGTCAAAATTTCGGCCAAAAAAAAAAATGACAGTGTTACCCCTTATGTTTTTTTTTCAGGTCCAAATTTTGACCTTCGATATCTCGGCTCTGGAAGGGTCTAGAGCCTCCATTTTTGCGCGCTGGTCGAAGTCTCGTGGCCCTCTGTCAGAATCCAGAGTTTCAAGAAAATCGGAGGGGGTCAAAATTTCGGCCAAAAAAAAAAATGACAGTGTTACCCCTTATGTTTTTTTTTCAGGTCCAAATTTTGACCTTCGATATCTCGGCTCTGGAAGGGTCTAGAGCCTCCATTTTTGCGCGCTGGTCGAAGTCTCGTGGCCCTCTGTCAGAATCCAGAGTTTCAAGAAAATCGGAGGGAGTCAAAATTTCAGCCAAAAAAAAAAATGACAGTGTTACCCCTTATGTTTTTTTTTCAGGTCCAAATTTTGACCTTCGATATCTCGGTTCTGGAAGGGTCTAGAGCCTCCATTTTTGCGCGCTGGTCGAAGTCTCGTGGCCCTCTGTCAGAATCCAGAGTTTCAAGAAGATCGGAGGGGGTCAAAATTTCGGCCAAAAAAAAAAAATGACAGTGTTACCCCTTATGTTTTTTTTTCAGGTCCAAATTTTGACCTTCGATATCTCGGCTCTGGAAGGGTCTAGAGCCTCCATTTTTGCGCGCTGGTCGAAGTCTCGTGGCCCTCTGTCAGAATCCAGAGTTTCAAGAAAATCGGAGGGGGTCAAAATTTCGGCCAAAAAAAAAAATGACAGTGTTACCCCTTATGTTTTTTTTTCAGGTCCAAATTTTGACCTTCGATATCTCGGCTCTGGAAGGGTCTAGAGCCTCCATTTTTGCGCGCTGGTCGAAGTCTCGTGGCCCTCTGTCAGAATCCAGAGTTTCAAGAAGATCGGAGGGGGTCAAAATTTCGGCCAAAAAAAAAATGACAGTGTTACCCCTTATGTTTTTTTTTCAGGTCCAAATTTTGACCTTCGATATCTCGGCTCTGGAAGGGTCTAGAGCCTCCATTTTTGCGTGCTGGTCGAAGTCTCGTGGCCCTCTGTCAGAATCCAGAGTTTCAAGAAAATCGGAGGGAGTCAAAATTTCAGCCAAAAAAAAAAATGACAGTGTTACCCCTTATGTTTTTTTTTCAGGTCCAAATTTTGACCTTCGATATCTCGGTTCTGGAAGGGTCTAGAGCCTCCATTTTTGCGCGCTGGTCGAAGTCTCGTGGCCCTCTGTCAGAATCCAGAGTTTCAAGAAAATCGGAGGGGGTCAAAATTTCAGCCAAAAAAAAAAATGACAGTGTTACCCCTTATGTTTTTTTTTTCAGGTCCAAATTTTGACCTTCGATATCTCGGTTCTGGAAGGGTCTAGAGCCTCCATTTTTGCGCGCTGGTCGAAGTCTCGTGGCCCTCTGTCAGAATCCAGATTTTCAAGAAAATCGGAGGGGGTCAAAATTTCAGCCAAAAAAAAAAATGACAGTGTTACCCCTTATGTTTTTTTTTCAGGTCCAAATTTTGACCTTCGATATCTCGGTTGTGGAAGGGTCTAGAGCCTCCATTTTTGCGCGCTGGTCGAAGTCTCGTGGCCCTCTGTCAGAATCCAGAGTTTCAAGAAAATCGGAGGGGGTCAAAATTTCGGCCAAAAAAAAAAAATGACAGTGTTACCCCTTATGTTTTTTTTTCAGGTCCAAATTTTGACCTTCGATATCTCGGCTCTGGAAGGGTCTAGAGCCTCCATTTTTGCGCGCTGGTCGAAGTCTCGTGGCCCTCTGTCAGAATCCAGAGTTTCAAGAAAATCGGAGGGGGTCAAAATTTCGGCCAAAAAAAAAAATGACAGTGTTACCCCTTATGTTTTTTTTTCAGGTCCAAATTTTGACCTTCGATATCTCGGCTCTGGAAGGGTCTAGAGCCTCCATTTTTGCGCGCTGGTCGAAGTCTCGTGGCCCTCTGTCAGAATCCAGAGTTTCAAGAAAATCGGAGGGGGTCAAAATTTCGGCCAAAAAAAAAAATGACAGTGTTACCCCTTATGTTTTTTTTTCAGGTCCAAATTTTGACCTTCGATATCTCGGCTCTGGAAGGGTCTAGAGCCTCCATTTTTGCGCGCTGGTCGAAGTCTCGTGGCCCTCTGTCAGAATCCAGAGTTTTGAGAAGATTGGGGAAACTTAATTTTTCGGCCAAAA
Source organism: Cyprinella venusta (assembly GCA_038021265.1). NCBI lineage: Eukaryota > Metazoa > Chordata > Actinopteri > Cypriniformes > Leuciscidae > Cyprinella > Cyprinella venusta. The sequence continues at coordinate 3,809,755 of CM075884.1, read as the reverse complement.
AAAAAAATGACAGTGTTACCCCTTATGTTTTTTTTTCAGGTCCAAATTTTGACCTTCGATATCTCGGTTCTGGAAGGGTCTAGAGCCTCCATTTTTGCGCGCTGGTCGAAGTCTCGTGGCCCTCTGTCAGAATCCAGAGTTTCAAGAAAATCGGAGGGGGTCAAAATTTCGGCCAAAAAAAAAAATGACAGTGTTACCCCTTATGTTTTTTTTTCAGGTCCAAATTTTGACCTTCGATATCTCGGCTCTGGAAGGGTCTAGAGCCTCCATTTTTGCGCGCTGGTCGAAGTCTCGTGGCCCTCTGTCAGAATCCAGAGTTTCAAGAAAATCGGAGGGAGTCAAAATTTCGGGCAAAAAAAAAAATGACAGTGTTACCCCTTATGTTTTTTTTTCAGGTCCAAATTTTGACCTTCGATATCTCGGTTCTGGAAGGGTCTAGAGCCTCCATTTTTGCGCGCTGGTCGAAGTCTCGTGGCCCTCTGTCAGAATCCAGAGTTTCAAGAAGATCGGAGGGGGTCAAAATTTCGGCCAAAAAAAAAAAATGACAGTGTTACCCCTTATGTTTTTTTTTCAGGTCCAAATTTTGACCTTCGATATCTCGGCTCTGGAAGGGTCTAGAGCCTCCATTTTTGCGCGCTGGTCGAAGTCTCGTGGCCCTCTGTCAGAATCCAGAGTTTCAAGAAAATCGGAGGGGGTCAAACTTTCGGCCAAAAAAAAAAATGACAGTGTTACCCCTTATGTTTTTTTTTCAGGTCCAAATTTTGACCTTCGATATCTCGGCTCTGGAAGGGTCTAGAGCCTCCATTTTTGCGCGCTGGTCGAAGTCTCGTGGCCCTCTGTCAGAATCCAGAGTTTTGAGAAGATTGGGGAAACTTAATTTTTCGGCCAAAAAAAAAAAACATAAGGGGTAACACTGTTTTTTTTTTCTGATGGAAATTTTGAGTTTCAACATCTCAGCTCTGGAAGTGTCTAGAGCCTCAATTTTTGCACTCAGGTCCAAGTCTCTTGGCCCTCTATCAGAATCCAGAGTTTTGAGAAGATTGGGGAAACTTAATTTTTTGCCAAAAAAATAAAAAAACATAAGGGGTAACACTGTCGTTTTTTTCTGGTGGAAATTTTGAGTTTTGATATCTCAGCTCTGTAAGGGTCTAGAGCCTCCATTTTAGCACTCAGGTCACTGAAACTCACTGAAACGCATTACCGCTCGACAGCCTTAGTCAAACCAGTTGGCGCGTATGGTGGGGTTGCGGAGAGTTTGTGAGATTGTGGTTCTCTAACACTGTGTAATGGAAATCATTATGAATTATAATTAGCTATGCTAATTATTTCCCATCTGCCTTTTCTGTTGTTATCCCAGGATGCTTGTTCTGAGAAAAATGGCGTTTGTCAGGTCCAGTTTTGTATCCAGCCTCTCATGGAGACTTCAGATGCCCCAACACCTGTGAAGACAAGACTAAACACGGGCGATATATTATGCCCTCAATATCACATGATTAACTAAATGTATTTTTCCATGTACTTTTCTGATATGCACTTTCTGTATAACTGGTTTGAAACAATATGTATGTTAGCCAGAGGAGAACTGGCACCCGACTGAGCCTGGGTTCTCCCAAGGTTTTTTTTTCTCCATTCAATCGCCTGATGGAGTTTTGGTTCCTTGCGATTGTTGCCTTGCTTTTGTCTTGCTTAGTTAGTTGTAGTTGCTTAGCATAATGTGGTGTTCGTCAGGTCCAGTTCTGTATCCAGCTTCTCATGGAGAGATCAGATGCCCCAACGCCTGTGAAGCGACGACTCAACACTGGCGACAGATTATGCCCTTAATGTTACATGATTAACAAAATGTATTTCTTCCATGTACCATTCTGATATGCATTTTCTGTAAAGCTGCTTTGAAAGAATATGTATGTTAGCCAGAGGAGAAGTGTTCCCTGACTGAGCCCGATTTCTCCCAAGGTTTCTTTCTTCATTCAATCGCTTGATGGATTTCTGGTTCCTTGCCACTGTTGTCTTGCTTTTGGCTTATTATTGATATCTGTTGTACCACTCTCATGTTATCAGCTGCTTTTATATAATCTGTATTGTGCGCTCTATAGTATGTACGTCTATAATGTGGTGTCAGTGTCTATAGTTTCTACATCTATAATTTAGTGTCAGTGTCTATAATATCTACACTTATACTATATCTATTAATATAGTGTCAGTCTATACTATGTACAAATATAATCAACTCTACAATATCTACATCTATAATCTAGTGTCAGAAACTAAAATCTGTAATATCTACATCTATAGTGAAATCTACAATATCTACATCTATAATCTAGTGTCAGAAACTAAAATCTGTAATATCTACATCTATAGTGAAATCTACAATATCTACATCTATAATCTAGTGTCAAAAACTAAAATCTGTAATATCTACATCTATAGTGAAATCTACAATATCTACATCTATAATCTAGTGTCGGAAACTAAAATCTATAATATCTACATCTATACTCTAGTGTCAGAAACTAAAATCTATAATATCTACATCTATAGTGACATCTACAATATCTACATCTATAATCTAGAAAAGGAGCCATCTACTATATATAGATCTATGTGAAAAATCTAGAAAAGGAGACATCTACAATATCTACATCTATAATCTAGAAATGGAGACATCTACAATATCTACATCTATAATCTAGAAAAAATCTAGAAAAGGAGACATCTACAATATCTACATCTATAATAAAGTGACTTGAAAACAATCAAAAAACTCGAAAACGCATGTGAAAAATCTAGAAAAGGAGCCATCTACTATATATAGATCTATGTGAAAAATCTAGAAAAGGAGCCATCTACTATATATAGATCTATGTGAAAAATCTAGAAAAGGAGCCATCTACTATATATAGATCTATGTGAAAAATCTAGAAAAGGAGCCATCTACTATATATAGATCTATGTGAAAAATCTAGAAAAGGAGCCATCTACTATATATAGATCTATGTGAAAAATCTAGAAAAGGAGCCATCTACTATATATAGATCTATGTGAAAAATCTAGAAAAGGAGCCATCTACTATATATAGATCTATGTGAAAAATCTAGAAAAGGAGCCATCTACTATATATAGATCTATGTGAAAAATCTAGAAAAGGAGCCATCTACTATATATAGATCTATGTGAAAAATCTAGAAAAGGAGCCATCTACTATATATAGATCTATGTGAAAAATCTAGAAAAGGAGCCATCTACTATATATAGATCTATGTGAAAAATCTAGAAAAGGAGCCATCTACTATATATAGATCTATGTGAAAAATCTAGAAAAGGAGCCATCTACTATATATAGATCTATGTGAAAAATCTAGAAAAGGAGCCATCTACTATATATAGATCTATGTGAAAAATCTAGAAAAGGAGCCATCTACTATATATAGATCTATGTGAAAAATCTAGAAAAGGAGCCATCTACTATATATAGATCTATGTGAAAAATCTAGAAAAGGAGCCATCTACTATATATAGATCTATGTGAAAAATCTAGAAAAGGAGCCATCTACTATATATAGATCTATGTGAAAAATCTAGAAAAGGAGCCATCTACTATATATAGATCTATGTGAAAAATCTAGAAAAGGAGCCATCTACTATATATAGATCTATGTGAAAAATCTAGAAAAGGAGCCATCTACTATATATAGATCTATGTGAAAAATCTAGAAAAGGAGCCATCTACTATATATAGATCTATGTGAAAAATCTAGAAAAGGAGCCATCTACTATATATAGATCTATGTGAAAAATCTAGAAAAGGAGCCATCTACTATATATAGATCTATGTGAAAAATCTAGAAAAGGAGCCATCTACTATATATAGATCTATGTGAAAAATCTAGAAAAGGAGCCATCTACTATATATAGATCTATGTGAAAAATCTAGAAAAGGAGCCATCTACTATATATAGATCTATGTGAAAAATCTAGAAAAGGAGCCATCTACTATATATAGATCTATGTGAAAAATCTAGAAAAGGAGCCATCTACTATATATAGATCTATGTGAAAAATCTAGAAAAGGAGCCATCTACTATATATAGATCTATGTGAAAAATCTAGAAAAGGAGCCATCTACTATATATAGATCTATGTGAAAAATCTAGAAAAGGAGCCATCTACTATATATAGATCTATGTGAAAAATCTAGAAAAGGAGCCATCTACTATATATAGATCTATGTGAAAAATCTAGAAAAGGAGCCATCTACTATATATAGATCTATGTGAAAAATCTAGAAAAGGAGCCATCTACTATATATAGATCTATGTGAAAAATCTAGAAAAGGAGCCATCTACTATATATAGATCTATGTGAAAAATCTAGAAAAGGAGCCATCTACTATATATAGATCTATGTGAAAAATCTAGAAAAGGAGCCATCTACTATATATAGATCTATGTGAAAAATCTAGAAAAGGAGCCATCTACTATATATAGATCTATGTGAAAAATCTAGAAAAGGAGCCATCTACTATATATAGATCTATGTGAAAAATCTAGAAAAGGAGCCATCTACTATATATAGATCTATGTGAAAAATCTAGAAAAGGAGCCATCTACTATATATAGATCTATGTGAAAAATCTAGAAAAGGAGCCATCTACTATATATAGATCTATGTGAAAAATCTAGAAAAGGAGCCATCTACTATATATAGATCTATGTGAAAAATCTAGAAAAGGAGCCATCTACTATATATAGATCTATGTGAAAAATCTAGAAAAGGAGCCATCTACTATATATAGATCTATGTGAAAAATCTAGAAAAGGAGCCATCTACTATATATAGATCTATGTGAAAAATCTAGAAAAGGAGCCATCTACTATATATAGATCTATGTGAAAAATCTAGAAAAGGAGCCATCTACTATATATAGATCTATGTGAAAAATCTAGAAAAGGAGCCATCTACTATATATAGATCTATGTGAAAAATCTAGAAAAGGAGCCATCTACTATATATAGATCTATGTGAAAAATCTAGAAAAGGAGCCATCTACTATATATAGATCTATGTGAAAAATCTAGAAAAGGAGCCATCTACTATATATAGATCTATGTGAAAAATCTAGAAAAGGAGCCATCTACTATATATAGATCTATGTGAAAAATCTAGAAAAGGAGCCATCTACTATATATAGATCTATGTGAAAAATCTAGAAAAGGAGCCATCTACTATATATAGATCTATGTGAAAAATCTAGAAAAGGAGCCATCTACTATATATAGATCTATGTGAAAAATCTAGAAAAGGAGCCATCTACTATATATAGATCTATGTGAAAAATCTAGAAAAGGAGCCATCTACTATATATAGATCTATGTGAAAAATCTAGAAAAGGAGCCATCTACTATATATAGATCTATGTGAAAAATCTAGAAAAGGAGCCATCTACTATATATAGATCTATGTGAAAAATCTAGAAAAGGAGCCATCTACTATATATAGATCTATGTGAAAAATCTAGAAAAGGAGCCATCTACTATATATAGATCTATGTGAAAAATCTAGAAAAGGAGCCATCTACTATATATAGATCTATGTGAAAAATCTAGAAAAGGAGCCATCTACTATATATAGATCTATGTGAAAAATCTAGAAAAGGAGCCATCTACTATATATAGATCTATGTGAAAAATCTAGAAAAGGAGCCATCTACTATATATAGATCTATGTGAAAAATCTAGAAAAGGAGCCATCTACTATATATAGATCTATGTGAAAAATCTAGAAAAGGAGCCATCTACTATATATAGATCTATGTGAAAAATCTAGAAAAGGAGCCATCTACTATATATAGATCTATGTGAAAAATCTAGAAAAGGAGCCATCTACTATATATAGATCTATGTGAAAAATCTAGAAAAGGAGCCATCTACTATATATAGATCTATGTGAAAAATCTAGAAAAGGAGCCATCTACTATATATAGATCTATGTGAAAAATCTAGAAAAGGAGCCATCTACTATATATAGATCTATGTGAAAAATCTAGAAAAGGAGCCATCTACTATATATAGATCTATGTGAAAAATCTAGAAAAGGAGCCATCTACTATATATAGATCTATGTGAAAAATCTAGAAAAGGAGCCATCTACTATATATAGATCTATGTGAAAAATCTAGAAAAGGAGCCATCTACTATATATAGATCTATGTGAAAAATCTAGAAAAGGAGCCATCTACTATATATAGATCTATGTGAAAAATCTAGAAAAGGAGCCATCTACTATATATAGATCTATGTGAAAAATCTAGAAAAGGAGCCATCTACTATATATAGATCTATGTGAAAAATCTAGAAAAGGAGCCATCTACTATATATAGATCTATGTGAAAAATCTAGAAAAGGAGCCATCTACTATATATAGATCTATGTGAAAAATCTAGAAAAGGAGCCATCTACTATATATAGATCTATGTGAAAAATCTAGAAAAGGAGCCATCTACTATATATAGATCTATGTGAAAAATCTAGAAAAGGAGCCATCTACTATATATAGATCTATGTGAAAAATCTAGAAAAGGAGCCATCTACTATATATAGATCTATGTGAAAAATCTAGAAAAGGAGCCATCTACTATATATAGATCTATGTGAAAAATCTAGAAAAGGAGCCATCTACTATATATAGATCTATGTGAAAAATCTAGAAAAGGAGCCATCTACTATATATAGATCTATGTGAAAAATCTAGAAAAGGAGCCATCTACTATATATAGATCTATGTGAAAAATCTAGAAAAGGAGCCATCTACTATATATAGATCTATGTGAAAAATCTAGAAAAGGAGCCATCTACTATATATAGATCTATGTGAAAAATCTAGAAAAGGAGCCATCTACTATATATAGATCTATGTGAAAAATCTAGAAAAGGAGCCATCTACTATATATAGATCTATGTGAAAAATCTAGAAAAGGAGCCATCTACTATATATAGATCTATGTGAAAAATCTAGAAAAGGAGCCATCTACTATATATAGATCTATGTGAAAAATCTAGAAAAGGAGCCATCTACTATATATAGATCTATGTGAAAAATCTAGAAAAGGAGCCATCTACTATATATAGATCTATGTGAAAAATCTAGAAAAGGAGCCATCTACTATATATAGATCTATGTGAAAAATCTAGAAAAGGAGCCATCTACTATATATAGATCTATGTGAAAAATCTAGAAAAGGAGCCATCTACTATATATAGATCTATGTGAAAAATCTAGAAAAGGAGCCATCTACTATATATAGATCTATGTGAAAAATCTAGAAAAGGAGCCATCTACTATATATAGATCTATGTGAAAAATCTAGAAAAGGAGCCATCTACTATATATAGATCTATGTGAAAAATCTAGAAAAGGAGCCATCTACTATATATAGATCTATGTGAAAAATCTAGAAAAGGAGCCATCTACTATATATAGATCTATGTGAAAAATCTAGAAAAGGAGCCATCTACTATATATAGATCTATGTGAAAAATCTAGAAAAGGAGCCATCTACTATATATAGATCTATGTGAAAAATCTAGAAAAGGAGCCATCTACTATATATAGATCTATGTGAAAAATCTAGAAAAGGAGCCATCTACTATATATAGATCTATGTGAAAAATCTAGAAAAGGAGCCATCTACTATATATAGATCTATGTGAAAAATCTAGAAAAGGAGCCATCTACTATATATAGATCTATGTGAAAAATCTAGAAAAGGAGCCATCTACTATATATTCTTAAAAGTGTCTAGTGTCTAGTGTCTAGTGTCTAGTGTCTAGTGTCTAGTGTCTAGTGTCTAGTGTCTAGTGTCTAGTGTCTAGTGTCTAGTGTCTAGTGTCTAGTGTCTAGTGTCTAGTGTCTAGTGTCTAGTGTCTAGTGTCTAGTGTCTAGTGTCTAGTGTCTAGTGTCTAGTGTCTAGTGTCTAGTGTCTAGTGTCTAGTGTCTAGTGTCTAGTGTCTAGTGTCTAGTGTCTAGTGTCTAGTGTCTAGTGTCTAGTGTCTAGTGTCTAGTGTCTAGTGTCTAGTGTCTAGTGTCTAGTGTCTAGTGTCTAGTGTCTAGTGTCTAGTGTCTAGTGTCTAGTGTCTAGTGTCTAGTGTCTAGTGTCTAGTGTCTAGTGTCTAGTGTCTAGTGTCTAGTGTCTAGTGTCTAGTGTCTAGTGTCTAGTGTCTAGTGTCTAGTGTCTAGTGTCTAGTGTCTAGTGTCTAGTGTCTAGTGTCTAGTGTCTAGTGTCTAGTGTCTAGTGTCTAGTGTCTAGTGTCTAGTGTCTAGTGTCTAGTGTCTAGTGTCTAGTGTCTAGTGTCTAGTGTCTAGTGTCTAGTGTCTAGTGTCTAGTGTCTAGTGTCTAGTGTCTAGTGTCTAGTGTCTAGTGTCTAGCTACCGTCAAAATCAAAAAAATCCAAAAAAATCGGAAAAAATAAAAAAAATAAAAAATAAAATACAATAAATAAAGACTAGAAGAAATAACACAAAAAAAAAAAAACAAAATTTAAAAACTTTAATTTTTACAGGATTTTAAACTTTATTCTTACAAAGACAACATTTCACCACTCAGATGTCTTCCTGCTTCCAAGATCCTGAAACCATCAGAACTTTGTCCACATGATGATAGCTGGAGCAAACTGCACACACCTGAAAAATATAAAAATAGCCACATGTCAAACTCACTAGCAGCAACTACTGCTGTAGACCAAAATCTGCACTGAGGGAGCCATAGACACTCACCAGCAACTGGAACACCACACAGCCATAGCTGGGGAAAACTGCAGACACCTGAAAAATAAAAGAATAGCCACATGTCAAACAGCAACTATATTCTCACTGACAACAATGCTGTAGACCAGAATCTGCACTGCTGGAGCCATAGACACTCACCGACAACCAGAACATCAAGAGCACAGGAACAGCCAAAGCTGGAGAAAACTGCAGAGAAAACAAAAAATAAACACCAGATTCAGATCAGCTTAAAGATTAGCAGTGTTTAGGGAGACTGCCACCCATCCATTCTTGTTTGTGGTTGGACTCAACAGCAGTTTGTTGGGCCATTTGCTCCCCTCCAAGCAATACAGCTTTGTCAAGTCACGTACATCTGTGAGGAATGATCAAGGTTAGGATAGCGAAGCAATTTGAAGGATTCTACAAGGAAGGATGACATTTTGCTTACCTTGCCATGTAAAGATCAAGGTGCACCGTCGCATATTGACACCATTACAGCTGCAAGAGAAAATCCAAACAGTGGAGAATATCAACTTTGTGGCTTAAAGTGGATGTCCTGTAAAGATCATAAAGAGATCAGCTACATACCTCACCTATTCCCTCTTCAGTAACTCTCACATTTGGTGTTGAGAGGCACAGCCCATGGCATTCATCTGGAAGAACAACATAGATAGACAAATAAGTTAAGCACTTGCCCTGGCACCTTATTCAGATCCTCAGCTCCTAATGAGCTGAAGATCTGAATCGTTTGTGTTAACTCAGGGAGACATGCACAATATGCAGAGCAGTGGGTCGTGGGGACTGGAGTTTAACTCCCTTTGCTGCTTTAGTGTGTACAAACCAATCTGAGCCTCTGGATTTAACTCGTGAGAAAGCTGCAACACCAACCCATCCGGTTATCATCTTGGTCCTGTTAAAACAAATTAAAGAGAAAAGTGCAAAAAGCTGCATTGGCTCCATTCAAAGTCCTACACCACAGCAAACTCGCCTCCGCCACGACCAGATTGTGCTGCAAGAAAGAGGAATAACAAACATTCAAAAGCAGTCATTTACTGCATCTGCAAACTTTAACATAGTAAGTGTTTCACCATTTTGAGTTTTCTCAAAATAGTTAAACACTTACCAAAAGCCACAAATTTGGGATTCATGGAGACAACTCTGAAATCACCTGCAAAGACACAAACAAAATCACACATATTGCATAATGCATTTAAAGATGAGCATAATGCATTTAAAGATGAAAGCTTACCACAAAGCTCACCTGATCCCTACAAAGAGACACAAACCACACCAACTGCAAGAGCAGAGTGCAGAGAGCACTGATCTAACAGAGCTGAAACTAGGCTTTTTAAAGGGCCCAAGCCAGCTGCAGCCACTGACGAGTAGGCGGAGTCAATATCCAATCAGCCTTGAAACACCAATCAGCTGCTGGAATGATTACCGAAGCAATGATCCAATCAGCCTTGAAACACCAATCAGCTGCTGGAATGGTTACAGAAGCCATCTTGCAACTGTCTTGTAAGAAGCAATGCCAGAAAAGAAATCACTATAATACATACCCAGTTCTTTGGGTAATAAACTCTGAGGTTTAATGTTTAGAAATTATTCATAGACATAGTGAAATGTGTGTGATAATGAATTCCAACCCGTCGTAAATGGAATGCGGGTGCACGTTCATTCTCAATTACCATAAATCAAGTCCATCATACCCAACTGACATCTACATATATATATATATATATATACGCTATATAGATATATAGATAGCATATATCTATGCTATCAGTTCATTTGATTTGATTAACTTTATTGGAACTTTCCCTGCTGACATTTTCACCGTCCATAAAAGTTGCACACATACAAAAACAAAAGAACACATATAAAAGAAAAGAAACACATCTAAAAAATGTACATGTCAAATTCCAATCACAATCCACATACACACAATTTGACATTTACTTGGATTCTTACAAAATGCATGCTATACATGGCAATACATAAATACATGACACTATTTTAACCCATTTCAGTTCAAACGCTCTGGATTAGACCCAGGTCAAGCAACTTTGGTCAGTCTGACACCTGTGAATGGGATTCAAGTTTCAAGTTTTCCTTTATTGTCATTGTAACATGTACAACAAAATTACAAGTACCAACCAGTTGGTGCGTCAATAAAATCAATAACAAAAACAAAAAAGAATACAATAATAAATAACAATAAAATCCTTAAGCATAAACACAACGAGGGGTGTCTGTTTTACCTGTTTTTGTGACTAACGTTTCTTTAGTATAACCATTGGGGTATAAAACTCAATTTAAATTCTCGGTATTGCATTGGACTCTACGATCGGCGGAAGTTATCGAGCATCCTTACACCTTCATCGGAAAAACCGTCGTGTGTCGAGCCCATACCGAGAATTCATACTCCATGGTTATACTAAAGAAACGTTAGTCACAAAAACAGATAAAACAGACACCCCTTGTTGTGTTTTGAGTCTTCTTCCGTTGCAGCTACCGCATGAGCTGGCACTTTTCGACAGTGCATCCCATGGATCCACGTAGCCCTCTCCCCGACTTTCACCGCAGTGTGAGTTGTCAGCAAAACCTGAAATGGCTCCTGCCACCTCTTCGCTTTCCAATGTTTCTGCCTCAGGTCCTTTATCAGCACCAAATCTCCTGGATATTGTGCAGAGCCATCTCAGCTGGCACTGGAACTGCTGCTTTGACCTGTTTTGAGATATCAGAGAACACCTTTTTTTTTTCAATAGACCTTTCTTCTCAAAACTCTGGATTCTGATAGAGGGCCATGAGATTTCGACCAGCCGCAAAAATGGAGGCTCTAGACCCTTCCAGAGCCGAGATATCAAAGGTCAAAATTTGGACCTAAAAAAAAACATAAGGGGTAACACTGTCATTTTTTTTTTTTGGCCGAAATTTTGACCCCCTCCGATCTTCTTGAAACTCTGGATTCTGACAGAGGGCCACGAGACTTGGACCAGCGCGCAAAAATGGAGGCTCTAGACCCTTCCAGAGCCAAGATTTCGAAGGTCAAAATTTGGACCTGAAAAAAAAACATAAGGGGTAACACTGTCATATTTTTTTTTGGCCGAAATTTTGACCCCCTCCGATCTTCTTGAAACTCTGGATTCTGACAGAGGGCCACGAGACTTCGACCAGCGCGCAAAAATGGAGGCTCTAGACCCTTCCAGAGCCGAGATATCGAAGGTCAAAATTTGGACCTGAAAAAAAAACATAAGGGGTAACACTGTCATTTTTTTTTTTTGGCCGAAATTTTGACCCCCTCCGATCTTCTTGAAACTCTGGATTCTGACAGAGGGCCACGAGACTTCGACCAGCGCGCAAAAATGGAGGCTCTAGACCCTTCCAGAGCTGAGATATCGAAGGTCAAAATTTGGACCTGAAAAAAAAACATAAGGGGTAACACTGTCATTTTTTTTTTTTTTGGCCGAAATTTTGACCCCCTCCGATCTTCTTGAAACTCTGGATTCTGACAGAGGGCCACGAGACTTGGACCAGCGCGCAAAAATGGAGGCTCTAGACCCTTCCAGAGCCAAGATTTCGAAGGTCAAAATTTGGACCTGAAAAAAAAACATAAGGGGTAACACTGTCATTTTTTTTTTTTGCCCGAAATTTTGACCCCCTCCGATCTTCTTGAAACTCTGGATTCTGACAGAGGGCCACGAGACTTCGACCAGCGCGCAAAAATGAAGGCTCTAGACCCTTCCAGAGCTGAGATATCGAAGGTCAAAATTTGGACCTGAAAAAAAAACATAAGGGGTAACACTGTCATATTTTTTTTTGGCCGAAATTTTGACCCCCTCCGATCTTCTTGAAACTCTGGATTCTGACAGAGGGCCACGAGACTTGGACCAGCGCGCAAAAATGGAGGCTCTAGACCCTTCCAGAGCCGAGATATCGAAGGTCAAAATTTGGACCTGAAAAAAAAACATAAGGGGTAACACTGTCATTTTTTTTTTTTGGCCGAAATTTTGACCCCCTCCGATCTTCTTGAAACTCTGGATTCTGACAGAGGGCCACGAGACTTCGACCAGCGCGCAAAAATGGAGGCTCTAGACCCTTCCAGAGCCGAGATATCGAGGGTCAAAATTTGGACCTGAAAAAAAATCATAAGGGGTAACACTGTCATTTTTTTTTTTGGCCGAAATTTTGACCCCCTCCGATCTTCTTGAAACTCTGGATTCTGACAGAGGGCCACGAGACTTGGACCAGCGCGCAAAAATGGAGGCTCTAGACCCTTCCAGAGCCGAGATATCGAAGGTCAAAATTTGGACCTGAAAAAAAAACATAAGGGGTAACACTGTCATTTTTTTTTTTTTGGCCGAAATTTTGACCCCCTCCGATCTTCTTGAAACTCTGGATTCTGACAGAGGGCCACGAGACTTGGACCAGCGCGCAAAAATGGAGGCTCTAGACCCTTCCAGAGCCGAGATATCGAAGGTCAAAATTTGGACCTGAAAAAAAAAACATAAGGGGTAACACTGTCATTTTTTTTTTTTTTTTGGCCGAAATTTTGAACCCCTCCGATCTTCTTGAAACTCTGGATTCTGACAGAGGGCCACGAGACTTGGACCAGCGCGCAAAAATGGAGGCTCTAGACCCTTCCAGAGCCAAGATTTCGAAGGTCAAAATTTGGACCTGAAAAAAAAACATAAGGGGTAACACTGTCATATTTTTTTTTGGCCGAAATTTTGACCCCCTCCGATCTTCTTGAAACTCTGGATTCTGACAGAGGGCCACGAGACTTCGACCAGCGCGCAAAAATGGAGGCTCTAGACCCTTCCAGAGCCGAGATATCGAGGGTCAAAATTTGGACCTGAAAAAAAAACATAAGGGGTAACACTGTCATTTTTTTTTTTGGCCGAAATTTTGACCCCCTCCGATCTTCTTGAAACTCTGGATTCTGACAGAGGGCCACGAGACTTGGACCAGCGCGCAAAAATGGAGGCTCTAGACCCTTCCAGAGCCGAGATATCGAAGGTCAAAATTTGGACCTGAAAAAAAAACATAAGGGGTAACACTGTCATTTTTTTTTTTTGGCCGAAATTTTGACCCCCTCCGATCTTCTTGAAACTCTGGATTCTGACAGAGGGCCACGAGATTTCGACCAGCGCGCAAAAATGGAGGCTCTAGACCCTTCCAGAGCCGGGATATCGAAGGTCAAAATTTGGACCTGAAAAAAAAACATAAGGGGTAACACTGTCATTTTTTTTTGGCCAAAATTTTGACCCCCTCCGATCTTCTTGAAACTCTGGATTCTGACAGAGGGCCACGAGACTTCGACCAGCGCGCAAAAATGGAGGCTCTAGACCCTTCCAGAGCCGAGATATCGAAGGTCAAAATTTGGACCTGAAAAAAAAACATAAGGGGTAACACTGTCATATTTTTTTTTTGGCCGAAATTTTGACCCCCTCCGATCTTCTTGAAACTCTGGATTCTGACAGAGGGCCACGAGACTTGGACCAGCGCGCAAAAATGGAGGCTCTAGACCCTTCCAGAGCCGAGATATCGAAGGTCAAAATTTGGACCTGAAAAAAAAACATAAGGGGTAACACTGTCATTTTTTTTTTGGCCGAAATTTTGACCCGCTCCGATCTTCTTGAAACTCTGGATTCCGACAGAGGGCCACGAGACTTGGACCAGCGCGCAAAAACGGAGGCTCTAGACCCTTCCAGAGCCGAGATATCGAAGGTCAAAATTTGGACCTGAAAAAAAAACATAAGGGGTAACACTGTCATTTTTTTTTTTGGCCGAAATTTTGACCCCCTCCGATCTTCTTGAAACTCTGGATTCTGACAGAGGGCCACGAGACTTGGACCAGCGCGCAAAAATGGAGGCTCTAGACCCTTCCAGAGCCGAGATATCGAAGGTCAAAATTTGGACCTGAAAAAAAAACATAAGGGGTAACACTGTCATTTTTTTTTTTTGGCCGAAATTTTGACCCCCTCCGATCTTCTTGAAACTCTGGATTCTGACAGAGGGCCACGAGACTTGGACCAGCGCGCAAAAATGGAGGCTCTAGACCCTTCCAGAGCCGAGATATCGAAGGTCAAAATTTGGACCTGAAAAAAAAACATAAGGGGTAACACTGTCATTTTTTTTTTTTGGCCGAAATTTTGACCCCCTCCGATCTTCTTGAAACTCTGGATTCTGACAGAGGGCCACGAGACTTGGACCAGCGCGCAAAAATGGAGGCTCTAGACCCTTCCAGAGCCGAGATATCGAGGGTCAAAATTTGGACCTGAAAAAAAATCATAAGGGGTAACACTGTCATTTTTTTTTTTTGGCCGAAATTTTGACCCCCTCCGATCTTCTTGAAACTCTGTATTCTGACAGAGGGCCACGAGACTTGGACCAGCGCGCAAAAATGGAGGCTCTAGACCCTTCCAGAGCCAAGATTTCGAAGGTCAAAATTTGGACCTGAAAAAAAAACATAAGGGGTAACACTGTCATTTTTTTTTTGGCCGAAATTTTGACCCGCTCCGATCTTCTTGAAACTCTGGATTCCGACAGAGGGCCACGAGACTTGGACCAGCGCGCAAAAACGGAGGCTCTAGACCCTTCCAGAGCCGAGATATCGAAGGTCAAAATTTGGACCTGAAAAAAAAACATAAGGGGTAACACTGTCATTTTTTTTTTTGGCCGAAATTTTGACCCCCTCCGATCTTCTTGAAACTCTGGATTCTGACAGAGGGCCACGAGACTTGGACCAGCGCGCAAAAATGGAGGCTCTAGACCCTTCCAGAGCCGAGATATCGAAGGTCAAAATTTGGACCTGAAAAAAAAAACATAAGGGGTAACACTGTCATTTTTTTTTTTTGGCCGAAATTTTGACCCCCTCCGATCTTCTTGAAACTCTGGATTCTGACAGAGGGCCACGAGACTTGGACCAGCGCGCAAAAATGGAGGCTCTAGACCCTTCCAGAGCCGAGATATCGAAGGTCAAAATTTGGACCTGAAAAAAAAAACATAAGGGGTAACACTGTCATTTTTTTTTTTTTTTGGCCGAAATTTTGAACCCCTCCGATCTTCTTGAAACTCTGGATTCTGACAGAGGGCCACGAGACTTCGACCAGCGCGCAAAAATGGAGGCTCTAGACCCTTCCAGAGCCAAGATTTCGAAGGTCAAAATTTGGACCTGAAAAAAAAACATAAGGGGTAACACTGTCATATTTTTTTTTGGCCGAAATTTTGACCCCCTCCGATCTTCTTGAAACTCTGGATTCTGACAGAGGGCCACGAGACTTGGACCAGCGCGCAAAAATGGAGGCTCTAGACCCTTCCAGAGCCGAGATATCGAGGGTCAAAATTTGGACCTGAAAAAAAAACATAAGGGGTAACACTGTCATTTTTTTTTTTTGGCCGAAATTTTGACCCCCTCCGATCTTCTTGAAACTCTGGATTCTGACAGAGTGCCACGAGACTTGGACCAGCGCGCAAAAATGGAGGCTCTAGACCCTTCCAGAGCCGAGATATCGAAGGTCAAAATTTGGACCTGAAAAAAAAAACATAAGGGGTAACACTGTCATTTTTTTTTTTTTTTGGCCGAAATTTTGAACCCCTCCGATCTTCTTGAAACTCTGGATTCTGACAGAGGGCCACGAGACTTCGACCAGCGCGCAAAAATGGAGGCTCTAGACCCTTCCAGAGCCAAGATTTCGAAGGTCAAAATTTGGACCTGAAAAAAAAACATAAGGGGTAACACTGTCATATTTTTTTTTGGCCGAAATTTTGACCCCCTCCGATCTTCTTGAAACTCTGGATTCTGACAGAGGGCCACGAGACTTCGACCAGCGCGCAAAAATGGAGGCTCTAGACCCTTCCAGAGCCGAGATATCGAGGGTCAAAATTTGGACCTGAAAAAAAAACATAAGGGGTAACACTGTCATTTTTTTTTTTGGCCGAAATTTTGACCCCCTCCGATCTTCTTGAAACTCTGGATTCTGACAGAGGGCCACGAGACTTGGACCAGCGCGCAAAAATGGAGGCTCTAGACCCTTCCAGAGCCGAGATATCGAAGGTCAAAATTTGGACCTGAAAAAAAAACATAAGGGGTAACACTGTCATTTTTTTTTTTGGCCGAAATTTTGACCCCCTCCGATCTTCTTGAAACTCTGGATTCTGACAGAGGGCCACGAGACTTGGACCAGCGCGCAAAAATGGAGGCTCTAGACCCTTCCAGAGCCAAGATTTCGAAGGTCAAAATTTGGACCTGAAAAAAAAAACATAAGGGGTAACACTGTCATTTTTTTTTTTGCCCGAAATTTTGACCCCCTCCGATCTTCTTGAAACTCTGGATTCTGACAGAGGGCCACGAGACTTCGACCAGCGCGCAAAAATGAAGGCTCTAGACCCTTCCAGAGCTGAGATATCGAAGGTCAAAATTTGGACCTGAAAAAAAAACATAAGGGGTAACACTGTCATATTTTTTTTGGCCGAAATTTTGACCCCCTCCGATCTTCTTGAAACTCTGGATTCTGACAGAGGGCCACGAGACTTGGACCAGCACGCAAAAATGGAGGCTCTAGACCCTTCCAGAGCCGAGATATCGAAGGTCAAAATTTGGACCTGAAAAAAAAACATAAGGGGTAACACTGTCATTTTTTTTTTTTTGGCCGAAATTTTGACCCCCTCCGATCTTCTTGAAACTCTGGATTCTGACAGAGGGCCACGAGACTTGGACCAGCCCGCAAAAATGGAGGCTCTAGACCCTTCCAGAGCCAAGATTTCGAAGGTCAAAATTTGGACCTGAAAAAAAAACATAAGGGGTAACACTGTCATTTTTTTTTTTTGCCCGAAATTTTGACCCCCTCCGATCTTCTTGAAACTCTGGATTCTGACAGAGGGCCACGAGATTTCGACCAGCGCGCAAAAATGGAGGCTCTAGACCCTTCCAGAGCCAAGATTTCGAAGGTCAAAATTTGGACCTGAAAAAAAAACATAAGGGGTAACACTGTCATTTTTTTTTTTTGCCCGAAATTTTGACCCCCTCCGATCTTCTTGAAACTCTGGATTCTGACAGAGGGCCACGAGACTTCGACCAGCGCGCAAAAATGAAGGCTCTAGACCCTTCCAGAGCTGAGATATCGAAGGTCAAAATTTGGACCTGAAAAAAAAACATAAGGGGTAACACTGTCATATTTTTTTTTGGCCGAAATTTTGACCCCCTCCAATCTTCTTGAAACTCTGGATTCTGACAGAGGGCCACGAGACTTGGACCAGCGCGCAAAAATGGAGGCTCTAGACCCTTCCAGAGCCGAGATATCGAAGGTCAAAATTTGGACCTGAAAAAAAAACATAAGGGGTAACACTGTCATTTTTTTTTTTTGGCCGAAATTTTGACCCCCTCCGATCTTCTTGAAACTCTGGATTCTGACAGAGGGCCACGAGACTTGGACCAGCCCGCAAAAATGGAGGCTCTAGACCCTTCCAGAGCCAAGATTTCGAAGGTCAAAATTTGGACCTGAAAAAAAAACATAAGGGGTAACACTGTCATTTTTTTTTTTTTGCCCGAAATTTTGACCCCCTCCGATCTTCTTGAAACTCTGGATTCTGACAGAGGGCCACGAGATTTCGACCAGCGCGCAAAAATGGAGGCTCTAGACCCTTCCAGAGCCGGGATATCGAAGGTCAAAATTTGGACCTGAAAAAAAAAACATAAGGGGTAACACTGTCATTTTTTTTTTTTTTGGCCGAAATTTTGAACCCCTCCGATCTTCTTGAAACTCTGGATTCTGACAGAGGGCCACGAGACTTGGACCAGCGCGCAAAAATGGAGGCTCTAGACCCTTCCAGAGCCAAGATTTCGAAGGTCAAAATTTGGACCTGAAAAAAAAACATAAGGGGTAACACTGTCATATTTTTTTTTGGCCGAAATTTTGACCCCCTCCGATCTTCTTGAAACTCTGGATTCTGACAGAGGGCCACGAGACTTGGACCAGCGCGCAAAAATGGAGGCTCTAGACCCTTCCAGAGCCGAGATATCGAAGGTCAAAATTTGGACCTGAAAAAAAAAACATAAGGGGTAACACTGTCATTTTTTTTTTTTGGCCGAAATTTTGACCCCCTCCGATCTTCTTGAAACTCTGGATTCTGACAGAGGGCCACGAGACTTGGACCAGCGCGCAAAAATGGAGGCTCTAGACCCTTCCAGAGCCGAGATATCGAAGGTCAAAATTTGGACCTGAAAAAAAAAACATAAGGGGTAACACTGTCATTTTTTTTTTTTTTTGGCCGAAATTTTGAACCCCTCCGATCTTCTTGAAACTCTGGATTCTGACAGAGTGCCACGAGACTTGGACCAGCGCGCAAAAATGGAGGCTCTAGACCCTTCCAGAGCCGAGATATCGAAGGTCAAAATTTGGACCTGAAAAAAAAAACATAAGGGGTAACACTGTCATTTTTTTTTTTTTTTGGCCGAAATTTTGAACCCCTCCGATCTTCTTGAAACTCTGGATTCTGACAGAGGGCCACGAGACTTCGACCAGCGCGCAAAAATGGAGGCTCTAGACCCTTCCAGAGCCAAGATTTCGAAGGTCAAAATTTGGACCTGAAAAAAAAACATAAGGGGTAACACTGTCATATTTTTTTTTGGCCGAAATTTTGACCCCCTCCGATCTTCTTGAAACTCTGGATTCTGACAGAGGGCCACGAGACTTCGACCAGCGCGCAAAAATGGAGGCTCTAGACCCTTCCAGAGCCGAGATATCGAGGGTCAAAATTTGGACCTGAAAAAAAAACATAAGGGGTAACACTGTCATTTTTTTTGGCCGAAATTTTGACCCCCTCCGATCTTCTTGAAACTCTGGATTCTGACAGAGGGCCACGAGACTTGGACCAGCGCGCAAAAATGGAGGCTCTAGACCCTTCCAGAGCCGAGATATCGAAGGTCAAAATTTGGACCTGAAAAAAAAACATAAGGGGTAACACTGTCATTTTTTTTTTTGGCCGAAATTTTGACCCCCTCCGATCTTCTTGAAACTCTGGATTCTGACAGAGGGCCACGAGACTTGGACCAGCGCGCAAAAATGGAGGCTCTAGACCCTTCCAGAGCCAAGATTTCGAAGGTCAAAATTTGGACCTGAAAAAAAAAACATAAGGGGTAACACTGTCATTTTTTTTTTTGCCCGAAATTTTGACCCCCTCCGATCTTCTTGAAACTCTGGATTCTGACAGAGGGCCACGAGACTTCGACCAGCGCGCAAAAATGAAGGCTCTAGACCCTTCCAGAGCTGAGATATCGAAGGTCAAAATTTGGACCTGAAAAAAAAACATAAGGGGTAACACTGTCATATTTTTTTTGGCCGAAATTTTGACCCCCTCCGATCTTCTTGAAACTCTGGATTCTGACAGAGGGCCACGAGACTTGGACCAGCACGCAAAAATGGAGGCTCTAGACCCTTCCAGAGCCGAGATATCGAAGGTCAAAATTTGGACCTGAAAAAAAAACATAAGGGGTAACACTGTCATTTTTTTTTTTTTGGCCGAAATTTTGACCCCCTCCGATCTTCTTGAAACTCTGGATTCTGACAGAGGGCCACGAGACTTGGACCAGCCCGCAAAAATGGAGGCTCTAGACCCTTCCAGAGCCAAGATTTCGAAGGTCAAAATTTGGACCTGAAAAAAAAACATAAGGGGTAACACTGTCATTTTTTTTTTTTGCCCGAAATTTTGACCCCCTCCGATCTTCTTGAAACTCTGGATTCTGACAGAGGGCCACGAGATTTCGACCAGCGCGCAAAAATGGAGGCTCTAGACCCTTCCAGAGCCAAGATTTCGAAGGTCAAAATTTGGACCTGAAAAAAAAACATAAGGGGTAACACTGTCATTTTTTTTTTTGCCCGAAATTTTGACCCCCTCCGATCTTCTTGAAACTCTGGATTCTGACAGAGGGCCACGAGACTTCGACCAGCGCGCAAAAATGAAGGCTCTAGACCCTTCCAGAGCTGAGATATCGAAGGTCAAAATTTGGACCTGAAAAAAAAACATAAGGGGTAACACTGTCATATTTTTTTTTGGCCGAAATTTTGACCCCCTCCAATCTTCTTGAAACTCTGGATTCTGACAGAGGGCCACGAGACTTGGACCAGCGCGCAAAAATGGAGGCTCTAGACCCTTCCAGAGCCGAGATATCGAAGGTCAAAATTTGGACCTGAAAAAAAAACATAAGGGGTAACACTGTCATTTTTTTTTTTTGGCCGAAATTTTGACCCCCTCCGATCTTCTTGAAACTCTGGATTCTGACAGAGGGCCACGAGACTTGGACCAGCCCGCAAAAATGGAGGCTCTAGACCCTTCCAGAGCCAAGATTTCGAAGGTCAAAATTTGGACCTGAAAAAAAAACATAAGGGGTAACACTGTCATTTTTTTTTTTTTGCCCGAAATTTTGACCCCCTCCGATCTTCTTGAAACTCTGGATTCTGACAGAGGGCCACGAGATTTCGACCAGCGCGCAAAAATGGAGGCTCTAGACCCTTCCAGAGCCGGGATATCGAAGGTCAAAATTTGGACCTGAAAAAAAAAACATAAGGGGTAACACTGTCATTTTTTTTTTTTTTGGCCGAAATTTTGAACCCCTCCGATCTTCTTGAAACTCTGGATTCTGACAGAGGGCCACGAGACTTGGACCAGCGCGCAAAAATGGAGGCTCTAGACCCTTCCAGAGCCAAGATTTCGAAGGTCAAAATTTGGACCTGAAAAAAAAACATAAGGGGTAACACTGTCATTTTTTTTTTTGGCCGAAATTTTGACCCCCTCCGATCTTCTTGAAACTCTGGATTCTGACAGAGGGCCACGAGACTTCGACCAGCGCGCAAAAATGGAGGCTCTAGACCCTTCCAGAGCCGAGATATCGAGGGTCAAAATTTGGACCTGAAAAAAAAACATAAGGGGTAACACTGTCATTTTTTTTTTTGGCCGAAATTTTGACCCCCTCCGATCTTCTTGAAACTCTGGATTCTGACAGAGGGCCACGAGACTTGGACCAGCGCGCAAAAATGGAGGCTCTAGACCCTTCCAGAGCCGAGATATCGAAGGTCAAAATTTGGACCTGAAAAAAAAACATAAGGGGTAACACTGTCATTTTTTTTTTTTTGGACGAAATTTTGACCCCCTCCGATCTTCTTGAAACTCTGGATTCTGACAGAGGGCCACGAGATTTCGACCAGCGCGCAAAAATGGAGGCTCTAGACCCTTCCAGAGCCGAGATATCGAAGGTCAAAATTTGGACCTGAAAAAAAAACATAAGGGGTAACACTGTCATTTTTTTTTTTTGGACGAAATTTTGACCCCCTCCGATCTTCTTGAAACTCTGGATTCTGACAGAGGGCCACGAGACTTCGACCAGCGCGCAAAAATGGAGGCTCTAGACCCTTCCAGAGCCAAGATTTCGAAGGTCAAAATTTGGACCTGAAAAAAAAACATAAGGGGTAACACTGTCATTTTTTTTTTTGCCCGAAATTTTGACCCCCTCCGATCTTCTTGAAACTCTGGATTCTGACAGAGGGCCACGAGACTTCGACCAGCGCGCAAAAATGAAGGCTCTAGACCCTTCCAGAGCTGAGATATCGAAGGTCAAAATTTGGACCTGAAAAAAAAACATAAGGGGTAACACTGTCATATTTTTTTTTGGCCGAAATTTTGACCCCCTCCGATCTTCTTGAAACTCTGGATTCTGACAGAGGGCCACGAGACTTGGACCAGCGCGCAAAAATGGAGGCTCTAGACCCTTCCAGAGCCGAGATATCGAAGGTCAAAATTTGGACCTGAAAAAAAAACATAAGGGGTAACACTGTCATTTTTTTTTTTTGGCCGAAATTTTGACCCCCTCCGATCTTCTTGAAACTCTGGATTCTGACAGAGGGCCACGAGACTTGGACCAGCCCGCAAAAATGGAGGCTCTAGACCCTTCCAGAGCCAAGATTTCGAAGGTCAAAATTTGGACCTGAAAAAAAAACATAAGGGGTAACACTGTCATTTTTTTTTTTTTGCCCGAAATTTTGACCCCCTCCGATCTTCTTGAAACTCTGGATTCTGACAGAGGGCCACGAGATTTCGACCAGCGCGCAAAAATGGAGGCTCTAGACCCTTCCAGAGCCGGGATATCGAAGGTCAAAATTTGGACCTGAAAAAAAAAACATAAGGGGTAACACTGTCATTTTTTTTTTTTTTGGCCGAAATTTTGAACCCCTCCGATCTTCTTGAAACTCTGGATTCTGACAGAGGGCCACGAGACTTGGACCAGCGCGCAAAAATGGAGGCTCTAGACCCTTCCAGAGCCAAGATTTCGAAGGTCAAAATTTGGACCTGAAAAAAAAACATAAGGGGTAACACTGTCATATTTTTTTTTGGCCGAAATTTTGACCCCCTCCGATCTTCTTGAAACTCTGGATTCTGACAGAGGGCCACGAGACTTCGACCAGCGCGCAAAAATGGAGGCTCTAGACCCTTCCAGAGCCGAGATATCGAGGGTCAAAATTTGGACCTGAAAAAAAAACATAAGGGGTAACACTGTCATTTTTTTTTTTGGCCGAAATTTTGACCCCCTCCGATCTTCTTGAAACTCTGGATTCTGACAGAGGGCCACGAGACTTGGACCAGCGCGCAAAAATGGAGGCTCTAGACCCTTCCAGAGCCGAGATATCGAAGGTCAAAATTTGGACCTGAAAAAAAAACATAAGGGGTAACACTGTCATTTTTTTTTTTGGACGAAATTTTGACCCCCTCCGATCTTCTTGAAACTCTGGATTCTGACAGAGGGCCACGAGATTTCGACCAGCGCGCAAAAATGGAGGCTCTAGACCCTTCCAGAGCCGAGATATCGAAGGTCAAAATTTGGACCTGAAAAAAAAACATAAGGGGTAACACTGTCATTTTTTTTTTTTGGACGAAATTTTGACCCCCTCCGATCTTCTTGAAACTCTGGATTCTGACAGAGGGCCACGAGACTTCGACCAGCGCGCAAAAATGGAGGCTCTAGACCCTTCCAGAGCCAAGATTTCGAAGGTCAAAATTTGGACCTGAAAAAAAAACATAAGGGGTAACACTGTCATTTTTTTTTTTGCCCGAAATTTTGACCCCCTCCGATCTTCTTGAAACTCTGGATTCTGACAGAGGGCCACGAGACTTCGACCAGCGCGCAAAAATGAAGGCTCTAGACCCTTCCAGAGCTGAGATATCGAAGGTCAAAATTTGGACCTGAAAAAAAAACATAAGGGGTAACATTGTCATATTTTTTTTTGGCCGAAATTTTGACCCCCTCCGATCTTCTTGAAACTCTGGATTCTGACAGAGGGCCACGAGACTTGGACCAGCGCGCAAAAATGGAGGCTCTAGACCCTTCCAGAGCCGAGATATCGAAGGTCAAAATTTGGACCTGAAAAAAAAACATAAGGGGTAACACTGTCATTTTTTTTTTTTGGCCGAAATTTTGACCCCCTCCGATCTTCTTGAAACTCTGGATTCTGACAGAGGGCCACGAGACTTGGACCAGCCCGCAAAAATGGAGGCTCTAGACCCTTCCAGAGCCAAGATTTCGAAGGTCAAAATTTGGACCTGAAAAAAAAACATAAGGGGTAACACTGTCATTTTTTTTTTTTTGCCCGAAATTTTGACCCCCTCCGATCTTCTTGAAACTCTGGATTCTGACAGAGGGCCACGAGATTTCGACCAGCGCGCAAAAATGGAGGCTCTAGACCCTTCCAGAGCCGGGATATCGAAGGTCAAAATTTGGACCTGAAAAAAAAAACATAAGGGGTAACACTGTCATTTTTTTTTTTTTGGCCGAAATTTTGAACCCCTCCGATCTTCTTGAAACTCTGGATTCTGACAGAGGGCCACGAGACTTGGACCAGCGCGCAAAAATGGAGGCTCTAGACCCTTCCAGAGCCAAGATTTCGAAGGTCAAAATTTGGACCTGAAAAAAAAACATAAGGGGTAACACTGTCATATTTTTTTTTGGCCGAAATTTTGACCCCCTCCGATCTTCTTGAAACTCTGGATTCTGACAGAGGGCCACGAGACTTCGACCAGCGCGCAAAAATGGAGGCTCTAGACCCTTCCAGAGCCGAGATATCGAGGGTCAAAATTTGGACCTGAAAAAAAAACATAAGGGGTAACACTGTCATTTTTTTTTTTGGCCGAAATTTTGACCCCCTCCGATCTTCTTGAAACTCTGGATTCTGACAGAGGGCCACGAGACTTGGACCAGCGCGCAAAAATGGAGGCTCTAGACCCTTCCAGAGCCGAGATATCGAAGGTCAAAATTTGGACCTGAAAAAAAAACATAAGGGGTAACACTGTCATTTTTTTTTTTTGGACGAAATTTTGACCCCCTCCGATCTTCTTGAAACTCTGGATTCTGACAGAGGGCCACGAGATTTCGACCAGCGCGCAAAAATGGAGGCTCTAGACCCTTCCAGAGCCGAGATATCGAAGGTCAAAATTTGGACCTGAAAAAAAAACATAAGGGGTAACACTGTCATTTTTTTTTTTTGGACGAAATTTTGACCCCCTCCGATCTTCTTGAAACTCTGGATTCTGACAGAGGGCCACGAGACTTCGACCAGCGCGCAAAAATGAAGGCTCTAGACCCTTCCAGAGCTGAGATATCGAAGGTCAAAATTTGGACCTGAAAAAAAAACATAAGGGGTAACACTGTCATATTTTTTTTTGGCCGAAATTTTGACCCCCTCCGATCTTCTTGAAACTCTGGATTCTGACAGAGGGCCACGAGACTTGGACCAGCGCGCAAAAATGGAGGCTCTAGACCCTTCCAGAGCCGAGATATCGAAGGTCAAAATTTGGACCTGAAAAAAAAACATAAGGGGTAACACTGTCATTTTTTTTTTTTGGCCGAAATTTTGACCCCCTCCGATCTTCTTGAAACTCTGGATTCTGACAGAGGGCCACGAGACTTGGACCAGCCCGCAAAAATGGAGGCTCTAGACCCTTCCAGAGCCAAGATTTCGAAGGTCAAAATTTGGACCTGAAAAAAAAACATAAGGGGTAACACTGTCATATTTTTTTTTGCCCGAAATTTTGACCCCCTCCGATCTTCTTGAAACTCTGGATTCTGACAGAGGGCCACGAGACTTCGACCAGCGCGCAAAAATGGAGGCTCTAGACCCTTCCAGAGCCGAGATATCGAGGGTCAAAATTTGGACCTGAAAAAAAAACATAAGGGGTAACACTGTCATTTTTTTTTTTGGCCGAAATTTTGACCCCCTCCGATCTTCTTGAAACTCTGGATTCTGACAGAGGGCCACGAGACTTGGACCAGCGCGCAAAAATGGAGGCTCTAGACCCTTCCAGAGCCGAGATATCGAAGGTCAAAATTTGGACCTGAAAAAAAAACATAAGGGGTAACACGGTCATTTTTTTTTTGGCCAAAATTTTGACCCCCTCCGATCTTCTTGAAACTCTGGATTCTGACAGAGGGCCACGAGACTTCGACCAGCGCGCAAAAATGGAGGCTCTAGACCCTTCCAGAGCCGAGATATCGAAGGTCAAAATTTGGACCTGAAAAAAAAACATAAGGGGTAACACTGTCATATTTTTTTTTTGGCAGAAATTTTGACCCCCTCCGATCTTCTTGAAACTCTGGATTCTGACAGAGGGCCACGAGACTTCGACCAGCGCGCAAAAATGGAGGCTCTAGACCCTTCCAGAGCCGAGATATCAAAGGTCAAAATTTGGACCTAAAAAAAAACATAAGGGGTAACACTGTCATTTTTTTTTTTTTGGCCGAAATTTTGACCCCCTCCGATCTTCTTGAAACTCTGGATTCTGACAGAGGGCCACGAGACTTGGACCAGCGCGCAAAAATGGAGGCTCTAGACCCTTCCAGAGCCGAGATATCGAAGGTCAAAATTTGGACCTGAAAAAAAAAACATAAGGGGTAACACTGTCATTTTTTTTTTGGCCGAAATTTTGACCCCCTCCGATCTTCTTGAAACTCTGTATTCTGACAGAGGGCCACGAGACTTGGACCAGCGCGCAAAAATGGAGGCTCTAGACCCTTCCAGAGCCGAGATATCGAAGGTCAAAATTTGGACCTGAAAAAAAAACATAAGGGGTAACACTGTCATTTTTTTTTTTTGGCCGAAATTTTGACCCCCTCCGATCTTCTTGAAACTCTGGATTCTGACAGAGGGCCACGAGACTTGGACCAGCACGCAAAAATTGAGGCTCTAGACCCTTCCAGAGCCGAGATATCGAAGGTCAAAATTTGGACCTGAAAAAAAAAACATAAGGGGTAACACTGTCATTTTTTTTTTTTTTTGGCCGAAATTTTGAACCCCTCCGATCTTCTTGAAACTCTGGATTCTGTCAGAGGGCCACGAGACTTCGACCAGCGCGCAAAAATGGAGGCTCTAGACCCTTCCAGAGCCAAGATTTCGAAGGTCAAAATTTGGACCTGAAAAAAAAACATAAGGGGTAACACTGTCATATTTTTTTTTGGCCGAAATTTTGACCCCCTCCGATCTTCTTGAAACTCTGGATTCTGACAGAGGGCCACGAGACTTCGACCAGCGCGCAAAAATGGAGGCTCTAGACCCTTCCAGAGCCGAGATATCGAGGGTCAAAATTTGGACCTGAAAAAAAAACATAAGGGGTAACACTGTCATTTTTTTTTTTGGCCGAAATTTTGACCCCCTCCGATCTTCTTGAAACTCTGGATTCTGACAGAGGGCCACGAGACTTGGACCAGCGCGCAAAAATGGAGGCTCTAGACCCTTCCAGAGCCGAGATATCGAAGGTCAAAATTTGGACCTGAAAAAAAAACATAAGGGGTAACACTGTCATTTTTTTTTTTGGCCGAAATTTTGACCCCCTCCGATCTTCTTGAAACTCTGGATTCTGACAGAGGGCCACGAGACTTGGACCAGCGCGCAAAAATGGAGGCTCTAGACCCTTCCAGAGCCAAGATTTCGAAGGTCAAAATTTGGACCTGAAAAAAAAACATAAGGGGTAACAATGTCATTTTTTTTTTTGCCCGAAATTTTGACCCCCTCCGATCTTCTTGAAACTCTGGATTCTGACAGAGGGCCACGAGACTTCGACCAGCGCGCAAAAATGAAGGCTCTAGACCCTTCCAGAGCTGAGATATCGAAGGTCAAAATTTGGACCTGAAAAAAAAACATAAGGGGTAACACTGTCATATTTTTTTTTGGCCGAAATTTTGACCCCCTCCGATCTTCTTGAAACTCTGGATTCTGACAGAGGGCCACGAGACTTGGACCAGCACGCAAAAATGGAGGCTCTAGACCCTTCCAGAGCCGAGATATCGAAGGTCAAAATTTGGACCTGAAAAAAAAACATAAGGGGTAACACTGTCATTTTTTTTTTTTGGCCGAAATTTTGACCCCCTCCGATCTTCTTGAAACTCTGGATTCTGACAGAGGGCCACGAGATTTCGACCAGCGCGCAAAAATGGAGGCTCTAGACCCTTCCAGAGCCGGGATATCGAAGGTCAAAATTTGGACCTGAAAAAAAAAACATAAGGGGTAACACTGTCATTTTTTTTTTTTTGGCCGAAATTTTGAACCCCTCCGATCTTCTTGAAACTCTGGATTCTGACAGAGGGCCACGAGACTTGGACCAGCGCGCAAAAATGGAGGCTCTAGACCCTTCCAGAGCCGAGATATCAAAGGTCAAAATTTGGACCTAAAAAAAAACATAAGGGGTAACACTGTCATTTTTTTTTTTTGGACGAAATTTTGACCCCCTCCGATCTTCTTGAAACTCTGGATTCTGACAGAGGGCCACGAGACTTGGACCAGCGCGCAAAAATGGAGGCTCTAGACCCTTCCAGAGCCGAGATATCGAAGGTCAAAATTTGGACCTGAAAAAAAAACATAAGGGGTAACACTGTCATTTTTTTTTTGGCCGAAATTTTGACCCCCTCCGATCTTCTTGAAACTCTGTATTCTGACAGAGGGCCACGAGACTTGGACCAGCGCGCAAAAATGGAGGCTCTAGACCCTTCCAGAGCCGAGATATCGAAGGTCAAAATTTGGACCTGAAAAAAAAACATAAGGGGTAACACTGTCATTTTTTTTTTTTGGCCGAAATTTTGACCCCCTCCGATCTTCTTGAAACTCTGGATTCTGACAGAGGGCCACGAGACTTGGACCAGCACGCAAAAATGGAGGCTCTAGACCCTTCCAGAGCCGAGATATCGAAGGTCAAAATTTGGACCTGAAAAAAAAACATAAGGGGTAACACTGTCATTTTTTTTTTTTTTTTTGGCCGAAATTTTGAACCCCTCCGATCTTCTTGAAACTCTGGATTCTGACAGAGGGCCACGAGACTTCGACCAGCGCGCAAAAATGGAGGCTCTAGACCCTTCCAGAGCCAAGATTTCGAAGGTCAAAATTTGGACCTGAAAAAAAAACATAAGGGGTAACACTGTCATATTTTTTTTTGGCCGAAATTTTGACCCCCTCCGATCTTCTTGAAACTCTGGATTCTGACAGAGGGCCACGAGACTTCGACCAGCGCGCAAAAATGGAGGCTCTAGACCCTTCCAGAGCCGAGATATCGAGGGTCAAAATTTGGACCTGAAAAAAAAACATAAGGGGTAACACTGTCATTTTTTTTTTTGGCCGAAATTTTGACCCCCTCCGATCTTCTTGAAACTCTGGATTCTGACAGAGGGCCACGAGACTTGGACCAGCGCGCAAAAATGGAGGCTCTAGACCCTTCCAGAGCCGAGATATCGAAGGTCAAAATTTGGACCTGAAAAAAAAACATAAGGGGTAACACTGTCATTTTTTTTTTTGGCCGAAATTTTGACCCCCTCCGATCTTCTTGAAACTCTGGATTCTGACAGAGGGCCACGAGACTTGGACCAGCGCGCAAAAATGGAGGCTCTAGACCCTTCCAGAGCCAAGATTTCGAAGGTCAAAATTTGGACCTGAAAAAAAAACATAAGGGGTAACAATGTCATTTTTTTTTTTGCCCGAAATTTTGACCCCCTCCGATCTTCTTGAAACTCTGGATTCTGACAGAGGGCCACGAGACTTCGACCAGCGCGCAAAAATGAAGGCTCTAGACCCTTCCAGAGCTGAGATATCGAAGGTCAAAATTTGGACCTGAAAAAAAAACATAAGGGGTAACACTGTCATATTTTTTTTTGGCCGAAATTTTGACCCCCTCCGATCTTCTTGAAACTCTGGATTCTGACAGAGGGCCACGAGACTTGGACCAGCACGCAAAAATGGAGGCTCTAGACCCTTCCAGAGCCGAGATATCGAAGGTCAAAATTTGGACCTGAAAAAAAAACATAAGGGGTAACACTGTCATTTTTTTTTTTTGGCCGAAATTTTGACCCCCTCCGATCTCCTTGAAACTCTGGATTCTGACAGAGGGCCACGAGATTTCGACCAGCGCGCAAAAATGGAGGCTCTAGACCCTTCCAGAGCCGGGATATCGAAGGTCAAAATTTGGACCTGAAAAAAAAAACATAAGGGGTAACACTGTCATTTTTTTTTTTTTGGCCGAAATTTTGAACCCCTCCGATCTTCTTGAAACTCTGGATTCTGACAGAGGGCCATGAGACTTGGACCAGCGCGCAAAAATGGAGGCTCTAGACCCTTCCAGAGCCAAGATTTCGAAGGTCAAAATTTGGACCTGAAAAAAAAACATAAGGGGTAACACTGTCATTTTTTTTTTTGGCCGAAATTTTGACCCCCTCCGATCTTCTTGAAACTCTGGATTCTGACAGAGGACCACGAGACTTGGACCAGCGCGCAAAAATGGAGGCTCTAGACCCTTCCAGAGCCGAGATATCGAGGGTCAAAATTTGGACCTGAAAAAA
The DNA here is from genome assembly GCA_038021265.1 of Cyprinella venusta. Lineage (NCBI taxonomy): Eukaryota > Metazoa > Chordata > Actinopteri > Cypriniformes > Leuciscidae > Cyprinella > Cyprinella venusta. Next base: position 3,779,133 of record CM075884.1, on the reverse strand, counting down.
ATCATAAGGGGTAACACTGTCATTTTCTTTTTTTTGGCCGAAATTTTGACCCCCTCCGATCTTCTTGAAACTCTGGATTCTGACAGAGGGCCACGAGACTTGGACCAGCGCGCAAAAATGGAGGCTCTAGACCCTTCCAGAGCCGAGATATCGAAGGTCAAAATTTGGACCTGAAAAAAAAAACATAAGGGGTAACACTGTCATATTTTTTTTTGGCCGAAATTTTGACCCCCTCCGATCTTCTTGAAACTCTGGATTCTGACAGAGGGCCACGAGACTTGGACCAGCGCGCAAAAATGGAGGCTCTAGACCCTTCCAGAGCCAAGATTTCGAAGGTCAAAATTTGGACCTGAAAAAAAAAACATAAGGGGTAACACTGTCATTTTTTTTTTTTTTGCCCGAAATTCTGACCCCCTCCGATCTTCTTGAAACTCTGGATTCTGACAGAGGGCCACGAGATTTCGACCAGCGCGCAAAAATGGAGGCTCTAGACCCTTCCAGAGCCGGGATATCGAAGGTCAAAATTTGGACCTGAAAAAAAAACATAAGGGGTAACACTGTCATTTTTTTTTGGCCAAAATTTTGACCCCCTCCGATCTTCTTGAAACTCTGGATTCTGACAGAGGGCCACGAGACTTCGACCAGCGCGCAAAAATGGAGGCTCTAGACCCTTCCAGAGCCGAGATATCGAGGGTCAAAATTTGGACCTGAAAAAAAAACATAAGGGGTAACACTGTCATTTTTTTTTTGGCCGAAATTTTGACCCCCTCCGATCTTCTTGAAACTCTGGATTCTGACAGAGGGCCACGAGACTTCGACCAGCGCGCAAAAACGGAGGCTCTAGACCCTTCCAGAGCTGAGATATCGAAGGTCAAAATTTGGACCTGAAAAAAAAAACATAAGGGGTAACAGTCATTTTTTTTTTGGCCGAAATTTTGACCCCCTCCGATCTTCTTGAAACTCTGGATTCTGACAGAGGGCCACGAGACTTGGACCAGCGCGCAAAAATGGAGGCTCTAGACCCTTCCAGAGCCAAGATTTCGAAGGTCAAAATTTGGACCTGAAAAAAAAACATAAGGGGTAACACTGTCATTTTTTTTTTTTGCCCGAAATTTTGACCCCCTCCGATCTTCTTGAAACTCTGGATTCTGACAGAGGGCCACGAGACTTGGACCAGCGCGCAAAAATGGAGGCTCTAGACCCTTCCAGAGCCGAGATATCGAAGGTCAAAATTTGGACCTGAAAAAAAAACATAAGGGGTAACACTGTCATTTTTTTTTTTTGGCCGAAATTTTGACCCCCTCCGATCTTCTTGAAACTCTGGATTCTGACAGAGGGCCACGAGACTTGGACCAGCCCGCAAAAATGGAGGCTCTAGACCCTTCCAGAGCCAAGATTTCGAAGGTCAAAATTTGGACCTGAAAAAAAAACATAAGGGGTAACACTGTCATTTTTTTTTTTTTTGCCTGAAATTTTGACCCCCTCCGATCTTCTTGAAACTCTGGATTCTGACAGAGGGCCACGAGATTTCGACCAGCGCGCAAAAATGGAGGCTCTAGACCCTTCCAGAGCTGAGATATCGAAGGTCAAAATTTGGACCTGAAAAAAAAACATAAAGGGTAACACTGTCATTTTTTTTTTTTTTTTGCCGAAATTTTGACCCCCTCCGATCTTCTTGAAACTCTGGATTCTGACAGAGGGCCACGAGACTTGGACCAGCGCGCAAAAATGGAGGCTCTAGACCCTTCCAGAGCCAAGATTTCGAAGGTCAAAATTTGGACCTGAAAAAAAAACATAAGGGGTAACACTGTCATTTTTTTTTTTTTGCCCGAAATTTTGACCCCCTCCGATCTTCTTGAAACTCTGGATTCTGACAGAGGGCCACGAGACTTCGACCAGCGCGCAAAAATGGAGGCTCTAGACCCTTCCAGAGCCGAGATATCGAGGGTCAAAATTTGGACCTGAAAAAAAAACATAAGGGGTAACACTGTCATTTTTTTTTTTTGGCCGAAATTTTGACCCCCTCCGATCTTCTTGAAACTCTGGATTCTGACAGAGGGCCACGAGACTTCGACCAGCGCGCAAAAATGAAGGCTCTAGACCCTTCCAGAGCTGAGATATCGAAGGTCAAAATTTGGACCTGAAAAAAAAACATAAGGGGTAACACTGTCATATTTTTTTTTGGCCGAAATTTTGACCCCCTCCGATCTTCTTGAAACTCTGGATTCTGACAGAGGGCCACGAGACTTGGACCAGCACGCAAAAATGGAGGCTCTAGACCCTTCCAGAGCCGAGATATCGAAGGTCAAAATTTGGACCTGAAAAAAAAACATAAGGGGTAACACTGTCATTTTTTTTTTTTTGGCCGAAATTTTGACCCCCTCCGATCTTCTTGAAACTCTGGATTCTGACAAAGGGCCACGAGACTTGGACCAGCCCGCAAAAATGGAGGCTCTAGACCCTTCCAGAGCCAAGATTTCGAAGGTCAAAATTTGGACCTGAAAAAAAAAACATAAGGGGTAACACTGTCATTTTTTTTTTTTTTGCCCGAAATTTTGACCCCCTCCGATCTTCTTGAAACTCTGGATTCTGACAGAGGGCCACGAGATTTCGACCAGCGCGCAAAAATGGAGGCTCTAGACCCTTCCAGAGCCGGGATATCGAAGGTCAAAATTTGGACCTGAAAAAAAAAACATAAGGGGTAACACTGTCATTTTTTTTTTTTTGGCCGAAATTTTGACCCCCTCCGATCTTCTTGAAACTCTGGATTCTGACAGAGGGCCACGAGACTTGGACCAGCGCGCAAAAATGGAGGCTCTAGACCCTTCCAGAGCCGAGATATCGAAGGTCAAAATTTGGACCTGAAAAAAAAAACATAAGGGGTAACACTGTCATATTTTTTTTTGGCCGAAATTTTGACCCCCTCCGATCTTCTTGAAACTCTGGATTCTGACAGAGGGCCACGAGACTTCGACCAGCGCGCAAAAATGGAGGCTCTAGACCCTTCCAGAGCCGAGATATCGAGGGTCAAAATTTGGACCTGAAAAAAAAACATAAGGGGTAACACTGTCATTTTTTTTTTTTTGGCCGAAATTTTGACCCCCTCCGATCTTCTTGAAACTCTGGATTCTGACAGAGGGCCACGAGACTTCGACCAGCGCGCAAAAATGGAGGCTCTAGACCCTTCCAGAGCCAAGATTTCGAAGGTCAAAATTTGGACCTGAAAAAAAAAAACATAAGGGGTAACACTGTCATTTTTTTTTTTTTTGCCCGAAATTTTGACCCCCTCCGATCTTCTTGAAACTCTGGATTCTGACAGAGGGCCACGAGATTTCGACCAGCGCGCAAAAATGGAGGCTCTAGACCCTTCCAGAGCCGGGATATCGAAGGTCAAAATTTGGACCTGAAAAAAAAACATCAGGGGTAACACTGTCATTTTTTTTTGGCCAAAATTTTGACCCCCTCCGATCTTCTTGAAACTCTGGATTCTGACAGAGGGCCACGAGACTTCGACCAGCGCGCAAAAATGGAGGCTCTAGACCCTTCCAGAGCCGAGATATCGAGGGTCAAAATTTGGACCTGAAAAAAAAACATAAGGGGTAACACTGTCATTTTTTTTTTTGGCCGAAATTTTGACCCCCTCCGATCTTCTTGAAACTCTGGATTCTGACAGAGGGCCACGAGACTTGGACCAGCGCGCAAAAATGGAGGCTCTAGACCCTTCCAGAGCCAAGATTTCGAAGGTCAAAATTTGGACCTGAAAAAAAAAACATAAGGGGTAACACTGTCTTTTTTTTTTTTTTGCCCGAAATTTTGACCCCCTCCGATCTTCTTGAAACTCTGGATTCTGACAGAGGGCCACGAGACTTCGACCAGCGCGCAAAAATGGAGGCTCTAGACCCTTCCAGAGCCGAGATATCGAGGGTCAAAATTTGGACCTGAAAAAAAAACATAAGGGGTAACACTGTCATTTTTTTTTTTTTTTGGCCGAAATTTTGACCCCCTTCAATCTTCTTGAAACTCTGGATTCTGACAGAGGGCCACGAGACTTGGACCAGCACGCAAAAATGGAGGCTCTAGACCCTTCCAGAGCCGAGATATCGAAGGTCAAAATTTGGACCTGAAAAAAAAACATAAGGGGTAACACTGTCATTTTTTTTTTTTTTGGCCGAAATTTTGACCCCCTCCGATCTTCTTGAAACTCTGGATTCTGACAGAGGGCCACGAGACTTGGACCAGCGCGCAAAAATGGAGGCTCTAGACCCTTCCAGAGCCGAGATATCAAAGGTCAAAATTTGGACCTGAAAAAAAAAACATAAGGGGTAACACTGTCATTTTTTTTTTCTTTGGCCGAAATTTTGAACCCCTCCGATCTTCTTGAAACTCTGGATTCTGACAGAGGGCCATGAGACTTGGACCAGCGCGCAAAAATGGAGGCTCTAGACCCTTCCAGAGCCGAGATTTCGAAGGTCAAAATTTGGACCTGAAAAAAAACATAAGGGGTAACACTGTCATTTTTTTTTTTTTGGCCGAAATTTTGACCCCCTCCGATCTTCTTGAAACTCTGGATTCTGACAGAGGGCCACGAGACTTGGACCAGCGCGCAAAAATGGAGGCTCTAGACCCTTCCAGAGCCGAGATATCGAAGGTCAAAATTTGGACCTGAAAAAAAAACATAAGGGGTAACACTGTCATTTTTTTTTTTTTGGCCGAAATTTTGACCCCCTCCGATCTTCTTGAAACTCTGGATTCTGACAGAGGGCCACGAGACTTGGACCAGCGCGCAAAAATGGAGGCTCTAGACCCTTCCAGAGCCGAGATATCGAAGGTCAAAATTTGGACCTGAAAAAAAAACATAAGGGGTAACACTGTCATTTTTTTTTTTTGGCCGAAATTTTGACCCCCTCCGATCTTCTTGAAACTCTGGATTCTGACAGAGGGCCACGAGACTTCGACCAGCGCGCAAAAATGGAGGCTCTAGACCCTTCCAGAGCCGAGATATCGAGGGTCAAAATTTGGACCTGAAAAAAAAACATAAGGGGTAACACTGTCATTTTTTTTTTTTGGCCGAAATTTTGACCCCCTCCGATCTTCTTGAAACTCTGGATTCTGACAGAGGGCCACGAGACTTCGACCAGCGCGCAAAAATGAAGGCTCTAGACCCTTCCAGAGCTGAGATATCGAAGGTCAAAATTTGGACCTGAAAAAAAAACATAAGGGGTAACACTGTCATATTTTTTTTTGGCCGAAATTTTGACCCCCTCCGATCTTCTTGAAACTCTGGATTCTGACAGAGGGCCACGAGACTTCGACCAGCGCGCAAAAATGGAGGCTCTAGACCCTTCCAGAGCCGAGATATCGAGGGTCAAAATTTGGACCTGAAAAAAAACATAAGGGGTAACACTGTCATTTTTTTTTTGGCCGAAATTTTGACCCCCTCCGATCTTCTTGAAACTCTGGATTCTGACAGAGGGCCACGATACTTCGACCAGCGCGCAAAAATGGAGGCTCTAGACCCTTCCAGAGCTGAGATATCGAAGGTCAAAATTTGGACCTGAAAAAAAAACATAAGGGGTAACACTGTCATTTTTTTTTTTTGGCCGAAATTTTGACCCCCTCCGATCTTCTTGAAACTCTTGATTCTGACAGAGGGCCACGAGACTTCGACCAGCGCGCAAAAATGGAGGCTCTAGACCCTTCCAGAGCCGAGATATCGAAGGTCAAAATTTGGACCTGAAAAAAAAAAACATAAGGGGTAACACTGTCATTTTTTTTTTTTGGCCGAAATTTTGACCCCCTCCGATCTTCTTGAAACTCTGGATTCTGACAGAGGGCCACGAGACTTCGACCAGCGCGCAAAAATGGAGGCTCTAGACCCTTCCAGAGCTGAGATATCGAAGGTCAAAATTTGGACCTGAAAAAAAAACATAAGGGGTAACACTGTCATTTTTTTTTTTGGCCGAAATTTTGACCCCCTCCGATCTTCTTGAAACTCTGGATTCTGACAGAGGGCCACGAGACTTCGACCAGCGCGCAAAAATGGAGGCTCTAGACCCTTCCAGAGCCGAGATATCGAAGGTCAAAATTTGGACCTGAAAAAAAAAACATAAGGGGTAACACTGTCATTTTTTTTTTTTGGCCGAAATTTTGACCACCTCCGATCTTCTTGAAACTCTGGATTCTGACAGAGGGCCACGAGACTTCGACCAACGCGCAAAAATGGAGGCTCTAGACCCTTCCAGAGCCGAGATATCAAAGGTCAAAATTTGGACCTAAAAAAAAACATAAGGGGTAACACTGTCATTTTTTTTTTTTTTTTGGCCGAAATTTTTACCCCCTCCGATCTTCTTGAAACTCTGGATTCTGACAGAGGGCCACGAGACTTGGACCAGCGCGCAAAAATGGAGGCTCTAGACCCTTCCAGAGCCGAGATATCGAAGGTCAAAATTTGGACCTGAAAAAAAAAACATAAGGGGTAACACTGTCATTTTTTTTTTTGGCCGAAATTTTGACCCCCTCCGATCTTCTTGAAACTCTGGATTCTGACAGAGGGCCACGAGACTTCGACCAGCGCGCAAAAATGGAGGCTCTAGACCCTTCCAGAGCCGAGATATCGAGGGTCAAAATTTGGACCTGAAAAAAAAACATAAGGGGTAACACTGTCATTTTTTTTTTGGCCGAAATTTTGACCCCCTCCGATCTTCTTGAAACTCTGGATTCTGACAGAGGGCCACGAGACTTCGACCAGCGCACAAAAATGGAGGCTCTAGACCCTTCCAGAGCCGAGATATCAAAGGTCAAAATTTGGACCTAAAAAAAAACATAAGGGGTAACACTGTCATTTTTTTTTTTTTGGCCGAAATTTTGACCCCCTCCGATCTTCTTGAAACTCTGGATTCTGACAGAGGGCCACGAGACTTCGACCAGCGCGCAAAAATGGAGGCTCTAGACCCTTCCAGAGCCGAGATATCGAAGGTCAAAATTTGGACCTGAAAAAAAAAACATAAGGGGTAACACTGTTTTTTTTTTTTTTTGGCCGAAATTTTGACCCCCTCCGATCTTCTTGAAACTCTGGATTCTGACAGAGGGCCACGAGACTTGGACCAGTGGGCAAAAATGGAGGCTCTAGACCCTTCCAGAGCTGAGATATCGAAGGTCAAAATTTGGACCTGAAAAAAAAACATAAGGGGTAACACTGTCATTTTTTTTTTTTGGCCGAAATTTTGACCCCCTCCGATCTTCTTGAAACTCTGGATTCTGACAGAGGGCCACGAGACTTCGACCAGCGCGCAAAAATGGAGGCTCTAGACCCTTCCAGAGCCGAGATATCAAAGGTCAAAATTTGGACCTAAAAAAAAAACATAAGGGGTAACACTGTCTTTTTTTTTTTTTTTGGCTGAAATTTTGACTCCTTCCGATTTTCTTGAAACTCTGGATTCTGACAGAGGGCCACGAGACTTGGACCAGCGCGCAAAAATGGAGGCTCTAGACCCTTAAAGAGCCGAGATATCGAAAGTCAAAATTTGGACCTGAAAAAAAACATAAGGGGTAACACCGTCAATTTTTTTTTTGGCCGTAATTTTGACCCCTTCCGATCTTCTAGAAACTCTGCATTCTGACAGAGGGCCACGAGCCTTCAACCAGCGCGCAAAAATGGAAGCTCTAGACCCTTCCAGAGCCGAGATATCGAAGGTCAAAATTTGGACCTGAAAAAAAAAACATAAGGGGTAACACTGTCATTTTTTTTTTTTTGGCCGAAATTTTGACCCCCTCCGATCTTCTTGAAACTCTGGATTCTGACAGAGGGCCACGAGACTTGGACCAGCGCGCAAAAATGGAGGCTCTAGACCCTTCCAGAGCCGAGATATCGGATGTCAAAGTTTTGACCTGAAAAAAAAACATAAGGGGTAACACTGTCGTTTTTGGCCGAAATTTTGACCCCCTCCGATCTTCTTGAAACTCTGGAGTCTGACAGAGGGCCACGAGACTTGGACCAGCGCGCAAAAATGGAGGCTCTAGACCCTTCCAGAGCCGAGATATCGAGGGTCAAAATTTGGACCCAAAAAAAACATAAGGGGTAATACTGTCTTTTTTTTTTGGCCGAAATTTTGACCCCCTCCGATCTTCTTGAAACTCTGGATTCTGACAGAGGGCCACGAGACTTCGACCAGCGCGCAAAAATGGAGACTCTAGACCCTTCCAGAGCCGAGATATCGAAGGTCAAAATTTGGACCCGAAAAAAAAAACATAAGGGGTAACACTGTCATTTTTTTTTTTCTGGTCAAAATTTTGAGTTTCAATATCTCAGCTCTGGAAGGGTCTACAGCCTAAATTTTTGCACCCAGGTCCATGTCTCGTGGCCCTCTATCAGAATCTAGAGTTTTGAGATGATTGGAGAAACTTAATTTTTCACCCCCCCCCAAAAAAAAACATAAGGGGTAACACTGTCATTTTTTTTCTGGTCAAAATTTTGAGTATCAATATCTCAGCTCTGGAAGGGTCTAGAGCCTCAATTTTTGCACCCAGGTCCATGTATCGCGGCCCTCTATCAGAATCCAGAGTTTTGAGAAGATTGGAGAAACTTATATTTTCACCCCCCGAAAAAAAAAAAACGTAAGGGGTAACACTGCCATTTTTTTTTCTGGTCAAAATTTTGAGTTTCAATATCTCAGCTCTGGAAGGGTCTAGAGCCTCAATTTTTGCACCCAGGTCCATGTATCGCGGCCCTCTATCAGAATCCGGAGTTTTGAGAAGATTTGGAGAAACTTAATTTTTCACTCCCCGAAAAAAAAAACGTAAGGGGTAACACTGTCATTTTTTTTTTTCTGGTCAAAATTTTGAGTTTCAATATCTCAGCTCTGGAAGGGTCTAGAGCCTCAATTTTTGCACCCAGGTCCATGTATCGCGGCCCTCTATCAGAATCCAGAGTTTTGAGAAGATTGGAGAAACTTAATTTTTCACCCCCCGAAAAAAAAAAAAAACGTAAGGGTTAACAGTGTCATTTTTTTTTCTGGACAAAATTTTGAGTTTCAATATCTCAGCTCTGGAAGGGTCTGAAGAGACGACACCAACACATGTGAAAAGACGACTCAGCGCCGGCGATTTGTTATGCCCTTAATATTACATTATTAACTAAATGTATTTTTCCATGTACTTTTCTGTAATGCACTTTCTGTAAAGCTGCTTAGAAACAATATGTATTGTGAAGAGCGCTTTACAAATAAACTTGAATTGAATTGCTATGGACTTATCACGAAAGAAACTTTAAATAAAATGTCCAAAAAATACACTACCCAAATCCCCATTCAATAGATTGCAGGCGGGATTCTGTCCAATTGCAGCTTATTGCATGATGGCCAGGGTTAGTACTTTTCAAATATAGTGGGTTATTGGACAAATAAAATTCGTGGGACGGGGGCGTGTCAGTGGGCGGGGGGGCTGGTTGCCTTGTGGAAGCAGTGATCGATCGCATTTGGGTGGCTCCACCGAGGGGGGCCTTTGCGGAACTGCCTCGGGGGTCCCGAAACTTCGGGGGGCCGGCGCGCTCGTCCGCCACCCCACGTCCGTTTGCCTATGGCCCAACGACGGAATGGACCTTTTTTTCGGCCTTGGACTAGCTAGAGTTACTGGAAATCGAAATACAGTGACTTGCTGGCAACCGTCCTGCCAGTACTGTAAAAATACAAGAAAACACAGGATGCACACAGGAAATGACTCTAACATGAATGCATTGATGGATTCCTTGGTTTATTTTGTTATGAATAATCAAATGTGCAATATAAAGGAAAAACCTTATAATTAAAGTTGTAATGTTATAATGTTCAAGTTTTTGTTCTAAAAAAAGAATGATACACACAGAAAATGACTCTAATATGACCAGATTGACTGATTCGAATATATTTAGTTTGTTACAAACAATGTGCAATCTGTAAAACAAAAACCTCAAAATTACAGTTGAAATGGTATACTGCTGGATTTTTTTTGACCTTGAGAAAAAGCTTAAAGTATAGACCAACATATTTTATGTTTATTAATTTATTTCATGTCTGTACATTTTTGGGAAGTACACCTGTTTTGACCTGATGTCCATTGGAATGGACAAGAAGAAAATCAAATGAAAGCAATTATATAATTTTTTTTTTTCATTTGTTTTCATTTATAGAAACGTCAGGAGCTGGGAAAATGTACTTTTATATTTTTCAGAAACTTGAAACATAATTCAGGTCTGAGGGGGTTAAATATATACAAGCATGTGTGTGTATTTATATACATATATATAATTATACACAATGCACCCACATATATTATGTAAACAAAAACTTATATTTTGGATGCAACCAGGGACTAGCCAGGGACTTCACATCGTTTCTTTTAGTAGGATGAAAAAATAATAATAATTGTGTATACATTGTATACAGAGAAAGCGATCAATATCTTTCCACACAGCGCGAGTTTATCTGGACACTTGCCAAACTCGTTATGAATTCAATGACGCACGTTACAATGCACAACAAAGCTCTTGCTGTATTTACATGATCGTGTCTGCATTAATGAAAGCAGAGAAGGCAGAAATTGTGTTGCAATGATATCTTCATCCTCGCGATCGACAGGCTGTCTGTCCTCCGCTTGCTCAATACTCAACACAGCAACATTTTATGTGATGGGAATATATCTAAATACTTAAAAAAAAAAACATCTCAGGATTCGTTAATTTGATGGCTGTAATAGTAAAAAAAAACGTATAATAGCTGGAGTAAAATTATTTGAGACGGTTTCTCATGTAATACATAGCTATTTTATTTGCAAGCATGTCAGCCAATCACAGCAGAGGCCGGTAACACACAGCAGACACGCCCCTTCAAACCCAGTGTTCAGATCAGATGCTAAAATCAGGCTAGGAAAAATGCCTTTTATTTCTAAATTATGACTATTTTTGATCTAAAAAACATACTAACATTATAAGGGCAACCCAGGAAACATTATAAAATAATTTAAAAAAAACCATTATAGGGCACCTTTAAGAAAAAAATATTTTTTGTTTACATAATAGATGTGGGTGAAGTGTGTATAATTATTTTATATATATAAATATTTTTTTTCTTAAATATACATGAATGTGTATATATATATATATATATATATATATATATATACACACATTCATGTATATTTAAGAAAAAATATTTATATATAAAATAATCATATTTAAACACTATATAAATTATATATAAATCTATATAGAGTATATACATGAAAATATTTCTTAAATATATACAAGCATGTGTGTGTATTTATATATACAGTATATATATATATATATATATATATATAAAATAATTATACACAATGCACCCACATATATTATGTAAACAAAAACTTATATTTTGGATGTGATTAATCACGATTAATCATTTGACAGCCCTAATATATATATATATATATATATATTCACACAATTACAATCTAAAAAATGCTGGGTTGTTTTAACCCAATTTTGGGTAAAATATGGACAAACCCAGCCATTGGGTTACATTTTTAAATTATATTTTTAACCCAATGGCTGGGTTTGTCCATATTTCACCCAAAATTGGGTTAAAACAACCCAGCATTTTTTAGAGTGTAATTTGTATTTATCTAATACAAGACCATGCCCAATAAAAGCCATGTTTTTGTCAAATTATTGATTTAATCAAAACGAAGTGATCTTTGAAAGACATTTTGACTTTATTGTGAAGCCCAGCAGTGAGTGATTTACTGATTCTATATCTCTACATTGTCATTATATGATGCAATATGTTTTTAAAATACAGCAAATTAAGTTACTCTCTCAAAAAAAAGGCTCAATACAGAATAATCCACAGAACATCATACCAAGTTAGAGAGACCACTAAAATCAGACTCGTTTTTAAAGGACGTTCTGATGGGTAATGTGACGTCAGCATGTGTTGTTTGACAGCTGGAAGATGCGTTTTCGTGTACATTTCAACTCTAAAGTCAAATCCAGCCCATTAAACATGGACATCACACAAAAATACATTGCACATTTTGGTCTGTCTACGTGAAAAGAGTGAACAACTGACACTTTCCACCAGCATTTCTAATTAAAGTCCTGGTGAAAGTCCAGTGATGCAGTAACGACGCCGATTGTAACACACTGACGGAAGAACTTCCATTGAAGGATTATTTCTGTAAATACCGGCTAAGCACAGTGGTTCACACATCATCACAAGGAGTCCAAAGAACATCAGGAAGCATCAGTGTCAAGCATCAGATCACACTGAGCAAGGCATTGACATTCGCTCTGATAATCATCGACGAAGATTACAATAGTGAAAACTCTGCTCCTCAAGTACAAACTAAGCAACATGTGCACTTGTTCTGAATTCAGATTGAAAGATTTACTTCTACACGACATGAAAGCCCTCGAAAGGGAAGTGAACATCAATCGTAGGGCTTCATACATAGTCACGATACTTAAAGTCTCAGCTTCTTTAAGTTTTCAATAGGGTGAATGAGATTACACAGCAATTATACAGCTTCACATATTCGAGGTGGGTTCGTCATGCAAATGGGCTGCGGCAACACTGAAAGAAGCTGATTGGCCGCTCGAACGGCGGTTCCGATCAGAAACTCAAGAAGGTGCGGATCCGTAAATGCGTTTGCCGATTCCCGTTCACGAAGGCAGTGCTCTGTTTCTTTCGCACATTTCATCTCCATAAAAAGCAAAGCAGAAATTTATACAAAACAAAATCTAAAATGCCGTCGAAAAAAAAATAATAATAAAGTCATCTGTACAAAGAAACAAATTGAACATTGCACGACAAAAATAGTGAAAAATGACTTGAATGTAACAGCGTGAAGGAATGTCCTGGTCTCGCGGGATTCACGAGTCGCGTCATGCAAACACGTAAAAACAGGGGCGACGAGACTGGGAGGAACTTCACCATACTGGATAGATATGCAGAATATCCATTAAATACTCGAGTTCCTCACACGATCAAGGCATGACGGGATGATGATGACCGCGGAAAAGTGACCGTAGACGCCGACCGGGATGAAGCACTGAATAGTTTTGCACGCAACGTGAATGTGATCTACTGGAGGTGATGCACTGAAGAACGTGTTGGAGGATTCAGTGGTGTGTTGAGCTTGTGGTGTGTGTGAGCGTTACTTCTCCTGCAGCAGGGCCGGGATGTTGATGTTCCAGCCGATGGCCTGGCGGTCGAAGCCACAGGTGAACAGATTACAGGCTTGGTTCTCCTCGTTCCAGGCAGAGCAGCACACCATGCGGCGATGGCCCTAAAGGTTAAATGCAACATGGCAACAAAACAAGCCCATGAAACTGTTAAAAGGACCAGGGCTCTCTTAGTGAGAACATAGTGAGCCGTCTTCCCACCAAAATACTGGATATAGGCTTAATTAAGTTATATGAATCCATTTCCTTACAACACTTAAAGGGTACCTATTTTGGATTTTTGAAAATTGCCCTTCATGTAGTGTTTAACATAGATCTAAGTGAACGAAAACATCCTGCAAAGTTTTAAACATGAAAGTTCATCGTATACAAAGTTATTGTCTCTCAAAAACAAGAGTCGACTCTGAGTCGCTGATATGAATCGTTAGAAGAACGATGCTTTTCCTTTGTCTGGTTGACGTCAACTTGACAAGTTATTTGAATAAGAAACGCCCACTTATTGCGCTCGGAGACGCTAGGGAAAACCGGAGCTCCAGGGGTGGCGGGCAAATCTGAAACTGGCCCAGGACGGGCCACCCTGCCTGGGCTGGCCAGGGAGGTCTGAGAGCATGGAGGTTTGGACCCACCGCACCTTTTTGGACTCGAGATCTGGGCTTCGGAAAACAATCATGTCGACGAGACGCTGTGTTTTGAAGTGCGACGCAAAAGCGAACTTTTTTCACCTGCAAGTGAGGAGTATTTGAAGACTAAGTGGCTACAGTTCATATATACAAGTACTGCTATACCACACAAGTATAGCCCAAACCTTGTTCTGTGTTCGCGTCATTTTGAAGATGATTGCTTCACAAACCTAAACGCTATAAAGTATAGATTCGCGAGTCTGCTCTATCCTAACGAGCTGAGGATCTGAGGTGTGTTAAATGAGGGAGACATACACAATATGCAGAGCAGTGGGTCGCGAGGACCGGAGTTGAGAACCCATTTAAGGTGATAAGAGTTCCGTTTTTCTGCACAGAGAATACCAATCACAACTGACTAGGTCATCTGACCAATCACCGCAGATTAGTGTCACGCAAAGGCGGGTTTTGGAAAAGGACTTAAAACGATTCATATGGGAGTCGGTGGGCAATTCAGGTAAAAATAAATGCATATTATAAGAAAACAAGTGTTTTTTGTCATTGCATGCTTGTAAAACTGTTGTTGGGGACTCCCAGAACAATATTAGGAACATTTTAAATGCCATAATAGGTACTCTTTAAGAATGGTGTGTGTGTGTAGGTGTGAATATATCCAGATAGATGGATGGATGGATGGATAGATAGATGTGTGATATACATACAGTATATATATATATATATCTCACACACATACACATCATATATACTGTATATCATACAAACACACATATCTACCTATCTACCTATCTATCAATCTATCAATCTATCAATCTATCTATCTATCTATCTATCTATCTATCTATCTATCTATATGTGTGTGTGTGTGTGTGTGTTTGTGTATGGGTGTATGTATGTATGATATATATAGAGACAGACAGACAGACAGACAGACAGACAGACAGATAGATATGCGTGTATGTATGATATATATATATATCGCACATACATACACACAAATAGATAGATAGATAGATAGATAGATAGATAGATAGATAGATAGATAGATAGATAGATAGATAGATAGATAGATAGATAGATAGATAGATAGATAGATAGATAGATAGATTAAAGTCAATATAAGAAATGTAAATTGGTTTAAATTGTAAAAAAGTATATAAAGTGCTAGACACTGTTTAACAAAATCTGCTTACAATTTCAACAAAATCAACTAATCCTGAAATAAAAAAATAATCAAGCAGCCAAGTTTAAATTTTCAACATTGATAATATTAAGAAAGGTTTCTTGAGCAGCATATCAGAATGAATTCTGAAGGATTATGTGACACCAAATTCATATTTTAACATTAACATTTCAATATAATTTTTCAAATGCATGAAAAGTAGAAAACAAATATTTTAAATTGTAATAACATTTCTCAATATTATGGTTTTAATTTTTGATTTGAATTGAAATGTTCATTTCTTTTTTAGCTCAGCAAAAAGTGGCGTCTCTTTGGCATCATTTTGCAACCAACATAGTTGGAATCACATATATGATGAAATTGAAAAAACTACTGCGTTGCTTTTCCTTCATAAGAAGAAAAATAATCAAAAAAAAAAAAAATCCAAGGACCTGTCTAGTGTTTAAAGAGTGAGGCACAACTTGACAGACATGGAGCAAAAAGAAAGGTAATAAAACCTCCCAGTGTGAAACGTACCTGTCTGTTGCTCCGTGGGAGACGGGCCAGACGGACCCCATTCATGTCAAACAGTCTGACCTGCCGGTTGTCATGTGGCAGTGCGATGATTCTTTGGTTGGCAGAGACACTTATCCTGCAGGTTAGTACAGTGAATCAATCAATAAACTCTAAGTATAAAGAAATAAGACAATGTGTATTTACACTAAATGCAAATAGCTTAAAGCCACACTATGCAGGATTTCCGTTTTTGTCAAACTGTGACCCCTAGAGTCGCTGTGGAGTACTTGTACTGTCGAAAATAGCACTCATGCAGAGATGTCTCTGCACTCACGGCCTGATCCCCTCCTCCTGTAGGATGGAAGCTGTAACGAGTGGAAATAAGGTGTGGCCCCTTTAAGAGCTCCGCCCTGTTGAACTGTCGACAGTCTGTATTGTATGTGCCTCGAACACCACATATACGGCGCCGGGTTATTTCTGTCTGATGTTCATTTTAGCAGATCTCTCTTGACGTAAAGCAATTTGTTATGCGAGACCTGATATCACGCGAGACGCCCAACATTCAACCTGAAAATAGTCCGAAGCTATTCAGTTAAGGTAAAAAAAAAAAAAAAAAAAAAAACAAAAAAAACTGCACAGTGCTGCTTTAAGGGGACACTCCACTTTTTTTGGAAATAGGCTCATTTTACAACTCCCTCAGAGTTTAAAAGTCGAGTTTTACCATTTTCGAATCCATTCAGCCGATTGTCTGATATTTAGAAGAATATCAGTAACCAAGCTATCAGTAGAACCAGAATAATATCAGTAACCAACATCAGTAACCAGTTTCTGGTCCCATTGTAGCCTGGTTAAAACCAGACAGTTCTCAGTTGTAACTGAGTTGTGGTCTGGCAAAGCGTCATAGACCAATCCTTTCACCAACGGACGTTGCAGGTAGACCTAAAACCAATCAGAGCTATGAAGGAGATGACGTTTGCAGAGCGGCGGCCGGCGGAGAAACATCTCTGAGTGTTGTTCTTAGCTCGGCTTTTAACAAAAAGGAAATGTTCAAATCGCTTAAAGCAGACACGATAGTGGATTCGAAGGAGTGATGTTCGACGTCGGCATCCATCTTTGTAATGTAGGCTACAAAATCTGCTTCAAAATCCCAGCGCTGTCGTCATCGTGTAAACCCCGGCCCAACGTTTCTGATTGGTGCCGCGATTTCGACGGATTGGAAATGGGCTTGAATGAGCTCTTTTAGAGCAAATCTAAATTTGCCGGAAGTTGTCTGGGTTTTCCCAGGCTAGTCCCATTGACTTCCATAGTAGAATAAATATATACACTATGGAAGTCAAGGGGACCAGAAATTGTCTGGTTACTTATATTCTTCTAAATATCAGAAAATCGGCTGAATGGGTTCGAAAACGGTAAAACCTGGTTGGCAACGGCTATTTTCATTCCCATCAGTTAGACAATTTACAAATAACACTGTTATCACTGCTTGCACTTAGTGTAAAGATGCGATTCGTTGATTTTAAATGAAAATCGAGCTAGATACTGTTTACACCAAGAGTAAATATCAATCAACTACCAACCAAAAATATTATCCAAAACTTTCTAACTATTTCTGGTATAGTCTGACTTTACTGAGGAATACGGTTTCTCAATTTTCTCAAAAAAAAAAAAGAGCCAGTGTTGCCTCTACTTGTTCAGAGACTAAAGTCTCAGGAAGCTGTCTTACACCTCACCAACCTGCAGCTCTTACCTATTAACGGCTGAGTCTGTGCGAATGGTAGCAATCGGAGATCTCATGTTCTTCAGGTCCCACACCTTGACGGTGCGGTCGTCACTTCCAGACACCACGTTGTCGCCCACGGTGAACACGGCTGATGTCACAGTGCTGGAAGAAACGAAGGACTTGTCAATGGAATCGTGATCCAATCACTCTTTAACACATAAAGTCTGAAAATATCACCCTGAATAAACAAACATGGTTTTCACAAAACATCTAATCATTACGGCAAGATAAAAACAGATCGTTCTGTAGGATTCAGAAGGTCAAGGATCTTGGCTGCTAATGTGAAGGACAGCAATTTAATCCTAAGGATAAGTCACTGTAACTGGGTTGTGTGAGACTGTATTAAGGAGATGACAATCTTGATGTGTAACAATTGCATTCATTAGCGAGACTCTTAACCCCAATTGTAGGAAGTGTGGCGTAAGGATGAAATACATCAGCAAAATGGCAAGTCCCCTAAAAGTAACTAGCTCAGCACTTGAGTATTCTTTCAAAGCAAGATAGACTCTCTCCTTTACTGACATGAAAAATTACCATAGAGAGTGACTAGAGAGTGCTCAAGGTGATTTGGTTATCTCTACAGTCCTATTCTTTTCAGAACCCAACGGATCAGGAAGCAGATCATTGATATTGATATTCTTTTAGTCTTTGTTTTCTGGTAAACAAACTGTTTTTTGATTGATCATTGGTGTCATTTCTAAGCACTCGAGTCCATCCAACCCTACAATCCACAGTAGCACTGTTGGACATTGTCAAACGGGTATAGTATCGGCATGGTCACTGCCTGATTCAGTTTAGTTGTGTCTCAATTTGCAGGCTGCCTTTGTTGACTAGATAGGTCATTAAGGATGTCTCATTTCAGAAAATTAACCATCAAACTGAAATTGTTGAAATTGATGTAATTTCTTTAGAACGCAATGGTTCAACTTGGGCGGTAACACTTTACTTGAAGGGGTGTGCATAAGACTAACATGACACCTTCATAATCATGACATGAAATACACTCACCGGCCACTTTATTAGGTACCCCATGCTAGTAACGGGTTGGGCCCCCTTTTGCCTTCAGAACTGCCTCAATTCTTCGTGGCATAGATTCAACAAGGTGCTGGAAGCATTCCTCAGGGAGTTTGGTCCATATTGACATGATGGCATCACACAGTTGCCGCAGATTTGTCGGCTGCACATCCATGATGTGAATCTCCCGTTCCACCACATCCCAAAGATGCTCTATTGGATTGAGATCTGGTGACTGTGGAGGCCATTTGAGTACAGCGAACTCATTGTCATGTTCAAGAAACCAGTCTGAGATGATTCCAGCTTTATGACATGGTGCATTATCCTGCTGAAAGTAGCCATCAGAAGTTGGGTACATTGTGGTCATAAAATACTCAGGTAGGCTGTGGCGTTGCAACGATGCTCAATTGGTACCAAGGGGCCCAAAGAGTGCCAAGAAAATATTCCCCACACCATGACACCACCACCACCAGCCTGAACCGTTGATACAAGGCAGGATGGATCCATGCTTTCATGTTGTAGACGCCAAATTCTGACCCTACCATCCGAATGTCGCAGCAGAAATCGAGACTCATCAGACCAGGCAACTTTTTTCCAATCTTCTATTGTCCAATTTCGATGAGCTTGTAGCCTCAGTTTCCTGTTCTTAGCTGAAAGGAGTGGCACCCAGTGTGGTCTTCTGCTGCTGTAGCCCATCTGCCTCAAAGTTCGACGTACTGTGCGTTCAGAGATGCTCTTCAGCCCACCTTGGTTGTAACGGGTGGTTATTTGAGTCACTGTTGCCCTTCTATCAGCTCGAACCAGTCTGGCCATTCTCCTCTGACCTCTGGCATCAACAAGGCATTTCCGCCCACAGAACTGCCGCTCACTGGATGTTTTTTCTTTTTCGGACCATTCTCTGTAAACCCTAGAGATGGTTGTGCGTGAAAATCCCAGTAGATTAGCAGTTTCTGAAATACTCAGACCAGCCCGTCTGGCACCAACAATCATGCCACGTTCAAAGTCACTCAAATCACCTTTCTTCCCCATACTGATGCTCGGTTTGCCGCCATGTGTTGCCGCCGAGTTGCCGCCATGTGATTGGCTGCTTAGAAATTAAGCATTAACGAGCAGTTGGACAGGTGTACCTAATAAAGTGGCCGGTGAGTGTAAGTTTTATGCATGTTTGTGACAACTGTCATTAAGAGTCATTCGCTCAGTTATGACATTTTTAATGTAAATATGACATTGTTTGAGATGTTTTTGTTATGACACCTTGAGATAAACCAATACATCACAACCTGTCAGTGTCTTCATCATGACAACTGGACATTACTAAGACAACACAACCTGTCATAAACATGACATAGCAGATTAATGATCAAACTTAAGAAACCACCTAGCTTTATTGGTTACCATTACATTAAACTGTCAGCTGGTTGGTTTTGACATTGGCTGTCATGAAGCCATTATAACTTTTTAATGACAAATTCAATTAGCACCACTGTAGTTGAGGTCACAAAAAATATTCATGACAGTTATAATGCCTCATGACAGCCAATGTCAAAGCCAACCACATGACAGTTTAACTTCATTTTTGTCAACTCATGACAAAGACACTGACAGGTTATGATGGATTGGTTTATGTCAAGGTGTCAAAAGAAAGACATCTTAAAGTCATATTTGCATTACAAATGTGTTGAAATTATGTCATGTCATGGTTACGAAGGTGTCATGTCAGTCTTATGCACACCCCTTCAAGTAAAGTGTTACCCTTTAGTCTTTGAAATGAGACCCAGCAATTGCACAAAAAAAGTGCCATGATTTGGTGGAACGCCCCAGTTCCAATCTGATTCGCTTTAACACAACTTAAAGATTCAAAGGTGGACAGGTTTCAACTGTAGTTGCTCTTCTTCAGATGAATTCACACTGACATTGATCTAATCCCAGCAGGTTGACTGCAAGCAGGCGTTCTTATTAGTTGCATTATACTTATGAGGCAGACAAAGTGAGCTCCACTGTCGCCACTACCATTAGAAGTCATTGCATATTACAAAGTTGTTGTATTTTAAATGATTACTGTCTATCATTTCGCTTAAAATTGCCAACTCTCATTGAAAAATTTTGGGAAGTGACCGGAAGTAGGGGCATCGCTGGTTGGGGGAAATCTGGGAGTACAGAGGACATAGAGTTTACAATGTTCACCTTCTTGTAAACTGAACAAGGAGGCCTATGCAGAAAACATAGCGTCTCCAACGACCAGAAGTCAAAGTTGTCTATACAAGTAATCAGACTTGAAATTTATTCATTTAGCAGACGCTTTTATCCAAAGCGACTTACTATTGCTATATATCAGAGGTTGCGCGCCTCTGGAGCAACTAGGGGTTAAGTGTCTTGCTCAGGGACACATTGGTGTCTCGCAGTGGATTCAAACCTGGATCTCTCACACCAAAGGCATGTGTCTCATCCACTGTGCCATCACCACCCCAACTACTTGAGAGTGTGAAAAGAGTCGAGAAATTGTCTGTTTAAATTCTCAATGGTCAAAGGGTTCCTGTGTCAAAGAAGAACTTTTTGGGCACATGATGAAGCATCACTTTTCCAAAACTACATCTTGTGACAGAACATCTCCATTGAATGTCAGTGGCTTCACAGCTTCACACCTAGGTCTGGATATGTGAGCTTATCTACTATGTGACTTCTGTAATGAGGCTTGAGTTGGTACTGGAATTGAATCTTCCCAACAAATTATATTATTGTGATTATGAAATTAAACTCATCTCTATCTGGTTGGAAAGACCACCCTTTGCTCCTGTACAGGGCAAGAGAGCACCAGCAGCTGGTGCAAAGTGAGGCAGCTACAGTGTGTGTGTGTGTGTGTGATTTGAGACAGTCTGGGTGAACAGCAGGAATGTCAGCAACCCTCAGGGTCACAGCGCACATTTAACTGCTCCGCTCAGCACACACACTTCCATTTAATGGACCTTAATATTTCTAATCTATCACGTCATTCCCTGCTGACATTTCTCTCCTCTTTGTATTCCCTTCTCTCGGGAGAGAAAAATGAAGAAAAAAAAGGGCCAGAGTTGGTGCTCCACTCGCCTCTAGCCGTGCTAATTTAAATTGACATGATATTAAGGTTTAATTAGGAGCTAAATTCCGCCGCATTAAAGATTTGGAGTTGGGTTTGGCTGTATTTAACAGCTTTGCTCGGCTCGCTCCGGCAGAGTTCACATCCAAAGCGAAGCGTGGAAACACTTTCTGACATCTTGGGTTGCCACCGGAAAGCGAGGGTGGGGGCGGTGGTGGGGCCGATAATAGATTAAAGGCTTGATTAAAATCCTATTACAACTCAAATGATATTTTGGGAATGTTCCGTTTCCCCTGGGACCACTGACAAGCAAGGTCGAGACTCATTAGAGGAAGAACGGCGTGTGTGTTCAATAGAGATCCGGTGCTGAGCGTAATAAGCTCTTTAAAACAATGGCTAATGTAGGTGCTTGGGATCATACTCTTGCTGATGCTGGGAAAGACAAGATGTATGCTTCCTAATTACAATTGACAGCTATGAATTTCATACATTTAAAACAGAGTTTATTCTGTGTACACAGTAAAGGAATGTCCAAATGGAGAGACTCAATAGGTGGGAGCTCTCGTATCCACTATGAAAATGAATAAGGACGGATGAACAGGGTCAAGTCCTAAAAATGGCAATAAAGCACCAATATGACATACTACATTCCAAGTTTTCTGAAGTCATACGATTGATTTGTGATGAACAAAAGTCTTTATCTACCAATAATCTTGCCCTCCACCATTTCTCTCAAATCTTACTTGTGCCTCAACATAAAAAAATGCATTTAATATAACTTTGGTGTAAGAAACCCAACTAAAAATGGAATCCCATTCCTTCCTTTAAAGGGATACTCCACTTTTTTGGAAATAGGCTCATTTTACCACTTAAACAGTAGGGTTTTACCGTTTTCGAATGTATTCAGCATATTTTTTTTATATTTAGAAGAATATCAGTAACCAGACAGTTTCTGGTCTCATTGACTTCCATAGAATATTTGTTTTCCTACTATGGAAGTGAATGAGACCAGAAACTGTCTGGTTATATTCTTCTTATATTATTACATTCTTCTAAATATCAGAAAATCGGCTGAATGGATTTGAAAACGGTAAAACTCAACTGTTTAACTCTGGGGGAGTGGTAAAATGAGCCTATTTCCAAAAAAAAGTGGAGTATCCCTTTAAGATTCAACAAATAGCAGTTTAGGTAACACTTTACTTGAAGAAGTGTCTATAAGACTAACATGACACCTTCATAACCATGACATTCCATGTGTCTTGAATATGAAGTAGGGTTCATGCATGTTTATGACAACTATCATTAATTGTCTTTTGCTCAATAATGACATTTTGAATGCAAATATGACATTGTTTAAGATGTATTTGTTATGACACCTTGACATAACCCACTACATCATAACCTGTCAGTGTCTTTGTCATGACAACTTGACATTAAATTACGTTAAACTGTCGTGTGGTTGGCTTTGACATTGTCTGTCATGAGGCCATTATAACTGTCATGAATATTTTTCGTGACCTCGACTATAGTGGTACTAATTGAATTTGTCATTAAAAAGTCATAATGGCTTCATGACAGCCAATGTCAAAACCAACCACCTGACATGTTAACCAATAAAGCTAGGTTGGTTTTGATAATTAATCGGCTATGTCATGTTTATGACAGGTTGTGTTGTCTTAGTAATGTCAAGTTGTCATGACAAAGACACTGATAGGTTATGATGTATTGGTTTGTCAAGTTGTCAAAGACATCTCAAAGAATATTTGCATTGAAAATGTCATAACTGCGCGAAGGGTCTTATGCACAACCCTTCAAGTAAAGTGTTACCGCAGTTTACTTATTACAGGTTCAGTCGCCATCAAAGGTCCATAAATGAACCCTTACTAGACTCAAACCTAAAGCCTTTGGCCTCAGGCCTGATTCTTTAACCACTAGTCTCCATCAGAGAAACAGAAATAGGTGGGCATGTCATCCAGAATTTACGTGATCTGTCTCAAAGGAGACACCAGCTGTGATGCTTCCTCGGTGAGAAACCCATTCTGACACATTCCCCGAGACAGCAGGTGTGTCTCCCTCGATCTGTCTGAAATCGAGCACACTGGCGATACTCTCAGAAGCATCCTGACAGACAGATAGTGTCTCTGACAGGGAATGCCCTGCAGATGAAAGAGGAATGAGGCAGCAAACACTGCGTGCCCCCGTGTACAGCGAGACTCGTGTCATGTATCATTTGTACTGTGCCACTCATTATCAATTGCACCATCATTAGATGATTAGGGGACATCGTTCAGGCCATTCTGACGCCCTTATGAGCACCAATATGCACAGGCTACAGGTTCACAAGTTCACATTTTCCAAGTCAAGTCTCAAATTCTGTTTGATTTCTAGATGCATTCAGTTCACACTTCATTTGCTAGGGGCACCAATACTAGTTAGCTCTAAAAATGCAACTCTTTAAAAGTTTTTATGCCGCTAATTGCAGAAAAAAAAAAAAAACGGGCAAAGGCTTAAATGTTTCATCTAAGTGTCCATATGCCGTAATGCTGAGCTCATGGTGTGTCCTGATGCTCTGGGTTAGTGAAGTGAGACAGGCATATGTCAGCTGTACTGCACAACTGAGATACACTTCACTCACTATTAGAAACTGTACAGCAGTCAACAAAACAAAAATAGAAATGTTGTTACTAGTACTGATGGTTTAAAACTAGCTACAGTGCTGTGAAAAAGTAATTTTAAACCCATCTATATCCAACATATAGGGAATGCAGATACTGGATTTGAATTAAATGGTAAGCTGCAGATTCACTAGACTGAGTATGCAAAATTTCTACAGACACTGCAGCAGTCGTAATATATCATGGCTAGGGGTGTAACGATACACGTATTCGTATTGAACCGTTCAGTACAAGGCTTTCGGTTCGGTTTTCGGTACGCATTTTTGAACCGAACGGTTCGTTGGGTTCATTTTTCCTGCCGACCAACATTTCGTTACTCAAATGTAGGCGACTCGTGCGTGGCAAGCACGTTCATAATGTAAGAGACGCTGGCGTGACCACAACATTGCCCAACATCAAATGGCAATTGTAATGTAGGCGGAAACGAAAGTGAGCTGCTCGTTATTGTGAGGTTGTTTGGATGACGTACCGTTTATCAGTTTGGACCAATGTAGCGCGAGCCGATCTTGATCAGCAATTTTACCACGCAGCCAAATCCAGTAAAGAAAACATTTGAATTCGCCACTGAAGTTAACATCGCTGCGAGAGTGAGAAACATTCACATTTCTCCTTTATTAACGGATCAAACAGCGCTGACGTGGAAACCAGGAAGAAACATTGTGAATGAACTATCCAGTGTCCACAGATCAGCAACATTCACCATGGATTTACTGTATAACACTACTATCTGTAAGTTTGGCAGGAATAGTAGGCAATAATGGTTTCAAGTAACATCGCGTTGGTTGTATTTTGACAATATCAATACAATTGCTGCCCTAAAGTGTTAATCTAAACTAAAATAAACCTTTGTTTTTAACTACTACAATATTACATTTCATTTTGTCCAAGGAACTGTTTTGTTTTAAACGCTCCTAAGAAAAGACAAGTACAACTTAGTCATTTGCTCAAAGTTAAAAATATCATACTTTATGATGTTAGTTTTAATAAAAATATAATTAGAAAAATTAAATCAAGGAATTTTCTCTGCCATTTCTTTCTTTTTGCTGTATTTGAAACGTACCGAACCGTCACACAAGTGTATCGTATCGTACCGAACCGTGAATTTTGTGAACCGTTACACCCCTAATCATGGCACATTCTGCTCCCTTTAAGAAAATTCAACATCCTAAAAATATAAAAATATGCAATATGCTCCCCTACACTGAAATGTTGCAATCCCACATATTCTTTAATTGAGCTAAAAGGACACAATGTGACGTATCAATCTTCTATTGCTCACAAGTCTTTGCGTAATTCAGATTCGCAGGTCAGACTTCATCAAAGGTTCCCTTTGACATGGTGTTTGAACATGTGTCGGCAGTGTGTGTACACAACCACACTATAAATAGTAATGGCATGGCACAGGCCCCGCCCACAGACTCTACCCTATTAGCATAGACCCCGACCTGAATGAGCTGTACACAATCCGCCCAGTTTATCTCCTCAGAAATCGGAATTAAATCTACTAATTTAAAGGAGTAGTTCACTTTTGAAAAAAACTTTTCAAATCTTTTTCATTTGGAGTCATTTGGTTCATTCAACGAACAAAACGAACGAAATGACTCGGAAAAAGATTTGTTCATTTTGATGAAGGAGTTCAAACAGGAGAGTCACGAACGCGCATCACAGAACAGAGCAAGGTGAGCATTTGAGCTTATAAAACTTAAAATTTGTTATTTATTTAATAAATGAGCGATGAATAACGCTTCGCCTTATTCATCGTCTGGAATCGTTTAAAAAAAGGTCTGAAACAAGTTTGAAACAAGGTCTTTTGGACCTTGAACCGTTTGGTTCAATAAAAAAAAATTCATAAATAATAAAGTTTAAGTTTTATAAGCACAAATGCTCGCCTTGCTCTGTTCTGTGATGTGCGTTTGTGACTCTCCTGTTCGAACTCGTTCATCAAAATGAACAAATTCATTTCGTTCATTCAACAAACAAAATTTACGAAATGACTCGAAAAAAAGATTTGTTCATTTTGGCACCCGATGAAGTCCATTATACGGAGAAAATCCTGGAATATTTTCATCAAAAACCTTAATTTCTTTTCCACTGAAGAAAGAAAGACATGGACATCTTGGATGACATGGGGGTGAGTAAATAATCAGCAAAAAAGTTTCAAAAGTGAACTACTCCTTTAATCTTATCAAATCTACTAAAGTTATTCAAGAGCAGTGACTGGTTTTCTGTTTTTTGATTAGCAGTAGGTACTGTAAACTACGCTGCTTTCACTTTAATACACAGATCTAATATACAGTACACATGCGATTTTTTTACTTGCCGTTTACGTTCACGATGTATGCACAAAAACAGCATGTTTTTCCTTCCACTCAAAAATGGTATTTACAACATGTTATCTGTGGGGAATTCTGAACTGAAACTTCACAGATACATTCTGGGGACACCTGAGACTTTTTACAATTTGAAAAATAATGACATGAGTCGCCTTTAAACTCTAGAATGCAGCGAAATTTAGTCAAATACACTTGACAAAAATTTAACTTATTTTAACCACATTTTAGAATGCAGTGAGACATGAAGGCCAAGTACGGTTACCCATACTCACAATTTGTCCTCTGGATTTAACTCATCCAACAAGCACACACTGCAAACCGTGTGAAGAATATACACACTGCAAACCGTGGACACACACACACACCCAGAGTAGTGGGTATCCATTTGCTGCGGCGCCCAGGGAGCGATTGGGGGCTTAAGGACAGCTCAGTCATGGGTGAAGGGCATTGAGGGTGGAAGAGAGCGCTGTTCATCCACTCCCACACCTACCGGTACTTAGAATTGTTAACCTTCAGGTTACAAGTCTGACTCTCTAACTCTAACCATTAGGCCACCACTGCCCCCTGTCATTCACAAGATGCAAGCTCAACGGTCAAACACACCCGTCTAGTGCAACTTTGACCTTTCAAAAAGACATTGGCTGCGTCCGAAATCGGGTACTATGTGAGTAGGTACCATATTTAAATAAGCACGTACTTCGCAAACGTTAAAAAAGTATGTTCTATATAGTATGAATGCGGGTAGTATGAATGCGGGTAGTATGAATGAGTCCGGACATACTGTACTACATGCGCCATGTTGTTGTCGCGTGACATACGCTGTCACAACAGTGCGAAAATCTAAAGAGGCCATTCCAGTGACTCGCGCTGTTTTTAGTTCTGCTGTCTGTTTTCGTCTGCGTTTTTACATCGTCTGAGCAGACAATCAAGAGGAAGCGTCGGTCAGCTGTTCGCAGATCAAGCTTTTTGCAGAATTTCTCAAATAACGTTTATGTACCTAATAAATTTTACCTCATAAAACACACACACAACCCCTACGAACAATGACAGATGTTGATTTTTGGCAAGGAAAAAGCCATTTATTTGCTTGTGCTACCATCGATAAATAAACATGAATGAATCAATAGAGACACGCATGTGTGTCTGTGTTTCTCTGCTAACGTTACAGCTTCTCCGGTTTCCGCCATTTTCGAATATTACGATAACCCCTACTGGTACCGCCATTTTATCACCCGCTAATGCTGCAGCCCGTAGTATTGTCTGCAATACTGACCGTATCACACCTGAGAATCAGAGCCGCTTTGAAAAAAGTTAACAACAAAAAAGCCCCCGCCATCTGTGGAATAACTGCTGAGATGCTAAAATCCGGGGGTGAAACCATCGTCGAGTGGCTCACCCACATTTTCAATGAGGTGTGGGACACAGAGAGGCTCCCCAGCGACTGGACCAGAGGAGTCATCTTGCCCTTCTGGAAACGCAAAGGTGACAGGTTAGTCTGCGGCAATTACAGAGGCATTACCCTTCTTTCCATCCCCGGCAAGCTCTTTACCAGGATCTTGCTCACTCGTGCTCTCCCAGCCATCAGAAGCAGCCGCCGTCCCCAGCAGGCTGGCTTCATGCCTCACCGCTCCACAACAGATCAAATCTCCGCAATTCGCTTGCTTATAGAGAAGACCTATGAATTCCGTAAAGATCGCCATCTTTACATTGGGTTCATAGACTTGAAGGCTGCCTTTGACACTGTCCGCCACTCTTCACTGTGGAGTATCCTACATTGAGGTAGAGTATCCTACCTCTTGAAGCACCACCCAAGATTGTTGCCCTGCTTAAGCTGCTTTATAGTAACACCCAGAGCTGTGTCCGCATCAATGGCAGAGACTCAGACTGGTTTTCCATCTCTAGCGGCATTCGACAGGGCTGTGTGGCTGCCCCTGACCTTTTCAACTGCATCATTGACCATCTGATGTCCAGGGTTTGTGAACGGGCCCCTGGAGTGGCCCTCGGGCAGCTACCATATGACTGACCTGGAGTACGCTGACGATACCATCCTGCTCAGCATGTCCCTCAGCCAGCTGAGAGATACTCTGGGCATATACAGTGAGGAGGCTGAGAAGCTTGGCCTCCAGGTGAGCTGGACAAACACCAAGTACATGTATATCGGTGACGGACCGCATCCAACCCCCCTGCGGTTTGGCAATGATATTGTAGAACCTGTCAGCAATTTTGTATATCTGGGATCCCTAGTGACAAACAATGGGGACCTAAAACCAGAAATTACCCGCAGAAGAGCCCTGGCTGCGTCAGCCCTGCAGTCTCTATGGATACCACTCTGGCGGCACCAAACCATCTCCCGCAGGACGAAGCTACGGATTTATAACTTAGCAGTACTCTCCATCCTGCTCTATGGCTCTGAGACCTGGCCCTTAAATAAGACACTGGCCAGAAGACTTGATGGCTTTGATAGCAGGGCCCTCAGGACCATAGAGAACATCAGGTGGCCCCAGCGGGTTTCCAATCAAGTGCTTAGAGCCCGCACGTGCCAGCCCAGAGCATCTTGTGTGGCTGCGCAACGCCGCACCCGCTGGCTTGGCCACGTCCTCCGTCTCTCTCTTGACCATCCGACAAGAGCCATTCTCCAGTTTGAGCCGAGAGCTGCAGGCTGGAGACGACCATGAGGTAAGCCTCGCACCCGATGTCTTGACGTCCTTGCGGGTGACCTCCAACAACACGGAGTCGCTATGGAGGATGCAGAGCAGCTGGCACAAGATCGCCGGCACTGGAAAGAACTGGTTCATCTGGTCGCCTCAACGCACAGGGATGGGATGTAAACCCATACCCAATGCAGGAGCTTAATTCACGATAACAACTCCTCTCCCGTGGCATCATGGGATGGTAAAGTGTCCATCGTATGCGCACTTCAGAATCTCGCTGGAAGTAGTAGGTCATCCTGGTACTTTTCATCTACTGTTTTTAAAATTCTATGACTTTGGACAAACTACTCCGCTCGCGTACTGTTTTTCGCATACTATTTGGTAGGGAAGTATTAGATTTCGGATGCAGCAATTGTAAAAAGAAATCCTATGAAAGAAAAGAATTGCTTTTCTAAAAGAAAAAGGAAAGCTATTGGTGCTTTTCCACTACACAGTACCAGTTCGACTCGGCTCGCCTTTGTTTGGGTTTCCACTGTGTAAAAGTTGTACCAGTTCCTGCTTTCGTGTACTTTTATTAGTACCACCTCCGGCGAGATTCTAAGCAAGAGGCGATACTAAAATGTGACGTGAAAACAATGCCACTGATGGGTCAGAGAGAATCGTCACCATTCACTGCGTCATCATTACTCGCGCCACATGGAGTATCCAGAATATTCCCGCCATTTTTAAATAGTTTGGCCAGAGATAGTTTCTAAACTAACTACTATTATCATGGCAACTCGAAAGAATACGCCGTGGTCAAACCAGGAGGTGCAGACTTTCCTTTGTTTGGTTGCCGAAGAGAGGATCCAGTGAGAGATTGATAGGGCAGTGAGAAACGAAAGGCGTCGCTATGGCGACCGGGTACTATTTGTGGCGGTACTGTCTGCAATGGAAAACAGAGCGAGAAGCGAGCCGAGCCGAGTCGAGCTGGTACTGGTAATGGAAAAGCGCCATATGTGGAGCTTGATTTTGGACCAATGAGATTCCATTGTGGGCGGAGCTACCGGTTATGGGGTAAAAAGAAGAAACCGAGCAACTTGGTAAATGTGTGTGGTGTCAAGTGGAGTCAAGGGAAGAGAAGTGAGAATATCAGGATGTCAGAGGGATAGGAAATGACGGAGCCAGAATCAGGAGGGTGTGTGTGTGTGAGAAAGAGAGAGAGAGAGACTAGCATGATTCATGTATGTGTGCTATGCACAGACCCACAGACATGCTCAGCATGAATGAATATAAACTCAGCCTGTGTGAAGGTGTGTAAGTGTGTGTGTCTGGTCTTTAGGAGGTCCTCAGCTCCTGCCAGGAGCGCTGCAGAGCTCATTCATCTTACGGTCCCAGAGCAGCAGAGCATTCACTCCCACTGACAGCACAACACCCTCTCTCTGTCTCTCATGCGTGACACCATCAACCCACACACACACTCCACTGTACGCCACTCATTACAACCAACAGCTGTCTCTACAGCCCACACACTCACACATCTGCATGCAGGAATACTCACACACGCTGCTACATCCAGTCAAACATCTCATTCATTAAGCCTTTCGCCGCATTCGGAAGTCAAACTTTCCACGTCAGGTGTTTCATAGTTCGAGGAATACTCACTGCCGATATACTAAGGTGTTGTGGGGATTGTCAGGCCATTATTATTTGGTTGCAAGACGCTCAGAGTGTTTTCTAAAATGTAGCTATGAGGTCCATTGGTCAAAAGAGTCCATCCTCAAGTCTCTATGGTATTCTGGGATTGTGGGATTTTTAGAGCCCTGTGAAATGAGTTTTATTTTTCCAAAAATTCAGTGTGAAATTTTAATAAGGAAAATCAATTTGGATTAATTACATTTTTCAAAACATTTACAATTTAAAAACGGTATTAAAATGTTTGCAATAATAGTGCCCTTGTTTTGTTTTTTGTTTTTTTGGTTTCATTTTTCTGGATTCTGTGTTTCAAGTCTTTAAAATGGAATTTAAACAATTCCTTTACATTTTTGCCAAACAAAGCGAAATGTACCACTTAAATTGCTGAAAGATCACATGATATTCCTTAAATACTGATTTAATAAACTGTATTATCGTTATTATTATTAATACTTTGAGAAGTGCATTGATTTCTGTCACAATTTTAAATGAAATGAAACTTGCTCTGGAGATGAAGCTCATGTGAAGAGAGTCCTGATAGATGCTGACAACACTAAAGCTACTTTTCACGCATTTCTTTATTTTGCCACTCCACTGTCTGATTACACAAGGGGAAATGATGAGAAACTGCCGCACAGGTGTGAAAGTGTGCACTTGTGTGTGTGTGTTGAGTGTTGCTCAGGGCTCAGTGACGAGTGAATTCAGCGGCCCAACATAATTATCTGCGTCTCATCAACTCCTGTGTCACCTGACAGCACTGGAATCAATCTGATACCCGAGTCAAAGTTGTCAAAGATGTTCAAAGCTCCTCACATATAACAAGTTCAACTATGAGACGACAGCGGAAAATGTGTTATGTGCTTTATCGTCAGGGAACACATACTCATTTAATTTACACTGTACACGATACTTTCAGAACCAAAGCAGTGTCAAAAGTATCAAGTATTTAAAAACTTTTCCTTTAAAAAGACTGAATGTGTCAAACATTTTTTAATTGAATATACACGCAACGCAGGAGGTTTTCTTCTCTTGGAGTGCATGTGTACACTAAGTGCAAACAGCCCACCTTATTGGCAGAGGCTATTTACACTAACTCCACCCACTGACGTCTGATTGGGCCAGACAAAAACGTGGAAGAAAATTGATTGTCAACAGTAGCGATAGTTTAACTGTGCGTTCACACTAGACAAGAATAGCGCGTCAAATTTGTGCCTTGTTATACGCGTGAACATTTTGCAGTCCCTCCAGGATTTCACGATTTTTTTTTTTTGTGATTTTTGCGATCAAAATGATTGATTTTGTGGTGGTAATTTCCAAAAATGTGTGAAAAAATTTGCGATTTATATATAATTTACCATAATTTACCATAAAGATTTACCATAATAGTATTCAGTCCTTCCAGAAAAACACGGAGTTTTTTTGTGATTGCTGCGGGCAAAAATCCTTGATTACTTTGTTTTGAAGACTTGATTTTCTTTAAAAAATGCGATGCAATATGCGGGATATTTATGCAATTTTATGCGATGAAACTGCAGGAATTGGCAAAAATTGCGGGAACTTGCAAAAATTGTGGTTTGATGAAAAAGAGAAAAAAAAAGTGATTCCCCCAACATCCTGTTCTCACTAGGCTAATTTCTTATTACTTCCTTTGATAAGCAAGCATACTACATCATAGAAAGTGCTGGGGATATTTAATTTCTCATCTCGTTTTATTTCAGACTGTAACGAGTGTAAATAAGGTGTGGCCCCTTTAAGAGCTGCGTGCTCCCTGTTGAACTCTCTGCAGTGTTATACGCACAACCGGCACATCCGGGAACTTAACTGTTCAATTTTGTCCCCGCCCTCTTTTGGGGGAAAACAAACTAGATTCCCCATAGACTTCAATACAAAATAACGGCAAAAACCAACGTCCGTACACAGCCGACAGGCGTAAATAACTTAAGAAATCATTTATTTAAAACATGTCAAGTAATTATGTGTCCACCCTGCCTGCCATAGTGTGTAAAAAATACATACACAAACTAAATTTTGCCAATTTAAAAACATGTCCCTTTATTCTCCCAGCGTCAAATTGGGGTAACAACCCCACCCAGTGGCCAGAGGTGACCTCGTCGAGTCACGAGGTAAGCGAGTGAATGATTTTATTTCGCTTTTTAAAGTAAAAAACCTTAATGTATATCTCATGAATTAATGATTGTGATGGCAGGTAGCCTGGGCTAGTTGATATCTTTCACGCTCTATGGCAGGCAGGGTGGACATATAATTACTTGACATGGTGTATATAAGTGATTTCTTAAGTTATTTACGCCTGTCGGCTGTATACGGACGTTGGTTTTTGCCGTTATTTTGTATTGAAGTCTATGGCAAGTCTAGTTTCTTTCCCCCAAAAGGGGGCGGGGACATTCTATGATGACGCAGCGCCGGTTGTGCGTATGTGCGTCTCGAAAACCCCATGTGTGCGGGTAATTTCTGTTTGATGCTACTTCTTTTATCTTATGTTGTTTATTAAGTAACGATGTGACGGTAGAACGTGTGACAGACGGTTATACGAGTTCGATTTGTGAGATGTCAATCGCCTCCGTGAGTCTGTCTGGCGTCGCGTAATTAACATAAACCTAATCTGTCATTTATTTTTGTTTTGATGATAAATAGAGCCAGCCTCCAAAAGTTATTAACCTGTCCTGTGATTTTTTTTCTCTCTCACATCCTGACACGAACTTATGTATGTTGGTTGTTTTTACATCATAATAATATTTCACATAATCTAGATATGGAATAAACAACATTCAATACAAAATTAAC
This sequence comes from Cyprinella venusta, assembly GCA_038021265.1. Classification (NCBI taxonomy): domain Eukaryota; kingdom Metazoa; phylum Chordata; class Actinopteri; order Cypriniformes; family Leuciscidae; genus Cyprinella; species Cyprinella venusta. The sequence goes on along the minus strand of CM075884.1, from coordinate 3,745,626 downwards.
ATGTCTTTTATATTGAAGAGTTTTAAGAGATATATTTTAAGTGAATATTTGCTTTGTTGTGCATTAGAACCACACCAGGCATTTAGTCATTTTAAAAAATAATTTATTGAAGCATCCAGATACTTCACCACTTGAGCAAGCAGCAGGCTCATGATTGGTTAAGTTCAGATTTTTCAACTCGGACGGCAGGTGCGAATTTGTGTCAAACGTGTGAATGCACAAATAGCACTAACTAAATCATTCGCGCTTAACGCGCCAGACGCTCAATTCACGGCATTCGCGATTCACAATAAATTCACAATAAATATTGAAATGGTTTATTTTTCCTTTAGATCATTTCAGTATTTAAAAATGTATCAATTAATTTTTTCTATACATTTTCTTATTTTGAGATAATAGTACTGAAAAACTATAGAAATTCGTGGATTCAAGGCATGGTAAAAAATAAATAAATAAATAAATAAATAAAATAAAAATGAATTAGTTCTAATAAAAGTTTAAAAATATATATATTTTAAAAAGTATTTAAACAAAAACATCACTCTGTAATATTAGAATTATTATTATGTAATAACCATTTTAAAAAGCAGTATTGTGAACAGTCACAGGTAAAGCGGTCCGGTTGTGTATTGTGCCTAACATCGACTCTGTTCCCACTATATCACAACCTCTGATATATTATCACTTAAATATGACCCCTGAGAGAGATTAATGAGCTAAATGGATAGTGTACGGTCACAGACGATCCAGGACGCTCTCCGTCAGAAAATCCCGACAGTCAAACGCACACTCGGTGGCGAGGGGCGGCTCGGTCAGTGTGGACGAGAGTGACGGACAGTAATTGACTTTGCAAGGAGGGGCTGACAGTGGCAAGCGTGCAGCAGTACGCCGGATAATCTCATTACGCTGATTGTCTATTTGAGAGCATTACGCTGGGATCTGACGGAATTATACATGTTGGGCTGAACATAATGAGCGGCGTGTAATCCCCGGTAATCAAAGACTGCAGCGCCGCTTCATTCCTGCCTTAACCAGCAGTAACCACCACACAACTGATTTAACACGCCACCAACACAGAGCAAAGGGACTGAACTGGAACGCTGGGAATAAATGATATAGAGCAGGACAGCAAAGGGTTTGCTTTTACTTGGTTCTGAGGAGGTTGATGTGAATGAATTAAAGTGCATACTGAAGTGGTCTTGTAAATGCTGTACATGCACTGCCATCTTGTGGTGAGAGAGAGGGAACAAAACAACAGAGATGATGTTTCATAAAATAGTTCAACAAATGCCTATGATGTGATCCATAAACCTTCATAAATGACATTTTAATGTCTAGAATTTGGCTTCTTTTCTTTTGTTTTGCAGGGAAGCCAATAAGACTCTACAGCATCTACATAGCAACACCCTAACAGCATGCTTGTAACATAACCACTACTTTTGTGACTTTTTCTTCAGAATGAATTGACAATAAAAACTTAGAATAAAACTTCTTTATATATATGTGTGTGTGTGTGTGTGTGTATGTGTGTGTGTGTATCGTTATTTCAGATTTAAAATGAACCTTTTTAATTCAAGTTTTCACTTTAATTTTAGTTTGTTTTAGTCATTTATGCATTTTTTTATTATTATTATTTAAAAATATTTCTATTTAGCATTAGTTTATTTGTATTCCACTTTAGAAATGTAAGTACCTCAACATGAACTTAGTATATCTGAGTGATTTACATTTATATTTATTAAGTTTAACTTTTTAATCTAATATTTATATTTTACATCAGCTTTATTTCAATTAATGAAAATGATTTTTAATCGTTTTGGTTAAAAAATAACTAACATTTATCAGTCACAACAAGCAACATTATTGAGAGCTTGGGAAAGAGCTATTAAGAGCTTGGGAAAATGGTTTAGAGCTGAACTGAATGACCGAGTGAGTGTGAAGGAAATGCTCGGGCAGGCGGAAGCTTGGATGCGAGCCTTGGATAGGAGTGGGCTTCCTGGAAGATTCAAGCTCTGGGGCTATCAGCATGGTGTTCTTCCAAGACTTCTGTGGCCACAGCTCTTGTATGAAGTGCCGTTAACAACAGTTGAAGCCATGGAAAGGAGGATCAACACCTTCCTTCGCAGATGGTTGTCAGTCCCTAAATCCCTTTCCCTCAATTGGCCTGTACAGCTCAGGTAGCAAGTTACAGCTGCCATTAACATCTGTGGTTGAAGAGTTTAAGGTGGCCAAATCCCGGCAGGTGATGATGCTTCGTGACAGTAGTGACCAATTGGTCCGCCAGGCAGATATCACCATCCGCACAGGACGGAAATGGTCAGCAGGCAGGGCTGTGGCAGACGCAGAGGCAAGGCTACGCCACAAAGACATCGTGGGGACGGTCAACCAAGGCAGGCTGGGCCTATGAGTTATAACCAGAGCCAGGTGGAAGGACGCTAATGCCAAAGGTCGCCGCAGCCTAGTTCAGGAAGAGCTCCGTATGGTGGAGGAGGAGGATAGGCAAGCGAGGGCAGCAGCCATGGAAAAGCAGGGGAGGTGGACGTGTTGGGGCGGTGTCCAAGGAAGATCGTTGGGGTGGAGGGATATGTGGGGCATGGAGGATGAGAGGATAAAATTCCTTCTGTGCTCCACATACGATGTACGACCAACACCAGTGAATCTCCATCGTTGGGGACTGGTTGAGAGCCCAGACTGCACGCTGTGTGGGAAACCGGCAAGCCTTGAACATGTGCTGTCTTCATGTCAGGCTAGCCTGGCTGATGGCAAGTTTAGATGGAGGCATGACCAGATACTTGCAGTTGTAGCTGCAGGTCTGGAGGAAGAGAGAAGGAAGAACCACAAAAACACGAGGTTGATAGCACCCCGTTTGATTAAGTTTGTTAGAGCAGGGGAGAGCTCTAGCGGGACATCCTCTGGCGCAGGAATTCTGACATCGGCAACTGACTGGGACATGAGAGTTGACCTCCGGAGACAGCTCAAGTTTCCAGAGGAGATTACTATCTCAACTCTCAGACCAGACATAGTTCTCTGGTCCAGAGCAACTAAACAGGTAGTGCTGCTTGAACTGACTGTGCCATGGGAGGAGAGGATAGAAGAGGCCCATGAGAGAAAGCGTGGGAAGTACCAACCACTCATCCAACAGTGCCAACAGGCGGGATGGCGGGCATGGAACTTGCCAGTGGAAATAGGCTGCCGAGGATTTCCTGGGCAGTCACTTTGGAGCGCCCTGTCCAGACTTGGAATAAGAGGTCCCAGCAGGAGACGGATTATGGCGAACATCACAAGAAGAGCAGAGGCAGCATCAAGATGGCTGTGGCTAAAGCGCTGTGATCGATGGAACAACCCACAGGGTAGGGAGGGAACATAAAAGAGCACTAGTAGTGGAGCCCAAGGGGCCGAGGGGGCTGCCCCAGGACGCTGGGGTTAGCTGTCAAGCCCTCTGGAGGTGTTGTGGGTTGATTGACGAAACACTGTTGAAGGAGGGTACCCACCTGATGACCCGAAGAAAGCACCTTGGGCCTACACCACAAAGTTCAGTAGGTCGAACTTGTAGTGCGCGAGTGTTGGCCATCACCTCAAATATGCGGCTGGGACTTCACCCAGCCATTGAGGTGAGAGCGATGAACCCATCGTATTTCAGACTTTAATCAAATTTAACAAGTTAGAATTGAGTAATAATTAATCTAATTATTCCTTAAAAGTTAACCATTTAAAATGAGTAAAGTTTACACCAAAACATTTATATCTCACTAGCAGACAGATGTCAAAGATTAATTAAGAACTCTTTATTTTATTTACCTGATGTTAACAAGCAGAATACCTGAAGGAGAAAAACGTAAATTTTTAAAAAAAAACGTAAAATAAACACCGATAACCATAATGGTGACTTAAATTTATGTCGTTGTTTTTTTGGTTGTTGTTGTAAGTTTTACTCATTTTAAATGTTTAACTTTTAAGGAATTAATTTGATAAATTATTACTCAATTCTAATTTGTTACATTTAATTAGTAATATAGTTTGTAATCAGTTGCCACAATTTTTTTTTATTAGATAAAGCATATTCATTTTTACAGTGCAGTCATGAAAACGTATTTTCATATTTTCTTGTGCTTATAACAAATCTACATACAATACGAGTTATTTAGTCATGTCACTTTCAAAAATCACTTGAGCAAGTCTCACGCTACAAAATTAAGCAAGCCTTTGAGTTGGTTCTTTATATTCTCTCTTTGGTGACACAACGTTAACATGTCTGAGTTATGACGAGGTCTTTCGGCTTCCTAGAGAAATATCAGACAGTAAGAACTACAGTCCCTGATCTTGTCTTTAGAAGAGCTTTCTTCACAATAATGATTTCACTTTAACTCTCATTTGGTGCTTGGCAAGTGTTCATTTTATACCCTGTGTAGACAGTCAAACGCCAACATGTGAGAATGTAAAAAGAGAGACCATGTGACTTACTCGGTGTGGCCTTGGAAGACGTTCACAGAGTGGATGGAGGGATCTCTGAAGTCCCACAGGCGGAAGGTGGTGTCCCTGGATGATGTCACCACCAGACGTTGGGTGGGATGAGTACAGCAGTGGGTCAACTCTTGGTCGTGACCTGCAAACACACACACACGGGTGTAAAAAAGAGGTGTTTGGCCCTAAAACCCTGGCAAAGGGAACCACAAGAGCAGTGACATGTTCACCTGTGAGGGTGTGCACCAGCTCAGAGGTTTCTACGTCGTAGAGGTTAGCGGCTCTATCCCAGGAGGCAGTGACCACCTGCTTCCCTCCCACCAGCCAATCCGCTGCGATCACCACCCCCTGGTGGCTCTTCAAGGTCGTCGTTGCGACACGGATAGTGGGACATTCGTTGGGCCCTTCCGCCTCCCCGTCGGCCTCGTCTTTATCGGAGAAGTCCACGTCATCGTCCAGTGAGGCCTAATTCAGAGATGTTAAAGAAAAGATTGGATTTGAAACTAATTCAGACTTTGAGCAGTAAATAAATACAATAAAATGTGTTTGCAGCTATAATTACTGCACATTTTAAAGCTACGGTACACGTTGCAACTTCTAGCGGTTAAAAAAATAAACCTGCGTTCGTTTTGCATTAGTTTTGCCGTTTTTGAATGATCATGGTGCTTTGTGTCTCGTTCACTGTGACAACAAGCATTCAGCTTAATGTTAGGAGCTGCTTTTCTCTGTGTCAGGACTATTACAGTAAACTAAAACCATAAAACATTTTCATTACTTAAAATGAAGTAAACGTCATCTAAATTAACTCGTTTTATTTCAGCTAGTTGTCAAAGCAACATTTCTCATTTTTATTCAGTTTCACTAAAACTGAAATAAATTAATACAAACTATATAGACTTTTAAAAAATGGTTTCATTTTCAAAACCGTTAACTTTGAAACCCCTTTTCAAAAGTTTGCCTTTTCTGTCCCCCAAGAGACTCGTCATATAAATGAACAGCCAAAACACATAAAGTTTTACATTTTTCTGTGTTGAAAATTATGTTGTGTAAACGCCCTCTTAGTATCACAGAGATATTAAAATAACACGACGTATGCATGCAATTTTTCACAAAGTCCGTCCCAACAGCTCTAAAACAAAAATCATTATTATAGGTTGATCAGTGTATTTGGTTAAAGTAGTCTGTCTGTCTATCTGACTGTCTATCTGTCTGTCTGACTGACTGTCTATATGTCTATCTGTCAATCTGACTGTCTGTTTGTCTGTTAGGGATGCACCGAAATGAAAATTCTTGGCCGAAAACCGAAAACCGAAACACCGAAAGAAATTATGCCAATTATTAGTTTCATTGCATTTATGGCTATGACTGTGTACAAACGTTACTAAAATCAAGGCATTGCAATTGAATAAATTAATATAAAATTTTCAAAGAATAAATCAATTACAAATTATGCAAATATTTATTTAGCACAATGCACAGTATAAAATAAAAATCAAACTAAAATGTTTTTGACCCCACTCATGTGTCAATAATAATCTACTGGCCTGCAGAAAGGTTTTAAAATTAAATGTTCTCTCATGAAAACAAAGCAGAGCGTGAACTTCTCATCACACCAGCACCCAGTTTGCACGTCTAAATTAGTTTCTTACATAGTTACATGTTAAAAAATTTGCATACAATAGCATAAAAAGCCTTTTTAAATGAACAAAGGTCCATGTTTAATACAAATGTACATGAAACTTAATGAAACATGTTTAGTGAATGTAGAAAATATTTAAGAGAGCATTAATTTAGTTCTATACATACATGTTCCCATATATATTTTTTGTAATGTCACAAGTAATAATCTCAGGGTTTACTGGGTTTTATATGATTATTTTTGTATTGGTGGTGGAATACTAAAAAATAAACATTGTCATGTGTTTATCTTTCTTCTTCTCGCCGATTCCTAATGGTTAGAGGACAGTTACTCGAGTCGTCCCCTGTCGTTTCAAGGAATAGTACAACGGCGAGCGGGTCAAGTATAAACCCCTCGACCATTTGGAGCGGTGCGCCGTGCGCGCACTGTCTATGGAGAATCGCGGATACTTTCGCCTGCCTCCGCAGCGCGCGTCTCCACAGACAGCACGCGTCTTGACCCGCTCCCATCCGGAGTCGTCGTCATGGCGGCGCGCATTGTTTAGAGCAGATATAGGTGGATAAACAAGGCTTCCGTTTCCTCGCGGGTTCAGATTCACTGAAATACGTCCACACCGCAGACATGTTGCTTCAGACAAGCGGCTCGCGGTTTCTGTTTGCGTCATCACAACATTTCGGCCGTATTGTTTCGGTGATAAAAGTCTTTCGGCCGAAAACCGAAAATGCACTTTTGGGCCATTTTCGGCCGAAAATTTTCGGTGGCCGAATATTCGGTGCATCCCTACTGTCTGTCTATATGACTGTCAGTCTATCTGTCTGACTGCCTGTCTGTCCATCTGTCCATCTGTCTGTCTATCTATCTATCTATCTGTCTGTCTATCTATCTGTCTGTCTGACTGTCTGTCTGTCTATCTATCTGACTGACTGTCTATCTGACAGTCTGTCTATCTGTCTGTCTATCTGACTGTCTATCTGACTGTATATCTGTCTGACTGTCTACCCGGCTGTCTGACTGTCTATCTGTCTATCAGAGCTGGAAGACAGACAGACAGACATGGTTTGGAAGATTCATTTTATGCACTCTCTTATTAATAACACTTATTTTTTCATCAAAAAACGATACATAATGTAGATTTACGTACACAAAACTAATAAATAAAGGTAATTCTTCAACAGTCAACATGGAACAGCATTCAATAGCTATTGTACTCCCTAATTGTGGCATATTTCCAAGTAAAACATAATATTTAGGTTTCAGAGGTGAAGCAAATTATAATTTTTTCTTGAAATATTAAGTTTTTTTATCTTTTGAATACCATACTAGTGCATGAATAAATGGTGTACAAAAATTGTAGATAAAATATATTGATTTCAGCATTAATGTCGAGGCACTTGGATGAAAACCACAGCCCTAGAGGGGCATTATTACGTAAAAAGGAGGCAGAATTCTGACGGTGTGTGTTTTAACACTCACGCTGATGTCTGCTGGGGGCTGGGGAAGTGGCAGCTGTACCATGTAACGCCAGATGTGAGCCGTCTGGTCCCCGGACGCTGTCAGGAAACACAGACAAAGCAAACACAGATGGAACATCATATTACAAAAAGGACAGTCATCTATCAAATCACATTAAAATCATCTGACAGGTGTGGGGAGAGAACAATATCTTAGTCTAATGGAAATATAAATATTAAAAAGGCAACATAGCCGTCAGTCACATGATAAAGGAATGGTTGGATTCCCGCTTAGCCTGCGAGAGATTTAAATCCCGGCGAGACCCCATATGAAAATAAAATGATGATTTGCATGCAGAGGGTAGGATTTGTGGAAGTGTACATAAGATTGTAAGCATAAATAAAATATATGCTTTGTAAAGAAGAAAATCACGTTTCAAGTCAAAGAAAAAAATTATTTGCAGCATTTTACTGTTATTCAGGTGTAATTGATGTATTGTGAAACTCGAGCTTCATGTTAACGCAAAAATAAGGTCTCACAGGTTAACACCATAAGTTAATGAATTAACATGAACTAACAATGAGCAATACATTCTTACAACATTTATTAATGTTAGTTAATAAAAATGTTCACGTTCACCTCACAGTGAATTATCTAATGTTAACAAAAATGTAATAGTAAATGCTAAGATTAAGATTAAGATTAACAAATGTTGTAAAGTACTGTTCTTTGTTAACTAATGAAACCTTATTTTAAAATTTTAGCAAATTTAAAGACTTGTTCCTGTTATAGAGGGTATGCGCGTGCCGTCACCGTCGACCGGAGTGCCTGCGGTTCCTCACAGTGAGTGGCAAAAAGACTGAGCGGCTGTATATGTTTTCAGCGTGAATGCCGCGAAAAACAAACACAACACATATAAAGTGGGAAAGAGCTTTGCGATTGACTGTACAACTAGATTTGACAAAAAAAAATCGGAGGTATATTTTACAGACTGATATAGAAAGAGGAGCAAATGGATCGCTGCAGTTCACAGAAACAACTGGACTCCAGTCCAGTCAGCGAAAGGTGGATTTGCAGTTCTCATTTAGTGTCAATAGTGTTGTCACGGTACCAAAATTTCAGTATTCGGTACCAATACCAGGAAAAATTCAAGGTTCTCGCTACCAATTTCGGTACCAAAGCTTAGTTTAAATTTACATATATTTAAGTGTTTATCACGGTTACAAGTATGGAAACTGTACATTTGTAATATAAACACTTTAGAAAAAGATTAGATAAAATTGCCTAAAAATAAAAAATAGTATACACTAACACATTTTTAAAGTTGTTTGTAAAATTTTAATCCGTTAACATTTATTTAATGCACAATGAAGTGAACAAACATGAACAATCAAGTGTTTGTATTAAATAACATTTATTTAATGTAACATTAATTAATGTTGTAAAAATATATATTTTTCACTCAATGTGTTGGTGTGAATTAAGTAATGTTGATGAATGGTATCTTATTGTAGCGTTACCAAGCTATGCAGGAGATAAAGCATGTCTTACCTGACTTGACTGTACTTTTATTTAATCTAAAACTGCATTCATATTTCATTTTAAAAAGGCTTTTTAAACCTGCTGAGTTATAAAGGCAAGAATACACCTAGAACTGGCGCTGACATTAAATGACATAAACAGGGATGCATCGATACTAATACCAGTACTCTGGTTTCGGTTGGATACTACTGTGCTCATGTACTCGTAAAACTACCCCAAACGCACTTTAGAGGCCGTTCACATATCGCACGTGTTTTTTGCGCGTGCTTATTCTTTCCAAAGCGCTTGCTCTCACGCGGCATCTGTCGTTGCTATGCAACGAGTTTTTATTATGAGCGCGCTTGCCTCGCGCCTATATTTGAAATTGTAAATTTGCATGTAATCGGCCTCTTATGGCAACGTGACATAAGCCTAATCCAAAATATTTACATATGTGGCTCTTTCCTCCTTTCGTACGTGTCAACAAGTGGATTCAGAGAGAGAGCCATATCAGCGTTATGAAGAGGACACAACTGTGCCTTTTTCAGACAGCGCGTCTAAAACTGGATTAACCTGGTATTCGGTACCTAGAAAAGCTGGTACCGTAACTTTTTTTTTTTTAGTACCGACTTGGTACCGAAGTACCAAGTTTTTTGACAACACTAAGTGTCAATATGCTGAATTTAGCTGTAAAACCATACCCATATATTTTGTATTGTTATATATTAACAGCTCATCAATTAAACATTTATCATTGAATATTCTGCATTATTGGATGTTTTTTAATAAACACTGACCAAAAAAAAAACTATAAAGTTTTAGGGGACGATATGATGATAAATAGGCTAAAACACTGATATAAGTGATCATCCGGATTTAGACCGACCTATATTGTATTTATATAAAGCGTTCACAGGCAAATTTGCTTTATGTTTAGGTCTATATCGCTTTTATTTCCCCAGTGTCGAAATCAGGCAAACATAAATGTCAGGCAACACGATTCCTGGCTGCATGTCAATATCCATGGATCACTGGATCTTTAGTAAGTTGTAAGGAACACTATATTGAGTCCAACATTTAGTTTAAATTGATAAAATAGTTTGTTTTAGTCGCATTTTTGCAGTTTCACCTATTAAATACAGTCACACAGCAGATCTTTTCCCACTCAGTCAGGCTGAGGGGGGTTGTTCCGGCGGGAAAGTGACGTCAATGCATTCCCTTTATTCTTGATGGTGTTGTATTGTATTGTGGTTGATATTGTAATTTTTAAGGAAACGAAACAGCAGACGTTGTTGATAAACCAAGCCACTGAATGTGTTGATGTGTACCTGTAAGTGCCATCTGCTCTGTTGGGTGAAACTTAATGGAGTTGACTGCAAGAAAAACAATGACAACAAACATTCATTAGACTCAATAAAACATAGTTAACACTAACCACTAGGGCTGTAACGATATACGATATAAAATCGAAATCGCGATACTCAGGTCCACGATACTGTATCGCGATGTGAGAAGGCAGAATCGCGATACATCCCTTCCACCTCCCAGTTATCTTTCCCGTCCAGATCCAATGCTACCACATCTTTAAATTACTATTTATTTATATTATTTGAAGTTAACATTATAAAATATGTAGACCTACACCACAAAACTAGTTGAGGTTAAATTAGCCAAAACTTAAATCCATCAGACTAATCATTTTCAGAAAATGCATTTAATACCAATATATTTACCCTTCTGTTTATATATCCATATGCTACTCCCTTAATAAAATCAAGTACGTCCAGACATTAGAAAAATATAAGTCTTCACATTCATTTTATATTTAATATGAGGGAAATACACACGCGTACACGGACGCGACACAAAACATCTTTAATATTTAGGTGGCAAAAATATAGCCTATATTTTTTTTATAATTCTGTAAATTACACTGTACAAACCAAAAGAAATACTAGGCTGCCCACGGGATGAAGGGTTAGCTCTCCCCAGAACATAAAATATTTATTTTGTTTTTTATTTTTCGTGTTCGAGGAAAAAAAAACAATGTCGTGACAGTTCTCTGAAGCGGCACTTAAACTGTCAGAGAATTCAAATAGAAAGCACAAAGACTTACTTTAAATTGAATTTTGTTTTTTTATTAATTGTATGTCAATTTTAATAAATGTTTCATCAACCAATTGCCTGGATTTAATAAATAAGAAGAAAATATAGCTAGCCTACAGATAGGAATCACGACATTGAGGTGCCGGCGCCTGAATTGGAGCTCGTCTCATGAATCGCAACCCTATAAGCTTATAGACCTGAGAAATAAATATATGTTGAAATATCTACTTTTAAAAAGAACAATTCAAAACGAAAGAAAACAGACCGCTCTCTGCTTATGTAATCCGCATGAAAAGTGCATTTCTCTTTGGCGCGCTCGCGAAGGCTGTCGCGGTTATGGAATTTCCCTTGTGGTAACGTTGAGTGGCTCAATAGCACGATATGCCCTATTACCGCCATTCATTTATTTATTTAATTTATATGTATCTGTTGCTATATAAATATGTTTACGATGTGGACAAAAACAACGACATTTTCAGTAATCACTGTAACCGAAACTGTCTATAACGTTAAAATGATGATGCACGGCCACCTTTTCACGGCTTCAAAGACAGACGCAGGACACGCTCTGCTGATATCATTCATTGCTGTTTAAAGCCTCTGTAGGCTACACAGCATCACCAAGATAAAACACTCTTGTTATCATTACATTATGTACTGGTTTAACATGCAATACATGCATGAAGTTCAAAACAAGAAGGGTATAGCCTTATAAAAAATATATATAGCTGGAGCACAGAAAACAACCCAAAAGCAGCAGCCTACACTGTTTAGTTTAATAATTTGCATAGTTATTATTGTTTTTTGGTGTTCAGATTTTTTCCAAATTTTATTTAATAAAAATACCTGTACATTTTTTCCTCTCAAAATCTATTTTTCACACCAAGCCCCGCCCCCGTGATGGAATCGCGATACGAATCGAATCGTGGGTCAAAAATCGCGATACGAACCGAATCGTGGCTTTGGTGTATCGTTACAGCCCTACTAACCACACCCACAGCATATAAAATCTTATGACACTAATCTCCAAACAAAGGATCACAAAATGAACACTTTCCATAAAGAGTTTCATACCTGATCCAGCGTGGCCGGCATATTTCAACAGGCACTTCCCCGTCTCAATACTCCACAGCATGGAACAGTGATCTGAAGAATAATGAACGACAGAATTAGTTCTGAAGCATCATGTGACACTGAAGATTAAAATTGAATAATAGACTGTTTCATGACTGTTTTAACTGTAATTTTGAAAAAATATTAAAAAAAAAAATAATCTTACAGAGCAAAAACTTTGGAGAACTCCAAACTCCAAAAAAGGAGAACTCCAGCACAAAATGAACCTTTGGTCTAATAAAATATCGGTACCTAGTCAACCGTTCTCTGAGATTTGTTTTCATGATAATCGAATGTAAAGAGTTTTATCTCTAAAAACTGTTTATCGTATAACGCTAGTATATGGGGGCATATAATAAGTAAAAATCGCTAGTTTATACCACTAACAAGGCTCATAATAGCCCCACACTAACACAGTAACATAATGAGGGTCCATACATGCAAAATGAAGCATTGAGAACTTTGTAAGTGTACAAACCGTTTGATAAGAAGATACTTTATAAAGACAGGCAGGAGCCATCTTCGAAGTCGAACCACGAACGCTGTTCATAGAGTTCAGCTCACTTAGCATTTTGTTCGTGGTTCGACTGGTCGAGACTGTTTTCCAAAGATGGCTCCTGTTTCTATACACGAAGTGAACCATCTTTATAAAGTATCTTCTTATTAAACGGTCTGTACACTTACAAAGTTCTCAAAGCTTCGTTTTGCATGTTTGGTCCCTCATTATGTTACTGTGTTAGTGTGGGGCTATTTTGAGCCTTGTTAGTGGTATAAACTAGCGATTTCTTTTTACTTAGTCAATGCCCCCAGTTCTAGCATTATACGCTAAACAGTTTTTAACATTCGATTATCATGAAAACAAATCTCAGAGAACGGTTCACTAGGTGCCAGTGTGTTATTAGACCAAAGGTTCATTTTGCGCTGGAGTTCTCCTTTAAGCCGTATTGTATCAGGCATTCTTATTTTGCATGAGGCTTGCAATTTAGCAAACTGTTACCAGAATTGTCTAAATACAATTTAAAACTTGCACTTTTATCAGTAATAAACAAACTAAAAAAATAATAATACAAAACTCAGAATAAGTAACAAGGATCAGACTTTTGCCTAAAATAATCTGTCATTTAGTAGGGGCTATCAAGTTTGAATGGTAATTTACAGTTCTGACAGACTAGAGAGTTGTTTTCTTTTAGTTTTTTTGTTTTGTTTTGTTTTACAAAGTCTTTATTTGTTTTAGGCTGTAGTTAGTATAATATATGTTCATGCTTGAATGTTAAATGTTCAACTTTTTTCCCATATTCTCTATTGTTGCAGCTCCTCTCTTCCCAGTCTGTCAGTAACGCTCAGTTTAGTTCCCATCTCTATGAAGCCCCTCCTTTTGAAAACCACACTGTGTTCTGATTGGTCGGCTGCACCAGTGTGTTGTGATTGGTCAAGCGCTTTGAGCGTGTTTGACAAACGTCCCGTCCCTTCCCAGAACTGTGAGTTTTAACACACTACTAACTAACTCAACCAGGCCTCGCTTCTTTATTTTGTGCATGCCTTGGGCAGGAATCATTTAAAGGAGGAATATTGTGACAAAACTCAAGGCTACAATGGAGGCGTTTCATGCTCAAACAGCAACATTTCACACTAAAGAAAGGTGAACATGTAAAACAGGATGATAAGACACCTTGAACTTGGCTAACAGGGATGAACACTTCAGCTTGATTAATGCATTCATGACGCAACTTTTTATTATGTTTTTAATAATTCAAATAGCAATAGAATTAAGTACAATTAAATAGAAAAAAAATCTAATTCTCAATTCATCATGCCATTTGTATTACACAGTTATTTTTCCACTGTTCACAAATATCCCTGATTGTTATTCAATCTAGAAAAAAGTGTTACCTGAATTAACGAAATGTGAATTATTAGAAATAATAAGAAGTGTAGTTGTGGCAGATTTACCTGCTGAAGCTGTGCCTAAAACCAGCGGTTGAACCCGAGTCACGGCCAGGTCCCATATCCCATCCCGGTGTCCCACATACTCCTTAACCAACTGACAAACTGCACGAGATGTGGTGGCCTTGAAACTGGACACAATCTGAGGGACGGACAGGAGAGTGAGCATTTGATCAAAAGTTCTCACACACACACACACACACAGATCTAACTACAGGGCAACAGTAAGCAGCGCAGAAGCATGGGATATACTCAAACCATACATCACTATAACATCTCTACACGTATAACACACGTCATGTGGTTACTGCTGGATTGTGTGAACACACTGCATTCAGTCATACAGTCTCTCACACAAGATCAAGGTCTATGAAAGGAGAGCGTAGTCAATACTTCTGAAATGGGAAAGTTCAAATTAAAAAACCCAAACAAAGACAAAATAACAGCCATCAATACAGTTAAAATATATAAAAGCTTACAAAACAAAGTAAATTAATTAAAAATACAAAATAAATGAGAAAACAGTTCGTAAATTTGGAAAATTATACATGTAAATATATGGATCATATCTGAAAAGGAAGAAGCTGAGCTAAAGATATATATAAATATATATATATATACAAATGGCAGTAAATGACACATTTACAAAATTGCTGAAATTACACGGACAACTATTATTCATAATTAAAATTCACTCAAAGATCTATAACAGAAAATGTGGTACAATTGCTGTAACACACAACCTTTCCCGATGAACTTAAAAAAGGGCCTAAATATTGTCCAGATTGAACTAACTGGCCTAGATGATTCACTACCGTTCAAAAGTTTGGGTTCTGCAAGATAGCGTGAGATGGTTTTATCAGGTTGATATGATGCTAGCCAGCATTTTTTGATGAAAAACACAGTAAACAGTAATATTCTAAATCATTACAATTTTAAAATGATGTTTTCTAGTTTAATATATTTAATGTTTATGTAATTAAGAGTCACATGATCCTTCCAGAAATCATTCTAATATGTGGTGCTAAAAAAAGGCCTTATTATGTTGAAAACCAAATTTTTGGGGAAACCATGATACATTTTCAAGTTGTTGTTGTTGTTTTTTTTTTGTTTTGTTTTGTTTTGATGAACATAAAGCATTTATTTAAACCATTAAAAAGGCCTTTACTGTCACTTTTGAACATGCTGATGACATGTGATGGCCAATTCTATTGTTGATTGCTATCAGGATGTGAAGAGCTTCAACCAGTATAAATATACATTTATTTTCTATGGCCTACGCCAACTTTATCGTGTCCTTGATCGATAAAAGAAAAGAAGAAAAAAACCTTACTGACCCCAAACTTTTGAATGGTAGTGTATATCATATCACTAATTAAAATTTTGCAGATCATTTGGTATTTAGATATTTTAAAAAGGATCTATAACTGACTTAGATTTATAAAATTGCACCTTCTGAAAAACATCAAAATAGTTGAAACTGTAACAAACAACCTAAAACAACTGTAAATTGTAAAATATTGTACATCTGTAACTAATCTCATAAGTAAAAAGTAATCTTTACTTGCTACCTAGAGTGATGACACAAGTTAGTTTCACATATATAAAAAAATGCTGTAATATTTAGGGATGCATGATATATCAGTGACCATTTCATGTTGGACACTATCGTTGTTGTTTTTTTTTTTTTAGTTTTGTTTTATAATGTTCAATTCAACTCAATTTTATTAAATTCCCAATACATATTGTTTCAAAGCAGCTTTAAGTGCATTTCAGAAATGTACATAGAAAAGCAACAAATTCTAAAATTTTAATTGTAATTAAACTTACATTTAACTTAAAAACCTAAGTGTGAATCTCATTTTCTTATTTCAACAGTAATATGATCCAAGTTAAACAGTTTACATTATAATACAGGCCAGCAATCATAAGATAAAAATCATAACAGTTGGTATCGGCCAACATTTCTATATCAGTGCATCCCTATAAAAGGCAATGTTCAGAACAAAGAAGTATTGAGGTACATTGTCCTAGCTTTAACAAATGTTTTGGCATCACAGGAAGCAAATGACTTCTATGATCCTGTTTACACCGGGTATTGAGATGTTTTTTGGTTGTTCGGGTCACAAGTGGACGACGCTAAATACAAGTGTAAAAGGGGTCTAAAACGTTTTGAGCTTGTCCACTTTTCGACCACTTCCAGAGGTAGTCGAAAACACACTCGACCAGATTGCTTTCGTAGTGTAAACGCTCATGTGGTCGAATGTGTTTGAACCGCCACAAAAGAGCATTAACTCTCCGCCTACTGACTTAATACGTAAACATAGGGAAGTGCACACTAGCCAGACGGGATATAAACCCAAAAAACGTAAAATGTACCATCACAATGTTCTCTCACCATTCCTGATTTCTGTCAGAGTAACCTGATCTCACGAGAATTCGTACGAATTTTACGAGGTGGCTAATTCGTAACAATTCGTACGACCTCACTCGTACGAATAAGTACGTTTTTGCTAAATCTTACATATTTTACGAATTGGCCAATTCGTATGAATTCGTACGGATGACCTACCCCTGACCCCGCCCCTAAACCTACCAATCACGTGGGTTTGGACAAATCGTACGAATTCGTACGATTGAGGTCGTAGGAATTAGCACGAATTAGCAACTTTTTAAATCACTCGTACAAATTCGTACGAATTGGTCATGAGATGGTGTGTTTCGTCTCCAGTCGTGTTCATATGTAAATTGTGCAAGCTTATTTTTTCAACCCATACATTTACCCGCCCATAGACCCTCCCCTTGAAGACTTCAGGACAGAAGAGGTTGAAAGTGGACAAAAGAGACAGATTAAAACACCAACTGTAAACGGGTAAGTGTCTACCTCAACTACTTGTGATCCGATCGATCAAAACGCATCTTAATACCGGGTGTAAACAGGGGCTATAAAGCAATGGACTGAGGAAAGTATGCAAGCATGTCAATATGCAGCCTAACTACTAATAAGCACTGCTCAGCTCGAAACTTCACTGAAGGTAAGAGCAAACACGGCAAGCACAATGAGCCCTCATCTCAGAAAGGTGAAAATGCTCTTTAAAATTAGAAAACAATATTTTATAGTAACTGACCAAGCTCCTCATGTTCAAAGACAATCTTGAAATTATGAAATCTCATGTACAATATACTTAAAGGAGTAGTTCACTTTAAAAAAATAAAAAAAGTTAAGTCTTTTGCTGATAATTTACTCACCGCCATGTCATCCAAGATGTCCATGTCTTTTTTTCTTTAGTCGAAAAGAAATTAAGGTTTTTGATGAAAATATTACAGGATTTCTCTCCATATAATGGACTTCATTGGGAACCAAACAGTTTAAGGTCCAAATGAGAGTTTCAGTGCAGCTTCAAAGGGCCTTAAACGACACCAGATGATGAATAAGAGTCTTATCTAGCGAAACGATCAGTCATTTCAAAACTAAATAAAAGTTTAAGTTTTATAAGCAACAAAACGTTCGTGACTCTCCTGTTCGAACTCGTTCATCAAAATGAACAATTCTTTTTTCGAGTCATTTCGTTCATTGAATGAACCAAATGACTCGAAAAAAAGATTCGTTCATTTTGATGAACGAGTTTGAACAGGAGTCACGAACACGCATCACAGAACAACTTAAATCTTAAACTTTTTTATTTATTTTTTAAATGACCGCTCGTTTCGCTTGATAAGACCCTTATTCATCGTCTGGAATCATTTAAAGCCCTTTGAACAGTTTGCACTGAAACTCTTATTTGGACCTTGAACCGTTTGGTTCCCATTGAAGTCCATTATATGGAGAAAAATCCTGGAATGTTTTCATCAAAAACCTTCATTTCTTTTCGACTGAAGAAAGAAAGACATGGACATCTTGGATGACATGGGGGTGAGTAAATTATCAGCAAAAGTTTTTTTTTTTTTTTTAAGTTAACAAATCCTTTTAGTTATAGTAAACCTGAGGGCAATAGAGTGCTGAAGTGATGACGTCAATTTGTAGGACAATTCGAAAGTTAGCGCCGCATGGGTTCCCCCGATCGAAAAGCTATGCATTTTCCCCACAGATTTTTGGAAAAATGCAAGAAATAAGATCTGTGTTCAACAAAGAGTTGTGACCCTTACATGTTTTGTCTATCAAGATAATCTTTAAGTTAATCCAAAATTTATACATTTTTGAAGCCTATATAAAGATTTTAAAAAACACAGACACAATAAAGTTTAAAAAAACACAAGCAGGTTATAACTGTGTGTTTTATGTCATAGATCAAATTGTAAAAAATATTTAGAGGCTTTGTTCACCAAAGACCTTATTTCAGGCGATTTAGCAAAAACCCATTCAAAAAATCCCATAGACTTTAGAGCGAGGGAACCGGGAGTGCTAAAATGCTAACTCACTTCCGCGTTTTGTCCTACGGAGTGACGTTGTAACTTCGCCACTTTATTACCCACAAGAGGGCAAATACTCATAACTACATTTAAATAACTACATCTGTAATTCATCCATTTGCAATATGTCTGTGGCTGTCAAGTTAAAAAATATTATCTTAACTATAGACTATATAACACAATAATTTGTTTTATGTAAGGCTGTGATGTGTAATTTACAATTTAATAGTTAATCACATAGCTGAAAAAAAGTTTCAATGAAAAGATGATTGTTTTAAAGAACACGCGTATTATTCTTCATAAAACAGTAATAAAATGTGAGAAAATAAATATTATTGCTACTTGACACTTTTTTTTTTTGTTTTGAGCCTTGTCCAGATCTTAGCTTCAACATACAGCTGATTTTTAGAGTGAATCAAGTTCTATTTTTAGATATTTTTTTATATTTAAAGGGATAGTTCACTTTGAAATTATTTTTTGGTATGTTTCAGCTTACCTCGAGGGCATCCAAGATGTAGGTGTCTTTGTGGCTGTGGTTACAAGAGGTAAAAACGATATAAATACTGTTTGTTTTCTCACACAAACCGCTCGTTTCGTGTCTTAGGCCATCAATGCGTACTTACATTTATGAGTCATTAAATCGTGTTTAATTTGGACTTCTCTTCTCTTTGAGGTGGTGACCATAGACCTCCATTATATGACAGACAAGAACGGTTTGACCTAAAAATATCAAAATTGAAACTGCGGAAACAAAGACACCTACATCTTGGATATACTCAAGGTAAGCTATAACATATCAAAAATTAATTTCAAGGTAAACTATCCCTTTTCAATCATTTTCATAACATTTTCAATCCTTTTTATGGTATTACAAAAGCAGAACACATAAAATACACTATTTACAGCCTGAAAACAAGAGAGCATTTTCAACACTGACTAAACAAGAAACATCAGCTAATGTTCCCTGTAACGGGGGAAAGAGCTGTTGGTGTTTTCTCTTCTGCCGTGTCTAGTGTTTCTGAAGAGAAGGGTTTGTATGAGGGATACCACATTACAGAACTACTCAGCAGGGGGATCAACTTTTTAATGTTATAAAGTGTGAATTACAGAGTTAAAGAGATTTTTGCTGCTAGTTTGTTAGAACAAAAAAATAAAGAATAAAAAAAAAGACAAATTGAGCTGTCTAAACTCTTCAAAGCCAGAATACGGTAATATCTCTGTTAGATTTAGCCAGCGCTCATGGTTCTCTGCCAGCCAGCACATCTGGCCCAGGACACCATTAAGATATTTAGCCATGGCAAAAATGATTTTTGGCTTGTACGCAAACATTTCTGATCTGCTTTTTTCATCATGAACCAATTCAAGATTTGGATTTGCTCTGGCCAAATGCTTGAATGGGGTAAGATTTGCTGGCAGTTAGGAACATCAACGTCAATCAAAGGTTTCCAAGCCATCCGTAAGCGAAATTTCTTGATACTCAAGAAATATTTTGATATTTTGACATTGTCTTAACGTGTCGTATAATGCTGAATTAGCGTTAGCCAGATAAGCACAGGTCGATGGCTTGATGTTATTGGGTTATGACCCCCAACTGTTGGATAGTTCATGCATTTTGGCACACTGAGGAATTAATTACCCATGAGTCTCCACCCCATAACTCCCAGTTTCCTACATTGAAGTTGCGAGGTCCACCTACTTTCCCCGGGAAAGAATTTGAGCGCTACATCAGTGAAACCGAGAGAAAAGAACAATTGTAATCTGAGGATCAAAACGTTAAAAAAGATGATTTTAAATTTGATAATTTCTATATTCAAGAGTCTACAGGTAAACAAGATGCTTGGATCCAACAATGGACCCATGCGGAAAGTTGAGCTTTCTAAATGCCTAACTGCCTTCATTTCCAACAGCCATTTGGGTAAGAACACAAAATATTAGTGGTGTAAACATTTAAAATTGTAACTACACAGCAAAAAAATTAAATAAAATTTAGAAAAATGAGAAAATAAGCTGAAAAGCAAAACAGTGTACGCAGATACTAGTTAATATTGCGTGAGTGAATTATGATTTGGTATTAAAATGTGTTACGAAACATGAACAAAACAGAATTATTATGAATCCTACAAATGTAACAGAGAATAATAAGAAAATGTGTCTGAAAAGTCAAGAATTGTCGTAGTTAATAGGATAATAAAGGATAATAAAGACATGTATGATAAACTGAGTGTTATTGCATATCAGAATAGATCACAAATTCCATAACTGATGTATTGAACTTTCTATGTCAGATCAATGCATGACACGTTTGCATCCCTACGATTGATAAATTGGCATGTAACTCCATGAAATAAGTAGTTTGTATACTTGAAAGAAACCAGAATCTTAACAAACAGAGCACAACTACTGAAATGCATTTAAGTGGAGAACCACTTCATTCACAATTCAACACAGAGACAAAATATAGACACGAACACAACCACCGAAACCAGCTTCCTATAGAGACGTCACAAATCAATACCAAAATTGAACAGATACCAATGATACTAGTTATTCAGCCATGTCAGAATACACCAGGTGATGAAATTACAAAATTATGGTATGGTAAAATTATGGTAGATGCCGTTATGGAAATGGCAATAATAGAATTACAAGCTTTGCTGTGAAGTTGACAGATTTCATTGGTATTGCTGACATTTTGGTATCGTGACAACCGTTCAATTCTAAAGTATCTACATATGTTAAGCGGGAAATTCTGTAAGCCGGCTAGAAAGAGCAGAACTTTGAGACGTTGAGTCTTTTTATAGAGATTAGTGAGAAATATTCTGAGCTTGACCCACAGTAAGAGTTTTATTCAGAGCAAAATGGTGAGAGAAAACCCCATACAATCATACCTTGCTCGTGGATGCCTTGTATGTCGTCTTCAGCTTTTGGGACAGTTGACTTGTGCTGTGACTAGCTGTGCGCAAGAAATTGTAAGATTATGAGTGAAATATGAAAAAGATGAATGGTTCGTTACAATATTAGTTGTTAGTTTTCAATTTTCCTTTAATATAGGTCTCTCAGCAGTGAACAGGGTTAAGTTCTTCCACACCAGACAAACTTCCTCGCTTTTTGTACCAAGTTGAAACAAAAAAAGGGCCCAATTCTTCTGAAAAAGGAGATTATATGGCGATATGATTTTATCCTCCTGAGTAGCTGAAAAAGCCAAACCTCTTCATTAGAAGAGTGTCTACAAACACTTGACCATGTAGATCTTTTGATGATTGAAGAGCAAATTGGAGTTAAAACATCATCATATCATGCAAGGATTCAGCTTTAGGCGAAACGTTATCAAATGATTCTCTCTGAACCATCAAAAGACAACATTATTTATTCAAAAGCTTGTTCAATGATCTGATATTATGAATGCAGAAGTTAAACAAAAGCTGGATATCAGTTTGTTTTGCATGTACCTTTTGTTTTCAAGGCTCCTTTGCTCAGATCACCGCCTTCGACTGTCTGTCCTTCTCCGGCCAAACGTTCGTTTAGCGATTCAATCTCTCTTCGCACTGCACAAAAACAGAGGTTACGATAAAATGAGTGCTGACAAAAAACACGGATCTTGTCACATTTACACGCAAAATAAAAGGACAATGTACTTTCAGATAGTTATTAAAAAAATACTTTCTAGATAAGTAAATTTGACAAGAAAGTGACCACAGGGTGACACAACAGACGATTGCAATCAAACAAAAAAAATACTGAGACTAGAATCATTATTCCTGATAGCTGATTAATAAATATGCATCAATAATCCAGACAACAATTAAGGATTCAGATCTTGTAAGTGTGAAAGTCGCTTACTAAGTTAATAAATGTTTTGAGATGTAAACAGTGTCCAGTCATGCGAAACGGATGTTAAATATGATAAAAAAATATTTGTTTAATACTCACATTCCAAGTTTTCAATGTAGAGATTTTCAAACTCCCGTTCAATCTGTCCGAACAGATCTAGTAAGTTACTCCTTAAGGCCATCGGCAACTTGGAGTCCTAGAAATTCAGTCAAATAAACCATATTGCAAATATTCAGAGATTGCATCTTAAAAAACACCTTCAAACTTCAGTGACAAGTAATCAGAAATGTGTTTCTATGACATCTGCACTGTTCATTTTACTCGAGTCCGTACAATCCATCTAAGCTAAAAACACAAATAAACTACAACAACACAGGGAGTGTCAAGGGGATCTTGTTAACAGGATATTTTCAAGAGAAAATAAAAAAAAAAACAGATCTACAAATAAACTTTACATAAAATGTCTTGCTGGTCTAAAACTTTACATCTAAATATTTGTATATTGTAAATATAGTTTGTTGTTTTAAAGGTTTACAAAAAATATTGCCGTTCTAAAAGTTTGCGTTAAAATAGATAAAAAGTTTTACGTTAGCAAGATATTTGACCATTAACTAAGACAATATTTTACATAAATATAAAGTTTTAAAACAAGACAGTTTACATAAAATATCTAAATGTTGTAAACTATCCAAGTGTTCAAAAACTTTACATCTAAAATTTTGAATTTAAATCTTGCTGTTCTGAAGCTTTACACAAAATATCTACCTGAAAAAAACTATCAATTGAAATGTTTAAAATGTCAAGCTGTTCTGAAACTTTACATCTAAAAGTTAATGTAAAAATATTGCTGTTCTAAAAGTTTACGTTAAAATAGATATAAAGTTTTACGTTAGCAAGGTATTTGACCGTTAACTTAACTACGTTAATGTAACTAAGACAATGTTTTACATAAATGTAAAGTTTTAAAACAAGACAGTTTCCAGAAAATAAATGTTGTAAACTATCCAAGTGTTCAAAAACTTTACAACTAAATGTTAATTTAAAATATCTTGCTGTTCTGAAACTTTACTCAAAATATCTATCTGTTCAAAAACTATAAATTTAAATGTTTAAAATATCTAGCTGTTCTGAAACTTTACATCTAAAAGTTAATGTAAAAAATATGTTGCTGTTCTAAAAGTTTACGTTAAAATAGATAAAGTTTTACGTTAGCAAGGTATTTGACCGTTAACTTAACTATGTTAATGTAACTAAGACAATATTTTACATAAATGTAAAGTTTTAAAACAAGACAGTTTCCAGAAAATATCTAAATGTTGTAAACTATCCAAGTGTTCAAAAACTTTACAACTAAATGTAAATTTAAAATATCTTGCTGTTCTGAAACTTTACTCAAAATATCTATCTGTTCAAAAACTATAAATTGAAATGTTTAAAATATCTAACTGTTCTGAAACTTTATATTTAAAAGCAAATGTAAAATATGTTGCTGTTCTAAATGTTTGTTAGAAATGTATTTTAAAACTTTACATCTAAAAGTTAATGTAAAATATGTTGCTGTTCTAAATGTTTGTTAGAAATGGATTTTAAAACTTTACATCTAAAAGTTAATGTAAAATATGTTGCTGTTCTAAATGTTTGTTTGAAATGGATTTAAAACTTTACATCTAAAAGTTAATGTAAAAAATATTGCTGTTCTAAAAGTTTACGTTAAAGAAGATATAAAGTTTTACGTTACCAAGGTATTTGACCATTAACATAACTACGTTAATGTAACTAAGACAATATTTTACATAAATGTAAAGTTTTAAAACAAGACAGTTTCCAGAAAATATCTAAATGTTGTAAACTATCCAAGTGTTCAAAAACTTTACAACTAAATGTTAATTTAAAATATCTTGCTGTTCTGAAACTTTACTCAAAATATCTCTGTTCAAAAACAACAAATTGAAATGTTTAAAATATCTAGCTGTTCTGAAACTTTACATCTAAAAGTTAATGTAAAAAATATTGCTGTTCTAAAGTTTACGTTAAAATAGATAAAGTTTTACGTTAGCAAGGTATTTGACCGTTAACTTAACTACGTTAATGTAACTAAGACAATATTTTTCATAAATGTAAAGTTTCAAAAACAAGACAGTTTCCAGAAAATATCTAAATGTTGTAAACTATCCAAGTGTTCAAAAACTTTACAACTAAATGTTAATTTAAAATATCTTGCTGTTCTGAAACTTTACTCAAAATATCTATCTGTTCAAAAACTATAAATTGAAATGTTTAAAATATCTAGCTGTTCAGAAACTTTACATCTAAAAGTTAATGTAAAAAATATGTTGCTGTTCTAAAAGTTTACGTTAAAATAGATATAAAGTTTTACGTTAGCAAGGTATTTGACCGTTAACTTAACTACGTTAATGTAACTAAGACAATATTTTACATAAATGTAAAGTTTTAAAACAAGACAATTTCCAGAAAATATCTAAATGTTGTAAACTATTCAAGTGTTCAAAAACTTTACAACTAAAAGTTAATTTAAAATATCTTGCTGTTCTGAAACTTTACACAAAATATCTATCTGTTCAAATACTATAAATTGAAATGTTTAAAATATCTAGCTGTTCTGAAACTTTACATTTAAAAGTAAATGTAAAATATGTTGCTGTTCTAAATGTTTGTTAGAAATGTATTTTAAAACTTTACATCTAAAAGTTAATGTAAAATATGTTGCTGTTCTAAATGTTTGTTTGAAATGGATTTAAAACTTTACATCTAAAAGTTAATGTAAAATATGTTGCTGTTCTAAATGTTTGTTAGAAATGTATTTTAAATCTTTACATTTAAAAGTTAATGTAAAATATGGTGCTGTTCTAAATGTTTGTTAGACATGTATTTTAAAACTTTACATCTAAAAGGTAACGTAAAATATGTTGCTGTTCTAAATGTTTGTTAGAAATGTATTTTAAAACTTTACATCTAAAAGTTTATGTAAAACATGTTGCTGTTCTAAATGTTTGTTAGAATTGTATTTCAAAACTTTACATCTAAAAGGTAATGTAAAATTTCACATCTAAAATTGTATCAAATATCTTGCTGTTAAATGTAAGTGTAATTATTTTGCTGTTTTAAAGTTTTACATAAAACTACTGCTGTTCTAAACGTTTACATTAAAATACATGTAAAGTTTTATTTTTAAATTTGTAAAGTATTTTAACAAATTTCAAGACAATATTTTACATACATGTAAAGTTTTATAACAAGACAGTAGGGATACCAAAATTAGCCAAATGCATTAACTGATACAATTTAAATATTTGTCATCGTTATAAACTGTGTGTTAACCTAGAATAGATTTTTTATGGCCAATTCAATTTCATTATAATAGCTAGTTTTTTGTTTTACTTTTGAATTTTCCTTTAGGTTGAGATTATTTATATACACATAAACATATTTAATATATATTATATTTTGCTGTTTTAAACGTTTACATAAAACTATTGCTGTTCTAAACGTTTACATTACAACAGATGTAAAGTTTTACGTTTAAAGTTGTAAAGTATTTTAACAAATTTCAATACAATATTTTACATAAATGTAAAGTTTTAAAACAAGACAGTTTCATTTTTCAGTAGGGATACCAAAATTAGCCAAATGCATTAACTGATACAATTTAAATATTTGTCATCTTTATAAACTGTGTATTAACCTAGAATTATTTTTTATGGCCAATTCCATTTCATTATAATAGTTAGTTTTTTCTTTTACTTTTGAATTTTCCCTTAGGTTAAGATTATTTATATACACATAAACATATTTAATATATTATATATTTTGCCGTTTTAAAGTTTTACATAAAACTATTGCTGTTGTAAATGCTTACATTAAAATAGATGTAAAGTTGAGTTTAAAGTTGTAAGGTATTTTAACAAATTTCAAGACAATATTTTACATAAATGTAAAGTTTTAAAACAAGACAGTTTACATAAAATATCTTGCTGTTCAAAAACTTTACATTAAAACATTTTCTTAAAATATCGAGCAGTTCTGAAACTTTACATCTAAACATTTACGTAAAATATTATGGTGTTCTAAAACTTTACATAAACTAACTTGCAGTTCTACAAGCTTTTAAGCCTCAGTACAGATCATATCATCATTTCTTTTTAAATGACCCAGGTTTGAGACAGAGAGTAACCAAACATTACTAAGGATGCTCCAACAAAAAAGATCTCTAACGAAATCTGAAAAAGCACAAACAATAAAGAGAACTCTATTCAAGAAATGACTAATCTACCAAAACAACTTACCTCCATTATCAATGATAAGAGGTCTTTCAGCCTGATTAAAGCTACACAAAGAAAAGGAATCCACAAACAAACATTGTTGTCGTGTTTTTTAGACTAGCCATGTCCATATTAACTACTCCAGGACAACTAGGTGTGCTGTCAGGTTAACACAATAGTTTAACGGTGAGAACAGTGTAAGCCATGTCAACTGCTCTCCATTCTGTCATTACCACATGTACTGATACTGTGAGAGAGAGAGAGAGAGAGAGAGAGAGAGAGAGAGAGAGAGAGAGAGAGAGAGAGAGAGAGCGCAATTAACAAACAACAGCTCGACGTCTATCCTTATAAACCTACTCAATCCTAAACTTGTGGTCACCATAGCAACTGGACATAATGACAGCATTGAGAGGGTGATAGGCGGTATAGTCTAAATCCAGTGAACGGTTTACAGTAGCGACTGTCAATCAGAAATGACCCCACGAGGAATAGACGGAACAATCGAAACCCAGAGTGGGCCGCTCTTTAAAAATGGATGAGGCTATAGACCATAGAAAGTACAAACCATTGATACCCACCAATCAATAAAACACGCAACCAAATGGCATCATGTCTCAAGTCTGAGCTTGACTATTCTCAACACATCTCGGCTTGTTGAATAAAACGAAAACAATGTTTAGTATGATTACAAACGTTTTAAAGAAACATCCTTGGATAATTGTAATATTCCTTTCATAATATGTAGAAAGAGAACATGTATTTGAAGGTGGGAACTGATGAGATCTCTAGTGATTTATACGAGTACAGGCGTCTCTTATCACTGACGTATCCAGTAATGTTTGCGTTAGAAATGTGCGTCAATAACAGACTCCTTTAGGACAAATGATGTGTGTTAAAGGATGTAAATTCCAGGGATACCTTACAGTAGCAAAATAATGACGGACTTAATTATTGACAGAAATACTTAACTCGTGTCATTTGTTCACCAGATAGATGTTACTTGGACTTTGACTTCCATCTAAACTGAAATCCCTCTCTATAAAGACACTGATCCAGTGTCATTACAGTTCCAAATTGTCAAGCAATTTTTTAACAATCGGACTTTCAATTTAATTTAGTTCTTGTAATTTCATTTTTCAGTAGGGATACCAAAATTAGCCTAATGCATTAATTGATAAAATTTAAATATTTGTTATCATTATACTTTGTATTAACCTAGAAATATATTTTTTTATGGCCAATTCCATTATAGCTAGTTTTTTGTTTTACTTTAGAATATATATATATGTTTATACACATAAACATATATATATATATATATATATATATATATATATATATATATATATATATAAACGAAATATATATATATATAGTTGTTTTTTTGTTTGTTTGTATGTTTGTTTTTTTCAGTTAAGGAAAAATTATATTTATTTTTAGATTTTTCTATAATAATAATAGTTATAATAAAGTCATTAAGCAATCAACATTGGCTTCCGGCGACTGAACATGTCGACCATTCTATAATCTAAAACAATATAATTTAAATATATTTTAAAGAGCTTCATATCCATAACCATTATTTTAATTTGAGCATTTTTCAGATGTGCTGTAAGTGTTTCCAATGTTTTAAAAACTGTGCATCAAAACCTAGAATTACAATTTTAATGGCCAATTCCATTTCATTATAATAGCTAGTTTTTTTTTGTTTTACTTTTGAATTTTCCCTTGGGTTAAGATTATTTATATACATATAAACATACATACATACATATATACAGTATATACACACACATGTATATACTCTACATGTCTATATATATATATATATATATAAATACACACACATGTATTTTTCTTTCAGTCAAGTAAATTAATTATAATTAAAAATTATATATTTTTCTATTATTTTTCTATAATAATAAGTCATTCAGCAATCACCATTGGCTTCCTGGCGACTGAACATGTCTAACATTCGATAATCTAAAACAATATACTTTAAATATGCTTAACCGTAAGTTTAATTTGAGCATTTTTCAGAGGTGTTTTAAATATTTCCAATGTTTTAAAAACTAAACCTAGAATTACATTTTTTAATGGCCAATTCCATTTCATAATAGCTAGTTTTGAAGTTATTTTGTTTTTCTTTTTGGATTTCCCCCCTTAAGTTAAGATTATTTATACGCACATAAACATAAACACAATACATATATATTAAGTAAATTAATTATTAATTACAATTATTCATTTTACTATAATAATAAGTCATTAGTCAATCAACATTGGCTTCCTGGTGACTGAACATGTCTAAAATTCTACAATCTAAAACAACAGAAAATGATTCAAACACAACATGACGTGTGTTTACATGGATGCTTGCATATCCCGACTGTCTTGGTGTTAAAAAAAAAAAAGAAAGAAAAATCATTAGCAATGTCACAGAACTGGCTTTGTGTCATTCTTGCCTGTATGTCTGAGGACGAACACACGCTCAAACACCACAGTATCCTCTAAAGTTCGTAACCACAAAATTAAACCCTGAATCTATGTGATTATACAAGTTTACACTGAAGAAACAAAAAAAAAACAACCTACCTGTCCCTCCAGCATGTCTCTCTGCATGCCGGGTCGGTCCTGCTCGGTGCTGTTGGTCCTCCTAATGGAGAGACTGTGCGACTTGCGCTTCTGTTTGACTTGACGGGCGGCTGCGCTGTTCCCACTTTCAACAGGCATCACTCCTCAGTGACGTCCCCTACACACTTCCTACCTGAAACTGAGCAATCACACAGCAAGGTTTGCCCCGTCCAGAGACATCAAGGAACACAATGTGTGCTTTGTTGGATACTATCCTGGATGTCGTATGTAAACATCAAGGTAAATATTGAGGGAGTTAACGTAAAGTAAGTCTTGGTTGATGACATGCTTGAGGAATGTGTTGTCTACTGCGGGTGTAGGTTGATTTAATATTACCAAAGCAAACATCATGAAAGTGAAGAGGTCAAATGAAGCCGCTGTGAAACTGATGCCTGGAGAGACGTTTGACTGAGCAGGTGAACGTGAATCTCATTAAAAATTTCATAAACGTATTTCACCCCAAAATCTAAAGAAAGTAAAAAAGGAAGCTTACCTTTGTCATTTAACACAAATTTTACTTTTAAAATCTTTTTATTTAATTATTATTAAGAGCAAAACTCTAATGTGAATTATTTTATTATATTAAAATGTTCTGTGAATAATATCTTAAAGTAAAAAATAGGGCTGTCATATGATTAATCCCGATTAATCTCATCCAAAATAAAAGTTTGTGTTTACATATTATTTGTGGGTGCACTGTGTGTAATTATTTTATATTTATATATACACACACACACACTTACATGCTTGTATATATTTAAGAAACATTTTCATGTACATACTGTATATAGATTTATATAAAATTTATATTATATATATATAAATATTTTATATATAAATAATATTTTTTTCTCAAATATACATACGTGTGTGTATTAGGGATGGGCAACGATTAATCGCGATACGATTAATTTGTATATATAAATACATAAACATGCATGTATATATTTAAGAAATATTTGCATGTACATACTTTATATATATTTATACATAATTAATATTATATATAACTATAAATATTTGACATATTAATAACACATTTTTCTTAAATAAATTACTTTTGAAACCCAATTATATTTATGTTTTTAGATGAAGCAATGGGTGCAATTTTAATGTAAAACAAATATGGGAAGTGTTAAATTAAAAAAAAAAAAAAAAGTTAAAATCATGACCAAAAAAAGCATGCAGGACATTATTATCCACAAACAGTGTTAATGTCAGCCTAAGCATCTTAAAATGTACGAATAATTATATATGGAAACATATTGCTAAATAAGTGGCATGCAAAAAAAATGACAAATACCAGGCATGGAGATCAGTGAATGATAAACAAAGCAGACACATCCTCAGACGACCGCTTAAAGTGATGAAGAGGAGGATCTCAACAGGAGGGCCCGGGGCCGGGGCCACACTCACTCCAGCACTGAACACAAGACAACACCAGCTATCGGTTCACAACCATGACAGTGAAGGAAGGGAAAGCTCAGGCATGAGTGACAGCATTCTCACAACCTAAAAGAACTGGGTGGAAGGATGGACGGTAAAACAGACGTGTGTTTAGCTCATGATGTTAGTGGGTTTGAAGATTACACAACTCATATGTAATACATGCATGAAGTATACGCCTGCAGCGTCATGCTCAGTTTGTGCGGTCCGTCTGAAATGCTGATTTCTACAAAGCCCCTCCTTCCTCCTGATTGGCCAGCTGACCCAGAGCAACAGAAACTATTAGTATAGACTTCAGTCCTTCACAGCAAGAGCAATAACTTTATTAGCATCTTCACCAGCAGACGATAGCAGTTTTTTTTGTCGCCTGCTGCTTTAAATACGTAGCTCAAATGGATTCTGATTGGCTGTCATTGTTTTTTCTAAAAGTTCTGCAAGTAATTCCAACAATATCGTTTCATAGTTATGGTGTGGACTCTGCTATTCTTTATATTTAGAATTACATCTTTATATCGGTATAGTTATCGTCATAGGTGCATTTACTTCTAAGTTTATTCACAGGGAATTCACTGAGTACCAGCTTCTGAGATTTGCGTGATGTCAACTGAAAAGAAAAGATATTTAAGAGACGAGGATAGTATTTCAAATAAATTGGTGAAAAATACATAAAAATGTTGGTTCAGGAATAATATTGACTAATGAATTGTTCACAATAAGGCCAGCGGTGTGCATCAATGAAATAATTAGAAATAAATAGACATATTCTTTTGCACAAGTATTAGGGCTGTCAAGCGATTAATCGCATCCAAAATAAAAGTTTGTGTTTACATAATATATGTGGGTGCACTGTGTATAATTATTTTGTATATATAAATTCACATACTTGCTTGTATATATTTAAGAAATATTTTCATGTATATAATGTATATAGATTTGTATATAATTTATATTATATATAAATATAAATATTTTATATGTAATATTTTTTCTTAATATACATGCATGTGTGTGTATTTACATATATATATATATATATATATATATATATATATATTCTAAATAATTATACACAGTGCACCCACATATATTATGTAAACACAAAGTTTTATTTTGGATGCGATTAATCGTTTGACAGCCCTAACAATTATTGTCAAATCATGACATTTTTGAAACAGTGAGGTTTTGTTCACTTTCATTGTACAGTAAAAGCCTCACTGTAACAGATTGTAGATGTTTGTAAGAAACAATTATGGAAATTATTTTTTTTTTAATCAACATTAATCCACAAAACTTGTCCACTTTTTACTTGCACTGAATAAGAATATTATTGTGAGCATTTACAAATCATGAAATCATTAACATACTATGTTCCTCGTGACCATTTTGTTCAAAAATCGCAATATAGTAGTACTTTGATGTTTCTACTAACCTTTTGTAAGTGTTTCACAATAAACAACTTCCTTTCAGATCATTTATGGAATCATATGACTGTCTATGCTGCTTACATATAAAGGACATTAAGACGTCGTAACGTTGCCTCTAACGGTCATTGAAAATGTGCGAAACGTCATTTAAAATACTTTTGTTTTGGAGCAAGAAAAAAAAATTAGTTCTAATTCAAATATCTTCCCCTGACTGTTTGGTGTTTTGGAAATACACTTATCAAAAAAGCATAATATATGCCCTACGCACGATTTGATCATAAACACGCACACACAGCAGTCTGACGCAAGGTCAGCTGGCCTGCTCGGTTAAAACAACACTAACACACTCAAATATGATAACTGTTATTAGCCATAAACCCAGTGCTGTGAAGTCTCTCTGACAGGAGCTGTGTGTTGATAACGAGTCATTCACCTGATTAGCAGCTAATCTTCCATTGCGACAAACACTGGCGCCTCTGCTTTCATTAACACTCACATTTATGACCGCTTCAGATGATCTGGGCGCGTTTGTCATTCGCTGACGGTGGGTCGGTATGTGTTTGAATCTTCCAACATGATCCAGACAAACACACACTGTCAAAAAAATCTCCGGGATTTTCACACTTTGATGTTATTTTTTTTTATCAAACCCGACACCGTCAGCAGCCTGTGAAGCAAGAGGAAATGACAACAGATCTGACAGGCGACCAACCGGAAGCAAAACTTCAAAATAAAAGCTTCAACCTTATTCATTAAAAAAAAAAAAAACTTCTGCACGGCTAAATCTCCACAAATACACATACATAGGCATCTCAATTTGTAAAAAATTTTATATATATATATATATATATATATATATATATATATATATATATATATATATATATATATATATATATATATATAATGTTTCATGGAAAATGTTTTATAGAAAATGTGTCAATTATAATGAATAACTCAATAATTCAAATGAATAATTCATTCATATGAATGAATATGATATTTCACATTGACAATAGATTTTTTTATAAATTGTATTGTATTATAATAATAGTATAGTTGATTATGACTGTATAAAAAAACATTGTTTTATATTTCCAATGAAACTCCGACAAATGGTATATTATTTTTACATTTTTAAAAGACTTTTTGAAATTATTAAAATGATTTTAATCAACAATAATTAATAATAATTCTGATTTTTTTTTTTTTTTTTTTTTTTTTTCTTTGCTTTTACAGCCGTCAACCAAACCCGGAAGAGATGATGTCTACATACACCAATCCTAAGAAGGCTTACTTCCCAACAACCAATCAAAATCTTAGGCATAAAGCCTCATTTATGGGCGGGGAATAATCACCATTGTCAGTGTTATCGTCAGAGTTGAGCGGTGATCGGTCCCTTTAGCATTGCTTGTGTATTTTATGGTGATCCGCGCGTTATTAAGACCATCCGAGCCGTATCACTTCAGCAGAGTGAGTGTGTGAAGCGTTGCATTACTGTAGATTCGTAGAGTAGATTGTATGTTGTGTGGTGTGATGGCGTGTTTGTAGTCTGCTGGACTGTGATTGGCCACTGCCCTGTGCGCGCTCATGGTGCGGTGGTTGTGGGCGGCGCGCCGATCAGCTGCGCTGCTCGCGAGACTCAATAATAAACCTGCTTCAGGAGCAGAAACTCTTCATTTACCAGCTCAACATCATCACTGGTGAGTCTACCATCCATTCACGAACACTAGCAGCATTTAATTTACATAATCACAGATGAGGGAAGACTAAACTAACACTAGCATATCATTTACAGTACACCATGGGTGAGTCAGCGTTCACTGACACTAGCATATCATATGCAATGTATTTTATTAGCTGCTGATCTAACAGGGACAAAATAAAGTGTCCTTTTGCGAACTTTTAGCACACTGATAAACTTTGTTTTTGCAGCAATTATTGTAATAATTTTATGCATTATTTGTTATTGTTAGGTATGTTGACTTCCTATTATAATCTGATAATATGTTTTATTCCGTGTTATAATATGTATTATAATAATATGTTTAATAATTATTAAACAAATTATTCAATTTAAAAACAAATTATTAAATGTTAAATAATAACTCCGTGTTATAATAATATGTTTTATTAATGTGTTACGCCTATGCTGTTTAGCTGCCAATTATGTTAAACTTTTTAAGTGTTATGGGTTTCAGTTTTTATTTATTTATCACTTTTTATTTAGTTTGCTACCTAATTTTATTATTTAGTAATTAAAAATTAAATATATTTATATTAAGTTCTTTATGATGATATTACTTAACCATAATGATTGTTATGTGTGTGTGTGCAGTCAGGTCAGACGGCTCAGTTCACCTGTAAGGATGCCGGAGATTAACATGGATAATCTGGATGAGAAGCAGGTGCAGTTGCTGGCAGAGATGTGCATCCTGATCGACGACAATGACAGAAAGATTGGAGCTGACACCAAGAAGAACTGCCATCTGAATTCAAACATTGACAAAGGTAATGAATGTGCATGAGATTTTACTGTTGACTATATCGCGCCAATATTTGGTGATACCACAGCCCCAAAGAGTGTTTCTAAACTTCAGACACACTTTAAAAACTGTATTACTGTCTGATAGATTCTGACAAATGCTTTTGCATCATTTGTTTATCACCTACTTTAATATTTTATTATCTAATGTATACATTTTGAGCATGACTAGTGTCACTTTTTGTGTCATATTTTCAAAACAAATAAAGCAAGAAGTGTCTGAATCTGTCTTATGATTTAAGTGATTCCTTCATTCAAGGTCAGTATAAGAAGTGTATTACACCCACTATATTAGATTGTTAGTGTGGCAGGTTGTAAAAGTGATCTTTTGCAAACCTACTAATCTTTGTTGAAATATTTTTACTGACAGGATTGCTGCATCGAGCGTTCAGCGTTTTCCTGTTTAACAGTGAGGAAAAGCTTCTCCTTCAGCAGAGATCCAATGCCAAAATCACTTTTCCAGGTGTGTGTCAGTCTTATTTAAATATTACATATGTTATTAACCAATATTTTGATCTGTTTGAATTAGCTGTTATATTTAATTATTGATTTTAGTTTAAAGTCGGCATGAAATGGAGGTTATGCTAGTTATTCCTTGATGTTGGCCAAGCACACACACACATTTGCTCCAAGTGAGAATATTAGTGTGAAATTGAACACAGTATATGCCAATGTTGTTTTCGATAAAAAAACATTTGCACAAAGCAAGCCGATCCACTTTTCCATGTTGATAAGAGCGTTAAAATGAGAAAAAATAATGGGGCAAAAAGAAATCAAGAGACATTTAGAATAGATACTAATGTGCAATTAATCGTGAGTTAACAACATTGATGCGATTAATCGCGATTACATATTTTAATCGTTTGACAGCACTAATGTAGACATATTAAAACTTATAAAAATGACTAAACCACACAACAAAATCTCTGTAATTTTAACAAACAAAATTCTTTTTTTAACGGAAAATATTAAAAAAAATCGTAACAAAAACTATAATAGTATGTCAATGATACTAAAATACCACTGCCCTGAAGTAACGTTAGTTTGATTGACAGGCTGTTTTACCAACACTTGCTGTAGTCACCCGCTACACACTGCCAGTGAACTGGAGGAGCAGGACGTCATCGGGGTCCGCCGCGCTGCACAGAGACGCCTCCAAGCTGAGCTCGGCATTCCTGCGGAGCAGGTAACGATACCGATACACATCACGTTCAACAGCATTATTAATAGATTGCAAACAGCAGTTTGTACAGACAGGGCCTGAAATTAACAAAAGGAAAAATCCTATTGAGTGTATGAAATTTGGGTAACACTTCCTTTTACAGTCCAGTTACCCATGTAAATACTATGTACTTATTTTAGTAACTACAATTACTGGGTAATAACTAGTACTAACCCTGAACCTACCCCTAAACCTAACCCTGTTCCATGTACTTACCTTATATTAGCAGTACTTTCTAGGTAAGTACACTGTAATTTTATTTTATTATTTTTATTTTTAATTTTATTTTATTACACTGTAATGTAATTTTATTTATTTAATTTTACATTTTATTTTCAAGCGTAGCCTACATAGTGGCGCATCAGGTCCTAAAAAAGGAAGCAATTGGCAGCCTATTACAGATGCAGTTAATGGAGTTTCATCTGTTAATCGAACAGTCCCAGAAGTGAGAAACAAATGGTTTGACATTAAGCTTGACAGCAAAAAACGAATTAGTTGACTTCGGAAAAATCGTATTCAAACTGGAGAA
Source organism: Cyprinella venusta (assembly GCA_038021265.1). NCBI lineage: Eukaryota > Metazoa > Chordata > Actinopteri > Cypriniformes > Leuciscidae > Cyprinella > Cyprinella venusta. The sequence goes on along the minus strand of CM075884.1, from coordinate 3,709,069 downwards.
GGACCGCCATCGATCACCAGCTCTGCTATTACTGGCTCTCATTATAAAAGTAAAAAGAAAAAACGTATGGAATTACTATATAAAATATTTTTTTTCAAAGTGATTTTTAAATATGTAGGCTACCCATTGGTGAATTAAAATGCAGCCTTATTAATGAGCAAAACGTTCGGATGTTAAGCGCACCGTTTACGCGTGGCTGGGAGCAGGTGTAGATTTCTTGCGTACCAACTAACATTTGGAAAATACGAACATTTTAATGAATCCGAAAATTTACTCCAGAACCATTTTACACACGATTTACACACAAATTCGTTCTGCTCGTGTTTCATGAATGAGACCCTATGTGTTTGTGAGGGTAAAACCGGTTTTTGTTTCCATCTATCTCCATGTTGAACTGTTTTATGTGTTTACTGTATCAATATAATATAAGTTATTACTATATTATTACTAGATTACTATATATAATATAAGTTAGTAATAACTTATATTGTATTAAGTTATACAATATAAGTTATTACTGTGTATAGGAACCGTCTGAACCCTAGAGCCGACCGGAGATCTCTCCATTTGTTGAAAGCTTCCCGATGTTGACTCTGGTCTTATTCCGACGCCTGGTACTAGACAAAAGTTGTATTTTCTTTGTCTTACGTGGAGTTTGCGTTGGGGTTTGGAATGAACTACAAGCCGGTCTCTTTGAATCCCTCTTCTACTTTTGCCGAAAGTTGACTAAAGTTTAGTCGCTCGAGTTTTCTTCGCTGATATGGAGAATGGCGGCGAATACACAAACCTAGACATAGCCAGGTGAGCGTGAACGCGCATGATGTCACGCCTCATCTCAAATCTGTCCCGAATCCCTCTTATATATTTTACTGTACAGTATTATAGAGGCATTCACAGTGATCAGAGAAGGGCTCATTCAGCCCATCAAGCGATTGTTTAAGCATGTATGGGTTAGAAAAATGGCTATTTTTAACATGAAATGTTACGCAATGCACCTTTAAGTCACTGGCTATAAGTCACTAAAAGTGAGTTTGAGGCCCTGTGTTCTTGTTATCTCAGGTGCCTCCAGAAGAGATGACCTACCTGACCCGCATCCAGTACAAAGCCCAGTCAGACGGCGTTTGGGGCGAACACGAGATCGACTACATCCTCTTCATGCAGAAAGATGTGGATCTGAATCCAGACCCCAATGAGATCCAGAGCCACTGCTACGTGTCCAAAGAGGAGCTGAAGGAGATCCTGGAGAAAGCCAAGAGGAAAGAGCTGGAGATCACGCCCTGGTTCAGTCTCATCGCCGAAACCTTCCTCTTCAAGTGGTGGGACAACCTCCATAACCTCAAACAGTTCATCGACCACGACAGGATCCACCGCATGTAAACACACACTTAGTTACTAAAGGACACTTAAACGGTTAATAGGCCACACACACTGATAAACACTGGATGCTGATAAAGGGCTTGTCTTGTTCGAAAGCCTTTGTTTATGAATGTTTGCACTTTTGTTTAGCATTAAAGTTCTAGATTAGAACTTTAATCCACTTACATGCTCAGCATTTGCCATCTTTCTGTCAGAGGATTTAAGGAAGGATGGCTAACAAACACTGTCGAATTGTGTAAAGTGCCTAGTTTCATATCAGAGACTTTGCTTTTGAGAGAATGTTTTGTGTAGATAAAACTGTCAGGGCTCGAGACGAAGTGTACAATTATGTAAAGTAATTTTTAGAGAAGGAAAATAAAATTGGTTTCTCATAGTCTCATTTGTTTCAGCTCATTCATTACACAATTTTTGGAAAATAAATATGGGAAAATATGCTCTATCAATCCGTTCATTTACCCCTTATATTTTCCTCTCATAATAACTTATAAAGCAAAAATAAAATATATATAAAATGTAAACAATGGGATTTGCATTATTTTGGGATTGGTAATATTTTGAAATGTTTTTGAAAAACCTTTTATGCTCCGTATGAATATTTAATTGAATTTGTTTTTAATATTTAACTAAAAACAGTACAATTATAAATGGGATTACAAATTAAATTACAGTTTTTTTAATTATTATTTTAATATATTTAAATTTTCATTACTCCAGACTTCAGTGTCACGTGATCCTTCAGAAATCATATATGAATATGTTAATTTGCTGCTCAAGAAAATAAACCCTTATCAATGCCGTGCAACTTTTGATAGTGAATTTTCAGCAGTGTATTAATAAATAAAGTATTATTATACGTTACACTAATATATAATTAAAGGTACACTATGTAACTTTTGGCCCTCTAGTGGTTAAAATACAAAACTGCTTGCATTTTGCGGAAGAACATTTTTTTTGGTTGTGCTTCATCTCTGCGTGACTGCGGATGAATATGATTATATTATATAATACTGCTCATAAAACATGCACTGCTAGGCTTAATAGATAAAACCAGTTTAGATGGAGAGGATATGACTATCTGAAGACGTTACTGTAGCTTTAACCATTAAAAATAAATTCCAGCACAGCGTTACAACAACCTCAATGAAATGAGCTACACAATAGATAATGCTTTACAGTGAACTCTGTTATAGAGCTACATATGGTAATTTATCTGTTCAATAAAATACAGTACTCACCTGTTTAAGTCATAAAAAACGGCATCTTTGCATCACTTTTACATTTCAGATCCCTCAGTTCTCGCCATCTCTGAAAGCAAGCTAATGTTGATTCTTGTTTTATTACAAGCGCTGTGGCGTTTTCTTTCTCCCGCAGACTCTCCTCTGTTCGGTGTGTTTAAAATGGGTTATTCTCTGAATGTTGGAGATTTAGCGGCTCCACGTCAACCTTTCTCGCTCATTGTGACAACTAACCTCTGCCACTCTCACACCAGAGAGTCACACGCCATTTTATCATTTCCTAAGAGTAAAAAACGGTGCAGGACAAGTTACTTCTCATTATTAGTAGTCAAATCGAACTTAAATCAATATATCTAAGTATCAATGGTCACATTGGATTCTCCTAGCAAACAGCATAAATTATTTTTTTATAGAGTACATACTTGATTTTATCCAGCAGATGACAGCAAACCCCAAAAAGAGCCCTGTTAACGTCACCACAGAAGCAAGGGAACAGCCTGTACAAACCAACATAGAGCAATAATATTTTAAGAAACAACTGGGTAGTTTACGTTTATGGTCCTGTTTCATCTTTATTACTTAAGTGTATAAACCTGTGCTGCGGTCTGCAAGATACTCCTGACAGCTGTCAATCATCAAAGCAGCTTATAATAACTACACTTTACCCATAATGCATGAAGCACTGACACTCTTCATAAAATATTCATCTGAATGGATCTAGAGTAGAACATTTAAACCTTGAAATAAAAAAACGAGCATGTAAATGGCATGATTTCCTTCATTTGAGCAATAATGCTTTGGTGTCGCACCATAAAAGACAATCGGATCTGCCTGGAAATATCACAGCTGCTGTAGAGGAAAGAATCCTTTCCATTGTGCACACGGAGAGTGTTTGTGGGGGAAGGGTGGATAAAAGAAGAGTTCTCTGAGAACGACCACCAGGGGGCCCTGAGGACTGAGAACGCTTGAAGAACATCACACCGAGCCGCAAGCATCAGCAGCACATGCATTTTACATCGAGGTGTGATGTTCAAACCAGTGTACCCGACCTGTCATAACATCCTGTCCTCTGAAATGCCTTATTTTCCCTCTTCCATTTTTTTGGTCTTTTGTTGTTTTTGTACAACGAGGTGTAGGACCGTTAGTGAAAAGGCCTTTAATTTGCGTTCATTTGCAAAATTAATACATTTTTCAAGGCAAAAACTGAAATTTGTTTTAGTTAAATTGTAACAATTTAACCTTTCAAAGTTGAGGAGAAAATGTTTAGTCTTTGCATTAATGACAGCAGCAGTCAAGCTGAAAAGAATAAAATCTGATGGATGGATGGATGGATGGATGGATGGATGGATGGATGAGTGGAGGGATGGAGGGATGGGTGGGTAGAGGGAGGGGTGGATAGAGGGATGGAAGGATGGATGGGTAGGTGGATGGATGGAGGGAGGGATGGATGGATGGATGGATAGAGGGATGGGATGGGTGGAGGGATGGATGGATGGGTGGAAGGCTGGACGGAGGGATGGGTGGAAGGCTGGATGGAGGGAGGGAGGGATGGATGGACAGGGAGAGGGAGGGATGGATGGAGGGATGGGTGGATGGGATGAATGGAGGGAACGGCTGGATGGAATGGGTGGATGGATGGATGGATGGAGGGTTTGAATGGGTGGATGGGATGGGGGGGTGGATGGGATGGGTGGATGGGATGGGGGATGGGATGGATGGAGGGAAAGGCTGGATGGAATGGGTGGATGGGATGGATGGGTGGATGGAATGGGGGATGGGGTGGATGGGAGGGGTGGATGGGATGAATGGAGGGAACGGGTGGATGGGATGGATGGATGGGATGGATGGATGGATGGGGGGGTGGATGGGATGGGTGGATGGGATGGCTGGATGGAATGGATGGATGGTGGGTGGATGGATGGAGGGATTGGTGGATGGAAACCGTGAACAGCCTTCTGAGTTTCACAGCAAATAAGGAAAAGCCCATCTGAAGAGAGCTAAAGGTGAAAGCAGAGACAGAGAGTAAATGAGAAGGCCTGTGTTCATACTGAGTCTAGCTGATGCAATCCTGGAAAATATAAATCGCATTTCTTTCAAGGATTGTGTGTGTGTGCTGATGTATTTCAAAATCAGGCCAGCTTGCCAGTATTTTGATACGGTCAGATTTCAAGAAGCTCAGTAGAAACCCATGGGAATTATTGTCCATTTATGTTCTTAAAGGGACCCATCACCCAAAAAAAGAAAATTCTGTGATCATTTACTCGTACGAAATGACGTCTTTTCTTTTGCAGAATGTTTTGAATGTATGCGAGTGTGTTCGAGTCGGAGGTTCAGGTTTTATCATTTAATTTTAAATGTCATGGCTTCCACATCACAAAACCATTTCAGTCCTTACTCAAGAAAGCAACAAGATTTGTCTTCCACAGATAATCAAACAAACATTTCCATTAGCGTGTGATTATTATGCACTGGAGCACTAACGCAGCAATCAGAGTAAACGACTGTACAGTGAGCTGTAACAGTGTATAACAAGCGCTCTGCGTGTCTCAGGAGTAACACACATTACACACTTGCTGAGTACTCCTCATCTACTTTGATAACATAAAGTTATTGCCATAATACACAATTAATTTTAAACCTTGCAAACCATATATGCAGCTGTTTTCGATATAAGTATTTGATACTAGTTACTCACATTAATCATGTATACAATATTGGCATCAGGTCTTCACACACCTGCTCTCATTAGAAGCTGCCTGCCTGTCTCCAAAGTTAATTGCTTTTCCCGCCATGCTGAGCAGATTAAATGAATATCGGACGCAGCCGGTCAATCAGCATGTCCTAATAATCTTGTTTCTTTCCGTCTCTATTTCATCACAAACTCTCTCATTATACCATGGCAATATCAGCACAGAATAAAGGCCATTGCACACTGAGTGCGAAATTCGCATCCGAAATTTTCGCACGTTAAAAAAAAAATTCGACCTCACATTATGTCAATCACGCTTGCACACCGCCTCCGAAACTTTCGTCCGTCATAAAATTAATCGGATCGGGTTCGATTTTCTGCGTTTTTCGCATCCAGAGCCAGCATTTTGAGAGGTCTTGTGACAATTCAGGGCCGGGGGGAGCTCGTTCTCAAATCATTGCACATATGCGCCGTGCTTTTCGGTTTTCAATTCGATCAAGTGTTTATGTTCTCTTCTCTATATTGGATTATGAAATTAATAAACCTCCCCTTTTAGACACACTGCCAGTCTCCGTTCAGAATCAATTTTGGTTCACGGCAATTGGTGGTCTTGTTTTTAATACGTGGCTCCAGAATCGCTAGCAAAGCATCAAACTGTCCCACTGACATTCTGAGGTAAATTTTGAATCGCTCGGGATAAATTCGCTTGATAAGGTGATAAGAACTAACGCTTGATAAGAACTTTCCTTCCTCTCGACGCAATTTCAGGATTGGATGGACGTAATATTTTCTCTTTCTTCTCTTTTCAATAAGAGAGAGGGCAACAAAATCATCCTCACTGCTTGAAGAATCCATTTGGTATTTTTGCGTTTTTTCCCGCAAAGGTTTAATAAATACGCAACGGACTCGGTGTGCAAGGTTTCTATGCATGACGAATTTTTAGGCTGACGAACACGAAAATACGCACACGAAAATTTCATACTCAGTGTGCAATGGCCTTTCAGCTCTCCTGAGAGACAAAAAAAAGTAGAATTAGAGGGTAAAAGTTAAACGAAAGAAGCTACGATCTACAATATAATGCCTGGTTTAGATTACACGATTTTTTTGTCTGTTACGATAGTCACTGTGTCAGATTACGCGATTTTTACTCCTAAAAACGTGTCTTGGACAAGACACATGTCAGACTACACGTTGCTTCAGACTACCGGAAAGCCTTCTGTGGTCCTATTGGTCAACCTCATAACCTCATGTCGTGATGTCGTGAAGCATCGCAGACGCGACATAGGTTATCAAACAGTCTATCTACTTGGAACACATTAGGTCTGGTCCAATTCTCTAGCCAGTCTGTTAGCTGAGGCCTCGGAGAGCAGTTTCTAATCGCTGCTGAGAAGTGAGACTCTTATTTCGGTAAGCTCTCCTTTTTTTGGTATGAGCGTGATTATAACCCTGTGTAACGGAGGCCAGCTAGTAGTTCCTGTGCGAGTAAACCTCACTCCCCGATCTCAATAGGCGTTCTAGCGACAGACGCTAGGGGCTGTGGTCTTTAGCCTCCTTGTTAGCGCGCCTGACTCATGCCGGCGACTTGGGTTCGAGGTCGAGTGGGACCCGCTGGAGGGGTTACACCTGCCTACGGCAACTCATCGTCATCATACCTTCAGACAAGCTGTCATTCAATAGCTGTAGTAAATCCATTCCCAGCTCCGTCCAGAATGATTTATAAAAATCAACTCTCCCAATCTCAACGCACCATTACCCTCCTCAGACATGGGGGGGTGAGGATGTGAAGAGGGCATTTTCTTTATTACGCCCCGACTCAAACTCACTTCTGTAGAGATTGTGATCAAATCTAACAGCTCTCCTTCGGATATCAACAGTGTCTATTAACCCCCCATCCTCAGAACGCAAGGCCTGAATTAAACTCCTTTACCCATTCTTTCTCTCAAGGCTGTAAACGTATTTGGTTGGTGCATTCATTTGAACTACACTTTAATCTCGACCGAACCTGTGCTCCGTGTTTTATAGGCCAGTAAATCAGCTAACCTGGCCTTTTTCATTAAATCGATTTCTAAGTAGTAATTTTCTCCAGTATTTAGTTAGCTGTTGACATTCATTTATTTCTAAATACACTGTCTTAACTCTCTAGTTACATAGTGACAGAACTGTCTAATCTGAACCTTGCCAGTCTCGCTGTTGTAAAGATTTCAACTCACGCTTTATATTTCTATAGTTCTCCCAAAAAACTTTAGAGTCCCTAAAAAAACTTGTAACTCGTCAAAGAAATGTTAAAATGCCAGTAAGAACTTCTAGGTTTAATAGAGTTTAAAATAAAACTGTATTGCACCATACCATGATCTGAGAAACATAGGTATTGACAGCCTAGGAATAATTGACATTAAAACTATTATGTTTAAACCTGTAAAATCTGTCCAATCTGGCAAAACATGTTACATTATCTCTTGTATCTAACCCATGTATAGTGCCTTTCATTTTCATTCAGTTGCCTCCAGATATCTGATAATTCATTGCCGTTTCTGGGAAGGCAAATGAGGCTCAGTGTGGTTTCTGACCAATGAGTTCAGTATTAAAATCACTACAAAAATATACATACTCTTCTGAACAATTTTAGAACAGATAAAAACAAACTCACCTTATTGATTTCACTTTATTTGGATGGTCCCTTTAACACATTCAGTTGGCTATAACAAGTAACATTGCACCTACAGGTCCACTAACTCTCATTAGAGTGTTAGTAGAGTATTAGGCCCTGTGCACACTACTGTGTTTTCGTATAAAAAAAGGAGAATTAAAACGAATACGATCTGTCCACACCAGCGTTTTATCTGCGTATTAGAATTGATCTCCGTCCACATTAAAACGACTAAAAATGAAGATCACGTGACCATTCACCAACACTGAGCATGCGCGTGCCGCTGTAAACAGTGGCTGACGAATCAGGGAAGGACGTCACGTCATGACTGATGACACCCAATCATAGAGAACGCTCGCAGGTCAAAACGTAAAAATCTTTCATCGGATGTGCCTTTCGTTTACATGGCGATGGCGTTTTTGGGGCTTAAAAACGCAAAAAAGTGAAACCACCCTCCAGACTGGAAATCTTAAAAACGCTCCACCAACACGTTCCCGTGTTCTACGCAGGTGCGCGGACTTGGTGTTGTTGTGTGGCAGTGCTTCACGTTGCCACCTATCCGCCTGGAGTGCATACTACATTGAATTTCGCACTCTTTTGCGTCACCATATGCACGCGGATTTCCCACGAAAAACGTTCGTCTAAATGCAGAATAAAAAGTGATAACACAATGCCACTTTTGCAGATTCTCTTCAGAATTGTTTCTGTGTAAACATATTTTAGTGTGGACGGGAGGTAACGTAGCAAAAGGTCTCAGTTTTTAAATGAAAACACGGTAGTGTGGATGGGGCCTTAGTAGACGTTAGGGTTTGGGATAGAATAAGTTGGCATGTAGTTGCAATGTTACTTATAGTCAGTGGAATGTCTGTTGGAGAAACATCACAATAAAGAGTTAGAAAATATTAATAATAAGACAGGTGCCTTGAACACATTTTGTTCTATTTCTGTATCAACGCAATCACCCTCACACACACTCCGCAACATCGCCAAAGCAATATTCTCTGTAACACCACATAGCTGTTTTTTTCCAGGTTCCCAGAAAACTGTATTCAGTGAATTCCTTTTCGACACCTTTTCGAACTCAACGACACCACTGCCTTCGGTGGACCACGTCTACTCTGCAGTTTATTGAAAGAGGACAGAAAATTAACACACACGCCTCCAGGGTTTACTCTCTCTCAGCTCGCTCTCTGTAGTCACAGGCTGTTCTCAGAGAGCATTTTATACCATAAAGTTTTGTATCACAACAATTTTGTCTCTCATTTATGAAAATTCACTTTCACACGAAACATATTAAAGAAATAAAATAAAATAGTTACACATTTTCACATTAATATTATAGCCAATATGTCTAAATTTCTTAGATCGTATAGTGTTTTTTTTTTCCTTTATTCAAAACAATTAAACATACCTGCAGTTTATTGAAAGAGGGCAGAAAATTAACACACACGCCTCCAGGGTTTACTCTCTCTCAGCTGAAGGATGTATGAGAAAAGACACGTTAAACACTATCCCCTCTAACTGCAATTCATTTCATACACTGGTAACACATAAGGCTATAAACATAAATTTTAACATCCAGAAGAAAGCTACACTCATTTGACATACTGAACAACATATCTACAAACTCAATCCACCGAAATTAATTGTGAAGAAAATTAAAAAAAACTGCACTCTAATATGGCGCGCAGGCGGACACGTGCGTTTGTAAAACTACAAAAATACATTAAATCATCGACAGAAAAACCCTGATATAAACTCGTTCCCGTTTTATGACACTTCTATAGTAGATATCAAGGTGAAACCTCACTTAATATAGCATATTTTCGCTCCTATATTAAGAGCATTGCAGACATACCTCGCTCTCTCGTCACAGGCTGTTCTGAGAGAGCCGGTGGGCGCGACCAGTCCGTTACCAATGACGTCACTCACTGGCTAAACTCAAAATATTAATTATAAACAAAAATACAGAGTTTCCTTGTCTTGTGGAACAAAATAAAGATTATATTTATAGTGCAAGTAATGGTTTTAAATTGAATTTAACACAATTTAATAATTAAACAAAAGTTTGCTGGAACAGTTGCCATAGAAACACAAAACACTACACTTATCACTAAGAAAGGGGGAGCGTTGGATAGCTCTCTCTGATGGTAATGAGAATTACAAACTCATCGCCAATTCCATGCTCAACTAATTCATTTGCCTTTTTTTAATACTGCTGAGGAAAATCACTGACATTATTTGTTCTAGAGGCAGATAAAATACACTCGTACCCCACAACTTCTCCGACAGCCAGGCAACATTCCTCAACACTTGCCCGCAGACGCCACTTTAACCGCATGGTGTCGCGTGAGTGAACCCAAAACCGGCACACCTGGGGCCGTCATGCTTCCCTTTTAAAGCACGTAGCACGCGCACGTAGAGAATAATAAAATAAAATTTTACAATAAAATCATAATCAAAGATTCACTCATGCAAATCCACCTACTCTCAACAGCCAACAACTACTCTGGAAGTGAGAGAGCGAGACTAAGCGTGTGTGAATTACCTGAGTCTGCGTGTCTCTCAACAGTGTTCGGCAGCATCGTTTCTACTAATAGCGAAGCTGGACGTTTATAAGCTGTAAGTGCGGCATTATTACCTCACTAGAGAGAAATGTCATAAAGCTTTTAAGTTGTTAAACTATTTTACTAATACATTCATCAAAGCAGTGCTTGACATCACGTTTCTGTGCGAGTGTTTGTCCGTACTGCATGTGTGTGCGTTTGAGTGGGAGACTTAATATGTTATGACTAGTCTGTGAGTTCTTCTTCTTTGGCCTTCAGCTCTCTATCCATTCATCTTTAAACAAGAGTAAGAGTAGATGGAAAATGGAACTCAGGGGTGGCCAACTGTGTGTGCTGTACATGCGTGACATATTTGCTTTGACACTTCCATCAGCGTGCGCTGCTAGCTCTGACCTGCCTAGGAAACGTCTCGTAGCATACTGTTTTCCACACACACACTAGCTCTAGGTTTCAAGGCTCTGGACAGAAGAAAAAGGTCAAGATATTGTCAGGAACACAAATGCATTGTGCTACAGGGTATATGGATACAAACAAGTATGTGTACACCTACACAGGGGGAGCTTGGATATATTACTTGCATAAATGTGGCTGTAGACACACACTCAGGCACAATATCCAGCAATGTAGGTCAGCTTCTCTATATTTTATTGTTAAGCTTTTATAAGATGACTCACTCACGCAAACAAACACAAATGCGTTCCTATTGACGCAAAAGGTGGGGGTCTCAACCGAGTATAAAAAAGTGGCACACTTCTAATTCTGAAACAGAGACTATTCCCCCCTCTACACGAGTAGACCAAACAAGCATGACGCAAAAACCTTGTTTTTCACAAATAGGGCATTATTACATGCATTGTGTGAGATGTAATCCACAGGTTCAAGAGGAAATGCAACAGCTTTACATTGGGGTTTCACGAGTCTGCACTTTCATATAAGCAGATATAGAATAAAATATGCGTATTTGCCATGCTGTCTGATGAGAGGGCGCCAAGCTCAGAATTTGGCTTGAACCCAGCGCCCATGTTTTTGATGTTCCCACTCCCACCTCTGTCTGTTCCATATCTGCAAAGTGGGTCATTCCTTAGAAATCTGCCTATCCTGTATTGGCCAGAAGGGATGTTTATTAAACCCCTGCCTGCACTGTCCAGTCCTTCACCTCTGTCTTCAGCTCACGCCTCTCATTAGTCCTTCGTTTCCTCCAACGCTGTCTGGTCGGTGCATTGCGATCCCTCCCTGGACTGTTGAGTCGTTTGCTCTGCCTGGAAACTTGAAGCCTAGTCGGCTCCACCTGGGACCGCCGTCCCTACGGCTTCACCGGGCTTCCTCGTCCTTTCAGCTCCCTGGACTGTTGAGTTGTTTGCTCTGCCTGGAACCTTGAAGCCTATCAATCCACCACAGCCTGTCGACCAGTTGCCGCCACCTGGGACCGCCATCCCTATGACTCCCCCGGGCTTCCTTGTCCCTTCAGCTCCCTGGACTGTTGAGTCGTTTGCTCCGCCTGGAACCCTGAAGCCCATCAATCCACCTCAGCCTGTCAACCAGTCGGCTCCACCTGGGACTGCCGTCCCTACGGCTCCACCGGTTTTCCTTGTCCCTTCAGGTCCACCATGCTCTTACGGGCCTTTCTCTGTGACTCATCCCTCCAGCCCTTTCTCTCTGTCGGGCTCCACCTTACCTCTGGTTCCACCTTAGTTCTTGGGACAACTGCACCATGTCTAGTCTTCATCTTGGCCGCTTGGCTCTGCATTGGTCTCCAGGACCTTCCCAGTCTTGCCGTGTCTCTTTGCCTCCGCTTAGGTCTCCACCACCGTTGACTCCATGCAACGGGTGACATTGTTTGAGTGCACAATTTAATGCATTAGTTATTGCCCTTGGTGTGGATTTATTGTCCTTGATTCAGCATTGTTTTGGGGAATGTAGTCTGTTTCATGTGGACCTCAAGCCAGTGAAAATGCAAGCAAATTCTGAGAGAGGTTCACAGATGGAAAACAGGCAACAAAGAACACTGCCACAGAAAGAGGGCAGAGCCAGACAGATTTTCCTGATGACAGAGAAAAATGGCCCTGGCTGTACGATTCCCTCCCACAAACCATCCTGACTGGCATATAGCCTATCCTTCCTAACGGCAAGTGACAGGGTGTGAAGGCCTGGCTACATCCACGCGCTTTATCATCTGTCAAGTGCATGCAATAATTCACGTCAGTAAAAGCGGGAACAGAAATCCTTGATTTCTCGTAACTTGGTTTGTACTACGGGCATAAAATTGACATAAAATGACACTCAAATCTTTTGGCCTTTACCATAATGCTGAAAACCTGTTTGAGGTTTTTTTTTAATGTAGGAAGTCATGGCGTGATATATTGTTCTTCAGTTGTACATCTTCATGTGATACGAATTGACCGGAGTTCACCACTTTGAAATGTACTAAAATTCACATGAGCTTGCATTTCCGGTCTCCCGCATTCACATGTGTATGTAAGTGGAATAAAACATATTGCCTGACTGTCCCTAGACTTAAGAATGAACTATAACCATCAAACAGCCACCTATAACACTTCAACAACCACATTTCAAGACCTTAGCATTGAGGCCATCCATGTTGAGTTTTACGTGGGCAAGCACCATTGTCTTCAAACAATGTCAAAATCATTTATTTTTTAAGTCATGCTCTGTGTACTACTGATTTCTGCTGATCTCAGGATCTCTTTTTTATCAAGAAGAGGAGAGGAAAAGAGAGAGATAGAGAGGTAAAAGTAGAGACCCAGGAAAGAGTGGCAGAAAGCCCAAGAGATGCAGGGAAAGAGAGCAGAAAGTAGCAGAAAAGTAGTGCTTATTTGTTATCAGCCTGTCCCAGACAGCTGAGCAGCTGAAAATTTCCCTTCACCCGCACATCCCACTGTAATTACCACTGACAGACTGAGACACCCACACACCAAACACACACACACACACACACACACACACACACACACACAGCCAGAGCAAGAAACAGCACCACATATCCCTTCCCCCAGCAGCCTTAGTACCTGTTTAAAAGAACAACCTTTCATACCACTACACACTTGGTTCATTTTGTTAATGCTCCATTCTGAAGTTCAACCATGTTGGTACAGTAAGAAAACCATGGTCCATTCTTTTATATGAAGATGATAGAATTAGGAGTACTTAAAGGGATAGTTCACCCAAAAATGAAAATTAAGTCATTAATTACTCACCCCCATGCTGTACCATGCCCGTAAGATCTTCGTTCGTCTTTAAAACACAAATGAAGATATTTTTGATCAAATTTGAGAGCTGGATCACTACCACATAGGCACCCTAAGGGATTGAAACTTGACGGCCCAGAAAGTCAATGAAGACAATGTTTAAATATTCCATCTGACTACAGTGGCTCAACTTTAAGTTTATCAAGCGACGAGAATAATTTTTGTGCAAAAAAACCCACAAAAATAACGACTTTATATGACTATTCCTTTTCTTCCTTGTAGGCCTGAGACGAGAGTTCAAGAGATTTCCACGACACATGCGCGAGAACTGAACAAGAAGTAGTAGAAGAAGATCCCAGTTCTCGCGAATGCGTCGTGGAAATCTCTTGAACTCTCATCTCAGGCCCAGAAGGAAGAAAAGGAATAGTCGAATA